>OW569411.2:11298189-12548189 GCA_937662695.2 Halyzia sedecimguttata | reverse complement strand
AAATATTTTCCAAGTATAATGCACTATCAATCAATAAGCGAATGCGTGTAGGTACTTACCTATAGAAATCTTAAAATATATTCCAAATTTAAATCCTTCAGGAAGGCTTCCATTCTTGAAATCGCTCACTGAAGTAGGTACCTATAAGTATATATTGTTCTTCGCACAAATATAAAAATAATAAAATATTACTGAATCGCTTCACAAATGGAAATTCCCTACACAACACGTCAACTTCCGCAACCTACTGCAAGTTTGTGAAGATTTAGGCGGTCATTGGGTCATTACTTCTCTTCTTGAACAACGAATGTTCAATTCGAACAGACGGGATAATTCCATTTATACGACGGGAATACTAGGACCGTGCGAAATGTTATAGTATGGTTGAGAATATAACGTGTATAAACGCTCTATTCGATCTATAAGCTAGATAACTGTCATTAGACCACGATTTCTAGAAAGATTGATTTTTTGATTCGTGTCGGAAAGGGTTTCTAAATCATTGAAACATTATATCGACAATATAGGAAATTCATATTACTGGTATATGTTACATGTTCGTACGACGTCGTTCTGGATCATTTTTTTCCGTGCAGCCTGTTATTCAACTAGACTTATTCACAATGAGAATGCATAACTTGAAATATATTAGGTTTCTCAATGAGGACAACAAATATGTATTTAAATAATACACAAAATGATTACTCCGAAACTGTTGGACCGATTTTAACCAATAACGAACTTAACCGAGATATTTATCCCTCAAACCTACTCTGAAAATTTCAACTGTCTAGCTCATTCCGTTCGAGAGTTATCGGCCGGACAGAATCGATTTCGACCACGGATTCTTGATCAGTGAGTCAAACCAAATCGTTCAAGACCATTTTCAGCCAAAAATTCGAAAATTACAGACATTTGGGTAAATTGATAAGCACTCTGTTCCGAGGAACAAGAGCGCCAAAAAGCTGATATTTGAAGTGAGAATTTTCGATTGAAAATTAGGCTGCTTTTTCGATATTAACTCAAAATAGGTGAAAAATAAATATTTTAAATCAAAAACCTTACAGTGTGTTTGGGACATACAAGGGTAAGTTTTTACCAAATTTCGTGAAAACATTTTTTTTAAAGAGATAAAAATAAAAACCACTAACTTGGTTACTCGAATTTTTTACAAAATTCTTCAGGTTATGTGAAAAAAGTGTAAATACAAAATTTGTAGATCTTTTTGTTACCTACAAGTCTGCCATAGGACTTGTAGTTTTGCTGAAAATCGAGATAAACCTTTTTTCACCCTTAAAAACTCAACTCCTTTCCACTTCCTGACCTCAAATCGCCCATAAACTAATTTCGCTTTCATTTTTGTTATATTCTCTTCCTTTTCCAATGGGCTTCATCCTACTATTTTTCTTTTTGTTTCAGAAATTCGACTCTGTTGTGCATGTCTTATGAATTGAGTTTGAACATGACTATGACACATTCCTTGTCAATATAATCAAGCATTAGCCATGAATAATCCGCACTTGAAGAAAAATTGTTCGTGCTTTCAAAGTCTTCATCATCGTGTCCCCAAGGCTTAATAATGATTATTAATTAATCTCTCCCGGGCCTTATCCGTCAATGAAATATTTTTCATATACATTAATTTGAATCAAATAATCTCTCTGGATACTACAACGTACAAACGGAAAAAAACTGGTGAAATAATAAATTTTCATTCAGGGCCCAGGTCTCTGAAGAACCATTAATCAGTATCAGACGCATGCACGATAATTTTCGCAATTTATCTGCACCGGAGTCAACGACACTTACGGTTGCGATTTTCGTTTTACCGAGAACGGTTGGGATGAAGAACGAACGACGGAAGCGGAGGACAACATTCGCGATACGGTTTGACACCAAGGTCAATTCGCGACAACGTGTCCTTCCTGTTACGGGATAATTGCAGATTAGTTTCCTGGTCCGTTCATGTGTGATATGGTCATGTGTAAAATGACTACGCCACTGCTTTTCTTTAAATAAGAATTACTTTTGAGGTCCTAATTCATTTTTGAGCAAATTTGATCTCGCGGGTTTTCTTTAACTGATGCACGGTTTTCGCTTAGAAGAAAGAAACCGTTTTACTTCAGGATCAATTCCTCAAAAATTTGATGCGGTGTGGAAATGTTTGTGCATCGACTGAAAGCAAATTATGAGATCAGATTTTTTCCAAAATGAATGAGAATCCAAAATTTATGTTTTCTTGTCAGATGCTCTGTACTTGATCAAAATAATTAAATTAAACTTGCTTCATATTGCAGTAGCAAAATTTTATTACCCTGTATCCCAAAAGTTAAGACTTTTAGGACATACGTTCATATGAAGTTTTTTTCTTAAAATTAGTCAAATAATCACCACCCTAAATATTAGCATGTCTTTAAGGAACACCCTGTATATTTGTATACAGGGTGGTCCAGATCTTAATCAAGAAATTTTAACCGTGGTAATAGCATGCCAAAATTGACCAAACTAGTACCTCCTCCATGACGATATCACTAGAACTGTGCGAAATATACAGATATTTCTGCACCATGTATAGACGCTCTAAAAATTGCTACGTTTTCATTCCTTCTTAAGACAGCGTAGCGTCCAGACCGGCCTTAACTTTTCAACTGTTAAAACAGTTTATTTTCATCACTACAATAAATTACAATAAATCAACAAGTCTGAGCGTTCTCCGATGTTGATATATTAACAACGGTATCAGCGATCTTTCAATACTTATAATTATAATTAATACCTATATTGATAATAGAAATCTGCCCTTGATCCAGTCAGAATAAAGAATTTAAAAAAAAACTATATTCGCATCAAACCGAAGGTTTTCGAAATGAAAATGGTTCTGGATACTCGTTCAGAGTTTACACATTTGACTTGCTTTTGGCACGGAAAACAAGATCGTTGAATGATCTGGAACCTGTCCATAGTGTTTATATCCACAAATAACACGATAACCGACCATTTTGTCTTTAAATAAAAAACCTTATAAACACTAACTTAGAACTACAGAGCCCAAGAACAGAACAAAATAAGCGCTAATAACTAGGACAAAATGAAACTAAACCAATAAAATACTCAAAATACTGAATTTCAGCAAAAGGTACGACTTTCCACAAGAAACTAGAATAAACAAAGATTCGAATTTAATTTGGCACGTCGAAAAAATTTCTAGTGCCGGCATCTATCGGTGAAAACTGAAGTAGAACAACATCCTTGTATTTTGACAATATTTAGACCTCATTTCGGCCGAAAATATGTCAAAGAATGTCCGCACAGTGTATTCTATGCATCTATGGCCAGCCTATTGGTTGGTTTCACGAAGCTTTGATTAGCTTAATCAGGAAAGCGTTGGCAGTGGAATCTTTTCAGTAATATCTTTATTGAGAATCATGCCATGTTAAATGATTCGAAAAGGGTCTGCATGTATAGTTAACGAAGTTGTAATACTCGGTTTCAAATATCTGGCGGTCAGGGAAGCGAGGGTAGTGGAATTTTTCTAGTAATATCTTTTTTGAGAAGCCTGCCTCGTTAAAAGATTGGTAAAAGGGTCTGCATGGATAGTAAAAGAAATTATAGTACTCGGTTTCAAATACCCGGCCATCAGGGAAGCGTGGGTAGTGGAATTCTGCCACGTTAAATTATTCCTTTACTGGGAATCGACATAGAATCACACTGATTTGGCAATTAAGAGGTTGCAAAGCTTTGTGAAACCCACCGTAAAATTGATTAATAGTATGTTCAACACACAGGGTGCTCCAGAACCCCTCCTAGCTACGGCCTTGATGCGTAGGTAAGACCTTTTGGATAATTTGATTCCCATCTTTTTATTGCGTCAAAATACGAAAATACCCATTCATCTCCAAGGAAATTGTAAGAATTATCCCATTAATTTCATCTTTAAAAGTAGATCAAGATGGAAAGTCTTCATCATACCAATACTCCATTTAGCTCCTCTAACATTCACTCAAATTACTTCCCACAGCCGCCAGAACGTATATAGGTAGGAAGTGAGGCTTTTATTTTGAATGACGAAGTATTTTCCCCGGTAATTTCCAGAACGACACCCCGAAAACAGGATGGATGCTATGCGTCGGGATATAAACCTAACGGGAACGAGAATTTCAGAGTTTCACTTCGAAATATCCCTATTTGCTTTCGGCACAGTCCGGGCGTCTCCGACACGGGTCGCGTCATCTCTCTCAGTCCCGCTATCTCACGTGCTCTCAGCGCATCGAGTAGAAACGCACGCTATTATTACTCTCGCCTCGTTAGTTCTGTACGCTCAGTTTTAGTCGCGCTTCGAAGCGGTAGGTGTGTTGTCGATCGTGGATTCTGTGACTGAAGACGATTTTTCGGACAGTTTTCAACTTCTGTGTTTGTTGCGAACCATAGGTGAACGTTTGACACTTCAGTGATTTGAATGTGATGACCATAGAATAAGGATTCGTATTAGTTCACGGTGAATTCGCCATGTAAGGATTTAATTTAATCTGCAGTCAATTTATCAGGTTGGTTATTCTCAAATACACAGTTTTGGAATGCGATGATCTAGATTTCGCTTGTTCATTATTCTGTCAATCAAAAGGTGATCTGTCTGCTTCCTATGGTATCACACCGGGTATATGATTGTTTTGGCGACGGACGAATTGTTTCCATTTGAATGGAATGAAAACAAATCCTCATTCACTAGTGGTTCAACCTTGTACCTGTTTTATCAGTTTTGAACTGTTGTGATTTCGACATGAACTTCAATATCTGCATCTGATATTTGCTTGTTCCTTCCAGCTTCAATTCTTTCAGAACTTACTGGATCAATGGAATGAGTCAATGAATCGCTCAATTATCTTCTGAATCTTGAACTGAATGTAAGGTATACCTTGTAAAGTAGTTATTCATAACATAATGAAAATGATACATCATTGTCTATGAGAATTGATAATTACTTCTCTTCTCAGTTCTCATTCATGGAAAATGTGGAACTTCAAACCTTAATTTGAATAAATAACACTTTCAGATGACAGTAAACAACAAAACTTGTAGTTTTTTAACTGTCAAAAAATGAAGGTAACAAGAAAATGTAATCTTTTCTCAATGCTCACACTGAAGTTGAATTTTCTGTGATCGTTACCAACTCAATGGAATGAAAATTTGAGATGATGGTAAACAATAGGCAAACTTTCGATTGCTAACTGTTTGCGTCTGTTTGACACCACCAACAAGGTGTATTTGTCAGACTATAGCAAATGACAGCAAACACCAACAAACAGTTGAATGAAAGTAAGGCTAATCATTTCTATTTAGTGATGCCAAAACTTTCTTGATAACTTGACCTACACCTTAATTTGAATAAATAACACTTTCAGATGACAGTAAACAACAAAACTTGTAGTTTTTTCAACTGTCAAAAAAATCAGAGTGACAAGAAAATGCAAGCTTTTCTCAATGCTCACACTGAAGTTGAATCTTCTGTGATCGTTACCATCTCAATGGAATGAAAATTTGAGATGATGGTAAACAATCATTTCAATTTAGTGATGCCAAAACATTCATGATAACTTGAAACTACATGATAGGTATACGGAGGTAACTAGAACGTTTAAATAATATCTGTTTGTTTTCCTTAAAACAGATTTCATAGCAACCGAGCCAAGAGATTTTGTATCTATTCAATCTAATCAGTCGCTTGCTTGGACGTCATATATCGGAAACATATCATGGCCTCGAAATGGAAGGAACCTTCGAATTGTTTGATATTAGTAGTATTTCATGTGTTTTTATCTATTTTTAGAATTCGGAAAATTGAATTTGAGTACTTTTTTTGCAGCTAGTGTGTCAGTAAATTACTGAGGAGTGTATGAACTCATTTGCCAAGTCAATGTCGCAACAAATTGAAGTTTAAACTGTATTCATTACTGTTGCGGATGGTCATGGTAATTTCGAATTCTGCATCTTGAGGTACATATCTTAACGACATTTTAATGTATGGTACGATGACCACAAACTAAATTAGCAGACATCAGATTCTTAAGAAGGTTTTCTCTATGCGTAAGACAAGTAGACAGTCATCATCTCGTTCAGAAAATAATTACTTACCTATACCTGTTCGTCCACGATACTTTCCAGTTATGCTAAAACAGCTGACTTTTTCTCGGATTGATTCATTAATATGGCTCAGAGTGACGATTTCAAATCCGACAGGACGAGAAATGAAGGCTAGAGCCGGCGACAGGGTTGAACGCTCTGGCTCGTTATTCGCAATTTATTCACCAAGTTCACCAAGCAAACGAAATCGAGAATCTGGAGGTATCATTTCGACCATATGGTTGATATAGAGACCGAGGAGGTATGGTATGATCATGCCGTATTTCACAAATGGAAAGATTAACGACGTGATGAATACAAGTAACGAGCTACTTAGGTGAATGCGAAAATAAGTTTTATTTAGGGCTTCACACGATAGCGAGATTTTTCTCGTCTCGTCTCGGTAAAGCGAGACGACACGCGTAACTATGTGAAATATTTTATTGTAAATTAAAATAATTTTTTCACCTTTTTACTCCAACTTATTAACTCGTCTCAAAATAGAATATACACTTATTAGCGAGCTTATTAGGTAACTGTTCTTATAACTTCTTATAGTAAACCGGTGTGAAGTTAGCCACATCCACACATACACTCAAAAAAATGTTCAAAATGAAATTAATTCTTAATAATCTCTCGTAATTTTCGTACGATATCCTGACTTTTATGATTAAATCAGTTAATTGATATTATGGCGGAAAGAAATGGACAAACTCTGTCATAGATGACACCCGCCCAATTGGAATAAGTACAAAACAAGCCCTGTGGACAGGAGCTTTCTGGCACTCTAGTTCAAACAGACAAATTATATCTCCAAAAGTATTTGTTTCTGGGAGTTGGGAATTATATCAATGTATTCTTATGATAGAACTGCATCATAAAGGAAATTCAATCCAAATAATAGTTTATTTATCAAGATTAAATGAGCAATCTGAGAATGAGAACTGCACCATGGAAGAAATCAAATTAAAATACCTCAAATGAATTCGACTCTCTCTTATAGAACAGGATGACATGTACAAGTATGAACACAGATCATATAATAAAGCTTAGATAGAATAATTATAACATTCTGTGAAAACATAGAAGTACGATTCATTATTGAAATTTCAAAAAGTCATATCTCCGAAAGTATTAGCTTGTCGGAGTTGAAAATGCTATCAATGAATTTTCATGGTGAAACTGCATCTTAAATAAAGATTGAATTTGAAATTTGTAACTTAGAAAAAATTATTTTTTTTTGTTACTCTGAAACCATCTGGCCTATTTTGCCTAATACCGAACTTAACCGAGATATTCATCTCCCTAACCTACTCTGAAAATTTCAACTGCCTGGCTCATTCCGTTCGAGAGTTATTGTAGAAACATTTTTTTTTAATTTTCAAATTTTTGTTTACACTTTGCGGTAACCTGGTCAATAAAAAACTTCACATGCGTATGAAGGTCATGATTCTACAATTTGATGCTAAAGTTCAGATAGATTGAGTGATCGGTTTCGGAAATATTCATAAAAAATGTTTTTACTAAAATCGGCCATAACTCCAAAATCGCTTCGTGGATTTCGCCCATTAACGAACTTGTCCGAGATATTTACGCTCCAAACCCACCTTGCAAATTTCAATCCTCTAACTCCTTTCTTTCGAGAGTTATCGTGCCTACGGCCGGCCGGCCGGACAGAATCGATTTCGACCTCGGATTCTTGATCAGTGAGTCGAACCAAATCATTTGAGAACATTTTCAGCCAAAAATTCGATAATTACAGACATTTGGGCAAATTGATAAGCACTCTGCTCCGAGGAACTAGAGCGCCAAAAACATCTCCATAAAGTTAGCAGAGCCACTTGCGAAAATTTCAATGAAACCTATTGCATTCATTGTCGAATATTTGTCGAGAATTTGTCGTGAAAGAAAAAAAATTGTCGCGCGCTTAGTTTTTTTTATATGGGGTGGCTTTGCTAACTTAATATTAAGTTAGCAGAGCCACTTGTAAGAATTTCAATAAAACCTATTGCATTAATTGTCGAGAATTTGTCGTGAAAGAAAAAAGTTTGTCGCGCGCTTCGTTTTTTTTTGTATGGGCTAAATCGATATTTGGTTAAAGGGGCCACACACAAATCACGTAACTTGGTTAATTGTATTGTTTTTCAACCAGAAATGAGCTAAATAATTGTCGAACGACCAAAACATATTCGTCGTGACAGAAAAAAATTTGTCGCAGGCCTAGTTTTTTTTTATATGTGGTGGCTCTTCTAACTAAATATTAAGTTAGCAGAGCCACTTGCAAGAATTTCAATGAAACCTATTGCATTAATTGTCGAGAATTTGTCGTGAAATAAAAAAGTTTGTCGCGCGCTTCGTTTTTTTGTATGGGCTAAATTAATATTTGGTTAAAGGGGCCACACACAAATCACGTAACTTGGGTAATTGTATTTTTTTTCAACCAGAAATGATATAAATAATTGTCGAACAACCAAAACATATTCGTCGTTGGTCGCACGCTTAGTTTTTTTATATGGGGTGGCTATGCTAACTTAATATTAAGTTAGCAGTTTAGCAGTTAGCAGTTTAAGAAGCTATGCTAACTTAATAGTTAATATTAAGTTAGCAGAGCCACCCCATATAAAAACAAATAAGCGTGCGATATTTTTTTTTCTTTCACGGCAAATTCTCGACAAATATTCGACAATTAATGCAATAATGTTTCATTGAAATTTTCGTAAGTGGCTCTGCTAACTTTATGGATGTGCAAATTTTGGTTTTTACTAGTGAATTTGTCTCGAAAAGAGATCGAGAATGCATCATCCATTATTTTGTATATATGCTATACCTAGTTACCGAGATACCCCATACAAACATCGAATTTGCCCAGCCTGTATATTTCTCCGTAAAATTCTAATGGGCACTCCCGGTGGGGCACCCTGTATATTATTTTTACTGCCTATGCCATGCATACATCATTACGGACAAAACAAAAGTAGGCTTCTGTGCCACGATACAAAAATGTAGCTACCCGAAAACATGCAAGGGCCAAATTAATCACCGGGCATGTCTTAGGAAGTCCGAAACCTTCAAAGTATCCCCCGACGCCGTCCGCACTGCGATAGGCGTTCGAGCCGAAGCAACTCGCTAATTTAGAAACCAATCAATACGCATCAAGTGGGCAAAACACCCCCGTAAAGAATTCATTGAGGTAGTAAATTCGATATCGGAGTAGAACTCTTGAACTCAGGTAGCCTCGGTCGAGTTGGGGGAAGGAACAGTGGTGGCGCATACGAATTATCCCATTCCTATTCTTCTCGCAGTTCGTCTTCAACCCCTCGTCTGAAAGGGAGGGATGGTTGAGGTATTGAAGCGTCTGCGAGTTTGTACGAGGTGTGAAATTTCAAAAATTATTAGGCTTGGCTGAGAAATGTGTTTTGTAGTGAATAAACCTACTAAACTTCCATCTCTCTCAATATAACCTACATCTGCAAAAAGTGTTTGCAAAGATTATGATTTTTGCGCACTGTTGCCAAGGTGCTGTAATTTCGTCCGAATGCCTATATTTGGCATAGGATTTTTTTTAATTTAAAGTTTTTTGGTTTTCAATTGTTTTGTATTGCTTCCCGAAAACCGAGTGGAAAACGAAATACAAAAATGGGTTCAACCCCTGTGGACAGGAGCTTTGGCGCTCTTGTTCAAACTTTGACAAATCATATCTTCGAAAGTATTGGCAAGAGTTGGGAATTATATCAATGGATTCTTATGATAGAACTTCATAATAGCAGAAATTAAATTCAAATATCATAAAAGAATTCAAATTCAACACGAGTGCCAAAATTATTAATCCAAAACCAATAGACCAATTCTACCCAACAACGAACTCATCCGAGATATTCGTTCCTCAATTCTATGATGAACGATATATTTTTTCCTCAAATCCACTCTGAAAATTATATTATATCAATTGAAACTTTAGCCAATAATTCAGTTTTTTTTTTACTGGAGATATTCTGAACTCAATATTATTAACTTACCATTACCATTCCCATCATCATATGGATTAACCATGGGCATTAAATATCAAAATTCGACTCAGGAAAATAAGTTGACATGTATCAACACAGATCATGTTATAATAATTCATAGATAGAATAATTATCGCATTCTGGGAAATCAGAAGTACGATTTATTATTGAAATTTTGACAAATCATATCTCCGAAAGTATTAGCTTGTTGGAGTTAAAAATGACATGAACGGATTCCTATGGTGAAACGGCATCTTCAGAAAAACCTATTTTGAAATTTGTAATGTAAAAATAAATTTGGCCAATAACGAACTTAGCCGTGATATTTATGTCCCAATCCTATTCTGAAAATTTCAACTGTCTAGCTCATTCCGTTCGTGAGTTATCGTGTTAACGGACGGCCGGACAGAATCGATTTCGACCACGTATTCTTGATCAGTGAGTCGAACCAAATCGTTTAAGACCATTTTCTTCCAAAAATTCGAAAATTACAGACATTTGGGCAAATTGATAAGCACTCTGTTCCGAGGAACAAGAACGCCAAAAAGATTTTTTTTCGTTACTCCGAAACCACCTGGCCCATTTTGCCCAATAACGAACTTAACTGAGATATTTATCTGCCAAACCTACTCTGAAAGTTTCAACTGTCTGGCTCATTCCGTTCGAGAGTTATCGTGTCAACGGCGGCACAAAATCAATTTGGACCATGGATTCTTGATCAGTGGGTCATACCAAAATGTATAAGACCATTTTCAGCCAAAAAATCGAAAATTACAGACATTTGGGCAAAGTGATAAGCATTCTGTGGCGAGGAACAAGAGCGCCAAAAAAGTATTGTTTAACAAGAACCGCGGCCTTTGTTTTATTTGCACTAAGAACAATATCTGTTCACTAAGCAATACCGTTTTTGGTGCTTTCGTTCCGCGGAACAGAGTGCTTATTAATTTGCCCAAATGTCATCAATCTACGAATTTTTGTCTGAAAATGGTCTCAAACGTTTTGGTTCGACTCACTGATCAAGAATCCGTGGTCAAAATCGATTCTGTCTGGCCGTCCGGCCATCAACACGATAACTCTCGAACGGAATGAGCTAGACAGTTGAAATTTTCAGAGTAGGTTTGTAGATAAATATCTTGGTTAAGGGGTTATTGGGGTGGTTTCGGAGTAACGAAAAAAAAAGTGAATTTTATGTTGCTAATTTATGTGAATGGCTACAAGCAGATCAATATTTGATTGATGTTTTCATAAGGAGTAATCGGATTAATTCACTTTTGTGGGTATATCATTTAAAATGACTTCATCCTCTATTATTCTGGAAAAATTCCTTTCTTACAACATTTCATTTACTTAATTAATGTTTTCTACACTCGGATGAGTGATAACCGGGTCAGGAATTTTTTTTTTATCTTTAATTAGTTTATTATTTTTTCAATGGGTGATATAGTGATTCTGGTGAAAAATACTCTACGGAATGATATCAGAAGCAATTCCATTTGATCGATCATGGATTTTTTAGGAAGGGATAAATGTTGAATATTTTTAAACAGTCTGAAAGTATTCTAGTCTGAGTTCTCTGGGATTTTTCCACCTATAGATACCAGACTTACTTGGAAGGAACACATTAAAAAGAAAACAACGCAAATAGATCTTAAAACCAAAGAAATATATTGGCTTATGGGAAGGAATTCAATATCGTCTTTGGAGAATAAAATTCTGTTGTACAAAACAATTATCGTACCAATTTGGACGTATGGACTTAAAATTTGGGGCTGTGCAAAGAAGTCAAATATACCTATCATACAAAGATGCCAGTCCAAGACATTGCGAATGATATCCAACGCACCATGGTATGTTACCAATCAAACTCTCCATGAAGACCTGAAAATACCCTTTGTTTAAGATGTCATTAAAACGAGGATTAGAAAACGCCATTATAGATTAGAAGAAAAATATCCTCCTACAACCCTTAACATAAGACAATCAAGCAAGAAGACTGCAAAGGAAGTGGCCAAAAGATCTTATGGAGAATTGAGAGATTCTCCCAATGGGGGAACCTCTTCACGCTATATTATTAGGGCTTCACACGAGACGAGAGTAGGCGAGAGTATGAAAAGTCTCGTCTCGCTCTCGCCAATTCCCAAAAAATTGAGTATCGTTTAAGTTTCGTTCTCGACTCGTTATCAGTTGTCTCGTCTCGTCTCGCTTAATTCTAAATAACGATAATAAATATTATAATATATGAACGAAATGGTATACAATAATGAATAATTTTGTAAAGCTATATTTACTCGTATATTTATTACGCTCTTATACAAAAATATTTGTACATGTACAATGTACAAGGAGCACATATTATTTTTAATTTTAAACACTGATAATTTTATCTTTTAAATTACTCGATGACCAAGAAGTCTCCACTACTGTAAAATATTTTGATTCCTATTTGCTCTTTCTAACAGCAAATATTCTTCAAACTCAGCTTTCTAATATTTCGAAAGTTTGTTGATGTTTTAAATAGGCTATCGATGTCGATACTTTTGTTGATAGAAATGAACAATTTGGTATAGTTTTCAAAGAATACCTTCCCTGTGGGTAGATCATTGAGGTTGTTCTTGGCGTATTCCTCATAACACTTTTCGAAACATTGAATAGCTTCGTTTCTTTACCAGTTTTATTATACATAATTCTACAGATGTATACAATAATTGTTCACATCTTCACAACAAGGAGCACAAGAGAATACATTTATCCAGATGTTCAGATAGAGACGAAATTTTCAAAGCATTGGGATTTAGGGGCAATAAAAGTTGTCCGTTAAGTATTGAATTCATAATGGCATCCGTTTTTATGGTTGTGAATTCTATTTTTTCTTGAAAAATAATCTCAGTTATCGCAAGGTCATAACGAATTAATAATCTTCCAGAAAATAGTGTATTTCTAGACCAATCGACGCATAATATAGACAAAATATATTGGTAATTATAGTGGAAACTCTTCATATTCAATTGTGTTCTGTGGGTGTTGAAAAAAGTCGAGCCGTATATGAAACTTCATACACAAAATTTAACGAGACCAAAAACGAGACTCTCGTGTTGCGCTGAATGTGGTCTCGGTATCGCCTATAATATTTTTGAAATCGTCTCGTCTCGCTTTTACGAGACGAGACGAAAAAAATCTCGCTCTCGCGTGAAGCCCTATATATGTATTCTCAATATTACCCATGATAAATTGCGAAAAAATTAGTTTATACAATTTCTATTACGATTGCTGATACGCCTTGCTACGCCTCTGGCGAAGGCAGAAAATTGATCGGTGATGTTCGAGGGTGGATGGGTCCCAACCCTCACGGCATTTCGAATAGTCATGGCACGCTACTATCCGTCTTCTCCGGCGGCGAGGTATAAATGGAGCGGCTGCAGGTTACTCCATAACTGACAGTTATTCTCGGGAAACCATTTGCTACTTCATGGTAGTTTAACTTTTAATTTGGCCCGAACTATCGTGATTCATCTCGAGTGGCTGGTACGCAGTAGACGGGTTAATATACGGAAGACTACCATTGTATCATCAGTGGTCTATGTGGAATCATTTTTTTATTTTGAATAATACCTCCAATGCCGGGAAATAGGTGTAAATGATGATACAAACATTCCCAGACACATCCGCAATGTCTAAGGATATTTCGAATTTCTTACTAGATGTCTTTTAATAGTTTCAAAAGTCAGGAGCTTTTGCGCGTATGTTCTATTGTCCATTCTCCTGTATTGAACACTCTTAATCGAATTTACCGTGGTGAATTCTATTGTCTGTTCTCCTGTATTGGACACTCCTAAAATTCCTCTCTACCCATCACCAGATTCGATATCGACGAATGAGCCTCTCACCTCACAAAATCAGAAAGTGTGGTTAATTTAAAGTTAAGTTTGGAAGCCTTCAGCAAAATTTCAGCGATATCATATTAAAAATAATACATAACCTTTCAAAAGTCCCCTCTCACGAATATACTCCTATGCAGATATTCACTTTTGTTCATAGAAATCCCTTCAATATTTAGTTGCCTCCTCCTAAGGAGGATCTCTTTCAAAACCAGGTCTGACCGTTACAGGACCCTAAGGGGGGCTATCATCTCCCATAGATTTGTGATGAAATAACACGATTTCCCCAAGAACATACGCGCAAAAATATGTCATCATGAAATTCATGGTTTTGAAGGTTCTCGCAAAAATACGACGATTCGCATCCAGCTACCGAACTCACAAAAGGCTGCTCGGTTCTCCATCAATATGGATCCGATCGTGTTCAAACTTGGAACTCTGCAGTAGAGTTAGGTTCTGAAGGCTCTCCCAAAATTTCAGCCATGCCGGACGAATAGTTTATGATATATAGAATTTCTTTCAATTATTTTCAATAATTTTTTTGGAATTTTATAGTTATACCATCCTCACGAAATTCCGCAACAATTTTCGCGTTGGCATTCTACTACTAATAACTAGTGACCGACCGAAAGTTCGGTTTCGGTTTCGGTTTCGGCCAGTTTCGGCCAAGAATTCTAGTTTCGGCCTTAGTTTCGGTTTCGGCCCAAAATGGCCGAAACTTTCGGCCGGGCCGAAACTTGAATGTTCGTGAATTATCCTGGTCGTTTGGCCAGGAGTTATAAGTAGGTATACATAATTGTCGTACGAGTTATTGTGATCTATCTTTGTTATGACTGAGAATTCATGAGAATTCACTTTAATGATTATTAATTAGACTACATAGGGTGATTCCAAATAAGACGTGAAACTTGGAGTATGACTCATTAGCTGTTGTTTAATCCATATTTATTAATAACCGAAAATCAACGGTTTTTGGAGTTCGATTGATTTTTAAAAGATTCCTGAACTTATAGTACATATTTCGTCAATTTTTTCTACGTTGACCAAATTTGGCGATAATTTTGGTTCATTTTCATCAGAAAAGAATATGATATGTACGAAAAAAGTAAAACTATGCTGTATAAGAGGTTGAAAAAGAATTAGTAGGATTTGAAATGTGGTAGAGGTATATGAATAAATGAAAAATCAATTACTAATATCAATTTGTCTGCAACTTTTGAATTTCACAATTTTGTATGCCAAAATTATTTAAAAAACTTGCCAAATTCCTTCTTCATTCTCTAAAAGATTTCGTTAGATTGCTTAACTAGTTTCGTTTCAGCAGATTTTTATAAGCGACCTTTTGAATGTCCGGCATTTAAAATAGTGAATATGTATCAAAAGAGAGCGTGAGTAAATTTCAGGCGGAAAATAACAACTGAAGACATCAGAAAGACGGCACGTGCTAGCCTATGGAATGGTGGAACATAATTTATGAATACATTTTCTAATGTAATTTCGAGCTCAGTTGCAACAAAAAAATATTGAATTCGTTTTTTTCCTCTATTTGCGTTTTATACCCCCTTTCAAATCATACTAATTCTTTTTCAACAGAACCAGTACTCAAATATCTCGGGAACCGTTGATTTTTGGTCCTCAATAAAAATGGCTCAAACCACAGCAAATGATCCATACTAACACCTCCTCTAAGGTTCACGTCTGATTTGGAATCACCCTGTATACTTCGACTGATTATTTTGATAACTTGGTAATACCAAAATAATAAATAAAGATCTCAAAAAAAATGTCTTTATATTTTATTTGACACTCCTTAAGTATTTTTATGTATATGCGACTAAAATTGTAAAAAATACAGTAGATAAAAGTATGAAATATAAAGTTTCGGTTTCGGTTTCGGCCGAAACTGAGACCCTGGCCGAAAGTTCGGTTTCGGTTTCGGTTTCGGCTGAAATACCAGTTTCGGTCGGACACTACTAATAACCATGTTTGAATTATATCGGTTTTGTATTTTTCAAGTTATTGAGGAAATAACAACCTAATTTCAGATGGGTATAAATCCAAAACCATTTTGCCGATTATACCTATAGACAAATTCAAATGTCGCATTCAGATGCACAACTTAACCTGAAAATTTCAAGCCACTATCTCTTTCCGTTCTCAGGTTATCGTGTCATAAATAATGCTTTTTATTATTTTTTTTTTAATTTTCTAGTGATGATTCTCACAAAATTTCGCAAACGTGCTTAGGTTTATATTCTGCAACTATTTACCAAGTTTCAATTCGATCGGATTTATATTGGTTGAAAATAAAGTCATTACTCCGAAACCATTGGGACGATTATGCCCATTAACGAACTTGTCCGACGTATTGGGATACGCCACCTACCCTGAAAATTTAAAGTCGCTAGCTCTTTCCGTTCTGAAGTTATCGTGGCAACGGCCGGCCGACCGCCGGATGGACAGAATCATATTTGACCTCGAATTCTTCATCAGGGAGTCGAACCCAATCGTTTGAGACCATTTTCGGCGAAAAATTGGAAAATTACAGACATTTGGGCAAAATGATAACGCGATGTTCCCCAGAACATCGCAAAAAGCGGTAAGAAATGTTTTAATTAGGGGTGTATTTTACGACATAGATGAATTTTTATACTGTGATACTATACAGTACCTCTGAGGTCTTTTATTTGTTTGTGTTGGGATTAATTTATTATTATGTTATATTTATTATTATATTCTTTTTAAAATTTTCATGTGTACACTATATTCGTATAAATGTATAATGTATGGCTATATACTGTAATTTTTTGGGCGCATGTTCTAGGGGAACATCGTCCTATCATTTCGTCCAAATGTCTGTAATTTTCGAATTTCGAGCTGAAAATTGGCTAATAGACTAATTCGGACTCCCTGATCACGAATCCGGTGTCAGGTTTTTGGGTGCCGTCCGGCCGGCCGGCAGGCCGGCCGGTTTTCCGGCCGTAGGCACGATAACAGGAGCACCGAAGGTCCTATCGACTTCAAACTTTCAGGGTAGGTTTCTGATCAAAATGCGACGGTTAAGTTCTTTAACGGGCAAAATCGGCCGGACGGTTTAGGAGTTATAGACATTTAAAATTTTGAGGTTATTTCCCTGATATTTCAGGAACTAAAGAAGATGTTGAATCGAAACTTGGTAGTCAGTTCGAGGATATAAACGCGCAACTTTTGGCAAAATTCTGTTATGATCGAAATGTTGGTAATTTTTAAAAAAATATTTCTTTTAATTTTTTCGAAAAAAAATCAGATTGCAACAAAAACTTGTACTAACGTCAATTGTAGTATTTTGCAACATTGTGCAAAATTTTGGCTCTATACGATTTCAATTTCTGGAGATATAAGACAAAATGTGTCAAATTTCCTGGGTCTCTCTCAGTATTTTCATCGATTATTATATAATAATCAATAATATTAAGGTATTCAACATGATACTGCTTTTTTTCTTTACTGGTCAGTACGGGCCACAAGGAAGATGAACATGCGCCCAATAGCTCCTGTCCACAGGGCTTGAACCCATTTTTTTTCTCTCTATTATATCGACGAGTGCAAACAATGTCTATCTAATTGTAAAGCATGAATAAAGATTTACTTAAATTTAGTGCGAAATATTTCTCTCCTGTCGTCTATCGTAACAACAGACCTCCTCTCATCAGGTAATCAACCATGTATCCAGCTTATTAGTATAAAATCCAGAAAAAAAATAGGAAATAAACCAGTTTCACTTATTACTTCCAATATAAAACCAGGCTTCGAAGTACGCTAGTCGACAGCCAATACGTCAGAATAAGCGAGAACGTGTGAATTTTTTAAAATCCTCCCGACCAACTGTTAATTATACACCAGCGATTATAATTAATTGGAATTAGTGAGATTACATCCTCGGTTATTACCGACCCCCCACGTCTCGCTCATCGCAGAACGAGTTCTGATCCGCCGGATGAACTCGAATTGAAACGTTACGGAGTTTACAATGCTCGTTGCTACGTCAAATTCCCAAAATTGCTCATTTACAATCCCCAACAGGCCGATTATGAGGTAACGATCCCAAAATCGCAGCCAAACCATTTATTATTTCCATAAGGCGGTTAGACTCGTTGAACGGGTAAATTATGTGTAAAATATGCTAATGTTAAACAAATTTATCTTGGATATTTGATTTAAACAGCACCTATGCACTGTTGGATTTAATTCATTAATTATATCACACTCTATATAGAGATGGAGCACAGTCTGACAACGCCGCTATTTATCGTCTCTTGGAGGTCTACTTCTTCAATGGGGTAGTGCGAGATATCTTATATTTCTAATTTAAAACTAGTGAATCAACAAGTCGAGAGCGTTCCTGCCAATATGATCTTCATAATGGCTTCGTATAATTAATATATACTGACAGACAAAGAAACTGCAACACCCAGAAGGAGCAAGATAAAGCATAGATAGTATAGCAAGGAGTATATGTTTGATAAAAAAGCGAAGGGTTTACAATTTTTTTAAATAAATTTGTTAATAATGTATTTGTCCACCGCGATTATCTATACACACCCCAACACTTCTTGGCATTGATACAATAAGATGGCTATTTTTTCTTGAGGTATACTATCCCAAGCTCGATCCCAAGCTACCTGTAGTTCATGTATCAGAGCCGCCAAAGTCCGTGGGGGCTGGGGTGAATTTCCAAGCCCTCTACCCATGATGTCCAAACATGCTCTATGGGTGAAAGATTGAGGGATCTGGGCGGCCATGGCAAAAGATTCGCATGGGTCACTTCAGAAAAGTTTAAACTAACTCTGGCATCATGAGGTCGAGCATTATCTTGCTGAAATATTGAATTCCCGAGCTAGGAAGAGGTAAGGGAGAACATATGGCTCCACTATTTCTTGAAGGTAACGCAGCGCTGTCATGTTACCTCGAATAAAGACTAAATGTGACCTACTTGCATGTGCAATAGCACCCCATACCGTAACGCCTACTGTCCGGTGTACATGACGCTCAATATCAAACTGAGGTTCACGTCTTTCTCCCCGACGTCGTCTAACCCTTCTTCGGCCATCATGTGCACCCAAGGAGAATCGAGATTCATCAGAAAAGACGACTTGTTGCCATTCCACATTCCAATGTTGACGTTCTCTGCACCACTGTGATCGTTGCCAGCGATGCTCAACCGTCAGAGGTAACACAAGATGAGGTCGATAATGCTGCAGTCCAAAAGACCTTATCCGGCGGTAAACCGTTCGGACAATTACAGGATGGCCTTGTTCTCCTAACCACTCATCAGCCAAAGATCGAGTTGACGCAAATCGGTCTCTAATAGCCATTAGTCGTAGACGTCGATCTTGAACTTCATTTGTGCCCCTTCGACGTCCGTTGCCTACACTTTTTCGATATTGGGCATTATCAAACCACGCTTGACAACATCTCATAACAGTAGTTGGATTTCTGTTCGTACTGTCAGCGATTCCTCGAAATGACAATCCCACCTCCCGTAGACCAATAATTCAGCCTCTTTCAAATTCACTCGCTGTTAGAAAACTATCGTATTAGGGGTAGGGTTCTAATTTGAAAAAAAGAAGTAATGGCCAACTTTTGATCACAATTTTAAACACAAAATTTGAAACACCCTGTGATGATATTGCCGAAATTCAAAAGATGCATGACCTTTCCACATTCTTCCTCTTCGATTATATAAAAACGGTTCACGCTCAGGATGTTTAAAATAACAATAATGATCATAATACTGACTAAACATATTTGACTTTCTTCCGGTATTTTTTCGATATTTTGGTAACTATTCGAATGAATACTATGGTTTTAACAGAAACGTATTCAGCATTGAATACTTGATCATACCAGGAATGCAAAACTTGAAAAAAATGTTTTTCCATCAAATTTATTTTCACTCCCTGTATAACCGGTGCTTGGCCTTCGAAAATATTCTAGCTCTGTAGAGAATTTCAAGCAATATTATAATCCCAATCTTCAAATTTCAAGTATGTCCAGTTCTCCAGAATCGTCTAATAGGCACTCGAACTTGGGACACCCTGTAGTCGGCAGTGATTGGATTCAATTCATTAATTATATTAATATATCACGTCAATAGCCAAGGAACATGGGTTTCTGTTTGCCACTAAATATCAGACCGTTTGATGCATGTATCCGTTGGTAAACATAAAGCGTGAATGTTCCATCTACATGGGAGTGTACAGTAATCGTAGCTTTATGCAATCACGTAATACGTTATTGCAAACTACATATTCGAGGAAATATTCCTTTCAGACATGGCATAGTAGGCGATGTACATGTGAACTTGCTTCTTATTATGTTTGCTCTGTTTAATTCGTGCCTTGGGATTCCCGAGTTTGTCATCCACTTCTGTTTGTTGGCGGCGTACAAATTTGCAGGAAGCTCTCAGAGTAATTTCGGTATAATTTTGTGACCTCGGTTGGAAATCTCTCATTTTTGCCTGGATTTTGGACGGTGAATTAATGAAGATACGTCTTTGAAATGAAACAGCGTGATGGGAGCCCGCATATTCGCCTATCGTCGAAAAGGTTTGCACAATGAGAGATGTCTAAGATTTTAGTATGCGTTCACAAGCCCCTAGCGGACGGATCTGTTTGAGCACAGCCCACTATAGAGAGCCTGGAACACAGTCTGACAACGCCGCAATTAATCGTCCCTTAGAGGCATACTCCTTCAATGCGGTAGCGCTGGATTTTGATGAAATTTCGACTATTTCATCATTTTTCAAATGATTTACCGTCGAAAAATGATGAGGACTACAATGAGATCGTATTTATGATGAATATTTACCGATAAAACAGTTTAAAACAATGTAATTACGAGATGAAGTGTTGTGATTTTGGACACTTTGGGATTTAAAAAAAAAAACTAGAAGAGAGCACGGATTTTTATTTTCAGATTCGTTATCTACAACCCAAAATTAGCAAGTGAGTAAATTTTCAGGACGATTAGACAGTTATGAGATGTTTTAGACAATTACAAAAAAATTATAAACTTGAATGAAATTGTCAAAATAAAAATATATTCCTAAACATAACTATTATATAAGACTATAATAAGGTAGGCTAATGTGAATTGTGATAATCATCTTAGAGTTTGTCTTGTTTTGGTTCTTACTATAATGGTAAGTTTCTGCTATCTACAAATGTTTCTGTTTATTTTCCATTCGGTGGACAATAAAATTGTAATTCGTATTTTCTACAAAATTTTTCAAAAGTTAATTTGCGAAAACAGACAAGGTGAATTTAGAATGATTTATGAATGTAAACCACAACTACAAATTTATGTGAATTCAGAATATCAATTCAATGCTACAAAGAGTAAATTAACATAAAATTATTTTTTGATCTGAACTGTGTAAAAATGTTGATCAGTGAGTCGAACCAAATCATTTAAGACCATTCTCGGCCAAATAGTCGAAAATTACATTTGGATGAATTTATAGGCACTCTGTTCATAGAACAGCGCGCCAAAAAGACAGCTTGAAGGTTCATATAGTATTTCGTGAGGTTGTGTGTGGCGTGAATAGACAAAAGAACATGCGTGCAAAAGGTCCTGACACCATGTGCTTTTTATACCCCTATTACACTATGCCTTTTTCATGTCTATATTTGCGTCTATTTTCATGGCTATTTGTTGGTTGAATTTCCCCCCAAATGAGTGGCACTATTTCACCACGCTTTTTTCGCGCTTGTTTCAGGCAGTAATTTCAGAGCTGCAAAAAGAAATTGACATATTTACTTCAAGTTCTTGTTTTGTTCGTATACTTTTAAATAATACCATATTATAGTATTTTAAGAATGTCTGAAGAAACGATTAATATGCTACTACATTGAGTGCAAATTCAAATACAGAAAAAAGACACTAATTACAGAAAGCATTCCTCCATAACCGAAATTAATAATTTCTTAGCGATACTAGGCTACTGGTGAAAACTTCATATCACTCGGGGATAGCCATCACAGATTATCTGGCCTTCGTAAGTTTAGTTAGTTTACGTCCTCAGAGTAATAAACATGAATTCATTATTGAATTTACGATGGCTGCGATTCAAAGGATAGAATAAACTAGGTTATCTTAAGACGTCAAGTCTGACAGATAAATATTGTGTTGGTAGACATGACATTTCGACAAAAAGGCTTGAAATCCCCACGATTTAGGGGGAACAAATAGAAACAGTTCTATTTATTTTCAAGCCTGAAAAAGTCTACAAAATAGCCCCGGCCGCATGCGTATTTCTTCAAAATTTCAGGTGCAGTCAGTCAGGCTGACAATTAGGCACGAAAAAGGCATAGTGTAATAAGGGTATTAAGAATATTTTCTCAATGGTATTCTTCGAAAATCAATAATCTGCCAGTATATTATGTTAATGCGATAGTTGACCCTTTCTATGCAAATTCCGAACTAAACCAAACTACATATCGTAAAAATATTCTCCTTTGTTCGTAGCAGACGAAAATACATTTGCATCCGACATCCTGTATACCCTACAACCAAGTTTATTCACTGTGTGGGACTCGTGGTACCGATTGTTTTTCATTTTGAAATGGCATTCAGATGCATGGTATATTTAACTTCTCCCATTATCTTAATGATCCGATAAAAGCTGCGTGAGTTATGTACTGACGCCGCGAGCTTAGTTTAGTGGGTAAATGCCCAAAGGTGATATAATTACCTGTTTTATTGTTTAGATGTTGACTCAGCATTTGGTACGAGGGAAAGTCGACAATCTGCAGTTTTTTTCAGAATCTTGGAACACATTGTTCAAACAGTGGCGGCCGTGACCTGTTTGAAGGATTTCAACAATGAACATTAAAAAAATGTTGAGAAAAGCACTGAAGATTTTACGCACATGTTCCAAATTCTCATCACGACTCTTACGAAGTCGATTAAGATGAAATTCGGTACACGTTTGTAAAATGGCAGCTCGAAGTTAAGTGCGGAATTTCAGCTGATATAAAATTTTTAAAATATAGCTGAAAAAAATCAAAATTTTACCTTAAACCGATAAAGGTAATGTTAGAGGAAAATGAATGGCACATTACGCTTACATTCTTGCGCGCCTGTTCTTCAAGGAACAGTGTGCTATCATTTCGTCACATTGTCTGTATTTGTGGAATTTTTGCCAAAAATGGTCCCAAACGATTCAGTTCGTCTCACTGATAAATAATCTGAGGTCAAATTCAATTCTGTCCGTCCGGCCGACCGTTAGCACGATAACTCTCGAACGGAATGAGCTAGAGAGTTGAAATTTGCAGGGTAGTTTTGGAGCGTTAATATCTCAGACGAGTTCGTTAACGGACGAATCCATCGAGCGGTTTCGGAGTTTTTTCAGTAAAATCATTTTTTATGAATATTTCCGATGCCGAGCACTTGATCTATCTGAAATTTTGCATTAAATTGTAGAATCATGACCTTTAGATGAGTGCGAAGTTTCGTCTTGATCGGATGGCTATAAAAAAGAAAAAAAGTCAAAAATTTCAAAATATTGTTTTCTCAATAACTCGAAAAATACTGATCCGATTAAATTGACATTCGGTAGTTAGATGCAAAGTACCGACCGAAATACTTGTGTGAAATTTCGGGGGATAGCATGAGTAGAAAAATTTAAAAAAATGTTTAACAATTAGCAGAATATTTTGCTTGAAATTCCGAAACCAAATATCGGATTATGTTCAATTTTGGCACTTCGGTGACAAATGATGCCCTCTTGGGGTGTGCGAAATTTCACTGAGAACAGACCACTAGGAGCCTAAAAAAATTAATAATTTTGAACTTCCAAACTGGACAAATTACTTGTGTAAAATTTCGGGGGATAGCATGAGTAGAAAAATTTCAAAAAATGTTTAACAATTAGCAGAATATTTTGCTTGAAATTCCGAAACCAAATATCGGATTATGTTCCATTTTGGCACTTCGGTGATCAATGATGCCCTCTTGGGGTGTGCGAAATTTCACTGAGAACAGACCACTAGGAGCCTAAAAAAATTTAATAATTTTGAACTTCCAAAATGGACAAATTATTTCAGTTCGAATTTCTACGTGGAATATATCTCGGAATATATAACATCTGGTAAACATTCGACGTGATTTTAGCGCGTTTATCTGAATCAATGCGATATGTACGAAGGCAACTGATTACAATTCGGACGAGTAACTACTGTGGCAATTGAATCAATGCGTGAACGATATGTCTTACTTTAAATTGGTTTTCAAAATTTTTTTGAACGCTGAACGACTGGGGGTGTAACTGCAGGTTATTCAACTGATGGAGTTTTCTTCTAGAGGATTGGGGTGGATAATGCTATTCCTCTCTGGTGAGGGTCTGCGCATGCGTGGATTCAAGATGCGATATCTCCTGAACCACTAGTGTTCAGAATTAGAATTTTGGGTGCAGTGTGATTTTGAGAGGACTTTTGCCACGAGTAGATTGCGCATACGCAGAGGACACGTGGCTCTTTTTGGGTTGTATGGCTTATGTTGGGAGTGGTTTGCGTCTAGCGGTCATGGATTTGGTGCTGAACCGATGAGGTTTTAGGAGACATTTCATGGCAATTCTGTGCACCGACAAGTCAGTTTCGAAGAAACGGCGTTGTTTCCGAGTTAAATTGTCTGTATCGCGGCTCTGGGGCCAATTTATAAATAACTATATTTGGAGGATCTATATTAAATTACGCTCGGATTTGGAGAATAGATGTAAGCAATTGCGTTCCACATGGGGGTCCCATAACCGCATTTTTTTTTAATTCGATCTGCGGTAAAACTAATAGCCAGACTGTTATCAAAAGCCAGATTTGTTGAAGCAACAACAAAAAATAAAAAAGAGTACTGACTTCGCGTCTGTGCTTTTATATATTTTTGAAAAACTTATAATGCTTGTTCTTTTGTTTTCGAGTTATAGGCGAAAATTGAAATTTTGGTGATTTCACCATTGGTCATTATCTCCGTTCCTGTTTGTTATGATTTTGAACATTTCAGAGACACTTTTTTTGAAGCAATCCAGTGGCGTACTCTGATTTTTTGCAAGAGGTTTCCTTGTGTGCTGTAACATAAAATTGAGGTTTTTTCTTATGGAAATAATAGTTTATAATTACTATAGAGGTATTATATATTTTTGGGAAGAAACAAATAGTTATTCATTATAACTATTATTTCCATAAGGAAGAACACAACATTATGTTATAGCTAGAGAATACAATCCCGGGTTCTTTTTCGATCCCGGGATTACGGGATTCTTTATGCACAATCCCGGGATCCCGGGAATATCCCGGGATTAGACTATGTGGTTTCTAAATGAGCTCAAATGAAAAAAAAAACTTGTGTAATTCCTTCAATGTTTATAATGTAAAAGAACAAATCACAAACAATAATAATAAAGAAATACACTCGACAAAAAACTATAATTTGAAAAAAATAATAATGGAAAAACTACTTTGAATATTTTAAATTTGAAGGCAGTGGTACAAAGAAAACAAAAAAAACTTTCCTTTTATCATGGACCGTAGACACATACAAATTGAAGCTAGAATTAAAATAAAAACACATGTGTTTTTTCTCGAGCTTTCGCTCAAGCGATCGATATTTCTTTAATTTTGACTGATTTTAACAAGTTTGGGTACAATACCTAAAAAATATAATATATAATCCTTATAATCCTACGATAGCTGAAGATATTTTATTGTTTATTTTGCATTCAAACATAGTGTGTTTTCTAAAACAGGAGGGGTATTTTATATCATGAGTAACGAACCAGAAATAAATTTGACATGTCTCTTATAGGAAAAGAAGATGACATGTACGAACACAGATCATATAATAATTCATAGAGTACGTAATACATAGGAGTACGATTAATTATTGAAATTTTGAAAAATCATATCTTCGAAAGTATTAGCTTGTTAGAGTTGTAATTCAGATATCACCAATATTGCGCAACCTGCACAACAAGCATGCAAACAAGGCTCACCTTTGAAATCGCCCTGTTTATTCATGAGAATTACTGATGCAAGATGTGCCCTTACCTTCACCTCGATCATCCTGCTCATCCATTTGCAGTACCTAGTCTTTCATTACCGCACCTCGTAAGTTAACTGGACGTAGAAAGGTCAAGTTCAGAAAGTTCTTTCCTCATCAGTTTGGCTATGATGGCGATGAACGATTCCTTTGTCGGCAACGCCGCCAGGTTAATTACTATGTAGTAACACTTATCACTTCTTTTTGCTGCTAACCTCGTTGCGGGTTGTTTATTCAGCTTCCTCGGTCAATTTGTCGGTTGTTGATGCAGTCAAGCTGTTCGTCCTATTCGATATTACATTCCAGTAGATTTTCTTCTTTGTGCGCGAAGTTAATTTCTTTTTACAGCAGAATGAAGCGGAGTTCTTTCTTCATCATCTTCAGAAACTGTTCGATATTGTCGATCGATTGAAAATGGGACTAACTGGGAACGTATTCGAGTGGTTTGAATTTCAATTTGAGAATTGCATCATGATTGACTATGATAAATGATCATGGAGTACCACAGGGCACGGTCCTGGGAACCTTACTGTTTTTGTTGTACAGTGTTTCCCAGTAACTCCGCACCATGAGGCACTTTTCTTTTATATAAATATTTCCGAATTTCATTTTTTGCAAAAAATTTTTGCATCAAAAATGATACAAAATTATATAAAAAAGGGCCAACTGTGACTTCCCGTATGAGCGGAAATCGCCGTTTTTAAACAGCAATGTCAATTATCTCAGGAAATTTAAACTTTCTGTATGAAATGCTCTAAGCAAGTTTGTTTGAAATTACAATTTAGATGATGCATTAAATTGTAAGATAACATTATTCGCTGATGATACAATGATTTATATTTCTGGACAGGATATTAATCTCATGTCAGGTTGACCGAGGTAGTAGACAGAGATTATCTTTTAGCGCTTTGAATGATTTATCTATGAAAATTGATGACCGAGTATTTAGGCCTTATTATAGATGAAAATGAATTTCATTTCTAGATTGAGAAATAGGGTTGAAACGAGTTGACGACGTAAGACAGCATTTTTCAATGTATACATTTTGGGAATATTGAAATTAATTTTTTTTTTTTTTCAGGTAAATCTCGCTGATTTTTGGCACCGATAATGCTTGTGAGTATGATTTGTTTATGATTCTCAATTTTAGAATGTTTTCTTTGTATTCTGATTTAACAGTATAAGTACTTATATTCAGATATTCGGATATATTTATATTGTAATATTTATTTATGCTTCTTATGAAATATAGACGTAGATAGGGAAAGGAAAGTATCAATAAATGGTTCCTTTCTGAGTTTTTTCTCCCAAAATCTGAAAAATATCTATAAGATAAAAAGAATATTATTTTGAAATTGTTTCTACAATAGATATTTATCAGAAGCAATATATATAACAATATATATATATATATATATTTACATCCTTCCAATTTCCGGGCGCCCGTTCATCAAGCATCCGGTGGGCGTCCTCCAATTTTTTTTTATCATTATCTTATGTCTTATATAACCACTTTGAAGTATTCACTGATAGAATTCGATTTAATCTTTTCACTTTTTAGATACAGAGAATTGTTTACAGTCTCACACCCCTCAGCGTCATTTCACTATCCGCTCCACTAGCGTCCAAAGTATACACGTAAACTTTCATTCTCTCGATTTGTCGGCGTCCTCGTTCGAATATCATTTCCCAGTTGCTCGATCACTGGGCGTCCTGCGACGTTGCCAGGAGTAAAAGGAATAGTTCCAATGCAATAGGTCAGGAATGTGACTCACGTTGTTTTGGTTTTACCAGACGTGTAGAGTCACCGTGGAAAGATTTCAATTATTGATTTTTTGTTTGGATTTGCGGATACTCCCTCAAACTACTATCATGATTCTGATTCATTTTTTTGTTGGGTTTTATCATTGCTGAATGCAATAATCTACGTATTTTAGAGTACTCTATTCTTTTCAAGTGATGAGTCGAAAGCACTAGGTTCATTATTTTTGAGGGTCAAGCTAAACTCTCTCTTTAATTTATCAGTATACACAATATGTTTCGAACGGAATGACCGAGAGACTGAATATTTTCAGGATAAACGCTTAAATCGAATGGAAAGGGCTTACGTCTTAAGTGAGAAAATCCGTTTATTACTTTCGGAGCCATTTAAAATTTAATTAATAATACTATATGGAGATAAAATGGGATAACTAGCGAAACAATTAGCTACTTTCAAATCTCAGGCCAAAAAGAAATCTGAGTTTCTGATTCGAAATTATTATTTGAATCTGAATCACTGAAGGAAAGTCGAGCGTGATCATCCATGTTAATATTCATTACATTCCTGAAATCGATTTCGTTATGCATCTGTTATCAGAGGAAGGTTGGTTTGATAGGCTTCAATTTTTATGTATTGCAGAGGTTTCAAGGAATAATGTTCATTCCTCTTAAAAACACATTTGCCGATTTCTTCGAATCGAAGTTGCAGGTGAGAAAGTGTACGGGAGTCTCTCATAGAATGTAGGTACTTCTCATAGAAAACTTCAAATATTTGAACTCTCCAGGAAATGAAGTAACACAAATTTTGAGTTTCCGATTCAAATATCTTGAGCTGTCTGTCAGAGCATCAGTGGTAATTAGAGTTTAGTGGGTTCAGTCTACAGTAAGTCCAATCATTTATTCGCAATTTAGGGCAGGAGGTGGTCACCCACGACGAGAATAGCTGTCAGGCGACAAAAAATTTATAGTGGACAAGAGTGTAGTTACTTTTGTAGTACCCATGGTAAAATTCCATTCTGTATGTTCCTCCTTCTGTGTACACGATAGCTCACGAAATAATTGAGGTGCAGAAAGTGTTAAATATTGGGATATAAAGGATTGAGGATAAGTTTATGAATGGTAAAATTCCATGTTTTCGAAGATTTTTTGCCCTTTGTAATTTAATTTCTTCAAAATTTCCGAAGCTACAAATCTGATCGAGTTGAAATCTAACCCCAATATATGACCTTATGCTCTTGAGAAACAATCCTGCTTTTTGCGTGCTTGTTCCGCGAGGAACAGCGTGGTATCTTTTTACCACAATATCTGTATTTTTGGACTTTTTGACGACAATGATTTCGAACGATTGCGGTCACTCCTTAAACACTGTGTTGGAGAATCTGAGTTTTGTGTGAGGCGTGTGTTTTTGAAAGGCCTTTTAGCCATGAGTTGATTGCGCATGTGCAGAGGAGAAGTGACTGTTTTTGGGTTTTATGGGTTGTGTTGGGAGTGAGGATGCAAGCACTCGTTCAAACTTCCGTGAGGATTGCATGACTGAAACATTGAAAGAATGTTCAACTATTTTACAGAGTAGTGATCATAACGTGGTCTTTGAGTTGTTTCAGAATGCATGCGCCTCTTTCGGGCATTATCGTTATGCGCATGAGCAGACGAGAAGTGATTCAACTACTGGGGTATGGGGTTTTGAGGTGGAGGATGCTACTCCTCCTGGGAGGAGCGGAATTTGGTGTGGGTGGTGTGATTTTGATAAGACCTTTAGCCACGAAAGCATTGCGCATGCACAAAGAAGAAGTGATAGTTTTTAAGTGGTATGGGTTATATTGGAAGGGGCATTTGATTCGAAATTTCGTGCGGGTCGTAGGACTAAAGAAAATGAAGAAATATTCCACTATTTTGTGGAATAGTTTCCATAACATGGTCCTCTGATTATTTTTGAATGCATGCGCTTCATTTGGTCATTATCGTTATGCGCATGAGCAGACGAGAAGTAATTTAACTAATGAAGTTGTCATCTGAGGGGAATGGAATTTTGAGGTTTAGGATTCTATAACTCAATTGTAACCTTTTGTGAGGGTCCGCACATGCGTGGATTGAAGATGCGTTGTCTCCTTAACCCCTGCTGGTGAAGAATAGGAGTTATGAGTGACGTTTGTTTGAAAGGACTTTGAACCATGAGTGTATTAATAATATATAATAATATAGGTTTATTTAGCACCTATCTATTCACATAATCTTTATAATTCACATACAATTTCACTATGAACTACGCAAATAATTGTTAAGTCTCCCCTTGAATTGTTTCAGAGAAGGAGCATTTTTAATACGAACACCATCATAAAATAACGTTTTCTGTAAGTTTGTCGTTCTCACCATAGGAACATTGAAATTCTTATTTGATCTTATGTTATAGTCATAAAAATTTGATCTTCTCTGCAGATATGATTTCAGATAACTAGGCTGATGATTGTGCACTATTCCATATATTAAGACCAAATTCGCCCTTCTGATAATCTGCCTGACATTCAGCCAATTCAATTGATCCAACATATCCTTTATCGGAGTGTACCTATCACAACTCAATATAATTCTCATTACCCTATTTTGCTGTAATTGTAATCTATTCAGCTCTTCATTAGTGCAAGATATTAGCAAAGAGCAAACATACGAAAAATGAGGCAAAATTATAGTACTATACACAATCATCTTAGTCCATTGAGACAAAAAACGCGATACCCGATTAAAGAACCCTATCTTTTTACCAATCTTTCTACATACATATTCAACATGATTACTGAAACACAATTGTGGATCCAAGATCACTCCCAAGTACCTAATTTCGGAAACAAATTCAATTTCTTTTCCCTGTATATTCACCGAACACCCTGAGTCGTAGAATTTTTGACAATTTGCTCTTGATCCAATTATCATACATTTAGTTTTTGAACTATTCAATTTTAATTTATTTTGACAAAGCCATTCATATAAACACTGCAATTCAGCATTCAGTATGGAAATTATTTCTTCAACGTTCCTTCCAGATACTGAGATAAGGGTGTCATCAGCAAATAGGTTCACAAAAGAGTTTTCCAATACCTTATACATATCATTTATATAAACAATAAACAAAAGTGGCCCTAGCACGCTTCCCTGTGGAACCCCCCATGTGCTATCCCTTTTGCTAGAAATATTATCACTAATTTTAGTCTGATGAGATCTATCTAATAAGAAATTTCTTAGCCATTCTAGGGCAGAACCCTCAATGCCATATAAAGTTAATTTCGCAACAAGTATGTCCCTGTCAATAGTCTCAAATGCACGTTTTAAATCTATAAAAACATTCACAGTCACTTTTGATTCGTTCATGGATTTTCTCCAAACTGCGCACACATATTGCAACGCAGATTCGCACGAGTGCTTGCTCCTGAAACCTGACTGTCCATCGTACAGAAGGCAACTACGTTCTAGGTAGTCTCTTAATTGTTCACACACTATTGTTTCCAGAATTTTATCGACTACTGGTAGTAAGTTAACTGGTCGAAAATCTCCAGGCGTCCTTGGTGTTAACACTTTAGGTATGGGCACTATGACACTTGCCTCTAGTTTATCGGGGACTTTTCCGGCACTCAAAGATGCATTCACCAAATACAACAACGGGTACCCTATCACACAAAATAAATCTTTCACAAGCCTGACACTAAGAAGAGAATCGCTGGTGCTCCTACTTTTTAGATTGATTACAATTTTCTCAAGCTGTGATATCCCTATTCTTTTCAAGCTAGAAAATCTAGCAGAAGTTACGCAACTAACCGAGTCCCATTCTTTTTTTTTTTCAATACTTTGTGCTATTTCATTCAGGCTGTCGGCATAAAAATTATTCATATTTTCTTCTACGTTGTTGTTATACGATCCAAAGTCAATGTTAGTGAAATCGGCGCACTTTCTTCCATTTCCAACAAGCCCCTTTAATGTCTGCCACATTTTCTTTCCATTTCCCTTGCAATAATCAATATTTTGGTTATAATATTTTTCTTTCTCTCTTCTGATCACTGAAATAACGTTATTTCGCTGTCTTTTGTATTCTTTCCAGTCTTCTTCACTCTTGGTATAGTTGAATTTCTTATAAGCTATGTCTCTAGCATGCTGTGCCTGTTTCACTTGAGCAGATGAGAGGTGACTGTATTTGGGTTGTATAGATTACGTTGGGAGTGGTTCACGACTAGTAGCCATGGGTCTGATTCTTAGCCAATATTGTGGCGATTAGAAAGCAAATTCATGGCAACTCTGTGAACGGTCTAGTCCGTTTCATCAAAATATTGACCTTTTTCGTTGAAACGTCCGTACGGTGGCCTTGTGGCCAACTTTAAAACTACGCATTTTTGGTCAAGAGTGAGGTGGCTGTTTATGGTGTTGTTTGTTCTAGAACGCAAGTAAATTTTCTTACGTGATTATGGGATTCTGGCGCTAAGCCAACATATGAGTCTTCTGTTTCCTCTTTTTAGAGACGAATTTACATACAAGGTTAGAACTATCTAAATGGGGACTACAGGGATATCGAAAACCGTTAGAATTACAAGGTGGCTCAAATCTCAAATGGTTCTCGAGATTTCCCAAAAAACTAAATATCGAGATTTCCCTTTTCTCTTTATAACGCATTCATTCCTGGGGATAACTTCACGAAATACGGTTTGTAGCCATTATCCAATATAGAGATCCTAATGGTGTCGTCAGATATCTTCTATTTTCAATCGCTTCAGAGACGCGATAGTCTACTTTCATTTTTCTTATGGAAGCCATATTGGTTTTCCCCGTGGAGAGATAGGGAAAAAAAAATACGAATCCAACATTGTATAATACTCTACAAAAATATCGTGTCTAGCTACGCAAGTTCGAACTTCTTCTTATTTTTTTGTCTAAGTAGTAGGCTGGTGCCAGAATTGTCATATAACTCATAACTTTATTGACAGTGTTATGTGAAACCATCCTGTTTATCCTATTAATTACCAGATTCGGTGAACAGTGGATTCGGAGAAACGTATTTGAAGAATAGACGAAAGCACTTGCGTTCCTAATGGGGTCCCCTAACTGCTATATGTTTTTAATTCTGATCTACGATTTCTGATCGAAATTAACCAAATTTTGAAAGGAAATTGAAAAAATATGAAAAAGGATAAACATGAAGTCAGTACTCTTATGCGCAGTTGTTCACGTTGACGAATTTGAATTAAATTATGAGAGCAAGCCGTAGATCTAGTCAGACTGTAATGGAGACCATTCACTGTCAGGTTAATAAACAGTGCCTAAGCTACGATAAAGATACAGTACCAAAGTCAACACAGAAAACAACTGCATCTACTCAGTCGGACAAGCGCCCATGAACTTCATAGGAATCCCATTGGAGAAGACTTCGGAGGATCATACTTATGTCTATAGCAAGCCCGCCAATGCAGGTTGACTTCACTATGAAAATATGAAATATTTAAAAACGCTAAAAAAGCTTTCATATGAGGTCAATCTGCTCTGGCGCACTTGCTATAGACACGATTATGATTTTACTGAATCTCCTAGGTCTTTCCCAAGCAGATCCCTTGGAAGTTCCTAGGAGCTTGTGTGACCAAGGAGAGTCTGTTGTCTTTTCTATCAACTTTGGTATAGTATCCTTATATCAGTTAAGGCATTGTTTATTGACAGTAAATGCTCTCCAGTACAGTCTAAATAGATGGCTCGCTCTATCCACTTAGCTTGGTCTTGTCGTCAACAGCTATTCTCTTATCTATAAAGAAAACATGGGTATTGATGTAGATCTGTGTTTTTCTGTATTATCGGTATCCGATTTATACCTTAGAGTTCAATTTGCCTTGATACTATCTCGATTTGCGTTATATATCATGTCTGACCATGTTGTATATGTTAAGGATATAGACTATTATTGGTTAGTATCTTCAACCGATTTCTACATAATCGATTTTAATATTATATTAAACATATTTATTATTTGATTATAAGAATGTATCGTGTCAAGTAAAACCTATTGTGATATTTGAGAAACCCTTATTATAGACTGCTAAGGATGAATTCGATTGAATTCGAGACTTTTTTTAGCGAGGAAATAATAATAGTGTTCAATTCTGTGCATGCGTCCGTCTGGTCGTTAGTACGATAACTCTAGAACGAAATGAGTTAGAGAGTTGAAATTAGCAATGTTGGTTTGGAGCGTAAATATCTCGTCTAATATCGTTAATGGACGAAATCCACAAAGCTGTTTGGGAGTTATGGCCATTTTTAGTTAAATAATTTTTATTAATATTTCTGAAATTGATCACTCAATCCATCTGAAATTTGGCACCAAATTGTAGAATTATTGCCCTTACGAGTATATGCAGGCGAAGTTTTGTCATGATCAGATAACTCTAAGCTGGAAAAAACAAATTTTGAAAATTAGGAAATTTTATTCCACAATAACTCGAAATATACTAATCAGATTGAATTGCAACTCGCTAGTTAGATGAATACATAGACGCAAACACTCGTTCAAAATTTCGACTAAAAAAAATTTTTTGCGGAATTTAGATTATTTTTGCGCGCGTGTTCCGCAAGGAACAGCGTGCTATCATTTCGTCACAATGTCTGTATTTTTCGAATTTTCTTTCGAAAATGGTCTCAAACGATTGGGTTCGACTCCCTGATGTAGAATTCGAGGTCAAATTCAATACTGTCCGTCCGGTCCGGCCGGCCAGCCGTTAGCACGATAACTCTCGAACGGAACGACTTAGATCATTGAAATTTGCAGGGTAGTTTTGTAGCGTAAATATCTCAGACAAGTTTGTTAACGGGTGAAATCCACCTAGCGCTTTTGGAGTTAAGGCCGTTTTTAGTCAAAACGTTTTTTATGAATATTTCGGGAACCGATTACTCGATCTTGCTAAAATTTGGCATCAATTTGTAGAATCATGACCTTCATATGCCTGTGAAGTTTTGTTCTGACCGGAAAACCCTAAAGTGGCAAAAAAAATGTCAAAAAACTCGAAAAATACTGAATTGATTAAATTGAAACTCAGTAGTTCGATGCAAAAGACCAAAGCAAAAACTTTTGCAAAATTTTGTGAAAATCACGTGACAATAATTAATTAATTCGAATTCACCATGGTAAATTCGAATTAAGAGTGTCCAATACAGGAGAATCGACAACACAATTTACCATGGTAAATTCGATTAAGGGTGTCCAATACAGAAGAATGGACAATAGAACATACGCGCAAAAGCTTCTGACTTCACGTCAGTGCTTGAACCAATTTTTTTTTTCGTGATTTTTTTTTAATTTTCTAGGGGTACGGTTCTTAATATTTTTTTATTCGTCATTTTTTTCAAATTTTCTAGGGGTACGGTTATTACAAAATTTTAAACACGTCTTTATGTTGATTTTCTACTACTAGTTACCAAGCTTCAATTCGATCGAATATTTATTTTTTGAGTTATCAAGGAAACAATTTTCCAGATGGGTATAACTCAAAAACCGTTAGACCGATTATGCCCAAAAACGAACTCAACTCTCCCTTTCGGATACGCAACCTACCCTGAAAATTGCAAGTCCCTATCTCCTTTCGTTCGAAAGTTATCGAGGCAACGGTCACACATCTACTGAACTCACACAAGAATGCTCGAATCTCCAACAATATTTATCCGATCGTAATATAACTTGAAACTTGGCAGTAGGGGTAGGTTATGAAGGCTTTTGCAAAATTTCAGCGATTTCAAACAATTAGTTACTGATATATAGAATTTTTTTTTTATTTTCAATGATTTATTAAAAAGTTTCTACGCATGCTATCCCCACCAAATTTTGCAACCATTTCTGCGTTGGCATTCTACGACTAATAACCATGTTTGAATTCAATCGGTTGAGTATTTTTCGAGTTAATGAGGAACAAAAAACCACCAAATGTCAGAAAATTTCAGATGGCTATGTCTCTGAAACCGTCTGGCCGATTATGCTCATAAACAAACTGAAATGTCGCGTTCTGGTGCACATCCTAACCTGAAATCTTGAAGCCGCTATCTCTTTCCGTTCTCAAGTTATCGTGACAACAAAAATATTTTTTAATAATTTTCTAGCCATACGATTCACACAAAATTTCCCAAATGTGCTTAGGTTCATATTCTTCAACTACTCATCAAGTTTCAAACTGATCGGATTTATATTGGTTGAAAACAAAATAATCACTCGGAAACCACTGGGCCGATTATGCCCATTAACGAACTTGTCCGTCGTATTGGGATGCGCCACCCACCCTGAAAATTTCAAGTCCCTAGCTTATTTCGTTCTCAAGTTATCGTGGCAACGGCCGGACGGCCGGCCGGACAGAATCAAATTTGACCTCAAATTCTTCATTGGGGAGTCGAACTCAATCGTTTGAGACCATTTTCGTCAAAAAATTCGAAAGTTACAGACATTTGGGCAAAATGATAACGCGATGTTCCCCAGAACATACGCGCAAAAATACAAACTTGGTGAAGTTTATTCTGTAAATTAACATTTTTGCTTGTAATAAGTGGTTCGTATTCGAAAACACAGATTATAGTAAAACGTGGGTACAAGTATTATACGACAATATAGATGAAATTGAGTAATACTCTCAAGAGAATTGTTCATCTTGTAATGAGAACAATACAGCAAAACCTCATAAAAATCTCTTCCAAAATAGAGAAACGCTTCATTTTAGGAGAGCGAATGAAGGAACTTGTCGATGTTGAAAAAAGGCAAAACCAGCTGGGTTGTGGACATTTAGAAAACGGAATGTAGTAGAAAGACGTGAAGGAACATGAATTATTCACTCGTTCTACTCAATTTCATACACGAACACTAAAAATGTAATCGCATTTTGAGTGTCCGGCTCGAGGTTTCGTAACTATATTTCCAATTATTCAATAGAGATAGTTTCGAAACCACGTTCATTATGATCAAGGAGGAAATAATAATCCCCGCAGCGATTTTCATTCGAAATAGTCTCAGAAACTTCTTTCCTTCACTCAGATGAATTGTTTGCATTTTATCATTTTAAGTATCATTTATAATTTGTGGTAGATAGTATATTTTTTATTAACCATTCCATGCACTGCAATAAGCGAGGCGAACTTAGCGATTGAGACAAACCCCAAGAGAGCTATCAAGGAGAAATTTTTTAATATTATTGCATGCACAACATAATACAATAAAATTTTTTTGAGATATAGTGAAGTTTAAGGTATGAGAACTTCACATTCTGAATGAATCTTTCAATAAAATCCTTTTTTATAAAAGCACAACGAAGATGAAGCAGAATAAAGGAAGGCATTAGTCCATGCGGTTGAAAATAATATTTCACTTCTTATATCTCAAAATCCCTAAACAAAAATTTCGCAGATATTATCCAATGCGATATTCTACAAGAAAATAACCAAAGAATCCCAAACGACAGCCATCAGCATAGATGCAGGTGTTCATGATGTCACCCCACCATTCAGCAACCTTGAGATTCCAGAACGAATTCAAACCTAATATTCAATAGAATAAAATGCACCAGCGACGATTCTCCACGTTGTCAGATCGGGCGGACGCCCACAAATCGAGAGACTGGAAAAAACTATACGGGAACCAATATACGCCAACTGTACGCAGCGCCTCTATCGAGCCAGGTGTTGTACTAAAAGTATACAGCAGTATACAGGCCTCGCATGTCCAATCGATAACCAGGCGTCCACGACAAATTTTGCCATACGACACTAAGAGTCGATCCAAGACCCATGAGCATCTTAACATTGAATTTCAACAGAGCGTCCATATACGGACGCTTCGGGGTAGCCGGACGCCCGGAGAATAGTAATTTCATAATGTATGGACGCCCAGCAGGTAGTTGGATATATATATATATATATATATATTTATATATATATTCTTTTGAACTTGAGCATAGAACAATGTTGCCTAACAAACAGTAGCAAAACAACATCAACGATAAGACAAGTATTTCATGTTCTTCAGACACAATGTCTTTAATTTTCGAATTTTTTGCTGAAAATGGTCTCAAGCGCTTGGGTACGACTACCTGATGAAGAATACCAGGACAAATTTGATTATGTCCGGTCGGACGTCCGTTGCCACGATAACTTGAGAACGGAATGAGATAACGACTTGAAATTTTCAGGGTAGGTGGCGCATCCCAATACGACGGACAAGTTCGTTAATGGGCATAATAATCGTTTCCGAGTAATAATTTTATTTTCAACCAATATAATTCCGATCGAATTGAAACTTGGTGATTAGTTGTAGAATATAAACCTAAGCACGTTTGTGAAATTTCGTGAGAATCGTTTCTCTAGAAAATTTAAAAAAAATTATTAAAAAAATTTTTTTATGTCACGATAACCTATGGTTATTAGTTGTAGAATGCCAACGTGAAAAGTCTTGCGAAATTTTGTGAGGATCGTATACACATATATGTGTATTTTTAAAAAAATCATTGAAAATCATTGAAAAAAATTCTTTTTACATATCAGAAACTATTCATCCCACATCGCTGAAAATTTGCGAGAGCCTTCAGAACCTAATTCTACAGCCAAGTTCCAAGTTTGAACACGAGTATTATAATTTATTTTACTATCCATGCTGACCCTATTACCAATCTTTTAACGAGGCAGGATTCTCAATAAAGATATTACTGAAAAAATTCTATTGTCAACGCTTCCCTCATGGCCGGATATTTGAAACCCAGTATGAAATAGTTTCACACCCAACGCAACCCTGACGGCCGAATGTTTGATACCGAGTATTATAATTTCTTTTACTATCCATGCAGACCCTTTTCCCGATCCTTTAACGTGGCAGGATTCTCAATAAAGATATTACTGAAAAAATTCCACTGCCAACGCTTCCCTGATGGCCGGATATTTGAAATTGAGTCTTATAATTTCTTCTACTATCCATGCAGACCCTTTTACGAATCTTTCAACGTGGCATGATTCTCAATTGAGATATTACTGAAAAAATTCCACTGCCAGCCCTTCCCTGATGGCCGGATATTTGAAACCGAGTATTATAATTTATTTTGCTATCCTTGCAGACCCTTTTACCAATCCTTTAACTTGGCTGGATTCTCAATAAAGATATTACTGAAAAAAATCTATATTTCGGAAACTATCCGTCTGATATTGCTGAAATTTTGCGGAAGGGTTTGTGTGAGTACAGTAGCTGGATGGGTGAGCGTTGCCTCAATATCTTTCGAACGAAAGGAGATTAAGCCTTACAATTTTCAGGTTAGGCTGCGCATCCGAATGTGAGAGATAAGTTCGTTTTTGGGCATTATCGGTCCAACGGTTCCGGAGTTATACCCACCAGGAATATTATTTCCTCGAAAACTCAAAAGAAGTAGACTCGATCAAATTGAAGCTTGGTTACTAGCTGTAGAATATCGACATAAAGACATTTAGAACCGTACTCCTAGATAATTTTAAATAAATTATGAAAAACAAACTTAGTTCAAGCACTGTCGTGAAGTCAGGAGCTTTTACGCGTATGTTCTATTGTCCATTCTCCCGTATTGGGCACTCTTAATAGTTACCATGGTGAATTGGACCAATTTTTTTTAATCGTGTTTTGAATCAATTTATTTAAATAATGCGAACCCTGCTTCAAATTCCTAAACCACTAATTAGATCACCCTGTGCAAAACTCAATAAACCTCCCTGAACGTTGTGAACCAGTTGAATCTAACACCAACCTCATGTTCTCGAACAAGATTCCTTTTGGACCGAAACGCCTTCGTGGCGTACCATAAAGCAAGAAGACTGTTTCGTAAAGTTCTCGATCTTCAATCGAGGAAGGCCTACAACTATCCAACTCCCGGGGCACTAACTCTTGGCTGAATCACGCACACTGGGTCAACTGCTCCTTATTTAAACCGGATTATGTTTTTATTTATTATGTCTTGCACGGAATTGTCGAGTTCCTCTTATGCAGCTACGATTCGTTGTTTACGATAGGATGTGTGTGATATGGCTTCGGAATTGTAAACTAGCTTTTTATGCTCGGTCTCCCGCGTTTAGTTCGGTTTGCAACCTCGCATTCTCCGTCAAGAATCCTTCGTGAGATGCGATCGGACCGTTTTGGTATAAGTTGGTGTACTGGAAATTCATGCTCAATAAATCTAGCTTATCTCTCCCTCAACGCACTCGCTTGTTTGCGAAGAGAAAACAAGTCACCCTGTTCTGACATGCTTTCCGGCTCGGCAGCTAGAAATACCGAAAACATAACTCCCCACCCTTATTGGAGCATCATATTAATACCGAATTATTATTTTTGGCGTGCTGTTCAGGTGAACAGAGTGCCTATCAATTCATCCAAATGTAATTTTACAATTTTTGGCCGATAATGGTCCCAAAAGAGTAGTTTCTTTGACTCTCTGATGAAAAATCCTAGGTGAAACATGATTCTGTCCGGCTGTCAGCTCGATTACGCTCGAACGCAATGAGTTAAAGCGTTGAAATTATCAGAGTAGGTTTGGAGTCCAAATGATCCGGCTAAGTTCGTGAATGGGCAAAATCCACTGAGTGGTTTCTGAGTTATAACCTTCTAAAATTTTGTTTTCTCAATAACTCGAAAAGTACTGATCTGATCGAATTAAAGCGCGGTAGTTAGTTGAAAAATACCGACACAAAGACTTACGCAAAATTTTGTGAAGATCGCATGACAGGAGATAAAGAAAAATGGTTCAAACAAATTCGATTAAGAGTGTCCAATACAAGAGAATGTACAATAGAACAGTGCTTGAAATAATATTTTTTTCCGTAATTTTTTTTAAATTTTCTAGGGGTACGGATCTCACAAATTTTTACACACGTCTTTATTTCGATATTCTAAATTTAGTTACCAATCTTAAATTCGATAGATTCTATATTTTTTGAGTTATCGATGAAATAATATTCCAGGTGTATATAACTCCGAAACCCTTGTACTGATTATGCCAAAAAACGAACTCAACTCTCCCATTCGGATGCGCAACCTGCCTGAAAATTGCAAGTCCATTTCTCCTTTCGTTAGAAAGTTATCGAGGCAACGGTCACCCACCCAGCTACTGAACTCACACAAGGCTGCTCGGATCTCCGACAATATAGATCTGATCGTGTTCAAACTTGGAACTTGGCAGTAGAGTTAGGCTCTAAAGGCTCTCGCAAAATTTCCGCGATGTCGTACGAATAGTTTCTGATAGATAGAATTTTTTCAATGATTAATTACCACGGTTGAATTGAATCGGTTTCGTAGATTTCGAGTTATTGAGGAAATAACCAAATTTCAGATACATATAACTCCAAAACCGTTTGGCCGATTATGCCTACTAACAATCTCACATGTCGCATTCAGAGGCAAAACCGAACCTAACAATGTCAAGTCGCTATCTCTTTTCGTTCTCAGGTTATCGTGACACAAATAATATTTTTTTTTTTTATTTTTTAGTGATACGAATTCGCAAAATTTCACAAATGTCTTTAGGTTTGTATTCTACAACTACTCACCAAGTTTAGATTCGATCGGATTCGTATTGGTTGAAAACAAATTTATTACTCGGAAACCATTGGGCCGATTATTCCCATTAACAAACTTGTCCGTCGTATTGGAATGCGCCACCTACCCTGAAAATTTCAACTCGCTATCTCTTTTCGTTCTCAAGTTATCGTGGCAACGGATGGCCGTCCGGCCGGATAGTATCAAATTTGTCCTCGAATTCTTTATCAGAGAGTCGAAACCAATCGTTTGAGTCCATTTTGGGCGAAAAATTCGAAAATTACAGAATTACAGAAATTTGATCAAAAATATAACGCGATGTTCCCCAAAACATACGCGAAAAAAAAAATAGTTAAAAAAATTCTGTATCTCAAACTATCCGTCAGATATCGTTCAAATTCAGATGGAGCCTTCAACACCTTATTTTACTGTAATGTTCTAGATTTGAACTCGATCGGATCTGTATTGTTGAAGATATTGCTGAAATATCGAAATATTACAGCGATCGAGATGTACTGGTCCATTTTTGTACTCTCGACAAACGAAGTTGTCAACAGTTTTTGATTTTTAACGTGCCTGGAGAGAATTTAATGAATCATATGCATGGATCGGCTGAAGTCAAATTTGGCAAGTCTGAACGTCTGTAATAACATTCGCTCAATACCTAGTGAGATTTGGATATGTAATTTATTGCACAGCCAAGTTCTCGAGTCAAACTTGATCGAATAATATGTCACATGATGATATTTTTCTGAAATTATAAATTTGTAAACAAGGTATCAAAGGTCAGTTATAACATTCCTTCAAGTTCCGGCTTTCACCATAATTATGTTCCGGCTAAACAGCTTAGATGATAGGGCTCCCTGTTCATAGCATTTAGGTACTATTGTTGAGAATGGACAATAGAACATACGCGCAGAAATTCTTGACTTCTTATTTTTTTTTTAATTCTAGGGTCTCACAAAATTTTACACACGTCTTTATGTCGATATTCTACAACTACTTACCAGGCTTCAGTTCGATCGAGCCTATATTTTTTGAGTTATCGAGGAAATAATATTCCAGGTGGGTATAACTCCGAGACCGTTTGACCGATTATGCCCAAAAACAAACTTAACTCTCCCACTCGGATGCGCAACCTACCCTGAAAATTGCAAGTCCCTATCTCCTTTCGTTCGAAAGTTATCGAGGCAACAATCAGCCATCCAGCTAATGAACTCACACAAGACTGCTCGGATCTCCAATAATATGGATCCGATCGTTTACAAACTTGGAACTTGGCAGTAGAGTCAGGTTCTGAAGGCTCTTGCTTTCAGCGATGACGGACGAATAGTTTCTGATATATATAATTTTTTTCGATGATTTTCAATGATTTCTTAAAATTTTTCTACAGATACGGTCCTCACGAAATTTCGCAAGAATTTTCGCGTTGGCATTCTACAACTAATGACCATGTATGAATTAGATCGGTTTTATATTTTTCGAGTTATTGAGGAAATAACAACTAAATTTTATTATTTATGGACGTTATCGTTATATATGGATTTTTATTTTGCAACATAACAAACTGTTTGGCTTCCCTATATCCTTTCATTGTTTGTGTTGTGACCTTTATGATATATTTATCATATGATCTTTTTACTTTGACCTGCGAAAACAATTCTTCCAATTGTAGGAAACATCAATGAACTTTGTCTCTCTAACTAAATAATAAACGTATGGAATCGTGTAGCAAATTTTTTTTTTTTTTTTTTTTGAGAAAATTAAAGATAGCATCCTTTGCTGACAAAATGAAGAACTATGTTCAAAATTTCCTACGTGTTTCTTCTATCGGACGGTTGGCAGAACGATATATTCAACCATAAAGTAATCGCCATGGTCGAGTTCGTTTGACCTTTGGCAAAATTTTTCGGTCGAATGACCCGTAGCAGGGAATAAGTTATGGTCGTTTCCCATGTTTATTGCATGAAAAGTCGAACGGCGGATGCTCATTTATAGAATATGTGGAATAAAAACATGGATCCAGCATTAGCAGTTTCCGCGAAGTAACTCAACAGGGTCTTATCCTTGCTGTATCTTTGATGAATTATTAATGACATCCTCGATTCGTCAAACGTTATCTTTACGCTATGTGAAGAAATAGAGACGTATGACCATTTAGGGTATCTCCCTGGTTGCTTTATGTTGTGTCGAACATTTCTGAAAACTGATGAATTTATATAGGTATCTAATCTAGACAAGAGCAGTCGATAGGAAGTAGTTTCAAATCAAATCAAGGAATAATGAATTCAACACACTTTTGATGCATAGTTCAAAACTCGTTAGATATATTATAATACTGCGCAATACAGAGTTAATTCGTAACTCGTAGAAAACATTCAAAGATAGGTATAATGAATGCAACACACATTTGATACACAGTTCGTAATTAGTAGGATACTTTGAAATACTTGAATGATGCAACACACTTTGATTCCAGTTTCAAACTCGTAGGAAACCATCAGAGATTGGAATAATGAATGCAACACACATTTGATGCACAGTTTAAAATTCGTAGGAAATATTTGAATGATGCAACACACTTTGATTCTCAGTTTCAAACTCGAAGGATACTTTTCAAAGTTTGGAATAATTAATTCAACAAACTTTAAAAAAATTGGAATAATGAATGCAACACAATTTTGATGCACAGTTCAAAACTCGTAGGAAAGAATGGAACACTGCGCCATACTCATTCAATTCGCAGTTTCAAACTCGTAGAAAACCATCAGAGATTGGAATAATGTATGGAACACACATTTGATGCACATTTTAAAATTCGTAGGAAATATTTGAATGATGCAGCACCCTTTGATTCTCAGTTTCAAACACGTAGGATACTTTTCAAAGTTTGGAATAATTAATTCAACACACTTTTGATGCACAGTTCAAAACTCGTGGGAAATATTGGAACACTGCGCCATACTCATTTAATTCGCAGTTTCAAACTCGTAGGAAACCTTCAGATATTGGAATAATCGAGGGAATAATGAATGCAACACACATTTGATGCACAGTTCAAAATTCGTAAGAAATTTTGAAATATTTGAATGATGCAACACACTTTGATTCCAGTTGCAAACTCGTAGGAAACTTTAAAAAAATTGGAATAATGAATGCAACACACTTTTGATGCACAGTTCAAAACTCGTGGGAAAGATTGGAACACTGCGCCATACTCGCAGTTTCAAACTCGGAAGAAACCTTCACAGATTGGAATAGTAGATCTAACGTACTTTTGACGCACAGTTCAAAATTCGTAGGAAACTATGAAATATTCGAATTATGCAACATTCTTTTATTCGTAGTTTCAAACTCTTAGGAAACTCAAAGATTGGAATAATGAATTCAACACACTTTTGATGCACAGTTCAAAACTCGTAGGAAAGATAACTGTGTTGCCGCGAGGACCCATTTCGAATACATAAATTTACTGTTGGGTCGAAGATAAACAGTGCTTTGTTTGTGGTGGCTTAAGGACAAAAATCAGTTCAATTATACAATTCTGCCATAATATAATAAACACCCAAACACTAGCCATTCTAGAGCGATTTATGGCTCAATTCCGGTAAATATTTCAGAACAAATGATCGAATGCATTCAGCAACTGAAGTGTTACGAAATCGGTTCTTAAGGCATTGACTATCATGGTATTAATTTTCTTTGGGAAATCAAGTGAAACAGCGGAAACTATCAATCTATGCTGACACCCTTTGTGTTGAAAACAATGGTGATCCAACGCAGATTAGTGGGACAAATTCCAGATTTCGAAGGACTAAGATTAAACATCCTAGAAGTCTACTCATTGGTGCTTGCATCCGAAATTTCGGATTTATTCCCACTCTATTGAAAAACGACAAATTAGAGTGTTGTTGTAACCTATCAGAGCAGTTTTAAGATCGAAACCCCAATCAATAATGATATTTCCCCCGTTTTTACCCAGATGAAGGGACCTCCTATTTTCCTTTAATCTGGTAGTTTAAATACAATTACTGCAAGAATTCATTACCGATTCCTTTAGTTGTCGGAACTACTATTTCCATTAACTCGCAAAACTACTATTACATTGTTTTGTATCGTAACTACTATTTCCTTTAGTTATCGTAACTACACAATTTTGTCGTTTATGCTTTTATTTAAGTTTTGTATCTAGTACGTAGTCACTTCTTTCTTGCTATATATTTTCATATAGAAGGAAGATCGTAAATTGAATAAATATTAAATTTGTACAATTAATTCGTGCTTTTTATCAAAGTATAGGTAACAAGAAAAACTCTTCGTAATTGTTATCTGATTGCATATATAACAATTTACGCAATAATCAATGAGATTACTGCTGGGTGCTTAAAGTTATGTATACCCCTTCATTGGTTGTGCATTCACAACGACATTGATCATCGAGTTTAATAATCTTAAGTAATCATTAAAGGATACTGTGGGAGGTATACTCATTATTGAAAGGTTTTTTTCTGGGTTTTCTCTCCCAAACTCGGAAAAATATCTATAAAATAAAAATTAATTATTTTGTGATATGCTTCTGCGTACGAAACACAAGATATTTGTCAGAAGCAATAAATTGAACAATGTTGCCTAACGAACAACGAAACAACATCAACGAAGAAACAACTATATCGTAACGTTTCGGAGTCTATATCAGACGACTCCTTCGTCAGACGCTTAATCAAAATCTTTAGAATTATTTTGTTGATAGTTATTTTTTTTTTATCTTCACCAGTTGTTTCTCATAATAGAAGCAACAAAAACTCTCCACCCTGATAAACAATCATCGTACGAAACATCTGGTCCTTCGCATCTTCATTACCCTGGTAAAACAATCAGGGTACCCAACAAGCAGTAGCGTCATTTTCTTAATATCGAAAAATTCCAGATCGATAGTGCAACTCGACTGTGTAATTGGCGTGTCGAAACTGTCACATCCGAAGAAGCGAATGGATCTCGAAATGAAGGAGTGTCGCAATTTGGCGCTCTTCAGAAGCCGCATGCATAAAGAATGTTTTATAGCGGAAGCACCCTAAAGGCCATTTCCCGTCTCGTCAGTTCCCGCCTTTTGCATAATGTACAACCCCAATCGATACCGTTGGGAACGGGGCGGCATAACTAGACGTAGGGAAGGAAATCCTTCAGATTCGGACAGCGTTCGTATTTATGAGGCCCGATAAGAAACCGCGGAAATAATAAATCGATCATAATCTCCCGACATAACACGTCCGCCATTTTAAATATTCATGGAATGGCGAATTTCAGCGTACATCGATGTCCTGCTTGTTTACGATAGCGACCTCCACGTCCACACTTAATATTCTCGGAGACAAAGTGAGTATGGCGCTGGTTTTGATTGATGGGCAATCGACATGACTGGTAACCAAGAGGGCCCAATAAATTGTTAAATTTGCTCGGTAATTCGCGTTCTCAACAACGTATGTGTTCGAGGCCCTCTCGTCATCATTAGGGCTTCACTCGAGACGAGGGTAGGCGAGAATATGAAAAATCTCGTCTTGGTCTCGCCAATTCCAAAAAAATTAAGTCTCGCTTAAACAGGGGCGGCTGGTGAGGGAAGGCTGCTCGGTGCCGCCCTTCCTAGAAAAATGACGTACATACATAAAAAATCAATTTGTATATTTCATATTCGTGCTATTGTCTTCAAACTGGATTCAAGATTCAATTAAAATTAATACAATTTTACCTAGCCTATCTATATTTCACAATAATAACATTTGCGTTAAACCTGCGCATAGACAAGGTATACTATGAGCGACGATCGTCCGCACTCTACTGGGGGGGCGGAATCTGGAAAGCCCAAAGCGTAAACGCCGTTTACCATGGAAACGGCAAACGGGACCAATCAGAGATCAGGATAGTTCGCTTGTTCCACGCAGTTTTCAGTGGGCGCGGAAATAGGAGGCCAGAGAGGAATAAACCGAATAAATATTAGTGCCAATGGTTACGTGTTATAAAGTTGCATTGAGGATGTAAGGACTGACAATGAGGGTGTGTGATGTAACGAAATTAAACTTTAGTTCTTCGAGTTTGGTGGACAAGGCAAATATTAAAAACAATGAACGACCTATGTCCGTATTGAATTTAAGTCAAGTGCAACCTTGCTATAAGAATCGAGCGGGGTTTACGCGGAAGTTATATACAAATGTTTACGTAAATACTTGTATTATGATGTGCAGATTTGAGGGAAAAAAATGCGTTTTTTGTTTCGTTTGCTTTACTGTTTGGTGGAGACGATAACTGGACAAAAGAAGGTGTACGTGATTTGAAACATCTGGATCAAAAGATAAAAAATTGGTTCAAGCACTGACGTGAAGTCAGGTAAATCATGGTAAATTCGATTAAGAGTGTCCAATACAGGAGAACGGACAAAAGAATTCACCATGGTATATTTGATTAAGAGTGTCCAATACAGGAGAATGGACAATAGAACATACGCGCAAAAGCTCCTGACTTCACGTCAGTGCTTGAACCAATTTTTTATTATTTCAATTTATACGTAGCGAAGCACGTACCGGGCCGCTAGTAGTAATCTTTAAATATTAAATTATATCGATCGTTATATCGACTCAAATAAGAATTCCATACATTTTTCTGAATTTTATGTGTTTTTTTCAAATCAAATCCAAAAGCTCTCAAAAAATCACCCGTTATTACATAAAGATATATTCTCATTAGTGATAGAAAAACTGGCCTAAAATTCCTCTCTACCCATCACGAGATTTAATATCCACAAATGAGCCTCTCACCTTACAAGATCAGAAGCCTTCAGCAAAATTCAAAGGTCCCCTCTCGCAAATATACTCCTCTGAAGGCACATGGATCTCTTGAAGAAGAATCGCCTCTCTATTCCTCAAAGATATTCACTCTTGTTCATAGAAATCCCTTCAATATTTAATTGCCTCCTCCTAAGGAGGATCTCTTTCAAAACCAGGTCTGACCACTAATGTAGGGCTATCATCTAATCTCCTATAGATTTGTGATGAAATAACACGATTTTCCCATGAATATATATGTATAATAATATGTCATCATGACATTCATATTTTATTTTTGAAGGTTCTCGCAAAAATACGACCATAGACAACATATCATACGACGATTCGCATCCACCTACCGAACTCACAAAAGGCTGCTCGGTTCTCCAACAATATAGATCCGATCGTGTTCAAACTTGGAATTCTGCAGTAGAGTTAGGTTCTGCAGGCTCTCCCAAAATATCAGCCATGCCGGACGAATAGTTTATGATATATAGATTTTTTTCAATTTTCTAGTTATACCATCCTCACGAAATTCTGCAAAAATTTTCGCGTTGGCATTCTACAACTAATAACCGAGTTAATGAGGAACAAAAAACATCAAAATTTCAGAAAATTTCAGATGGCTATAACTCTAAAACCGTTTGGACGATTATGCTCATAAACAAACTCAAATGTCGCATTCAGATGCACAACCTAACCTGAAATTTTCAAGCCGCTATCTCTTTCCGTTCTCAGGTTATCGTGACAACAAAAATATTTTTTAATAATTTTTTAATAATTTTCTAGCGATACGATTCTCACAAAATTTCATAAACGTGCTTAGGTCTATATTCTACAACTATTCACCAAGTTTAAATTCGATCGGATTTATTTTGGTTGAAAACAAAATTATTACTTGGAAACCATTGGGCCGATTATACCCATTAACGAACTTGTGGCTAGCTCTTTCCGTTCTCAAGTTATCGTGGCAACGGACGGCCGGACGGTCGTACGGCCGGACGGCACCACAGAATTAAATTTCACATTTGGGCAAAACTATAACGCGTATGTTCCCCAGAACATACGCGCAAAAAACACGAAAAATCGGCCAAACATATGAACAATATTGTAAGCATCCAGCTATTGGGCAGAACTAATATCGCTTCTGGAATAAGTAGTGCATATGTCAACGATATTGTTGTGCGGCAAATGCAATCTTGAACTACACGTGGTCATAATGAGTCGGAAGACTTGATTAATAACACACGAAATCGAGAACGTGACCGGTTGCTTACGTACTTTAAATTTAATATAGTGTCGTATGCTTTGGATTCAACGTTTTGTGAAATATATGAAGTTTAGGTTATTTTAATATCGATGCCAATGATAACTGCAGAAACTGAAAGATGTTTCTCTATTTTACAATTGATCAAGACGTTTCTATCGAATACAATGTCGGAAGAAAAACTGACGGCGCTCGCAATAATGTTGTCCATCGAACAAAATTTAGTTAACGACATTCCTGACTTCAACGAAAAGGTAATTGAGAATATCATCTGCGACAAAAACAGAAGGATGGAGTTTCATTTTAAGAAGTAGGCATTTGTAAGTACCTATTCAAAATATATATTCTTTTTTACTATTGCCCCTAACTAATTTAGGGGCAATAAAAGTTGTCCACGGCTAATGACCTTAGCAGTCGATGCCGAAACAATAAAAAAAAAAAAAAAAGTTGTCCGTTAAGTATTGAATTCATAATGGGATCAGTTTTTATGGTTGTGAATTCTATTTTTTCTTGAAAAATAATCTGAATTATCGCAAGGTCTTTAAAAAATCGTGTATTTCTAGAAGATCGATGTATAATATAGACAAAATATATTGGTAATTATAGTGGAAAGTCTTCATAGGTAATCTATTGTTATGTTGAAATAGGTCACACCGATGATTGGTAATAACCATGAAACCCGCAGAGGGTCGGAGTTCTTATGGATTCTCCATAGGTGGCGCTGGTGGGGTTCTTTCCCTACCAGTTCTCGACCGAAGGATATAAGTTTCCTAGAACACCGGCAGTATTTATTCAGTGTTTGGCTAAGTCACACTGATGATTGTTAATATCCATGAAATCCGCAGAGGGTCGGAGTTCGTATGGATTCTCCATAGGTGGCGCTGGTGGGGTTCTTTCCGTACCAGTTGTCGACCGATGGATATAAGTTTCCTAGAACACCGGCAGTATTTATTCAGTGTTTGGCTATGTCACACTGATGATTGGTAATAACCATGAAACCCTGAGTTTTTGTCTGCCCCTGAATGACGCTTTGTCTTTGGGGAACACTGAGCGATGAGGTGATCAGCCCGGCCACGCGGAATATTTGTTGATGGTTAAAATCAATAAATATTTCACCGTGTGTCTTGTTAGATCTAGGTGGTATTGACGTGGTTTGCAAAAAGGCATCTTCGGTATTCCTTCACCCAAAGCCTTGATCCGTCCAATGATCAGAAGAAGGTATTAGTTACCGTTTTCTATTTTCATGAATTGGCATCTGAAGCTCCCAGATACCGACCTTATTCGATGCGAAATGAAATACGTGTTGAATTTTATAACTAATAACCGAGTTCATATACCATAATCCACTAGGTCAACCCATGCCAACTACGGACCAGCAATTATGACTTTGAGGCAGCAGAACATCTCAACACAACATATTTCATCTAGTGCGGACTACGCGTATTGATTGAGCAGATGTTAATTTCGTGAGATGGCTTTCTCTTTTTTCTTGCTCTCATGTTCGTTTCCGGGTGTTTAGCTTCGAGGACATTCTTCGCATCTCTGGAATGATGGAAAATTGTGAGGAGATCCAACTGGAATGTGTTAGAGGATTGATGGTTATATTTGTAGAATGAACTTCGCCTAAATGACCAGATGTTCTTATCTCCAACTATTTATTTGTCTACAGCCCAGATGTACTATCCTTCATGGTAGGAAGCTGCTCATTCCTATAACTGAAATTCGGTACTCCATTGTAATATGTCTCTTTCATGTATCACGAAATACCATATGTTTATGTTTTTCTGAATCTACTTCAATATCAAATCATCATGTCTGCCCTCATCCTCTTTGAAAATTGATAAAATTTGAATATTTCGGCATTGAAAATCGGATTATCAGGAGGCAAATTCAAATGAGGTGAAACGTTTCTGATAGGTTCAATCGTTGCTATGACGGCTGACGTAATCAAAATCTACCCTCGGCGAGACCATCTGCTTTTACAGCGAAACAAAGAGTGAAACGGACACGGAGAAGAGAGTGAGATTAGATATGACGGGTGACGTCACGGACAGGCGCCAATTTCGATCGTTTGAACAGTTCTTATGCGCATCGAAATTTTAATGATTGTTTACTCCTTGAAAATTGAAATTTTTGGCTGCGGTTGAACTTTTTCATTATTCTTATGGATATAATAATCGATTCCGATAATGAAAACAGACAAATTATATCTCCGAAAGTATTTATTTCTCAGAGTTGAGAATTATATCAATGTATTATTATGATAGAACTGCATCATAAAGGAAATTCAATTCAAATAATAGTTTATTTATCAAGATTAAATGAGCAATCTGAGAATGAGAACTGCACCATGGAAGAAATCAAATTGAAATAGCTGAAATGAATTTCGCTCTCTCTTATAGAACAGGATGACATGTACCAGTATGAACACAGATCATATAATAAATCATAGATAGAATAATTATAGTATTATGTGAAAACAGAAGTACGATTCATTATTGAAATTTCGAAAAATCATATCTCCGAAAGTATTAGCTTGTTGGAGTTGAAAATGATATCAATGGAATTTTATGGTGAAACTGCATCTTTAAAAAAAAATTATATTGAAATTTGTAAGTTAAAAATTTTTTTTTTCCGTTACTCCAAAACCATCTGGCCTATTTTGCCCAATAGCGAACTTAACCGAGATATTTATCTCCCTAACCTACTCTGAAAATTTCAACTGCCTAGCTCATTCCGTTCGAGAGTTATTGTAGAAACAAAATTTAAACATTTTCATAAAATTTTTTTGACACTTCACGGTAATCCGATCAATACAAAACTTCACATGCGTCTGAAGGTCATGATTCTACAATTTGATGCTAAATTTCAGATAGATCGAGTGATCGGTTTCGGAAATATTAATAAAAAATATTTTTACCTGATGGATTTCGCCCGTTAACGAACTCGTCCGAGATATTTACGCTTCTAAACCTACCCTGCAAATTTCAATCCTCTAACTCCTTTCGTTCGAGAGTTATAGTGTTAACGGACGGACGGCCAGACAGAATCGATTTCGGCCACGGATTCTTGAAAAAAAAAATTGTTTGATACCATTTTCTGCCAAAAAATCGAAAATTACAGACATTTGGGCAAATTGATGAGCACTCTGTTCCAAGTAAAAAGAGCGCAAAAAAAAATACATGCAAAAGACCTATTGGCGCTGTCGTACCACTAGAACCACTACATTTCGCGAAAATTAGTGCAGTTGGATTCATATGGGAAACATTATTCTTTTTCCTGGAGCTAAGCAGCCTTGGACGAGTTCAGTACCTGGATGGGTGACCGCTGTGTCTATAAATTTGAACAACTAGTTTATTCAGAAGAGCATATGAGAAATTTCAAATCTGAATCCTCATCCTTTACAAAATTGATATTCTCTTGAAATATGTAAATATATCTATCAGTTTATAATTATATCAAAGGCAGTTAAATCTGTCTGGCAAGGGGATTATCAGATCAAGTGAAACATTTGAGAAAAATAAATCCGAAAATAATCATTTCTCAAATCCTCTCTGAGAAGAGGAGTCATACGCACGATTATAGACAACCAATAATCGAATATAAACAAATCGGTTTGATCAAGACGTTACGTCTATATATTACGGGACCTATCAGGTCCTGGAATAATCGTTAACAGAAAGTCGGAGCGTGTGGGTTTCAATTTTACTCATCCGACCCGATGTTAATCCAATCTATAATTAGTCGCTAGTAATAAGCCATAAAACAGGCGTATTTGTTTATATTTGTTATTAACGACATGTGCTGCGAACTCCCCTATTTTGGGCCGTAATTCTCATTGTTTTTGTGTATATACAACGACTTGACGACGTAAGAATGCTTTTTTGGGCGCATGTTCTAGGGGAACATCGTCCTATCATTTCGTCCAAATGTCTGTAATTTTCGAATTTCGAGCTGAAAATTGGCTAATAGACTAATTCGGACTCCCTGATCACGAATCCGGTGTCAGATTTTTGGGTGCCGTCCGGCCGGCCGGCCGGCCTTCCGGCCGTAGGCACGATAACAGGAGCACCGAAGGTCCTATCGACTTCAAACTTTCAGGGTAGGTTTCTGATCAAAATGCGACGGTTAAGTTCGTTAACGGGCAAAATCGGCCGGACGGTTTAGGAGTTATTGACATTTAAAATTTTGAGGTTATTTCCCTGATATTTCAGGAACTAAAGAAGATGTTGAATCGAAACTTGGTAGTCAGTTCGAGGATATAAACGCGCAACTTTTGGCAAAATTCTGTTATGATCGAAATGTTGGTAATTTAAAAAAAAAAATTTCTTTTAATTTTTTCGAAAAAATAAATTTTTTTTCGTGAACTATTCATCAGATTGCAACAAAAACTTGTACTAACGTCAATTGTAGTATTTTGCAACATTGTGCAAAATTTTGGCTCTATACGATTTCAATTTCTGGAGATATAAGACAAAATGTGTCAAATTTCCTGGGTCTCTCTCAGTATTTTCATCGATTATTCTATGAACTCTTTGAATTCCACCGAAAACAAATTCAAAGACATAAACATAAAGAATCAAGTCATAGTTTAGACGTCGAAAGAAGGACGATGTTGATCGACTTGAAAAGGTACCTATTTCAAGAAATGCAATAATGAAATGCTTAATTTATGGATATAATATTATCTAAGTATTGTTGGGATGGGGCAGTTGGAAAATTTTTTAATAAAAAAATTTGTACCGACGTTAAATCAAGCATTCTACACGAGTGTGCAAAATTTCAGTTCGATACGATCTCAATTCCAGAAGATATTGCTTAAAATTCACATTCCAGCGTGTTTTGACGTTCTATGGTCACAGAAAATCGTCACAAAAATCTATTTACCTCATTTGACGGCTGTTTGTCAAATCAATTAATTCCAATAATTGATATCAGATTTCCTACATACCAAGTTCAAACACATTTTATTATATGGAAAACACTTATTATGATCACGTTCTACAGGAATTGATACTAAATAGAAGCTAGATGAAGATTATTGTAATGGAAAATTTGTGTTCCAGAATAATATTAAGGTATTCAACATGATACTGCTTTTTTTCTTTACTGGTCAGTACGGGCCACAAGGAAGATGAACATGCGCCCAATAGCTCCTGTCCACAGGGCTTGAACCAATTTTTTAATGTATACATTTTGGGAATGTTGAACTTAATTTTGTTTTTTTTTTTCAGGTAAATCTCGCTGATTTTTACAACCGATGATGATGCTTGTGAGTATGATTCGTATATGATCCTAAATTTTAGAATGTTTTCTTTGTATTCTGTAAAAATGCAAAATTTTCTTTTCAATATACAGGGTGATTCACGAAGACCGTCGTTAGAATATTTCAAAGAAAGACTCGAGATAAAGAATTGAAATTTTATAGTTAAGCTTTGTTAGGAGGGATGAATTCTTGGTATAAATTTCAGATTCGTTCGACTTCCGGTTTCACCGGAAATGATACCAACTTTCGTTTCTCAAATGTAATACCCAGTTTTTTCATTGATAATCAGATTACCCATTGAATTTATGGAAATATATACTTTGTCGAGTTAATCAAATTGGATTCAGAATATCCCGAGTAAAAACAAAACTGGAATATTGACTAAGTTTCAATTGATATAATATAATTTTCAAAGTAAATTCACAACCCACTATATCTACTAGCCTGGAAGATGATAAAATGGCAACACAGCTCAGAGACGTACGTCAGTCGAACGTTTGTTAGTTTGTTATTGTAAAAATGGACGATTACTTCTGATTCTGGAGTTAACCATTATTGTTTTTCGCGGGCATTTCGTGGTATTTTTTGTGTACAACGGTGTCAAATGTGAATTAATGCAATGCAGTGATAAATATGGTCGGATATTTATATGTTCTGTGATTAAACTGCAGTGTGTAAATAGTGAAATTTCCTTTGGATTATTTCTACTTATTGGAGATGAGTACATTTCAGTTCAGACTATAGACAAACAAGATGGACTAGAAATATGAGTGAAATAGAACTTTCATTTCTTCCGATTTTATAAAACATTTTGATGACCTTTCTAATAATTTTTCAACAAAAATTGATACATCTGGATAGGAGATCAAGAAGCTCAAATAATCTATTTATTTTTATTATATGTATTCAATTTCCAAAAGTCTGCATCTGTAGATGCTTCAGTTGAAATCAATAAGGACCTTATTATTCATCTTAAATTATTCATTAAAAATGTTCAGATTTTCTGCAGTGATTTGAAATGGATTCTTCCTTTCGATCTTACCTTTACCCGAGCAGATGGTCTCAACCTCAGATCAATAAGTATACATTTCCCGCTACATAAATATAATTAATGGGGATTCAGATTCGGAATTTATCAATTTGTTTTATCAACATTTTTACACAGTTCAGATCAAAAAATAATTTAATGTGAATTTACTCTTTGTAGCATTGAATTGATAGGTATTCTGAATTCACATAGACTTGTAGCATACCATAACTGTCTAATCGTCCTGAAAATTTACTCACTTGCTAATTTTGGGTTGTAGATAACGAATCTGAAGTTGAAAATCCGTGCTCTCTTCTAGTTTTTTTTTTTAAATCCCAAAGTGTCCAAAATCACAACACTTCATCTCGTAATTACATTGTTTTAAACTGTTTTATCGGTAAATATTCATCATAAATAAGATCTTATTGTAGTCCTCATCATTTTTCGACAGTAAATCATTTGAAAAATGATGAAATAGTCGAAATTTCATCAAAATCCAGCGCTACCGCATTGAAGGAGTATGCCTCTAAGAGACGATTAATTGCGGCGTTGTCAGACTGTGTTCCAGGCTATCTCTATAGTGGGCTGTGGTAAATTTGAGGAATGCATACCTCGGTTAAGTTCGTTATTGGGTATAATCGGTCTGGTGGTTTCAAATTAATTAATTAATTTTTGGCACTGTTGTTTTTTTTTAATGACACTTTTTAATATTTAATTTCTTGTATGATGCAGTTGTACCATAAGATTCCATTAATATAATTCCCAACTCTGAGAAACCAATACTTTCCGAGATATGACTTGTCAAAGTTTGAACTTGTCCACAGGGTTTTCCCAATTTTTTTTTTATTTTATATACCTACCATTCTTTGGTGTCAAAATTTCTCTTAAAATGCAAATATCTCCAAAACGATCAAAGATGGCCATAGATATGCTAGATAAATAAACCTAATTTTTCGAAGAGGAATCTTAATGTGGAATAAAGAATGAGGGTTGCCATTTTAAATCAGGGACTTGATAGCTACTTCCAGAAGTGGTAAAAAACTGCCAATATTTAAAGAAATAGTTCAAGGTCGAGAACCTTTGTTTCCGAATTTTTATGAGATTAACATTTCTACTTTCCCATATATGGCTAATTGTCCTTTTACAAGAATTACCCTGTATATACAGGGTGTATCTAAATAACACCGAAAAAATGTAAGGGGCGATTAGGTGATGAAAATTAAGGTGGCCCGGGTATTTGGTATAGAATTTTTTGAAAAATCTCCCCCCGGAAAAGTTACACTCCTCCGACGATTAACAAAAATATTGTTTCTCTTTTTTATTTTCCCTGTATATTAAAAGTCTTCAAGAACGGTAATAGAATCGGTGATGAAGAAAATAAGCAAAAATTGTAAAATATACGAACTATAAATAAATAAATTAGATAAGGAAAATTTCACCTCGGTGCTATTTGAAAATGCATTGCATTCTTTCCTCGAAAATGCTTAAGTTTTCGAAAAAACTTGTAGAGATAAAAACGCTTGTAAATGAATTGAACTCTTCGGCCATGTCTTTTAAAAAGGAAAATTTGTATCGAAAAAAAAAGGTGTAAGAAAAAATATCTTAGGGTTTGACTATTTCAACCTCTTCTAAGCATACTTCAGTGTTGAAATAATTCCAAAATGTGTAGTTTTATTCTTGAATAATATTTACCAACTTTTGTGTCTTGAGCTTAATATACAGGTAAATTAAAAAGGAGAAACAATTTTTCTTGTAATCTTCGGAGGGGCGTAACTTTTCCGGGGGGAGGTTTTTCAAATAATTGTATACCAAATATCCACCTTAATTTTCATCACAGAATCACCCCTTACATTTTTTCAGTGTTATTCAGATACACCCTCTATATTTATATTTTAATATTTTCTTATGCTTCTTGTAAAATAAAAAATTCTAAAAATAATAATAATATTTAATTAACATAAAATCAACATTTACATCATAAAATGACATCGTCCTTTAATCCGATACAGACATTTTTTGAAAGGGGATGATGTTCAATGATTGAGTCTAAACTCTCCATCAATATTTCATCTTGTAAAGGACTCGATGGATTTCCCATAATGAGGCCTTTATTTAAGGACAAAGTTGAAATAATTTTGTTGTGAACACGTTTCCAAACAAAAGTACAAATGTATTATTTCTGTTGTGATGATTCTGAAACTTCAACGCGCACACCATTCAAATCTTGACAATACTGGATATCAGATACAACAGAAAATACACTCGCCAAACAAATCTAAAATCCTAACAACAGTGACTTGGACACTTTCAAATTCCAGGAAAAACAGCTGTGATGTCAAACGCCAATATTCGTTTACATGTCAAGTTTAAAGTCAACCTCAATAACTCTCAGTAACAGGTATATGAGCTAACAAGATTTATTGTCCTTGTTCAAGATGGTAGTAATAAATCTGACATTTCGTGAAGAATAAATCGTGTGATTTTACGACTTGCTCTCAATTTCGATTTTGGACGGTCGCTTTTTTATACGAATAGAAAATTTTTCTTACAAAGAATGCGAGCTTTAAATATCGACCAATGAACCGTTATATCCGTTGTGGTTATGGGTAACATATCTGGGTCTTCGTTTTACCATTACTCTCTGGAGTGATATATGAGAACACTTCAGTTTATTTTTCAAATTTTTTTTAAAACGAGAAAATACAAATATACAGGGTGAGTCTTTGACCACTGCATTAATTTTAACCAAAGATTCCTCTCATCAAATGGAACACTTTTTTCATTTACCATTTTTCCAGATTCGGCTCAGGTAAAAAGTTACAAGCGTTTAAAGATTTCACAATGTGCTAATACACTCCCGCATATTAATTATCTATGACATTGTTGGCGGAAGAGAGTAAGGCATGGTAACGTGGTTTACAGCTTAATTCGGGATTCCAACGCTCAGGGACGGATCCATAAAAGTAGTGAAATTTCTGGAGTTTTCCATTTTAAAACATTCAATGAAGAATATCTCGAAAACGGTGCGTTTAAGGAGAAATGATGAAGAATAATATAATGTTCTAAAACGATGGAATATTATTGAAATGACTCAAGAAAAACTTTATATGCTTTCTTTACGCTAATTTCGTTTAGTTTTATGAATCCACGAGTCCATAACTAGAAAACCAGTAGAAGTAGAAAATAACTAATATTTGGAAAATATGTATCGCAGTTATAGGAAACTTTACGCCAACATTCATTTTATTCGAAAAAAGGATCTCAAAGCTACAAAATAAAAACTGATTTTTTTTCAAAATTTCAACAGCCTGTATCTTTTTACCTGAGCTGAATTTGGAAAAATGTTAAATGAAAAAAGTGTTTCGTTTGATGAGAGGAATCTTTGGTTAAAATTAATGCAGTGGTCAAAGACTCACCCTGTATATGTACAATTGTACATAGAATTTACTGATAATTTTCATATAGGTTATAAAGAAATGTTCAAGGTATCCAATGTTCGTTCTCATTCAGAATCATTAGTCAAGCCATACAGTGAGCATCTAAAGTCATACAATGAGCGTCGAAAGTATGGAATTTATTTTCTCTATTTCAGTATCGTAATGAGCCCATTCCAGCACTAAAAACAGGGCTGGAATGAACTCATTCCCGCATTGTTTCTAGTTATATTTTTTGTTTTGTGGTAGTCAACATTGACATTGACGATCCTATCAAATTTCAACACACGTCAATTGACAATACAATATAATAAGGATATACCTAGTGAAATAATTGTCGAAGAAATGTTTTATTTTCATTAAAGAATATGGTACTACAGATTTCCTTCTTGCTAATTTTGAATCGTGCATGCTATCAGGAAACTGTTTTAAACCTGACCTCCATGCCCTACGTACGTTTCAAATTCAAATTCCGTAATCTGTCAACTTTCGTAACAGTCACACCAACTGCCAAGATATAATACAAAAGTCATACCGGAAAATGGGTTGATAGGTCAAATTAATTAATTTTTTAAGGAATGTTTTTCCGTAATTCTTATTGTTCGATGCCAACGTCCGTTGCCACGATAACTTTCGAACGGAAAAAGATATCGACTTAAAATTTACAGGGTAGGTTGCGCATCCGAATAAGATGGATAAGTTCGTTAATGTGCATAATCGGCCGAACAAGTTCGGAGTTATACCCATATGAGATTTTGTTGTTATTACCTCAATAACTCTTGCAAGTGCGTATAACTCCACTTCTCAATTATTATTCCCGATATTTGTATTACAGCTTGAACAAATAGATATTCATAATCAATTCTCAGGAACAATTTTATCAAGCAACAAGACTTGTAGATTTTGAAACATTATTATGTGTGAATTTTTCACAGATTGTTCAATACCTAACCTACGCTTCGCGTTGTTCGTCTAACTGTAAATGCGTGCGTATCACTTTGTGCACTTGTTATGAAAATAACTATTCTAAACTATTTTTTGCGAAAGGTATTCATTCTCTGTGTGAACGGTATTCAAATCAGTGAAACATTAATAATAAAATGAATAAGCGTGCTGAATCACCTGACTTCACATGTTTTCTTTTAATTTTTTTTTTTCAATTCTTTCTGGTGTGGCCGAACGAAAAAGATCATTGGGCAAGACAAATATTTCGCATTGGGTATTCGCATGCAATTAATGCTATCTGTCCCGTAATCTCCAAACACGATTTCCGTTTTGTGCTCTAATGTTCTACTTTCAGATCTGTTTAGCGATCTGCAGAGCATTCGGTAACGTGATAAATGTACTTATCTCGGAATCCTTATCTCTAGTATCCTCGTCTGGCTTTTCCGTGTGACTTATTGGGGAGACTTTAGACCCCACTTAAGCAGATAAAGATTGACATTTTACATTCCTGCCCTTTTCCTCTGCGCTTCCTCCACCTCATATACCACAAATTTTACCACCACTTTGACGACAACATGAAATGGTTCTTGATGATCATAGGTTCAACTGGTATTTGCATAATATATCATTCGATTAATTGTTAACTGTATGCATTGCATTCTTTTCTCGTGAATGCTTAAGTTTTCGAAAAAACTTGTAGGGATAAAAAAGCTAGTAAATGAATTGGGCTCTTCGGTCATGTTTTTTTAAAAGGAAAATATATATCCAAAAAAAAGTTGTAACAAAAAATATCTTAGGAGTAGACTATTTCAACCCCTTTCAAGCATACTTCAGGGTTGAAATAATTCCTAAATGTGTAGTTTTATTGATGAATAATATTTACCAACTTTTGTGTCTTTAGCTTAATATACAGGGAAAATAAAAAAGTGAAACAATTTCTCTGGTAATCTTCGGAGGGGCGTAACTTTGCCAGGGGGTGGTTTTTCAATAAATTATATACCAGATATCCACCTTAATTTTCATCACAAAATCACCCCTTACATTTTTTCAGTGTTATTCAGATACACCCTCTATATTTATATTCCAATATTTCATTATGCTTCTTGTAAAATAAAAAATCTAAAAATAATAATAATATCTAATTAACATCAAATCAACATTTAAATCTCAAAATGTCATCGTCTTTTAATCCAATACAAATATTTTTGAAACGGGAAGATGTTCAATTTATAACAATTTCAAATAATAATACATAATAATATTTCACACATTTTTAACATCGTACACTTTTGAAATTTTTGGTTATTTTGAAAATTTTGCAATATGTAATCGGATAAATACGGAAAATTTAGAATTAACATTTCTTCTTCCCTCATAAAGCAATATATGCTACACAAATCAATTAAAAGAACAAAAAAAATTCTAAAATTTTTAGTGACTTTTGACTGACTGTATCTCAGTGAAAATGGCAATAAAGGATTTCAAAAGGCACTTATTTGCAGCTTCAAAACTCTTATTTCTGGAACTTCGGACAAAAAAATTAGAGCTACGTTTCTGACGCAAAAAAAATTCAAATTTTTAGCTCTCTTTTTCTCGGTCCACTGGCTCAATTTCCATAATTAATCGTAATTTTATGATTTTATAGACGGAGGTTACACTGTCAATATGACATCAGTTCAGTCTGACATCAGACATCATGGATTGATGTCAGATTGACAGGAAACCGATTCTATACGCGTATACAGACGGATTGAAGGTCAGAATTGATGGCAAAATTGATGTCAGATTGATGCCAGATTGATACCAGATTGAAAGTGTAACCTCCGCCATAGAATGCTCTAATTATAATTTGCTGATTTATGTAAATCCAACATAATGAGTTGAGTCATAGACCTACGTTTTGAATTTATTTTTTATGATGCAGCTCTATCATAAGAATCCATTAATATCATTCCCCACTCTGAGAAACCAATACTTTCGGAGATATAAATTGTTTCGTATTGAAAGTTTGAATAATTACTCGCTAGTTTTTTTGAGTAGTGTAGTTAGTTTTTTTCCAGTAACAATCCATTTCACTCTCATAGATCTTTGTTGATATGAAAAATACTCAATTGGGGAAACGTTATACGTATGAGCACCTGGAAGATAACCTTCAATTCTGAAAATGAATATTAAAATCCGACTAATATTTCCCCGAACTGCAGAACTTGTTGACCATTCGTCATGGGTCGGTTACACGGTCGAAAAAAAATGTTAGAAGAAGTCGTGCTGGGACGGTCAGGATTTCTAGCTGGCCGTGCAAGCTTGTCCCCGGTATCTGTCTACCATCAGGGACATAAACCGTCCCGGCAGAGAGACCAGTCGGGTTCGTGGTTCTAACCGCAAGGCCTGTGTGCATATGGTCTCGTATCATGGAGGTCAAACGACATGGGTGTTTTGGTTTGTTATTTTCTCGAATGGGTAGTATACCTTTGGAATCGTGCAGCAAAATAATGTTATAACCCTTCCACCCTGAATTTTTTATTTATGTTTACGTTTTGCACGCAGAATTCAAATATCGAATGAGAAATATCCGCTTTTCTTAATTATTGACGGGGATTTCATTAATTGAATGCTTCTTGCTTTTACTTGAGGCAAATTCATATCAACTGAAGGAAAAATTATACATAATACGGTTTACAGTAATTTATTTAATATTGTCATCATCATACTAAATCTTTAACAAGTAATGATCTCGAAATACTTGACTTGGACATAGAGTCTTTCTGTTTTCTTCTTTTTCTTTCTTCTTCTTACAACTTATTCAAAACTAGTCACAAAATCTTCCGAAATCTTCCACTAGTTCCACTGCTAGTACTTCACAATATTTCATTCCTATCGCTTGTGTATATTTATTCTTTATTTAAATAGATTCAGTAACGGAAAAAATTTGAGATCTAATTGTTCATTAACTAAATTACCCGTATGTTTTCCCCTATTTATTTCCATCATTTCCCAATAATTGAGTTGCGCACCTTTATTGAGCAAAGCAAAGGTAAAAAATTTACGCGCAAAAGCTTCTGACTTCACGTCAGTGCTTGATCCAATTTTTTTTTCGTGATTTTTTTGAAATTTTCTAGGGGTGTGCTTCTTAAAAATTTTTTTTTCGTCATTTTTTTCAAATTTTCTAGGGGTACGGTTCTTACAAAATGTTGAACACGTCTTTATGATGAATTTCTACTACTAGTTACCAAGCTTCAATTCGATCGAAGATTTATTTTTTGAGTTATCAAGGAAATAATATTCCAGGTGGGTATAACTCGGAAACCGTTTGACCGATTATGCCCAAAAACGAACTCAACTCTCCATTTCGGATATGCAACCTACCCTGAAAATTGCAAGTCCCTGTCTCCTTTCGGTCGAAAGTTATCGGAACAACGGTCACCCATCTACTGAACTCACACAAGATTGCTCGAATCTCCAACAATATTCAACCGATCATGTTAAAACTTGAAACTTGGCAGTAGAGTTAGGTTATGAAGGCTCTTGCAAAATTTCAGCAATTTCAAACGAATAGTTACTGATATATAGAATTTTTTTTTTCAATTTTCAATGATTTTTTAAAAATTTTTTACAAATACTATCCTCACGAAATTTTGCAAGAATTTTGGCGTTGGCATTCTACAACTAATTACTATGTTTGAATTCAATCGGTTTAGTATTTTTTGAGTTAATGAGGAACAAAAAACAACCAAATTTCAGATGGCTATAACTCTAAAATGATTTGGCCGATTATGCTCATAAACAAACTGAAATGTCGCGTTCTGGTGCACATCCTAGCCTGAAAACTTCAAGCCGCTATCTCTTTCCGTTATCAAGTTATCGTGACAACAAAAATATTTTTCAATAATTTTTTTAAAATTTTCTAGTCATACGATTCGCACAAAATTTCCCGAACGTGCTTTGGTTCATATTCTACAACTACTCACCAAGTTTCAATTCGATCGGATGTATATTGGTTGAAAACAAAATTATTACTCGGAAACCACTGGGCCGATGATGCCCATTAACGAACTTGTCCGTCGTATTGGGATGCGCCAACCACCCTGAAAATTTCAAGTCGCTAGCTCTTTTCGTTCTCAAGTTATCGTGGCAACGGCCGGACGGACGGCCGGCCGGACAGAATCAAATTTGACCTCGAATTCTTCATTGGGGAGTCGAACTAAATCGTTTGAGACCATTTTCGTCAAAAAATTCGAAAGTTACAGACATTTGGGCAAAACTATAACGCGATGTTCCCCAGAACATACGCGCAATAATGTATAATTCAATTGTGGTAATTTTACGGACGTGCGAGTTTACATATCTGCTTGCGTAGATCTTTAGGGTCGGCTATGCCGACCCTGCCGTCCCTGTCGATAATCCCATATTTGCCAAGTCCCTCAGCTTAGATAGTTCAGTTTTTTTTTTCACTATGAGATACAGTGCACCAAATTATTATTGTATTTGATATAGTTTTCTTCTTAATAACTGCGGTTCCGCTTTTAAAAAATAATCATAAACTTTCAGGTATTCACCCTCCCAACTCAGAACCTACCCCCAACAAGAACATTTAAAAAATTCACTTGCTCTCGTTACGAGTGCTTCCATATACTGAGTACTCGATGGCCTCGACCATAATTCCTCCAAATTACCATCGAAAATTGGTCCTACTCCCGGGAAAAATCTCACGTAAATATTCACCCCATCGGTGATGTATCAAATCGGGCACACATTACACCTCGAAAAGGAAAGGGGAAAAGTCGAGGGCACTTGAAATTTCTCAGAGAGCCGGGTTAACGCTGCAAACTACCATCCATAATTTCGTTCTCGCTGGTTCGAAAGAAACTCTTAGCGATCCATTCGACCTGTAAATTTTCGAGCCGAGAGTCGGGGAGTCAAGGATGCCTCGTTCGTTCGAAGTAAATTCGGGTCCTTTATTTTTACACGGGGCCCTTTCGAGATGTGCCTGTCTAACTTGGATGCATGGATTTCAATCTACAGGTAGATTGATTGAGTCATTAACCGAGAATTTATTTCATTCTTGGATTTGAAATTGATAGGGCTAGGTAAGAAATTTTTATTTCCGACTCGTTCTTTTTGGCGTGTGTCAATTTGCCAAAGGGTCGATCAATCACTTGATCGTAAATCAGTTTCGGAATTCCATGCTCAATACTCTATAATTTCATTATTTAATACTAAGTTAAGGAATTAACTTCCAATTGTCGATGAAAATTGAAAATTTTGATATTAACGAATTTACCAGTATCTTAAACAGTAGGTAAATGTAAATACCCATTTTTGGCGCTCTCCTCGGATCAGAGTGCTTATCAATTTGCCCAAATGTCTGTAATTTTCGAATTTTTTGCTATCAAAACAGTCTTTTATATACAGTGCGCGTCAAAATTATGGAACAAATTCATTTTCTCAGAAGAAAAATATTTGGCAACAAAATCCTGAAACAGTTCAATTTTTGTTTCACTTTTACCAAATTTTTATGCATTTTTAAAAGATTTTTGTTGCACCCTGTGCCATCCCCATCAACCCTCTAAATTTTGGGAAAATGGGTCCTGTGGTACTTTTTTGGCAAGGTCTTTGTAACTTCTTTTCAGGCGTGTAGAAATTTTCAAGAAAACATTTTTCTGTTTTGAAAAATAGTTAGTTCAAAGAGGTTTTCACTATGTGCACTTTGTCATGGCTCATTTACTTTGATACGATGGTACCTGATGAAATTCGTCACCGAATAAAAGTCGACCATTACAGTTTTGTTCATGCACCACTTTCAACCTCCTCACGCCCCCCCCCCCCCATTTTCTTCTCCATCAAAGGGTTCATAGGGGTTGAAAGTTGTGCATGAACAAAATAGTAATGGTCGACTTTCATTCGGTGACAAATTTCAGCAGGTACCATCGTCTCAAAGTAAATGAGCCATGACAAAGTGCATATAATGAAATCCTCTTTGAATTAAATATTTTTCAAAAACGAAAAATTTGTTCTTGAAAATTTCTGCACGCCTGTAAAGAATATACAAAGACCTTGCCAAAAAAGTACCACATGACCCACTTTCCCTATTCAAAACATTTAGAGGGTTGATGGGGATGGCAAAGGGTGCAACAAAAATTCTTCAAAAATGCAAAAAAATTTGGTAAAAGTGAAACAAAAATTGACCTGTGTCAGGATTTTGTTGTCAAATATTTTTCTTCTGAGAAAATGAATTTGTTCCATAATTTTGACGCACACTGTATATTCACGTATTCAAGATTCGGAACCTTGTTTTCCAACACAAAATATTTTCAAAGGACGAACTATAAACAAATAAAAAATAAGGTTATGTAATTTCTACCTCAGCACTGAGCACTGACTGCCGCGTTCGGAAACGGTGATCGAGAAGGCGATTCTTACAAGATACAAGAACCTGCAAACAGCTGATGATGATCTTCTCGATCCAGGGTTACGCCATATACAATAGTTATTCTATTATGTATATGGGTTCAGTATTGAAATTTTGAAAAATCATATCTCCGAAAGTTTTAGCTTGTTGGAGTTGGAAATAGTATCAATGGATTCTTATGATGAAACTGCATCTTAAAAAAAATGAATATTACATTTGTAAGGTAAGAAAACAAGGTTTGTGAAACCCGAATTGCGTCCATTGACTTTTTAAATTAAGCGATATCGGAACTGTGAAAAAAGTCAAAAAATGACAAGAAAATTATATGAAATCATTGAAGTGGTGAATCTTGTATGAATGGTGCAGGTTATTATTAATTTCAACATTAGAATATAGAACTATTTTAAACATATGATATGGACCTTCAGATTAGTCGACTGATTTATCCCTTATCCTATATACCGATAATAATATGAAATATCCAAACAAAGTTCCAAATATTTCTTCAGGATTCGAACTATGAAACTCCTCTCTACTATAGCGCAAAAGGGATCATATCAACTAATAAATAATTACACCACAAAGCACCTGTCAAAATAATGACAAGACACCGTTGAGAAATAATTATAGGCTTGAAATACACGGTAGACTACTATTATATTTTATCGTCAAAGGTATTAACCGGAGCCATCTATTAAAATGTACCTTTATTTACATAGGACCTATCCTTCTAAATGGGAATAATTTACCACTTAAACTCTTCTCGACTGCTTTTTTATGCGTAGCACGCGATTGATGGCATTTTCTTTAATTGTTAAACATTCTGGAAATGACGTTTTTAATCTTCGAGATCTCGTTGGAAACGATCATCGTTTGCTATTAAAACTGCGTAGGAATATATTCAAAAATGGTGTTTGGAATGCAGATGGGTTAGGAATTAATGTGTTGTATAAATATATACACTCAATCTATATAGAAACAAATTTTTATACAGGATTCTAGAGAACGAAAGTAATGAAAATGTTGTTGGATATCAACATATTAAGTCATTTAAACATATCTTATTGCATTATAATTCGCAATTTTCAGACACATGATGAAAAATTCAAACTAAACAATTGGTTCAAGTACGAACGTGAAGTCAGGAGGTTGTGCGCGCATGTTCCGTTGTCTACTCACCTCTATGGAATTTACCATCGATACGATATAGACCGTCTTCTCAGCGCTCGAATTTACCATGGTAAATTCGAATTTAGTGTCCAATACAGGAGAATGGACAACATAATATACCATGGTAAATTCGATTAAGGGTGTCCAATACAGAAGAATGGACAATAGAACATACGCGCAAAAGCTTCTGACTTCACGTCAGTGCTTGAACCAATTTTTTTTTTCGTGATTTTTTTGAAATTTTCTAGGGGTACGGTTCTTAAAATTTTTTTTTTCGTCATTTTTTTCAAATTTTCTAGGGGTATGGTACTTACAAAATTTTAAACACGTCTTTATGTTGATTTTCTACTACTAGTTACCAAGCTTCAATTCGATCGAATATTTATTTTCTCAGTTATCAAGGAAATAATATTCCAGGTGGGTATAACTCGGAAACCGTTAGACCGATTATGCCCAAAAACGAACTCAACTCTCCCTTTCGGATACGCATCCTACCCTGAAAATTGCAAGTCCCTATCTCCTTTCGTTCGAAAGTTATCGAGGCAACGGTCACCCGTCTACTGAACTCACACAAGAATGCTCGAATCTCCAACAATATTTAACCGATCGTATTAAAACTTGAAACTTGGCAGTAGAGTTAGGTTATGAAGGCTCTTGCAAAATTTCAGCAATTTCAAACTATTACTGATATATAGAATTTTTTTTTTCAATGATTTATTAAAAATTTTCTACAAATGCTATCCTCACCAAATTTTGCAAACATTTCCGCGTTGGCATTCTACAACTAATAACCATGTTTGAATTCAATCGGTTCAGTATTTTTCGAGTTAATGAGGATCAAAAAACCACCAAATTTCAGAAAATTTCAGATTGCTATAACTCTAAAACCGTTCGGCCGATTATGCTCATAAACAAACTGAAATGTCGCGTTCTGGTGCACATCCTAACCTGAAAACTTCAAGCCGCTATCTCTTTCCGTTCTCAAGTTATCGTGACAACAAAAATATTTTTTAATCATTTTTTAATAATTTTCTAGCCATACGATTCGCACAAAATTTTACAAACGTGCTTAGGTTCATATTATACAACTACTCATCATGTTACAATTCGATCGGATTCATATTGGTTGAAAACAAAATTATTACTCGGAAACCATTGGGCCGATTATGCCCATTAACGAACTCGTCCGTCGTATTGGGATGCGCCACCTACCCTGAAAATTTCAAGTCGTTGTTTCATTCCGTTCTCAAGTTATCGTGGCAACGGACGTCCGGCCGGACATAATCAAATTTGTCCTGGAATGCGCCACCTACCCTGAATATTTCAAGTCGCTAACTCTTTCCGTTCTCATGTTATCGTGGCAACGGCCGGCCGGTCAGAATCACATTTGACCTCGAATTCCTCATTGGAGAGTCGAACCCAATCGTTTGAGACCATTTTCGTCAAAAAATTCGAAAGTTACAGACATTTGGGCAAAATGAAAACGCGATGTTCCCCAGAACAAACGCGCAAAAATAAATCGAAAACGGATGTATATTTGAATGAACTTTTTGCGTTAAATTTTAAATATCGACATTCAATTAAAAAACACCATGTCTATTCGTATCACTCAATTGGAGCCGATAGTTTAAATTTTGTCCAAAAGCAGTGTTCGATCATAAATAAATAGCATTTACCAAAGAGGTTCCTGAGTATTCGTAATAAATTAATAAGGCCTTCAAACGGAGTCAGGTATAAGTTCCACAAAATTACCGTGCCACTATATTAGAAGGCTCCACTACCAGCCATAAATTACAAAGTTATAATTGCGCACTCGGAAACACCTGTTCCACCTCACCTTCAGCATCTCCGGCTTTCTTTAATGAAAAATGATGAGTTCTTATCGTTCGAAAAAGATTTTTTGCGGTGTATATTTCAAATCCCTTTATTTTCTGTATTCTCTGATTTTCCCAAGTTCCCCCGAGAAATTGGTATCGCTGTTTAATTATTGCTTATGATAGCGGTATAACATCTGGAAACTACTGGTATATCCTCGGGTATATCGGTACTAAAGAAGCCCATCAGTTGGTGGCATATTTAACCAACTTTATTAGGTTAGGTATGCTGCAAAATTTAAAGAAGAAGCTTATTATTCCCATTTAAGGTGTACCATCTATTTCTGCAAAATTTAAAGAAGACGCTTATTTTTCCCATTAATAGGTGTACCATTTCTTTCTATCAGTTCAATACTTGATAAAACTAATCAAAGTAACGAAATCAAATCATCGATTGAAAATTAATCATTGCAGGATACTGTATCCATCCTGAAATCCTGAAAAATATCTATAATTTTTTTTTTATTATTTTGTGATTTGCTTCTGCGTTGAAAATGTTCCACGAAAATGTTATTCTTAATTTCGGATATGTGAGACGTCGACATAAAAGTGAAGCAAGCCTATCAAATTACATCAGCCTTCAGAGTATTCGCTTTCAATTTCGCATAAGACCAATCGAACAATCCTCTGGTCCTCCGCATTAATGATGGTGACATAGAAAGGAACACTTCTACGAGTGGTATCCGCCTACTATAGTCACACATGGCTTGTCACCACTTGAGATATTACAAACATATTCACTTATTGGTTATCACTTCGGTGTTAAAAACAGGAAATGGTCCGAATTATTGAGAAAGATTTATGACGGAATGAAATTCCATACAGAGAATTTTGGGTTTGGTACCTTGATGAGGAATATTTGGAATGAAGAAGTAATAATGAATTTTAGGGATATGTTATTTATTTTTGGGAAACTAATGGATGATATGATCTTTTACTGTGTTCTTATTGTTTTTCAAGTAATTAAGTATGGATTCATGCATCCCAAATTTACGAGTATCTAGTAACAATTAAGAATTACAAATAGTGAGTAAAAGTTGAACTTCATATATCTCAACGAGAGTGTTCATGCAGCCAAGTAACAATTATCAATTAACAAATAACAAGTAGGAGTTCGCCAACTTTTAACTTTCTAGTTTAATTGATTTTGTACTTGTACGCAACTCGTGCGTAGCTGAACGCAGATTAGACAGTCCGATGATATAAATATAACCTCACTTTGTAAAATATTTAATTTATTTAGTGTGTATTTATGTGGGTTCCGTGTTATCACATTGGAAAATTGAATTTTAAACACTTATTTTCAAATATAGGGGGAACAGAGGTTATTTTGAAAAATTAATACCTCGGATCTTTCACTTATGAGTTTTTATTTCTTAATTGTTAATTTGAGTGCATGAATGCTGCATTTTTGTACTAGGCAATTAATAATTGTTATTTGATATTTTTTACTTGATAATTGTTATTTGATCTACACTAAGTCGAAATAAATTCTGTATATTTTAATTTTATTTCAATTTTTAAATGCGAATAATGTAAAGTAACGAATTAAATCAAACAAATTGTAATATTTCAGGAATAATATTCATTAATTTAAAATTAAATAAAAGAAGATTTGAGTGCTTGAAATATTTGTTTGAATAATTAATAACCCCCTCAGTATGAATTGAAAGAAACAATTTTTGTCCAATTTCCACTAAAAACTGTATTTAACAAGACCTGTTTCGACTGCTGTCGATTGTCATTTGTGTGAACCCTTCGATTGCTCTCTGTTCCCTGCACACAAATTCAGACCCGATTTTAACCGTATGAAGACTAATCGTGGAGTATTCGGTTTATATACGGTTTCTATTCGGTACCGAATCTAAGTTTCACACTTGTCGCTAGAAACCGAAAACGAACCGAACCGAATGGAACAGTATGCATGTGAAACAAGCTTACATGTGATACAGGCCTTAAAGAACTTTGTTGAATCCTGATTAGTTTACCGGGATGTTATGGTTTCGAAGGATCATATATTGAGTCCTGATGCTTTTATCAGGACAGGATATAATGTATTTCGAAGGACCAGAATTATACACCCTGATTGTTTTATCAGGGGGATGATTAAGGGGGTATACTTAACTTTAAGCACCCAGTAGTAATCTCGTTGATTACTGCGTAAGTTACTTGTAATAAAATAACAATTACGAGGATAGGAACGCACATTTAACACAACAACAAAATGTATTTTCTTGCTACCGACAATGTGATAACAAGCACGAAGTATTGTACAATGCAATATTGATACAATTGAAGTCTTCCTTCTATATGAAAATTTATAGCAAGGAAGAAGTGACTACTGAGTTGCCAACGAAGACAAGACAATATTATTGTTTCGCGACAGATCAAGAATAGTGAAGAAGAAGTACAGTGTAATTGTATATAAAAGCCCAGATAGAAGGAAATATAGGAGGTTCCTTCATCTGGGTAAAAAAGGGGAAATATTAACAATGATTGGGGGTTCCATCTTAACACCGCCCCAGATATGTTACAACAATACTCTCATTTGTCGATTGCGAAAAGTTGTAGGAATGCATACTAAATGCACCAATCAGTGAACTTCTAGCGTGCTCAATCTTAGAAATTCAAAATCTCGAAGTTCTCCCCCCATTTGGACTAATTTTCACTAGTTGTCTGGATATAATCTATCAGCGAAAGCTGATAAATGACTTTCACAGACTAGGGGTCTTCGAATAGTCTAGACAAAAGACTCACAGCTCTGGCAATGTGTTCGTTGTTGTATGCATTTTATCAATATTTCACAGGAAATAGGTCATAAATACTTCTACAAGGGTTGAAGTATTACAAGATATTATACTTGCAATTATCTTTTCGTGGAAAATATTAATTTCAAGGGTGATGCCACCCAGGGTAAACCGAACCAGTGAACCCAAAACATTTAAGTTTTGCAAGCGAGCTGCTTTGTTTAGAAAAACAACCCAGTGCTTCCCAAAATGTGAAGTCAGGGACGCAACAAACTTCGTTCCGAAAACTTTCACATCCTATAATTGAGTTTTAACACCCACAACAACATCTAGTCCTGTTCTGGCAAGTGAAAGCGTTGATGAAAAAACGTTAGGAAATGACCAAAGTATCGTGCCATCTCGTGGGCGGAACTTCTCTTTTTGTCAAGTAGACGGTGGAGCCAGCCTGGGTCTCTTCGTCTGGTTGTTCAGATGATAGATAGCGAGAGGCTTACCGGGTACAGGGGGCAGTGGGTGTACTCGACATGTGACAGATCGGGCGAGGCTACGTAGAAATCCCGCTTCTTAGAAAAGTAATGTATGTAAGATGTGTCCGTTTGATTACCATATTGTTCAGCTCCGGCAGCGATATACTTGATATTCCATTACACGGCATTTGGAACGAGGAACGATCACGTTCTGATGCAGTTACACGCAAATCGAGATAAGAAATAGGTTGCGCGTAGTTTCAAGAGAGATGTGACAGAGTTGTGACTTCTTCGTTTCGACTGTTCTGCGTATAGAACTCGTCGATCAATTCGAATACAACCATTAGAAAATCCAAATGGTTATAAATTTTTTCTCCTGCAATAGAAAGAATCTTCAGAGGAGAATCTTTTTGGCGCTCTTGTTCCTCGGAACAGACTGCTTATCAATTTGCCCAAATGTCTGTAATTTTCGAATTTTGGATGAAAATGTTCCATCGATTTGGTTCGACTCACTGATCAAGAATTAGTGGTTAGAATCGATTATGTCCGGCCGTTTACACGATAATTTCGAACGGAATGAGGTAGAACAAAACCGTAAGCTAGACAGTTAGAATTTTCGGTGTAGGTTTGGGACATAAATATCTCGGCTAAGTTCGTTATTGGCCAAAATCAGCCAGATGATTTCGGAGTAACGAAAAAAAATTTTTTCCACATTTCAAATTAATTTTTTTCAAGATGCAGTTTCACCATAAGAATCCATTGATATAATTTTCAACTCTACCAAGCTAATACTTCCGGAGATATGATTTTTCAAAATTTCAATAATACTTCTATATTTTCACAAAATGCTCTAATTATTCTATCTATGAATTATCGTATGATCTGTGTTCACACATGTCCTCTTATTTTCCTATAAGAGACATTTCATATTTATTTCTGGTTCGTTACAGTCATCTTGGGTAACTTTGAATTACACCCTTACTTTGATTAAAACCTTTCAAATGATGAATTTATTCTTATCATACGTAAAATTTGGACGCAAGTCCAAGATATTGTTTAAAACGGAACATACCAATGTGAAGTTTACCACATTAAAGAGAACTACTCATCTGTCAAATATTCTGTTTCGCTTTACGCGCCATTTCTGAGTGCGTTTTTCAGCGGGAGTTGGTTGCTTCATAATAATTCAAAATTAAATATATAGAGGCGGTTTTGAGCAGGTGAGTTATTGATTTTCCTTGCCTTTTATGTGGTCGTTTCCAGTTTCATTTTAAAATATTCATTCGTAAACTTTAAATTTTCTTTAAAATTCTTAATTTCGGAACTACTTGGGTAACTTTGAATCGTTTAAGTTGGAGAATGCCACGAAAATTGGAAAAAGTGATGACCGATGTCAGAAAATATGGTACTAAAAGTGGGAAAACCCTGTGGACAGGAGCTTTGGCACCCTTGATCAAACTTTGACAAATCATATCTCCGAAAGTATTGGTTTCTCAGAGTTGGGAATGATATGAATGGGTTCTTATGATAGAACTGCATCATAAAATAAAATAAATTAAATTAGAATCCATTTATATCGTTCCCCATTCCCAACTCTGAGAGACCAATACTTTCGAAGTTATTTTTTAATTGGCACATTTTGGAGCTCTTGTTTTAATGTAGTTTCTTTTATGGTGCAGTTCTAGTATAAGAATCCATTGATCATTCCCAACTCTGAGACACCTATACTTTCGGAGATATGATTTGTCAAAGTTTGAACAAGAGCGCCAAAGCTCCTGTACTCAGGGTTTTCCCACTTTTTTCAATGGGATTGGAAGTCATCTAAATAAATAATTTCATCGAAAACCACCCGTATAGAAAGGGGAATCTCTCATGCAACGAATTTGCCATTAAATGAGGATGAAATATACCGGGTGTCCCAACGAAAATTTTCTCAAGTTTAAAAAATAGGTCAACTTCTGTTTGGAGTGGGACGAATTTCCATCATGAGTTTGTTCCAAAAATGCCAGCCCCATGAAGGTGGCATCAACCCCCAAAATTTTTTTAATAGGGAAGAGATATCGAGTGTTAGTTACTTTGAAAGTTATTCATGTTTTGTACACAACCCAGTTAAAATTTTCAAAATAGGTTCGTTGTTCACGAAATAATGTAATAGTTGAACTAACCGTCAAAAGGTGATGTTGAACAGACAGTTGAACTGCCAAACTCAAGAACCTAAAAGTAATGAAGAATCCAAAAATAATTTTAGAGTGCTATAGTGCCACCTAAGGGTGGCAGGACCCCCCCCCCTCCCCCATTTTTGGCGCTCTTGTTCCTCGGAAAAGAGTGCTTATCAATTTACCCAAATGTCTGTAATTTTCGAATTTTTGGCTGAAAATGGTATCGAACGATTTGGTTCGACTCACTGATCAAGAATCCGTGGTCGAAATCAATTCTGTCGGCCGGCCGTCTGTCCGTTAACACGATAGGTCTCGAACGAAAGAAGTTAGAGCATTGAAATTTGCAGGGTAGGTTTGGAGCGTAAATATCTCGGACGAGTTCGTTAACGGGCGAAATCCACCAAGCGATTTCGGAGCTATGGCCGTTTTTAATAAAAACGATTTTTTATGAATATTTCCGAAACCGATCACTCGATCTATCTGAAATTTAGCACTAGATTGTAGAATATTGCCCTTATATGCATGCGAAGTCTTGTATTGATCGGGTTGCCGTAAAGTGTCAAAAAAATTTTAAAAATTTTTAAATTATGTTTCTACAATAACTCTCGAACAGGTAGAGCTAGGCAGTTGAAATTGTCAGAGTAGATTTGGGTGCTAAATGTCTCGGTTGAGTTCATTATTGGGTAGAATCGACATGCTGATATATTTAGAAATGTTATGACTTTGCTGTTTATTGCAAAACTCAAAAGAGAAAAAATTAAAATCATGTGATTACCGAAATTCATTATAATATTCCCAAATCGTATTACAAAAATGCTAAACTTATTTGCTATCAAGATGTGAAAGAAAGAAAATGAAAAAAACAATAACATTGTGTTTTCCAGATGGTACCATAAAAACTAGGCAAAACACTTTCTGTAGACATGTTAGTTTCTTTAGGCCGCCTTCGTTAATTGTTTTGTGCCGATAAGTTGTAGTTTATAAAATTGTCATTGTCTATAGACAATGACGCGAACTTTCAAACAATGTATCACAATCCCATACTTCCTAATTGAATCATTGGGTGTTGTACCTGTCTTTTGAAGGGGTATAAAGATAGGGTTCGCATTTTTACGAAGAAGAATGAGAATTTAAAATTTTAATTTGACGTAATTTGGGATTTTCCTAAAATATGTACCTTATATGAAATGTATATTATTATACTGATCCTCCTACGTCTTCCCCAAGGAGACCCCTCATAAGCTCTCGAAGAGCTTGGGGCTTCCGCTTCCAAGTCAAATACTCTTCCACTGAGCCAACCGCACTACAGTAACCAAGATAATGAATTTATTCCATTTGGCTTTTCCACACTGTATATTTTTATACAAAACGAACTCTCTTTGGTTGCGGGTTGGCATCTTGGCCAGGAAAATAAATTGTTTCAGATTTCATCGCGAAAATATTATCAATTCTCATGAAGACAGTCTAGCTGTACCATGGACGATTCCCTATCTCGAACAAGTTATTATGGAAGAGATCCCGGAAGTCTCAGCGAGTATCAGGATAAAATATCAATAATGCATACCGAAGTACAAGATCGGAAAATCATTTGGCAACGTCGGTATTGACCGGTTGGCCATTTGAAACCCTATAAGGTTTGGTATGAAAAAGGCAGACAAGAAAATATGTCGCTGATATCAGTCACTTTATAAACCAAAAAGTAATGATTCATGGTGCTAGTTTATCTCGCAATTTCCTTTTACGTCGACTTGTTTGAGGTTGAAGTAATATGCAAGAAGTATTTGCTTTACATTTTGCGTTCGTATTAATAACATCGAGTTGATGTCATAAATATGGCAATGGTTTCGTATGATGCATGTATTTACATGCGGCAAAAAGTTAATTCAAATGAGGTTAGAATGAATCACCACGTAGAGAAATCATTGAATGTTTTTTGTTGATATTTAGTCGTCAGTGTCGTATCTAATTCCAAGGATTTGAAGCGTGAATATCATATCAGCTTAGTGATATTACAAATAATCGCAGGGAATTTCACATTAAGATATATTAATTTCCAAATGTTCACTACTTAAATTAATAATTGGTCTTTAAATGGGAACGCCCCATTTTCAAATTGACTGTACCCACGCACGGCAGCCAATTTTTATTTGTGACATTGACTATTGAATTTGTCAATGTCTACCATTTAATCATGGAAAGGTACACGCTTCAACAACGTTTACAAATAATGCAAATTCATTATGGAAAATCGCGATCTGTTACCCTAACTTTACGTTCTTTAACTTAAATTTTTGGTCGTTATAATCGTCCGGATAAAAGAACAAATATTGAACGTTCAGTGAAGAAGTTTGAAACGAATTTTGGACTTCTAGATGTAGCAGTGCCAGTGAGACAAAAAAAAAGCAAGAAGTGAAAGTGTTCGTGAAGACCAAAATTTCTCGATTTCTCGTCGTTCACTAGAACTAGGCGTCTCCCAGAACCTCTTTGTGGCGAATTTTACGAAAAGACCTTGGGTTACATCCATACAAAGTTGTTTTTACTCAAGAAATGAAACCAACTGATCATTTAAGGCGCCGGGTATTCAGTAATTGGTGCTCAGAAAATGTCGGAAATGATGTGATTTTCATAAAAAATCATTCTCAGCGATTTCTGGTTAAACGGTTATGTTAACAAGCAGAATTGCCGTATCTGGAGTGGATATAAACCTGAAGAATTTCAAGAACTGCCATTACATCCTCATAAAGTTAGTATTTGGTGCGGATTTTATGCTGGAGGAGTCATTGGACCTTATTTTTTTCAACGAAGCGTTATCGTTCAATGTTGACAGATTTTTTGTGGCCTGAATTGGTTCGTCTCGATTTGCGGAACGTGTGGTTTCAACAGGACGGTGCCACTTGCCATACTGCCAATGACACAATGATTGAAAACAAAAAATTCGGTGATTCGATTATTTCAAGAAATGGACCGATAAATTATCCGCCTCGTTCCTGCGATTTAACTCCATTGATCTTCTTTCTTTGGGTTTACATTACGTCATTGGTCGTCATTTTACAGCAATCATCCAGCAAATTTAAATGCTTTACAGATCAATAATGAATCAGTAATTGTTAACATACGACCTGATTTGTGTGAGAGAGTCATGATAGATAACAATTCTCTCATTTATCGTTTTTGTATAAATTGGGAATAAATCCGAAATTTCGTATGCAAGCACCGCGGAGGGCACTTCTAGCATGCTGGAATTCGACCCTCCCATCTGCTTTGAATCACCCTTGTTTTCTACACAAAAGTTGTCAGCTTAGATGTATAGTTCCCGCAGTATACTTGTTTCGATAGCCCCTAGACAAAATGAATACCCTCAATGCTCAATGTCTTAAGAATCGATAAATTTCTTAACAGTACATTTATATTATTATTATTATTACAAGAATAAAAGTTGAGGTACAAAAACCTGTTAACTCAAAATGAAAAATAATACAATTGGTATGCATGAAACATTGGTGAGAAATCTCAGAAAGAGAAAAGAAGAAAGACCTTAAAAAAAGCATGTGAGAAAGGAAATACAAATCATAAACACTGTAACCGGCACTGAAATGTTGAAACTATTGTATTAATATTAGTGACCCCCTAGCTGAGCTGACTTCCATCCGTCGTATCTATTTTTGAATGCGTTGACAGAAGGAACTTGCAGTACGGAGTCTGGTAAACCATTCCATCAGCAAGAAAACTCTGACGCTGAGATGTTTTGAAGTTTTGTCGCCTTAGTTTGTGAGCATGACCCCTAAGATTGTTGCTGTTTAGGGTGAAAATTTCTCTGACCTTGTCCCCCAAAAATCCGCGAATAGCTCGGTATGAAAATATCAAGTCCCCGCGAGCCCTCCTCTCCAGGAATGAAGTCACTCCCATTGATTCCAGTCGCTGTTGGTATGTAGGTCGAATGGGTCCACAGCCAATACGAGTTGCCCATCATTCTGTGGTTTCGAGTAGGTCCAGCCTCGCCTCCTGTAGTACACCACCAAGCTGGACCACCGTATTCAAGAGTGGGGCGAATGTATGTCTTGAATAAAGTGCCAAATATTCTGTTGTTGCAAACTCTGAATGACTCATAGAACATGTATGTGAGTTGTTTAGTCTTGGAGGAGATATGCTCAATATGAGTACGCCAGCTGAGGCCGAGACTATAATGCCAAGGTCGGACAGTTGGGACACGGAAACCATAGCCTGACCACCGATGTTGTATGGTCGACTAGGGTTGTTCTTGCCGGTGTGCAGAATGGAGCACTTACTTACATTGAGGGGGTCGACAAAGTACAAAGGCTGGCCTGTGTGTGTATCACTGAAGCTATGGGAACCTGTCCTACCAGGGCACTGGAGATTATAACAATTCTCACACCACTTCATCTGGTGATAGAGAAAATGGCCCATGAAGCCATTCTCAGAATATCTAGGAAAGGATCAGGTAATGAGAGCATTAAAAACCAGAAAGCCTGGTCCTCTCTTACCAGGTACATTTCATCAGCCAATCTTCCTAGTGACGAAATGATCAAGAAAGTAAGCATCGACAAAAACTTTACTACGATGCTTGGTATGAAAAAAGATTGGGACAGGGAATCCACCACCCAAGTTCTTAAAAGAAATGCCATTAAAAGGTACACAGACGGTTCAAAAACCACTACAGGAGCTGGCGCAGGAGTATATGGGCCAGTTACCAAATGCTCCTATCCGAGCATCTTTCAGGCAGAAGTACTTGCAATAGGAAGATGCGTGGAAATGAACCTAGAAAGAAACTATCAAAGTTGCGACATAGCAATCCACTCTGACAGTCAAGCTGCTATTAAAGCTCTGAGCTCCCATTTTATCGAAACCAAGCTGATATGGGAGTGCCGAAGAAAACTCAATGAAGTAGGCAAGAACAACAAGGTCTCCTTGGTCTGGGTTTCCGGTGACGCGGGAATCATAGGAAATGAGGAGGCCAACACACTTGCCAAGAAAGGAGCACAAACCCCCTTTATTGGCGCGGAACCTTATTGTGGGGTTGGTAGACACACCTACAAAAGTGAATTCCGGAAGAAAGAAGAAACTGAGAGAGGTACTTTCTGGAGATTCCTCCCCGGAATGCATCACTCCAAGAAATTCCTCCGGAACTTTGATACTGTCAGATCCAAGAAATACTTGAACCTCAGTAAGAACAAGCTGCACCTCCTCACTGGCTTCCTCACAGGGCACTGCGACCTCAGGAAGCATATAATGAGATTAGGGCTAGCAGAAACTGACGAGTGCAAATTCTGTTGGGAGGAGGATGGAACTCCTGATCACCTGACAACGGAATGCCTCGCCATCCAACGCAAGGAATGCTTTGAGCAAGAAATCTGCAGGAGCGAAGACCTAGCCTCCTTGAAGCCATCGCAGATACTGGAGTTCATCAGAACTCTGGAACTGGAAGGCGAGCTGTAGATGGTAATGACATCGACAGCTCTGAAGGGGGGACACAATAGACCTTAAGGTCACAGTGCAACGTTACCCCCTACAACAATATACAATATACATTGAGGGGGAGCCCAGGTAGCACACTATATTGGCGGAGTATCGATTCTATATTGGCCCAATATAGATACATAGATTCATAGTAAATCTATATATCCCCAATATTGGCCCTATATTGGAATTTCAATATATATCCAATATTGTGACTTGTTGCTACCGCCAATATTGGCCCTATATTGGCGAAAAAAAAATTGTCAATATTGTAAATGAGGACGACCTCCAATATTGGCCGAATATTGGGATTTCTATATCTGGCCAATATTATGAATTAGGGCTGCTTCCAATATTGGTCAAATATTGGTATTTCTATATTGGACCAATATTGAGAATTAGTGATGCCTCCAATATTGGCCCAATATTACAGTTTCAAGATCTAGCCAATATTGTGAATTAGTGCTGAATCCAACATTGGTCAAATATTGTGATTTACATATTGGGCCAATATTGTGAATTAGTATTGCTTCGAACATTGGCCCAATATTACATTTTCAAGATCTAGCCAACATTGTGACTTCTTCCTACCGCCAATATTGGCCCCAAATTGGCAAAACTATATTGGCCAATATTGAATATGAGTACTGCCCCCAATATTACTCCAATATTGGGATTTCTATACCCGAGCAATATTATGAATTAATGCTGCATCCAATATTGGTCGAATATTGAGATTTCCATATTGGGCCAATATTGTGAATTAGTATTGCCTCCAACATTGGCCCAATATTACAGTTTCATGATTTAGCCAATATTGTAACTTGTTGTTACCGCCAATATTGGCCGAATATTGGGATTTCTATATCTGGCCAATATTATGAATTAGGGCTGCTTCCAATATTGGTCAAATATTGGTATTTCTATATTGGACTAATATTGAGAATTAGTGATGCCTCCAATATTGGCCCAATATTACAGTTTCAAGATCTAGCCAATATTGTGAATTAGTGCTGAATCCAACATTGGTCAAATATTGTGATTTACATATTGGGCCAATATTGTGAATCAGTATTGCCTCGAACATTGGCCCAATATTATATTTTCAAGATCTAGCCAACATTGTGACTTCTTCCTACCGCCAATATTGGCCCCAAATTGGCAAAACTATATTGGCCAATATTGAATATGAGTACTGCCCCCAATATTGGGATTTCTATATCCGAGCAATATTATGAATTAATGCTGCATCCAATATTGGTCGAATATTGAGATTTCCATATTGGGCCAATATTGTGAATTAGTATTGCGTCCAACATTGGCCCAATATTACAGTTTAGATATCTAGCCAATATTGTAACTTGTTGTTACCGCCAATATTGGCCGAATATTGGGATTTCTATATCTGGCCAATATTATGAATTAGGGCTGCTTCCAATATTGGTCAAATATTGGTATTTCTATATTGGACTAATATTGAGAATTAGTGATGCCTCCAATATTGGCCCAATATTACAGTTTCAAGATCTAGCCAATATCGTGAATTAGTGCTGAATCCAACATTGTTCAAATATTGTGATTTACATATTGGGCCAATATTGTGAATTAGTATTGCCTCGAACATTGGCCCAATATAACATTTTCAAGATCTAGCCAACATTGTGACTTCTTCCTACCGCCAATATTGGCCTCAAATTGGCAAAACTATATTGGCCAACATTGAATATGAGTACTGCCCCCAATATTACCCCAATATTGGGATTTCTATATCGGGTCAATATTATGATTTAATGCTGCATCCAATATTGGTCGAATATTGAGATTTCCATATTGGGCCAATATTGTGAATTAGTATTGCCTCCAACATTGGCCCAATATTACAGTTTCATGATCTAGCCAATATTGTAACTTGTTGTTACCACCAATATTGGCACCGAATTGGATAAACTATATTGGCCAATATAGAATGTGGGTACTGCCTCCAATATTACCCCAATATTGGGATTTCTATATCCAGCCAATATTATGAATTAATGCTGCATCCAATATTGGTTGAATATTGAGATTTCCATATTGGGCCAATATTGTGAATTAGTATTGCCTCCAACATTGGCCCAATATTACAGTTTCATGATCTAGCCAATATTGTAACTTGTTGTTACCGCCAACATTGGCACCGAATTGGCAAAACCATATTGGCCAATATTGAATATGAGTACTACCTCCAATATAACCCCAATATTGGGATTTCTATTTCTGGCCAATATGATGAATTAGGGCTGCTTCCAATATTGGTCGAATATTGGTATTTCTATATTGGACCAATATTGAGAATTAGTTGTGCCTCCAATATTAGCCCAATATTACAGTTTCAAGATCTAGCCAATATTGTGAATTAGTGCTGCATCCAATATTGGTCAAATATTGTGATTTACATATTGGGCCAATATTGTGAATCAGTATTGCCTCGAACATTGGCCCAATTCTACATTTTCAAGATCTAGCCAACATTGTGTCTTCTTCCTACCGCCAATATTGGCCCAAATTTGGCAAAACTATATTGGCCGATATTGAATATGAGTACTGCCCCAATATTACCCCAATATTGGGATTTCTATGTCCGGGCAATATTATGAATTAATGCTGCATGCAATATTGGTCGAGTATTGAGATTTCCATATTGGGCCAATATTGTGAATTAGTATTGCCTCCAATATTTGCCCAATATTACAGTTTCATGATCTAGCCAATATTGTAACTTGTTGTTACCGCCAATATTGGCCGAATATTGGGATTTTTATATCTGGCCAATATTATGAATTAGGGCTGCTTCCAATATTGGTCAAATATTGGTATTTATGTATTGGACCAATATTGAGAATAAGTGATGCCTCCAATATTGGCCCAATATTACAGTTTCAAGATCTAGCCAATATTGTGAATTAGTGCTGAATCCAACATTGGTCAAATATTGTGATTTATATATTGGACCAATATTGTGAATTAGTATTGCCTCGAACATTGGCCCAATATTACATTTTCAAGATTTAGCCAACATTGTGACTTCTTCCTACCGCCAATATTGGCCCCAGAATGGCAAAACTATATTGGCCAACATTGAATATGAGTACTGCCCCCAATATTACCCCAATATTGGGATTTCTATATCCGGGCAATATTATGAATTAATGCTGCATCCAATATTGGTCGAATATTGAGATTTATATATTGGGCCAATATTGTGAATTAGTATTGCCTCCAACATTGGCCCAATATTACAGTTTCATTATCTAGCCAATATTGTAACTTGTTGTTACCACCAATATTGGCACCGAATTGGATAAACTATATTGGCCAATATAGAATGTGGGTACTGCCTCCAATATTACCCCAATATTGGGATTTCTATGTCCAGCCAATATTATGAAGTAATGCTGCATCCAATATTGGTCGAATATTGAGATTTCCATATTGGGCCAATATTGTGAATTAGTATTGCCTCCAACATTGGCCCAATATTACAGTTTCATGATCTAGCCAATATTGTAACTTGTTGTTACCGCCAACATTGGCACCGAATTGGCAAAACCATATTGGCCAATATTGAATATGAGTACTGCCCCAATATTGGGATTTCTATATCCGGGCAATATTATGAATTAATGCTGCATCCAATATTGGTCGAGTATTGAGATTTCCATATTGGGCCAATATTGTGAATTAGTATTGCCTCCAACGTTGGCCCAATATTACAGTTTCATGATCTAGCCAATATTGTAACTTGTTGTTACCGCCAATATTGGCCGAATATTGGAATTTCTATATCTGGCCAATATTATGAATTAGGGCTGCTTCCAATATTGGTCAAATATTGGTATTTATATATTGGACCAATATTGAGAATTAGTGATGCCTCCAATATTGGCCCAACATTACAGTTTATGATCTAGCCAATATTGTGAATTAGTGCTGAATCCAACATTGGTCAAATATTGTGATTTACATATTGGGCCAATATTGTGAATTAGTAATGCCTCGAACATTGGCCCAATATTACATTTCCAAGATCTAGCCAACATGGTGACTTCTTCCTACCGCCAATATTGGCCCCAAATTGGTAAAACTATATTGGCCAATATTGAATATGAGTACTGCCCCCAATATTACCCCAATATTGGTATTTCTATATCCGGGCAATATTATGAATTAATGCTGCATCCAATATTGGTCGAATATTGAGATTTCCATATTGGGCCAATATTGTGAATAAGTATTGCCTCCAACATTGGCCCAATATTACAGTTTCATGATCTACCCAACATTGTAACTTGTTGTTACCGCCAATATTGGCACCGAATTGGATAAACTATATTGGCCAATATAGAATGTGGGTACTGCCTCCAATATTACCCCAATATTGGGATTTCTATATCCAGCCAATATTATGAATTAATGCTGCATCCAATATTGGTTGAATATTGAGATTTCCATATTGGGCCAATATTGTGAATTAGTATTGCCTCCAACATTGGCCCAATATTACAGTTTCATGATCTAGCCAATATTGTAACTTGTTGTTACCGCCAACATTGGCACCGAATTGGCAAAACCATATTGGCCAATATTGAATATGAGTACTACCTCCACTATTACCCCAATATTGGGAGTTCTATATCCGGGCAATATTATGAATTAATGCTGCATCCAATATTGGTCGAATATTGAGATTTCCATATTGGGCCAATATTGTGAATTAGTATTGCCTCCAACATTGGCCCAATATTACAGTTTCATGATCTAGCCAATATTGTAACTTGTTGTTACCGCCAATATTGGCCGAATATTGGGATTTCTATATCTGGCCAATATTATGAATTAGGGCTGCTTCCAATATTGGTCAAATATTGGTATTTCAATATTAAACCAATATTGAGAATTAGTGATGCCTCCAATATTGGCCCAATATTACAGTTTCAAATCTAGCCAATATTGTGAATTAGTGCTGAATCCAACATTGGTCAAATATTGTGATTTACATATTGGGCCAATATTGTGAATCAGTATTGCCTCGAACCTTGGCCCAATATTACATTTTCAATATCTAGCCAACATTGTGACTTCTTCCTACCGCCAATATTGGCCCAAAATTGGCAAAACTATATTGGCCAATATTGAATGCCCCAATATTGGGATTTCTGTATCTGGGCAATATTATGAATTAATGCTGCATCCAATATTGGTCGAATATTGAGATTTCCATATTGGGCCAATATTGTGAATTAGTATTGCCTCCAACATTGGCCCAATATTACAGTTTCATGATCTAGCCAATATTGTAACTTGTTGTTACCGCCAATATTGGCCGAATATTGGGATTTCTATATCTGGCCAATATTATGAATTAGGGCTGCTTCCAATATTGCTCAAATATTGGTATTTCTATATTGGACCAATATTGAGAATTAGTGATGCCTCCAATGTTGCCCCAATATTACAGTTTATGATCTAGCCAATATTGTGAATTAGTGCTGAATCCAACATTGGTCAAATATTGTGATTTACATATTGGGCCAATATTGTGAATTAGTATTGCCTCGAACATTGGCCCAATATTACATTTTCAAGATCTAGCCAACATTGTGACTTCTTTCTACCGCCAATATTGGCCCCAAATTGGCAAAACTATATTGGCCAATATTGAATTTGAGTACTGACCCCAATGTTACCCCAATATTGGGATTTCTATATCCGGGCAATATTATGAATTAATGCTGCATCCAATATTAGTCGAATATTGAGATTTCCATATTGGGCCAATATTGTGAATTAGTATTGCCTCCAACATTGGCCCAATATTACAGTTTCATGATCTACCCAACATTGTAACTTGTTGTTACCGCCAATATTGGCCCCGAATTGGCAAAACCATATTTTTTCAATATTGAATGTTTGTACTGCCTCCAATGTTTCCCCAATATTGAGATTTCTATATCCGACCAATGTTATGAATTAGTGCTGCATCCAATATTGGTCGAATATTGATATTTCAATATTGGGCTAATGTTGGTAATCATTATTGCCTCCAATATTGGCTCAATATCAGAGTTTCGAGATCTTGCCAATATTGTGACTTCTTGAAGAAGACAGACGGTGAAGTATTCATTGATTTTAACCGACAACAAATATTCCGCTTGGCCGAGCTAGAATATTTGTTAAATAATGGTTAATCGAATTTAGCAAGGTGAATTCTATGGTAAATTCGATTAAGAGTGTCCAATTCAGAAGAACGGACAATATAATGAATCATGGTATAATCGATTAAGAGCGGTCAGAATAGACAATAGAACATACGCGGAAAAGCTCCTGACTTCACGAAAAAAAATTGGCTTAAGCTCTGACGTGAACTCAGGAGCTTTTGCGCGTGTTCTGTTGTCCATTGTCCTGTTTTGGACACTCTTAATCGAATTTACCATGGTGAATTCTATTGTCTGTTCTTCTGTATTGGACACTTTTAATCGAATTTACTATGGTAAATTCATGTATTGGACACTCTTTATCGATTTTACCATGATAAATTCGATTAAGAGATAAGTTATCGAGGCAAAGGACACCCATCTACTGAACTCACACAAGGCTGCTCGAATTTCCAACAATATTCAACCGACCGTGTTAAAACTTCTAACTTGGCAGTAGAGTTAGGTTCTGAAAGCTCTTGCAAAATTTCAGCAATTTCAGACGAATAGTTACTGATGTTTTTTTTTTTTATTTTCAATGATTTCTTTAAAATTTTCGACAAATACTATCCTCACGAAATTTTGCAAGAATTTACGCGTTGGCATTCTACAACTAATAACCATGTTTGAATTCAATCGGTTTTGTATTTTTCGGGTATAAACAAACTCAAATGTCGCATTCAGATGCACAACCTAACCTGAAAACTTGAAGCCGCTATCTCTTTCCGTTCTCAGGTTATCGTGACAACAAAAATATTTTTTTAATAATTTTCTAGCAATACGATTCTCACAAAATTTCACAAACTTGGTTAGGTTTATATTCTATAACTATTCACCAAGTTTCAATTCGATCGGATTTATATTGGTTGAAAACAAAATTATTGCTTGGAAACCATCCGGCCGATTATGCATGCCCATTAACGAACTTGTCCGTCGTATTGGATGCACCACCTACCCTGAAAATTTTAAGTAGCTAGCTCTCTCCGTTCTCAAGTTATAGTGGCAACGGCCGGACAGAATCAAATTTGACCTCGAATTCTTCATTGGGGAGTCGAACCAAATCGTTTGAGAATATTTACGTCAAAAAATTCAGACATTTTTCATATTGCTAGAATTTGTGGCAAATAATATCTTGAATATAGTTTATTGGGCATAATTACACCCGAGATGAGAAATACACGGAATGGAACTACATACTACTACTTTTTCGTCCAAAAATTCTTTCCAATTTTTTCCAAGAATTTACTTTTGAAAACAGTTGATGCCGTTTTAAGCTGATGATTTCTATTGTCAGAATAGTATAAACATAAACAGATAAAGAAGATTCATTTTGCGTCGGAACCTTTGCTTTCAGAAGGTAGCAGAATTCCACAATATTTATTTATTACTTACGTCGGCTATCGGTAACTTGAATAGGCAGTATTTATGGGGGTGTTATTTAAACCATATTCTAACACATTTTTAGGATCGGATCGGATCAGCGTAATAAGCTATCTACGGCTGGTATTGTAGGGTCACTTCATAGCGAAGCTCATTAGAGTTCAAAAGAATAAATATGCAATTCCTTTAACCCTGATGAATCACACTTTCATCTACATAACTCACAGATGTATACAAACAAATCAGAATTGACCGATTCAGAGTAAGAATCAAATAAACAATGTCGTATATTTTATTGTAAATTATATGTATGTATATGTATATATTAAAATAACTCAATCTTTTGTAGTTTATGAACAAAATCGTTTATTGAAAAATCTCCTGTTTTTTATTGCCCGGCACTCCTGCTCTCAGAAATTTCAATACGGCAACACTGCCTCTTTAAAATCAATCCGAAATTCACACATCAATCAGATGAATATGGACCGAAAGCTGAGAAATTTCGATCTAAAAAATTGGTTCAAGCACTGACGTCAAGTCAGGAGCTTTTGCGAGCATGTTCTATTGTCTACTCACCTCTATTGACACTCTTTATCGAATGTAGCATCCATATAAACCGTTTTCCTAGCTTTTATAATATTATATGAATTCATATAATGTATATTCTGAAATGTGAGCGAAGTGAGAAAAATCACAGAAATTTGTTCCGAAATTGGTTCATCTCAGCAATTTCATTCAACTCCAAAAGCGTTTTGCCGATTCTGACTATTAACAAACTTAAATGACGTATTCAGGTAGGTACTTGGAGTTGGGCATGATCGCATGATTTCAATAATCGATATACCTATGTATAAGTTCTCGATAGGTTTCAATAATTGAATATCACTCGAGATATGATATGCTCGGGGCTAGTCTCGCTCCTTTTCGTGTCAGTTGTTTTCGTTATGCCTAATCTCCAATATGGTTGCTTCAGCTCGTTTCGACAGTATTCAGTATTATTTGATTGCATCCCACCGCTGAAAGAAAATGCCGGGCTCGATACCATATTTATTTCCAGCTGTTCGAAATGAAGTATGAATGTATGAACCAAAAATTCCGAATAATGAATTCGGGAATGACAACAAAACGCACCAGATGTCACCCATATATTCTATCGATCGTTAAACGAACTTCTCATGATATCTCGCCTTCGAGTCTGACCGTCACTGGTAATTCGGAATATCGAAAGATTCAAAACGTAGACGAAATATCTCGACATTCTCGTAAATAGAGTTGCGTTATCTCTCTCGGTGCCACATAATAGACGACCGAAAATCATTCAGATGAATTCGCTCGCTTTTTTCAGAACATCTTCAGATATCTGGAGAGGTTTCAATAATCGAAAGATTCGATTATTTTCATTCGAAAGGTCCCATCTATATACTAAACCTACCCTGAAAGTTGCAAGTCGCTATCTCTTTCCGTTCTCAGGTTATCCTGACAAATAATATTTTTTGTAAAATTTTCTAGTGATACGATTCTTACAAAATGTCATTAGTTTCTTTGCGTTAGTATTCTATAACTGCCTACCAAGATTGAATTCCATCGGATCTGTATTGGTTCCTGAAAAAATGATCACTCTAAAACCGTTGGCCGATTATGCACATTAACGAACTTGTTCGCCGTATTTGGAAGCGCCACATACCCTGAAAATTTCGCTATATCTTTCCGTTGTACACTTATCGTGGCAACGGCTGGCCGGACCGAATCAAATTTGACCCCGAGGCCCGAATTCTTTATCATCATCAGTGAGACCCAATCGCCCAAACGACCTCGAATTCTTCATCAGGATGTCGAACCCAATCGTTTGAGACCATTTTTGGCAAAAAATTCGAACATTACAGACATTTGGCAAAAGGATAACGCGATGTTCCCCATAACATGCAGTTTCTTCATTCTTTTTGAGCCTATGTTCTGGGGAACATCGCGTTATCATTTTGCCGAAATGTTTGTAATTTTCGAATTTTTTGCCGAAAATGGTCTCAAACGATTGGGTTCGACTCCCTGATGAAGAATTCGAGGTCGTGTGGGGGATTGGGTCTCACTGATGATGATAAAGAATACGGGGTCAAATTTGATTCCGTCCGGCCGGCCGTTGCCACGATAACTTGAGAACGGAAAGAGATAGTGACTAGAAATTTTCAGGGTAGGTGGCGTATCCCAATGCGACCGACAAGTTCGTTAATGGGCATAATCGGCACAATGGTTTCTTAGTAATAATTTTTTTTTCTACTAATACAAACCCGATCGAATTGAATCTTGATAGCTAGTTGTAGAATACTGACAAAAAGATGTTTGTGAAATTCGTTATGGAATTCAATTGTAATTGCATCTCATTACCTATGCTTCCTGTGAATATTTTGATCAGCAGACAACGCAGGCGGCAGAAATTGAGGGAGTTGGATTTTGAAAGAATAATGCTGAGAAATAAATATAATCCATTTGATTTGGATGATCATGCAGGATAGATCAATAAACAATAATCCGTGGTCCAAAAATGTTTATCGCGATTTTTCAATTAGTTATCCGTTAGTTAATTAACAATTTTTTGTAGCGCGAACATTAACTTTGCAAGTGCGATAATTGTTGAACTGTTTATCTGAGATTTTTTTCCTTTCGTAGATCTATTTCTTGGAATAGATTCCCGTTGGAAAATTTGAAGAATTGTTAATTTTCGTTTTGTTATTAACAATTTACTTAAGTGAAAAATTATAAAGCTTCAATTATGTTTTGAATTGAAAATTATCTCATAAACAGTGCATTGGTTCATAACAATTTTTTAAACAATAGGAGATAATAATTATTAAAATCTTATCTAAGATGTTTCTGATCATAAGAAAACGGATCAATGGTATTATTATAAATTGAAGGTCTATAATTTTTCACTTGAGTAAATTGTTCATAACAAAACGAGAATTTTTTTTTTTTATTTTCCAATATGAGTCTATTCTAACCGTTGAAAAATAGCTCCACGAAAGGAAAAAATTCTCAGATTAATAGTTTAACAATTATCGTACTTAGAATATTAATGTTCGTGCTACAAAAAAATTGATAATTAACTAATGGATAACTAATCGTAAAATCGCGATAAACATTTTTGGACTGCGGATTATTGTTCATTGATCTATTCTGCAGGCGCCTTTATTTTTAAATCTTCATATTTAATAAGTTTAAATAATATTTATTCATCAAAGGTACGAAGGGGGCGAGGCTTGCGCAAGCCGGATTACCAGTTTTCGGGCGAATTTTCTACCCTCTAGGAAAAGTATAAATATTGGTCCTACAGTTCCGGCAGTTGGGACTTTTTGCAGGAAATTTCCTCCTCTATTTGAATATTTTTTCAAATTTGAACTATCCCAAAAAGATTTTGAGATATTGGCGATAACCTAAACTTCCTTCTTTTTTTTTGTTTATAACTATTGCAATTTTTGCGAGAGGCCTTAGCATTTTCTCAAAAACTCTCTTCATGCGATTCCGAATCGAATGACACCTCAATCATAATTTTCGGAAAATACGCAACAATTTTGACCTAAAAAGCACTTGTTGCTAGTCAACAAGTGCTAATACTAATATTCGAACACGACAAGGCGTATCGGCAAAATAATTATTCCCGATAAGTTTCGTGTCGAAAATATCGATAGAGTGGAAGTCGGCCACATGTGGTACCAATTTTTGAACCCTCTACTTCAATACAGGCTAGGGGTAAACGGGGAGGAGGGTTTACTGTCGAGTCGAGGCAGTCGAGCGCTTGTGGTTTGTGTTTGTGGTTCCACTGCGACTGCAGGCCTTATTAGTCGCTAACCTTAGTTATTGAGTGCCTCCGCCTCGCTGTCTCGTTGTGCCTACGCTGTGAAGTTTCGTTATTCTGGTTATTACTTGTTTTTCTACAATAGAGACTTTCTATTTGACGCTGTATCACTTCCAAACTGATGCGAAATCAGTTTGAACCAGAGAAATAGCCGGAATTTCCCTCTATTTCTCTGGTTTGAACTGATGCGCATCACTTCCAACTGATGTAATCAGTCAAATAGAAAGCTAGGAATAATTAAGTAAGTATTTTGTTCTGTTATATTCACATGTATTTGTTATGTCCCTATTCAATTTCACTAGTCCCCTTTGAATGAAAAACATGAAATGATCATTTATGTTATTATCATGCAATTCGTTCCCGACTATCCATCAGTTATTTTCTCATCTTAAATGCCCATCTTATATTTTTAACATATTTACACTACTAGTCATCGAATGGTGATTATGGTGAATTTTCAAAGCCTTTTTTCAATCACATCACATTAGTTAGATCCAAGAATTCATCCATGTTTCTGTTTACATTAGTTAGGTTAGGTTAGGTTAGTATATTGGTGAACTATTGATTATCGTGAAAATATTCCACATTTTCCTCAATATAAGCTTCCATTTGATCATGATTCGATCACTGTCATTATATATTAATCCTACCATTTCAGCAAAACCATGATGCCTAGCTGGAATATAGTTATTTTCGCTAGGTATAATTCCTGCGAGTACGGGCCGTCCTCGTGGCCCGTTGATGAGGAGAAGAATGCCTATTTATGGCAGAAGAAGATGTCGGCCGCCCAAATAAAAAAATTGAGGAACAATTGCGAGTCCCCTTAAACCAGTGTAGATTTTGAGTAATAGGCTGCTACATGTAAGTCCACAGTGCATAATATTTCAAAGGCACGGAAGTTGGAGGAAAAATATACGTATACGTCTAACGTATCGTCTGATGATGTTATGGAGGTAGCTACGGTTCTTGACACAACACCGAAAAGAAAGAGAGAGGAGAAGGACTCACTAAGAAAAGTCAGGGCAACTATGTCCAGGGGTAAGCTAAATATTGTCTTCTGTCATTCAGTTAATTAATATTCCCTATAATTTTTAGAAGCATTGCTTTTATGTAAGGACATCAAGTAGAAGTATTGGTGAGCAAATCTGCAGTTTTTTATTGAAGCAATCAATTTCATATGCATTTTTCCCTAGGCAACCCTGATCCTGTACTGGAAGAATTGACTAAGATCGATAAAACGCTTCTCGGAATAAAATATGACATATCAGAAATGCAGAGGGACATGCAGGAATCTAAAATAATCTTAAATGAATTAGTCGAGCCCTCGAGTAATGTAAATATGCTAAGTACCATTATACGATTAAAATTACCACTGAATAATCAGGCAGAATTGGAGTCCAAATTGGAAAGTGGTGAAGATTTCCAAGATTTGGTAATATACATTTCCACTCATTAATCGTTTCTACTCACAAATCACACAATTAATTATTAATTTTGGATTCCAGGTAAATATTCTATACAGATTGGGTGGTGTTACGCCGAAAAAAAATGTTCTACTCATTATGAAAAAGCTCATGGGTACGGAACTGAGCTTACAGTACTCAGCTCGGGGAAGAAGACAAACACAATTTGTTTCTGCTTTGAAGGTATACCAAGCATTGTGAGGTAAGAATATTGTCTATTTGATATATAAATACAAATTTTCCACTACCCACATACTTACATAGTAATGAATAAGTAGTTCGATATGATATCGATTTGAACGATGTAGGTGAAATTAACAACGATTGTATCGGTCGCTAATGATGACGAGATGGAAATGAATTACTTACATCACTAGAGATGTAAGTAACTTGAAAACTTCCTTGGAGCTTGAAGTTATGAATTAAAGTGCTTTATGCGTCAAATCAAATCAAATCAATCCGGTTTTATTAATACATTTCGAAATAAGCAGTGGTAAAAATCTAATATATTATACTCTCGAACTCGTCCTCGATTGGTGAATGATAATTACATCTCCTATAGTATAAGGAACTATTATAATAAATATTATAATTGAGGAGCCTGGAAGTAAAAGATTTCAAGTCCAAATGATCTGAGTGCAGAATATTACATCTGAAGGAAATAATCACTGATAATGGTTTTATTCTACATTATTGGACAGTCTGATATAAACCTGAAATATTTTCTGAACTAATTCTAGGAATTTTGAAATTCAGGTTAACTTTGAAGTCATTTATCTCAGAAATTCAAAAGATGCACTTAAACCCTTTTACTTCCAGGCCTAGGGACTAATAGGGTTACTTTCAAAACTTTCATGTAAGTATTGGGTAACAGAAATTCAAGGTGAATTGAACGATAGGGAAGCCACACACTGTCAGCCAAAGTTGATTCCTGCCTTCAATAATCAATCAATGACAATTATAGAATTTGGCTAGTTAGATTTTGAAAGCTCTCTCAAAATTTCAGCTATATCGGAGGGATAATTTCTAAGTTCTAGAATGTTTTCAACGATTCATTCAAAATTTTCCAGTGATACGATCTTCATGAAATTTATTGAATTGTTTGAATCGTTTGTTTCGTGTTTTTTGAGTTATTGAGTGAATGACAACAAAAATTCAGATATGTATAACTCTAAAACCGTTCGGCTGATTATGCCTATTAACAAAATCAAATGCTGCTTCTGGGTCCGCAACCTACCTTGAAAATTGCAAGTCGCTATCTCTTTCCGTTCTCAAGTTATAGTGAGATAAATAATATTTTTCAATAATTTTTTTTTTATTTTCAAGTGATACGATCCTCATAATATTCCACATCCGTATTTGTGTCGGTATTCTACAACTAGTTACCAAGTTTTAATTCGATCGGATCTGTATTAGTTAAAAACAAAATTAGTGCTCGGAAACCTTTGGCCGATTATGCCCATAAGCGAACTTGTCCGTCGCATTCGGACGCGCCACCTAGTCGAACATTTCAAGTCCCTATCTGTTTCCGTTCGAAATTATAGTGGCAACGGCCGGACAGAAAAACATTTGATCTCGGATTCTCCATCAGTGAGTCGAACCTAATCGTTTGAGACCATTTTCGTCAAAAAATTGGAACATTTCAGACATTTGGGCTGTTCCCCAGAAAGGTATATTTTGTGATGGGTAAAAATTCATCATTATGCTGAAATATCTATTCTCACATTACTAGCTCATAATGATAATTACATTTTTATTATAGTAAGTGTTAGGAGGAATCATCCAAACGTGACCGATTTGAAAATCACACAAATAGTTGGATTTGCCCTATCGACTGCCGGTGATCGGGATGGTGGGAGGCTGAGTAGACCAGGTAAGTTAACTACTTTTTTTGGTTTCCTTTCCTCACTTTAACATAATCTTCTTTGCAGATACCATTCGAGGAAATATTGAGCGAAGAAAAAAAATTATGTCAAATATATGTACCGTACCGTTGGTAAAAAGAAATATATGTTTTTTTGAATACATCTTTATTTTTCAATCAATATGTCTCCACTGGAACCATTGCAGACCTCCGATAGAGTATAGTTTATATGAGAGAAACACATCTGTTCAAATAATGTGTAAGTGTTTAACCTTTTATTATTGGGCCAGTGTATAGAATATTGGAAAGTAGATAGAACCTATATTTGGCCAATATATACAGGGTGTAAGGGCGTAGCCAGGAATTAATTTCGGGAGGGGGGGGGTATAAGGGTCACTTCCTGCAGCAAAAATTTTTTTAAGAGAAAAATAACATTTCGGCGGGAGGGGGGGTGTGAACCCCCAAAACCCCCTTCTTGGCTACGCCCTTGACAGGGTGTATTCAAAGGTGAGTATTTTATTTTTAATAGAACGCAGCAAAATAAATCATTTCTCCAAAAATCAAAAATATGCATGATAGGGCTGCTATCCACCCCCGAATTTCCGTGTAAGGCTCTGTCCCCACGCTTTTAACCATTGTATACACCTAATCCCAAGTTCGCATACAAATTAGCAAATGGTGAAATAATTTATTTTGATGAGTCCTACCTTCTGTTAAAAAAAGACTTACCTTTGAAAACACCCTGTATAGACACTATATTTGGCCGATATTTGCAATATTATAAAATGTCAACATTTTGTTATTGGGCCAATATGTTGAAACCATATTGGTCCAATACATAGAAACTATATTTGGACAATATTAAAAACTATATTGGGCTGATATTGATATCCAATATTGGTAGGTACTCCATTGTCAAATGTCAACATTTTTTTATAGACCCAATGTAGAGAAACTATATTGGGTCAATACATAGAAACTATATTGGGCCGATATCGATAACCAATATTTGTGTTTCACTGCAAAATCTCAACATTTTTTTATCGGTCCAATGTAGAGATACTATATTGGGCCAATACATAGAAAATATATTGGGTCGATATTGATAACCAATATTGGTGCTTCATTGTAAAATGTCAACATTTTGTTATTGGCCCAATATTGGATATCAATATCAGCCTAATATAGTTTCTATATAATAGCCCAATATAGCTTCTCTACATTGGGGCGATAACAAAATGTTGACATTTTACAATGAAGCACCAATATTGGATATCAATATCGGTCCAATATAGTTTCTATGTATTGGTCCAATACAGCTTTTCTACATTGGGCCAATAACAACATGTTGACATTTTACAATGAAGTACCAATATTGAATATCAATATTGGCCCAGTATAGTTTCTATATATTGGCCCGATATAGTTTCTCTACATTGGGCCAATAACAAAATGTTGACATTTTACAATGAAGCACCAATATTGGTTACCAATATCGGCCCAATATAGTTTCTATGTATTGGCCCAATATAGTTTTTCTACATTGGCCCAATAACATAATGTTGACATTTTACAATGAAACACCAATATTGGATATCAATATCGGTCCAATATAGTTTCTATGTATTGGCCCAATATAGTTTTTCTACATTGGCCCAATAACAACATGTTGACATTTTACAATGAAGCACCAATATTGAATATCAATATCGGCCCAATATAGTTTCTCTATATTGGGCCAATAACAACATGTTGACATTTTACAATGAAGTACCAATATTGGCTATCAATATCGGCCCAATATAGTTTCTATGTATTGGCCCAATATAGTTTTTCTACATTGGCCCAATAACAACATGTTGACATTTTACAATGAAGTACCAATATTGATCATCAATATCGGCCCAATATAGTTTCTCAATATTGGGCCAATAACAACATGTTGACATTTTACAATGAAGCACCAATATTGATTATCAATATCGGCCCAATATAGTTTCTCTACATTGGGCCAATAACAACATGTTGACATTTTACAATGAAGTACCAATATTGGATATCAATATCGGCCCAATATAGTTTCTATGTATTGGCCCAATCTAGTTTTTCTACATTGGCCCAATAACAACATGTTGACATTTTACAATGAAGTACCAATATTGATTATCAATATCGGCCCAATATAGTTTCTCAACATTGTGCCAATATAAACATGTTGACATTTTACAATAAAGCACCAATATTGATTACCAATATCGGCCCAATATAGTTTTTCTATATTGGCCCAATAACAACATGTTGACATTTTACAATGAAGCACCAATATTGGTTATCCATATCGTATCAATATAGTTTCTGTGTATTGGCCCAATATAGTTTTTCTACATTGGCCCAATAACAACATGTTGACATTTTACAATGAAGCACCAATATTGATTAACAATATTGGCCCAATATAGTTTCTCTACATTGGGCCAATAACAACATGTTGACATTTTACAATGAAGTACCAATATTGGATATCAATATCGGCCCAATATAGTTTCTATGTATTGGCCCAATATAGTTTTTCTACATTGGCCCAATAACAACATGTTGACATTTTACAATGAAGCACCAATATTGATTATCAATATCGGCCCAATATAGTTTCTCTACATTGGGCCAATAACAACATGTTGACATTTTACAATGAAGCACCAATATTGTATAACTATATTGGCCCAATATAGTTTTTATAAATTGACCCAATATAGTTTCGCTATATTGGGCCAATAACGAAATGTTGACATTTTACAATGAAGTGCCAATATTGGATATCAATATCAGCAACATTTTGTCATTGGCCCAATGTAGAGGAACTATATTGGGCCAATATATAGAAACTATATTGGGCCAATATTGATATCCAATATTGGTACTTCATTGTAAAATGTCAACATGTTGTTATTGGCCCAATGTAGAGAAACAATATCGGACCAATAAATGTACCATATTGGCCCAATATTGGACCAATATCGGTGTGCTACCTGGGAGCATCCAGATATTGTACCAGTTGTTCAAACTGTCCAGGTCATCTTGGAGCATGGTATGATTAGTTGTTGGTGAATTGTAAATGTTCAGATCAACGGCGAAAAGGGCGAGAGATCTTATTTGAAGTGGCAAATCGGAAGTTTACAAAAGAAACAGCAAGGGACCCAAGACGGATCCCTGGGGTACACCCGAAAGCACCTGCCAAGAACTTGAAGAGAGTTCGCATTTGAGCTGAAGTCTTTACAGGAAGTGAGCCATAAATTGCTATAGAATAGTCGACCTTTTGAAAGAAATTCAAATCTCGGCCAAGCCAAGATGTCTTAACGTAAAAGTATCATTTTTCAAGGGTTCTCTCTAGGGGAAAATATTCAATTTTCTTGAAATGTAATATCATGACATATCATCGGATTTTCATTCAGCAAAAAAGGATCGTGAGGCTAATCTACGATATTCCTTTCAGAGAAACCTGCAGGGTCGTGTTTGGCGTCGCCGGTATATTGACAGTCACGGCCATGTTCATACTGAAGCTCATGTGTCATATCCACTCCATCCGTGGTGCCCATGTTCGACATTCCGATGTCCACGACTACCCCACTAGAAATCGACACAAAATAAGGAATTTGACCGCGTCACATGAATATATGAAGAGGTCCCCAATGTGTACCGGGATCGCGGTATATAACATCCTGCCATTTTCGCTCACCAGATTGTCTATGGTGAAATTTAAATCCACGCTCAAGAAATACTTGAAAAATAAAGCGGTGTATGATGTTAGCGAGTTTCGAGAACGGATAAGGGGCGGCGATTTCGGATGAGAGCATGCTTTTTTTTTTTTTTTCCTCTGTAAATGTGAATGTTTTATTTCTGTGTATACTTGTGAGTAGATATTTGATTTGACGTGTCCTAGGATTATATTTCTGATAGGCAAAATAAATGATGATGATGATGATATTACAAAAGTTTAATTACTTTTGTAATGTTGATGTTTCAAATAATTACGGATGAAATTTAGGAAAACTACCGCAACTGTTCAGCACTGTTATTTCCCAAGAATATCCTCACCTGTAAAACCAAGAGAAATTTAAAAATCTCCAGTGAAAAATCCCACCCTCCGACGTGATTCGACGACGGGGGCAATACCCGGTAAGCAGAAGATTTCCAGCTGACATTTATATTCCGAGAATCGACTCGGACTGGGTATTCCGAGACATCGTGAGGCCACATTTCACCGGCGCTCTCTCCAGCACAGAAAAGGATGTATCCCCCGACGTGACTCGCATACGAGAATATCCCCGGCAATCTTGAACGATTTCCTCGATTTTGACGATCGCCCGGCCATGTCACCTGTAACGCTTATTCGCCAACTCAGGTGTGTGGTCGACAGTGTGTCGGAATTCGTTTTTTGGAACTTGTCGCAATTCATTACGGACACCTTTCGCAGATTTGGGATACTGGGAATCGAAAAAGGTCGCGTTATTGATGAAATCTGATAAATAGATGATTAGAGATATATTTCATTCGCGTATTCGGTTACCTTCGTCTGGGTTGCGTTAATAATTACCGAGAATTTCAATCAGGATGTTTGTTCGACTAAGAACAGGTTTTGCGGAATTCAGCGAATTAATCTATCGGTGAATTGGCTCGTTATCGACTGAACTAGGAGTAGTAATTAATTGATTAAGATGAGTAGGAATGATGCAGAGGAAAGTGTCCATATTTCGGATAATATTGCGCGTATGTTCTGGGGAACATCGCGTTATCATTTTGCCCAAATGTCTGTAACTTTCGATTTTTTTTACGAAAATGGTCTCAAACGAGTCGGTTCGACTCACCAATGAAGAATTCGAGGTCAAATTTGATTCTGTCCGGCCGTTGCCACGATAACTTGAGAACGGAAAGAGCTAGCGACTTGAAATTTTCAGGGTAGGTGGCGCATCTCAATACGACGGACAAGTTCGTTAATGGGCATAATCGGCCCAATGGTTTCCGAGTCATAATTTTGTTTTCAACCAATATAGATCCGATCGAATTGAAACTTGGTAATAGTTTTTGAATATTAACCTAAGCACGTTTGTGAAATTTTGTGAGAATCGTATTGCTAGAAAATTATTAAAAAATAACTAAAAAATATTTTTGTTGTCACGATAACTTGAGAACGGAACTAGATAGCGGCTTGAAGATTTCAGGTTAGGTTGTGCATCTGAATGCGACATTTGAGTTTGTTTATAAGCATAATCGGCCAAACGGTTTCAGAGTTATAGCCATCTGAAATTTGGTTGTTTTCTGTTCCTCATTAACTCGAAAAATACAAAACCGATTGAATTCAAACATGGTTATTAGTTGTAGAATGCCAACGCGAAAATTCTTGCTAAATTTCGTGAGGATAGTATTTGTCGAAAATGTTTTAAAAATCATTGAAAATTGAAAAAAAAATTCTGTATATCAGTAACTATTCGTCTGAAATTGCTGAAATTTTGCAAGAGCCTTTAGAACCTTACTCTACTGCCAAGTTTCAAGTTTTAACAAGATCGGTTAAATATTGTTGGAGATTCGAGCAGCCTTGTGTGAGTTCAGTAGATGGGTGACCGCTGCCTCGATAACTTTCGAACGAAAGGAGATAGGCACTTGCAATTTTCAGGGTAGGTTGCATATCCGAATGTGAGAGTTAAGTTAGTTTTTGGGCATAATTGGTCTAACGGTTTCCCAGTTATACCCACCTGGAATATTATTACCTTGATAACTCATAAAATAAAGAATCGATCGAATTGGCGCTTGGTAACTAGTAGTAGAAAATCAACATAAAGACGTGTTTAAAATTTTTGTAAGAACTGTACCCCTAGAAATTTCAAAAAAAATCACGAAAAAAAAATTGGTTCAAGCACTGCCACTTAATTCGAATTTACTATGGAAAATTCGAAATAAGAGTGTCCAATACAGGAAAATGGAAGCATAATTTACCATAGTAAATTCGATTAAGGGTGTCCAATGCAGGAGAATGGACAATAGAACATACGCGCAAAAGCTCCTGACTTCACGTCAGGGCTTGAACCAATTTTTTTGTTTTGGCGCCATTGTTCCTCTGATCACTTAACTCTGCCCGTCCGTAAGCACGAACATCTGGAACGAAATGAGGTAGATAGTTCACATTTTCAGGGTAGGTTTGGAGTCGTTAACTGGCGAGGGGTTTCGGAGTTATAGTCATCGAAATTTTGTGTTCGCAATAACTCGAAAAATACTGATCTGATCGGATTGTAACTCGTTATTCAGTTGGAAACATACCAACACGAAGATTTATGCAAAAGTTCGCGAGGATCGTATGAGTAGAAAATTTAAAAAAATTTATTGAAAAATTCAGATATCGCTGAAATTACATTACATGTTATATATTTTACAGCCACATTAATATCTCTGTTTACTTTGAATGTCAGTTTCCGAGTAGGTTGACATGGGTGTGCCATTTGAAATGATAATGTTTTTGACCATATTTGTAGTTAATGTTTGAAAATTAATATCCCAGAGGTAATGTTTTTTTTTTCTGTATAGTAGTAGCCAATATGTCTACAATTTTGATATTTTCGACCAAGAAAACACTCTTTTAAAAAGATCTATTTTATTTGACAAGTCGACGATGTCGATTCTAAAACATTACTGCCTTTGTCCCTGTGGAATATTGTTCCACAATGGATTGATAAAATTCCGCTGACACTGCAACTGCAGGGAAGCGATCTAAATTCTAAGTAATTGAAATATGCAGTTCGTATTTACAATCTCTTCGTTAAGGGATCCAGGGTCGGACTCAAATTATATAATTCCTCCCCTTTTTGAGAATTTTTGTCAGCCCTTTTGGGTGAAAAAATGAATTTTCTAAAATATAGTAAAAATACAAAAAATATCAAAATTGAACTGATAATAAAAAAAGTATTAAAGTAGGAAACATAATGTAAAACAGTCCATTCTTGAATCTCTGGTTGAATCTGCGGGATCTCAGTCCTCTGCAAGAAGTCTTCTTCCACCTTGGTTAAATTGATGTGAAGGGGGCTTAGTCGGAGAATTGAATGTTCTTCAAGTTGCATCCTCGGGTGGATAACCTTGTCACCATTTGTAACTTTACACTTGAATGAGGGCTATTTGGGATACTTCATACTTGACTTGGCTGTTAGAGCATTCTTCTTTCAAAATGGTGTTGGCAATGGAAATGACGGATCCATCTTCTATTTGCAGCAGTTCTGGTTTTCCGAAACTTCGTATTCTGGAGCAATTGTCCTTTAGATGTGTGAACAGTGTTCCGAAACATTCATGAGGGTAATTTAAATCTTCTTGTCTGGCGATGTAGAAATCCTCCAGTTCTTGAACGATTTTGGTTTGCCATTTGATTGCTTCATTACTCGATAGGATATAAGGTGGGGTGTTTGGAATGATTGTATTCATGTAAGGTAATGAATATAGCCTAAAAAGCTCAAAGGGTTTTTCTTCAAAAATTGGAATTGTTACAACAAACAATATTTCTGTCTCTTTGACTATTACTCTGCTATTGCAAATTGAATAATAATCTGTCAAATGACTCAATGGTAAAATTTTAGCATCTCCTAATACTTTTTTGAAGGTTATTAGAGGTAAAATATTTTCGTGAAGTAAATGGAGTCTTCCAAAACTTATAGCATTTTCCAGTTCATTCAATAATATAGCAAGTTCGTGAGATTGAAAAATCAGAATGGTCAAGTTTATGATAAGATTATTAGAATTTTGGAGTTCTGTAACTGTTCGTGTTAAATTATTGATTTTTGATATAAATTTATCTTGGATATTTTGGCTCACTTTGATTATTTTATTCTGATTCATCAAGATAACATTTTCATTATGTTTGATTGCTTGAAAGTAATTATTATAAATCTCTTCATCGTCGGAATCCAGAGTTCCGAATAGAAATTTCGATATTTTTCCTCCAATGTTGAGCAATCCACGTTTTTCACGGATATTCTGAAGTATTATGTTATTAAATTTCATTTTATTATTTTCTATTAAATTATTTGCAATTTGAAAATAGTCAGGTGAGGGGTTTTCAAATTTATTCAAAATTTCTTTTTGTATTAGAAGCAGATTATCAATGGAACTAATATTATAGTGAAATAGCAAGTGTTTAGCGTGATTGGCTACATAAATCTTTCCTAATCTAATTGGTAATATATTGTGCTTGTATTCAGTATATTCTAACATAAGGTTGAGGGATATTAGAGATAGAAAAATTGGGATGCGTTGAAGCATCTGAAAAAGAAAAAAAGAAAAGAAAAATTATTTTCTTTGTTTAATCCTTGTTTTGTGATAGTGATGTTTATTTGAAGTATTTTGAACAGCTATGTCACTTGTTTCTTGAATAGGAATTTTCTTATAAACCGGTAAAGTTTTCTTTTGATTCGATTGACGTAAGTAAGCTGGTTTATTTGGATCAATGTCCGGTGGTTCTGAACGTTTTTCATTAATTTTCTGAAATTTTTCGTTATATATTTTTTTTTGAATATCAACGTGTTCCTTCAGTTCCTTTAAATTATCATTATAATTTTCCAAATATCGTGATATTTTCTCGTTAGTTGTAATTTCAATGGGAAGAGAATAATTCAGGTCACCTTTAATAATTTGCATGGGCGTGAATGACGTTGAAGTATGGATGCAATTATTATAAGCTAATATTGTTCTGGCTAATCTAGTTTCTAATGTTAAATTCTTATTATCCGAAAGACATCTAAGTTGTTCCAAAAATGTTGAATGGAAACGTTCTATTAATGAATTCGAATTAGGATTGAGATTTAAAATATAATGGATTTCAATCTTATGCAATTTCGCAAATTCTTGGAAGAGATGATTTTTAAATTCAGTCCCATTGTCGCACGTAATTATTTTAGGGATTCCGTGGTGTGTCTGAATATTAATAATTTTTCGACGATCTCTATTGCTGTTTTGGCTTTCAATAGGGAGCAACAGGCAAATCTTGAAAAATAATCAATTATTGTTAAACAATTGTTTTTTTCGAACGAGAATGTATCCATATATAAATGTTCGAATGGTTTTTCTCCTACTGGATTATTTCGGAATTTAATCTTAGTTGGTGTTCTTTCGTATTTGTTGGCTTGGCAGATTTCGCAAGAATTTATATATTTTATAACGTCTTCATCTAACTTAGGCCAATAAAATCGTTTCGAAATAGAGGCAATATTTTCTTGGATTCCTCTGTGTCCAGATTTAGAGACATGATAGATTTCTAATTTTTCCTCCTGAACAAGGGGATCTTCGATATCTTCTAATAAAATGTTGGTCAGCCTAAGATTATATGATTTTGCCTTGAATTTTGTTTGTAAGATTCTGATGAATTGGATCTCAAGGTCCTTATTATCGATTTTGAGACAGTAACATATTCCAGGCTTCAAAATTTCTTTGATAAAGAGAATTATGTCGTTAACATCGTTAATTGATACAATGATTCTTTGCTTATTTTCAAAGAGCTTAATCCTTTGAATTTGATAATTATTTCCTGGTGTAATTATAATTTGGTTTTTATGTTTGTTTAAGCATTTTTCTGTATAAGGTATTTGAAAAATCGGATTTTCCTGAGAACTATGGACAGTTTGATTTTCGAAATCCTCAAAATTTCTCATTAAATCTTCTAATTGTTCATTAAGCTGAATATCGTTTGCATCTAATTGAGGTATTATTGAGTCTAAATCATCAAGGTTATTGATTTCGTTTAATCTTATTCGCGAAAGAGCGTCAGCATTATTAGATATTCCTTTTTTGAATTTAATTTCGTAATTATATTCCTCGAGCTTGATTTTCCAGCGCATTAATTTTGAGTTAGGTTCTTTCAAAGAATTCAACCATATCAAAGGTTTATGGTCGGTGTAGATAAAAAATTTGTTTCCATAAAGGTATGGACGAAAATGTCTGGTCGCCCAAATAATGGCTAAAAGCTCTTTTTCGATCGTAGAATATCGAGTCTCCGTCTCGCTGAGTGTACGGCTGGCGTACGCCACTGGTAGATCTTCATTAGGCACATTACCTTGGGACAATATCGCACCGATAGCGAATTTTGAAGCGTCCGTGGTTAGATTGAATGGTTTGGAGAAATCTGGGTAGATTAAAATGGGATGGTTAATTATTAATTGTTTGGTAGTCAGGAAAGAATCTAAATATTCTGGATCATCTATATTCATTTTTGAGTCTTTCTTCAGATATCTGGTCCTTGGTCTAGTGATTCGAGCAAAATTGGGAATAAATTTTCGATAATATCCAATCATACCGAGGTACGATTTTATTTCTTTCGACGATTTTGGTAATGGAAAATTTTCAATAGCTGTAATTTTGTTTGGGTTGGGTTTGATTCCCTCTGGAGTTATGATGTGACCTAAAAATTCAATTTCGTTTTTGAAAAATTCAGATTTGTCAAGCTGTATTTTCATATTTTCGTTTTTAAATACTTCCAAAATTCGATGAATGTCAGCCAAATGGGATTCTACTGTTTCGGAATAGATGATTATGTCATCCATATAGACATAACAATTTTTTCCTATATGATCTCGTAATACATGGTTCATGAGCCGTTGAAATGTGGCAGGAGCGTTTTTGAGTCCAAAAGGCATACGCAAGAATTCGAAATGACCGTTTTCAACTGTAAACGCAGTTTTTTCTATACTTTCTTCGTGGACTTCTATCTGATGGAATCCAGAAGCTAAGTCTAAAGTAGTGAAAAATTTAGAACCTTTTAATTTATCTAGGATGTTATCAATTTGAGGTAAGGGATACCTATCGTCTATAGTTTTCTCATTTAATTGGCGGTAATCAATCGCCATCCTCCACTTTTCATTTCCGGATTGGTCGGGTTTTTTCCTTACCATCACGACAGGAAAGGACCAGGGAGATATGCTTGGTCTTATGATACCTTTTTGAAGTAGATCAGTGATTTGATCTTGAATTTCAATTCTATGTTTTTCCGGTTGTCGATACAATTTCGCATGAACTGGTATTTCATCTTTAGTCCGAATATGATGTTTGATTTTTGATGAAAAATTTAAAGGTTGTCCGGGCAATTGTAAAGCTTTTTCTGTTACGTTGAAGATTTTTATCAACTGATTCTGGATAGATTTATCCAAGTGATTAAGTTTTATGGGGTAATTATGTTTTCTGGGAATAACATTTTGAAAATGTATGGGCATCTGACACTGAGGTCCTATTAATAATTTTCTATTCAAGTCTATTGTAAAACCGTATTTCTCTAAAAATTTGAATCCTATAATACCTTCGTATTGGGTATGGAATTTATAAACTGTAAATGGATAAGTACTATGCATTCCAAATGAATCCAAGGGAAAGTTAACTTTTTCGTTACTGATGTCATGTCCATGAGGGGTAATAAGATCAGTTGCTTCACTATAAATGTTATGAGGAATTTGTTCGTACGCAACTTTAGGGTCTAAAAGGCAAATAGTACATCCGCTATCTAATAATAGTTTGCATTTTGGAAAGTCTAAATTTATATAGGGAAGACAATTTTTCTTTATTTCATCTTTAACGGTATTCAAGTCAATGGGTTCTCCGAGGCTAGTTTCTGAAAATTCTCATTTATGTCATCCTCATCATCAAAAGTTTCTTCTTGATATTCGTATGGATCTTGTTCGTAATATTCAAAATTATTTTCAATTCCTGTAGAAGTTCCTGATTCAACGTGAGTTAATTCCTCAGAAATGAAATTTTGTTGTGATGAGTTTGGTTGATTAAAAAATCTAGGTTTTTGAAATTGAGGCTGAGAGCTTTGTATAGAAGACGATGCTTCACGTTTCTGGGGTAAAATTCTAGTGTTTATTGACATAGGAGTGGGTGGTGGTAAGTTTTGATTTCGAGCCGAATTTGGCTTGAAAACGTTTTGTGGTTTTCCGAACACTTGTTCGTTTGTGAAAAATCTAGGATTCGAGTTGGTTCTCGATTGTAAGTTAATTGGTTGAGAAGGAAAAGATGTTTGTCTTATCGATCGGTTACTAAACGAGGTCGATTGGTGAGGATATAATTGATTTCTAGATTGTTTATGTTGTTTTTGAGGAATGAAATGATAATTCCAATTCAAATGAGACATTTGCGATGTATAATCAGAGATTATACTCACTGCTGTATCGAAATTGAGATTTTTCTGGAGAATTAAAGAACTCCTTAATTCTAACGAAACGTTACGCAATAAAACTTCGGTAGCTAACCGGTCAGTTTGTTTTTTCATGCAAAGTTCATCAATTTCTGTGAGTCCCTCTGCACTTATTCTACTACAAATTCTAATCTTGAAATTTCTGACTCTCTCCATAAAAGAAAATATATCTTCATTATGTGCTTTTCTCATTATTTGCAATTGATTATTGAGAACGAAAATGTTAGTTCGATCTCCAAATTTCTGTTGTAAAAAATCTTTCAAATTTGGCCAAGTGTCTGGTACGTTGGAGACACTTAACTCCTTTTTTGCTAATCCTATTATTTTACTTTTAATCAATAGAATGCAGAAAGTTTTGGCAGTTTCCGAGCTACTCGAAAATTTATTTAAATAAGATTTACATTGTTCAATAAAATCTGGTAGACAAGCTTGGTCTCCTCCAAATGTAGAAAGTAAAGCTCCGTATTTTTCGGCTAAAGCAATTTCTTCCATTTTAATTATATCTGATTGATTATGAAATTTAAAATTTCAAATATTATTTGAATTTCAAATGTAATTGTTTGAAAAATTATTATCAAAAAAATAATAAATTTTTTCGGGAATGGGAATGGATTTTTTTTTTTTTTTGAGTAATGAATTTTCTTGCCTTTGGTCTTTCCAGGTAGGTGAAAGAGTTGTGAGGTCTTCCAATGCTACTTGTTGGTTTTCTCTTGCTGCTTCCAAGGGGACTGGCTCTAGCTTTGCTGGCACTGTGTACTCCTTGAAGATCGGTCGGGGTTTGAATTTCCACCAAAAACTTGAAAGTCGCCTGTGGTTGAAGAAATTTTCTTGTCGCTTCTTCTGTTGTCTCACAGTGTGAAAATCCTGGTCACGGCACCAATTTTGATATTTTCGACCAAGAAAACACTCTTTTAAAAAGATCTATTTTATTTGACAAGTCGACGATGTCGATTCTAAAACATTACTGCCTTTGTCCCTGTGGAATATTGTTCCACAATGGATTGATAAAATTCCGCTGACACTGCAACTGCAGGGAAGCGATCTAAATTCTAAGTAATTGAAATATGCAGTTCGTATTTACAATCTCTTCGTTAAGGGATCCAGGGTCGGACTCAAATTATATAATTCTACTCAAACAAATACTGTCTTGTTTTCTTTCACGACCAATTCTCGACAATTAATGCAATAGGTTTCATTGAAATTTCCGCAAGTGGCTCTGCTAACTTTATGGAGGTAAGCTGGACGTATATATCCGAATTACGCCGGTAGAACCGACTGTAACGTTACCGACGTTTCTCTCGGTTGAGTCACAGCTCCATCAAGGAACTTCGTTCCAAAAAATTTGCACTTTACTTCCGAAGGCGAATACTTATTGCATTCGTTGCATGCACAATGTATGAGACAAGCCGAGATCTCGGATTATTCAGTAATTCGAGAACCGTAGCCATGGATGAAAAAACCCGGAACATACGCGAGAGCTCAGACTGGATAGATGTGAAATCCTCTATTTCGGAGACGTCTGTAGACAAATAGAAACGGGCTCGATGGCGCGCTAGACATATTACGGGAATATGTGGCGGATCGAAGATTTTTATATTTAGCCCCCGTTTGTTCCTCGGCCTTCCATAATGGAAGACGGGTTGATTTTAGTATGTACATGAGGAGACGACGCCCCGCAGTGTGTGAAATCTTCGCACCGTGGGACGCCGAACGAACACTGCCTTTTGTCTATTAAACTGACAATGACAGATATGTTGGCTTGTATCCGGCGTGCATTTCACATCCCTTTAAACCGTTCCCAATTTGCTCATCTCGAGACACGTGAAGTTTGATTACTTTTCAGCGCAATATATTTCGTGGAAAAAGTTTTATTGTCGTAGACGGAAAGAATATTGCACGTCGGCCGTTGGCAAGTAACATGCAGCAATTTGTAGCTAACTTCGCAGTTTGTAATGTGCCTGGTCGCGTTATTAGGCTTCCTGCGGATAATTAAAATTTTATTATTAAGATTTTATCAACATAATGAATGCCTCACTTAAACAAGTTGGAAAAGCACCCTAGAAAAAAATAATATTCCCAATATTTATAAGAATATAAATCCGACTGTAAAAACAAGCGTCGAAAAAAAATTGGTCCACAAGTGCTGTGTCTGTGGTGGCGTAAGGGGACCCATTCCAACACATACATACACAGTTGGCCCAACAATAAAAAGTGCTGTATTTATGGTGGCGTAAGGACGCAAATCAGTTCAATTATACAATTGTTCCATGAGATAAAAATCACCCTGTCTAGAAGTGGTTTATTTTCAATATTGTATTCCGAGAGCAATTTCTATTAAACAAATCAGAGAAACTATGAGCTGACAATTCACAAAAAACATGATGCATAGCATTATAACCGTATGTTCTGGGGAACATCGCGTTATCATTTTGCCCAAATGTCTGTAATTTTCGAATGTTTTGCCGAAAATGGTCTCGAAACGATTGAGTTCGACTACCTGATGAAGAATTCGAGGACAAATTTGATTCTGTGCCATCCGTTGCCACGATAACTTGAGAACGGAATGAGATAGCGACTTGAAACTATCAGGGTAGGTGGCGCATCTCAATACGACGGACAAGTTCGTCAATGGGCATAATCAGCGCAATGGTTTCCGAGTAATAGTTTTATTTTCAACCAATATAAATCAGATCAAATTGTAACATGGTGAATAGTTGTAGAATATAAACCTAAGCACGTTTGTGAAATTTTGTGAGAATCGTATCACTAAAAAATTTTAAAAAAATATTTTTCATGTCACGATAACCTGAGAACGTAAAGGAATAGCGACTTGAAATTTTCAGGTGGATTAAATTCAAACATGGTTTTTAGTTGTATAATGCCAACGCGAAAATTCCTACAGAATTTCGTGAGGAACGTATTACTATAAATTTTTTAAAAAATCATTGAAAATTATTGACAAAAATTCTATATACAGGGTGAGTCTTTGACCACTGCATTAATTTTAACCAAAGATTCCTCTCATCAAATGTAACACTTTTTTCATTTTCCATTTTTCCAGATTCGGCTCAGGTAAAAAGTTACAAGCGTTTAAAGATTTCACAATGTGAATTTGGAAAAATGTTAAATGAAAAAAGTGTTTCATTTGATGAGAGGAATCTTTGGTTAAAATTAATGCAGTGGTCAAATACTCACCCTGTATATTCTCAGAAAATAATAAACAAAATAGCTGATAAACTCAAGACTCCAAACACACTCCCTGATAAAAAAATTTATTGATTATGTACTGTGATCTCATTCTGCTTTTACTTCCATACATTGAATCGATAATGAAAACCAGTATTCCGAGTCGAGAGCTGAGGTTTCATTATGATTAGAATGAAATATAGACGTATTTCATCGGCCACACCAGATAGGAAGTGTCACAACTATTCTTAGCCTGGGAGTCCAACGTTACACTTTGATCGTTCTAAAAAATGACATAAATTCAACTTGAAGTGCAGTGTGAAATCAACAGCAGATGTTATAAAATATGATATTTTTATAGTCGACATGAAAAATAGAGAAAAGGTCTGGAGAACAAGTTTGAAGTTGCGACACCTATGTTAAAGGCGGCCCTCTTTTGAGCACAAGCGCATTCTGTTAATTAGGAAATGTCCCGAATTTTTGTACCAGGTGAAATGGCTGACAGTGTAAACATAAGTCTTGAGATCAAAGAAATTTCCTTTCATTTTTTACACTCACAGGAACAAGTTCTTAAATATTATAAAATTCCTAACGTGGCATAAGGAGCTTTAGAGCCCTAGTTGATCTTTTTTGCGTGCCTGTGCCTGGGCGCTATCATATCCATCCGGTGCTCATCCCTATAGGGAAAGTACTACTTTGCGCACCCTCGTAGGAAACATTAGTTTTTGATTGGCTCAGTGAACTCATTTCGTTTCCACTTCTAATTCATACCTAAAATTGGCATGTAATAGTACAGCTCTGGTTCATTGGTTGAACATCAGTGTTCATTTCGTTGGACACTAATTGTATGTTCTCGCTATGATTTGATCACAAGGTCCATAAAGAATACACAATTTCATCAAAACTCCATTTGAATAAATTTTTCAAATCAAATATCTCCTCTTTCATCTTGGGACCCACGGTACATTCAAAGGAGATATCCAATTCCTATTTATAACGTCCACATGTGATAAATTCAGTAGTGGAGATTATTCGGATGACGTGCAAAAGTTCATAAAGGTACATTTTTTTCTCTTTCTTCTCTCCCGATTTTAGATGAATAAGCTGGTTTATCTGCGCCCTTTAATGAGTCCTCTTCTGATATATCCAGCAGCCGATTTGAATGCCAAAAATGCAAAGCTCTCTTGTGAAGCACCTCAATGGAAGAGATGAGTCATTCTCTAATTGAGAGTCTGGAAAATGCTTAGGCCTTGGGTGCAACTTCAGACTTTATATTCGTCGTTTTTCTTATCTATAATTTTGTGCTGCGGGGAACTGTTGGTCAAGATGAATATACAGGGTGCTTCCCCGACGAGTTTCAGGCGGAAAGTAACAACTGAAGAAATTAGAAAGAAGACACTTGCTTGTATAAGGAATGGTGGAGGTCATTTCGAACATAATTTATTAATATATTTTCTAATGGAATTGCGAGATTAGTTGCAATAAAAAAATATTTAATTCGTTATTCTTCTTTCTTTGCTTCTTATATCCCCTTTCAAATCATACTAATACTTTTTCAAGATCTAATACAGCATAGTTTCGCTTTTTTCACACATATCATATCCTTTTCTGATAAAAATTGACGAATAACGAACTAAGGTGAGAAATCTTTTAAAAAGGACAAGAACCCAAATATCTCGGAAACTGTTGATTTTCGGTTATCAATAAATATGGCCGAAACGACTGCAAATTATCCATACTAACATCTCCTCCAAGGTTCACGTTTAATTTGGAATCACCCTGTATATTGCTTCTGACAAATATCTAGTGATTCTAAGGCAGAAGCAATTTCAAAAGAATTAAAAAAAATCATTTTATTGATATGTATTTTGTTGCTATTTTATGATCTACTGAATTCTAAAACAATGTCACTGTTCGCCATTTTATTCTAACTACATACAGGGTGAGTCTTTGACCACTGCATTAATTTTAACCAAAGATTCCTCTCATCAAATGTAACACTTTTTTCATTTACCATTTTTCCAGATTCGGCTCAGGTAAAAAGTTACAAGCGTTTAAAGATTTCACAATCTGCTAATACACTCCCGCATATAAATTATCTATGACATTGTTGGCGGACGAGAATAAGGCATGGTAACGTGGTTTACAACTTGATTCGGGATTCCAACGCTCAGGGACGGATCCATAAAAGTAGTGAAATTTCTGGAGTTTTCCATTTTAAAACATTCAATGAAGAATATCTCGAAAACGGTGCGTTTAAGGAGAAATGATGAAGAATAATATAATGTTCTAAAACGATGGAATATTCTTGAATTGACTCAAGAAAAACTGTATATGCTTTCTTTATGCTAATTTCGTTTAGTTTTATGAATCCACGAGTCCATAACTAGAAAACCAGTAGAAGTAGAAGATAACTAATATTTGGAAAATATGTATCATAGTTATAGGAAACTTCACGGCAACATTCATTTTATTCGAAAAAAGGATGTCAAAGCTACAAAATAAAAACTGATTTTTTTTCAAAATTTCAACAGCCTGTATCTTTTTACCTTAGCTGAATTTGAAAAAAATTGGTTCAAGCCCTGTGGACAGGGGCTATTGGGCGCATGTTCATCTTCCTTGTGGCCCGTACTGACCAGTAAAGAAAAAAAGCAGTGTCATGTTGAATACCTTAATATTATTGATTATTATATAATAATCGATGAAAATACTGAGAGAGACCCAGGAAATTTGACACATTTTGTCTTATATCTCCAGAAATTGAAATCGTATAGAGCCAAAATTTTGCACAATGTTGTAAAATACTACAATTGACGTTAGTACAAGTTTTTGTTGCAATCTGATGAATAGTTCACGAAAAAAAAATTTTTTTTTCGAAAAAGTTAAAAGAAATATTTTTTTAAAAGTTACCAACATTTCGATCATAACAGAATTTTGCCAAAAGTTGCGCGTTTATATCCTCGAACTGACTACCAAGTTTCGATTCAACATCTTCTTTAGTTCCTGAAATATCAGGGAAATAACCTCAAAATTTGAAATGTCTATAACTTCTAAACCGTCCGGCCGATTTTGCCCGTTAACGAACTTAACCGTCGCATTTTGATCAGAAACCTACCCTGAAAGTTTGAAGTCGATAGGACCTTCGGTGCTCCTGTTATAGTGCCTACGGCCGGAAGGCCGGCCGGCCGGCCTGCCGGACGGCACCCAAAAATCTGACACCGGATTCGTGATCAGGGAGTCCGAATTAGTCTATTAGCCAATTTTCAGCTCGAAATTCGAAAATTACAGACATTTGGACGAAATGATAGGACGATGTTCCCCTAGAACATGCGCCCAAAAATGTTGAATGAAAAAAGTGTTTCATTTGATGAGAGGAATCTTTGGTTAAAATTAATGCAGTGGTCAAAGACTCACCCTGTATACGATTTTTTCTGAAGAACGCGAGACGTTACGGACTAATTCACGATTTGGCATTTACGATCGTATCGAATGCTCCTTCACCGTTCCATAACCGGGAATATTTCTAATTTAAAATCGATATCGGAATTGTTTGTATTCTTCCGTAGGCGTCGAAAATTACTTCTGTGTTCATTGATTAAAACGTTTGTTGGTTATTAATTCATTCAATTTGCGTCCAGAATAAATTACCTATATATTAAATCATTATTGTTTATTAATCTTAAATTTTTTTCTTACAGGTTTGTACTACCACTTTCGAGACCAAACTCTCAACATCACCTTCGCTATAATTTGTGTGAGTATATTGTTAAACACAATAATGTTGTTACTGAAGAATCAAATGAGTTCCACGCCCATACGTTGGACATTCTGTTAATAATATGATTTAACTGCCATCATTTCAATTTAACAAGTTCGTGTATGGGTGATTATAGAGATTGACTAGTGGGGACCGGTTTGACGTACACAGACTGTCTAAAATAATTATTTCCAATTGTGATCTTAGGATACGAAGAGATACGGTGACGAAGTATCAGGTTAGTTTAAAACGTACCACGTTTTTATTCGAATCCAAACTTGTTTTTAGTGCTCTGATTCCTCGAAACAGAGTGCTTATCAATTTGTCCAAATGTCTGTAATTTTTGCATTTTTGATGAAAATGATCTCAAACGATTTGGTTCGACTCACTGATCAAGAATCCGTGGTCGAAATCGATTCTGTCCGGCCGGCCGTAGGCACGATAACTCTCGAACGGAATGAGCTAGACAATTGAAATTTTCAGAGTAGGTTTGGGACATAAATATCTCGGTTAAGTTCGTTATTATTTTTTACATTACAAATTTCGAATTAAATTATTTTCAAGATGCAGTTTCAACATAAGAATTCATTGATATCATTCTCAAATCTAACAAGCTAATACTTTCGGAGATATGATTTTTCAAAATTTCAATAATACATGTACTTCTATGTTTTCACAGAATGCGAATTCCATCTGTCTGTGTTCTATCTTTGTTCACTGTAAGACATTTCAAATATATTTCTGTTGTAACAAACAAAGTATGATTGCATGCAAAATTACCAATTATAAGATATTATAATTACCTCTTTATGCCCTTGAATAATCCATATGATGATTAATATACAATTTGGTAAGTTGATCAAATTGGGTTCAGAAATTCTTCAGTGAAAACGAAACTGGAATATTGGCTAAATTCAATTGATATAATATAATTTTCAGAGTAGATTTGAGGAATGAATATCTCGGATAAGTTCGTTTTTTAATTTTAATTTAGTTTCTTTTATGAGCAGGCTAGGACGAGTTCAGTATCTGGATGGGTGACTGTCGCCACGACAACTTTCGAAAGGAAAGACATAGCGACTTGCAATTTTCAGGATAGGTTGTGCAAGCGAATGCGGCAGTTAAGTTCGTTAATGGGCATAACGGTTTCGGAGCTGTACCCATCTGAAATGTTGGTGTTATTTCCTCAAAAAATTAAGATCCGATCGAATTGAAACTTGGTACATAATTAGTTGTAGAGTGCCAATGCGCAAACTTTTCTACAATTTCATGAGAAACCATGTCTTCTGTAGACTTATTTCTTGAGAATTCCATAGATACGTCTGTTCGTTTAGAAGTTTTCCTGTTGGGTGATTCAGGTACTTCTATTCATTTTCCAAATGAACTATCACAAAGTAACGAACTACTCTATCCATTATTTTTTATTAAAATTTCAACACTTGATTCTTGATTTTCGTGCAAGAAAATAGCATAACTGAATCTTTCAACCAGTTTATATTCGTGAAATATTTCCAGTAACAACAGAGGAAACATTTTCTTCAACAGTCGCCAGGAATTGTTGCGTAGTTATTTGACAGGAAAATGACTATACCCTAACATTTTCAAATATACACGGTGAAATGTGTCAAACTTTCAAGGACAACCGGGAGAGTGACCGGGGAGTGAATGGAGTATATGGTCGAAAGGATTTTAATCTTCATCTTCTGAAACGAAATTAAATTGAATATGATTTATGAGCAAGGACATAAGAGCTTCAGTCTTTACTTCAGCGATTACCTCGAATATTTCTATTTACTTTCTATTCGTTTCGTAGTGAATTCGAATAGATAATTAACCTTCGATTAACTCATCCGACTCAAATTTGACTATTGTACGTGCGTATCGTAAAACTGTACAATTGCAGTACCACAAGATAAGAAACTAGTTATTTCCTAGTAACGACGAAGTACCTGTACCCAATGGCACTAAACATTAACGACGCGGTCAGAAATCATTATCTAATTCGGCATCTGGACTCCAAGGTTGGCTGTTGAGTAAACAGGAACCAAGGCAAGAAGTCAAACTGTGTATACGTGCCTTCTACGAATTCTGTGCGACTTTCAGTGCTTTCTATGCCTTTCGACTATTTCACCTGAACAGCCTACCTTTGTCCTTTATTTTATTCTCGGTATTAGTTGCCCAGCGTTCCGCGCAGAAGATAACAATACCGTCTTCGGGTCCCAAAACTGTTCCTCAGTCCTCAGTCCCAAATGGTCATTTGAATGAATATTTGTGCGGAGTTCGTGTAGTTTGAACGACGAATATCGTCCGATCGCCTGTGTTAGTGCTCTTCGTATATTATGTTTGTTTAGAGATGCGTAATTGTGTTTGTTTCCTGTGTGGATGTGTGCGAACTTTTGGATTATACAATTAGGTATTTGTTACTTCTATTTCTATTTTTTTTTGCATCTTGTGAGGGCTCTGTCAGATAATATAAGGATTCAGAATTCGCCCGGATCATAAAATCACAAAAAATCACGTTTTAGTCGAAAAGAAGTTTCGTGGAAATGTACAATGAAAACTCGTAGTGTGACGGTTTTATTCGATTCTTAATCATACAAAGTTATTTATTTCGGATACTATTGTTTTCTGTATACCAAGAAACCAAGAATATAGCAGTGAATGCTGGCTGCTCAAAAATGTACAAATTTCGAATAGAATACGGAGTGAAATTGAGTTGAAAAAATTTAATAGTGTATATATTGTACGTCCGAAAATAGGATTAAAACTATATTTATCCAGAAATACTCTGTTTTGTAAATAAAGGCTGTTGAAGTGAATTCCAGTTTTTCTTTTCAATTGTTGGGGACTCTATGATGAATTACGACAAATGGCTCAGGTCAGAGTTACCAAAATGATCAATATTTTTTACCATGAACATTTTCGGTATTTTCTACGCAAAATCTCCCATGCAGAAAGAAACCATTTAATGATGGTAAATTTCTACACAAAAAAGGAAAACTAGTTTTATGAGCATAGAGATGGATTTAGATGTATTTGAAGTTTTCGTCCTATTTTTTGACGCAAAATATACGTTTTTTGAAATTAAATTTGGGACACCCTGTATAGTTCATTCAAATCGATAATATATATAAAGGTACTTTTATACACTCTGAATTTACTAACTAATAGTTATATTTCAGCACCGAATATAATACGCTTATTCTTTAACTCGATTTTTTAACTTGAGATTTAAATCAACCCTGTAGAAATTAATTTTTTCGAAGGTCACTAAATATCAACAATTAAAACTTGGTAATTACTTTTAGAATGCCGATGCGCTAATTTTTGCGACATTTCGTGAATATCATAACACTGGAAAACTTTTTTTTTATTTTCTTCAAAATTTTTTCATTTTAGAAACGTCAGAATCCGCTCAATTTCCGCACATACCTTCGAGCCAAAAGCTCTTGACTTCACGTCAGTGCCAAATTACAGAATGTTATTAATTTCAAAATTTGAATTCAGTTCATGCAGTATTCCGTGAGGATGTGTGAGGAGAATAGACAAATGAACATGTGCGTAAAAGCTCCTGATTTTTTTATGTCCCATACTGTTTGCTCTTACTGGCCATACTTAAACGATCTATTACTCCAATAAAACCCCCACGAATATTTTTCATCCCTTTTTTTTATATATACTAAAAGTTGCAATCCAAAGATTTAATGTCTTTACCGAGGTAGGTCCTCGGTAGATTTAACATTAAATTAGCTATTTTGTTTTGTCACAATAAAAAATTCGAACTAATTATGTAACTAATAAATTCTAATGTATCTGGATAACACAGAAAAAAAAAGTAAATGGTGATTCTCTGATGAAAATTAAGGAGGGTTTAGGTATAAATTTTTTTGAAAAACCTTCCCCCTGAAAAGTTACACCCCATTTACAAACAAATTGTTACTCTTTTTTATTTTGCCTGTATATTAAGTCTTCACAAAAGGTAATAGAATGGGTGTTGAGGAAAATAAAGCAAATATTGTGAAATATACGAACTATAAACAAATAAATTAGATTAGGAAAATTGCACCTTGCATAAAAAAGTTATTAAATGAATTGGCCTTCTCAGCTGTGTTTTTTCAAAAGGAAATTTTTAACCGAAAAATAGTTGTAAGAAAACAATTCCAAAATGTGTAGTTTATTGACAAATAATATTTACCAAGTTTCGTGTGTTTAGCTTAATATACAGGGAAAATAAAATAGAGAAACAATTCTTTTTCTTGATATTCAGAGGGGTGGAACTTTTCCGGGGAGAAATTTTTCAAAAAATGTTATACCAAAGACCCATATTAATTTCACAGAATCACCCCTCACATTGTTCGGTGTTATTCAGAAATAACAGAAATTGATAAAAAAAAATTGTATATCAATTTAACATTATATTCGGGCATAATAACTTTTGTCGTTGAAGTTATACAAATTTGTAAATATTTTTGCATTGAGTTAATATGGATTTGCATCAAGTAAAAGCCGCAAGCATTCTATCCTTTCATACTATAATTTTAACAATAAAATAGAATAATATGTACGAGAAAACTAAGAAAGCTTGGTAATAGAATTAAATAAATTCAAATAAAAAAATATCAGTTAGAACGGAATCACCCATATGCCGCCCATTCGAAATTAAATGTTTCCAATATTTCCAAAACTTCAGAGTCCATCCATTGGTATTTAGGTGAATAATAATGTCTTCAAGAGAATCGTTGCAGTATTATCAGGATAATACTGCAACAATTTTAATGAGAGATATGACTAAATGTGATATGATAAAGCAGAAAAATATGTATGTAAAAGGTATGGAGTTACACCACTTTTACAATTATCTACACATTTAGAGACAGAGCTTCCCTTATTAATGTAATCAATCCATCATTGAATTATTAGATATCAGCAACCACAAATATGATAATTCCATAGAAGACCAGTTCTTCAGTGTCTTCGTTAACGATTTCATAGAATCCGTCTCGACAGAATTCTTCCATAATTTTGTTTACTTGTCGCTCCTTATTTATTTCTTCGGTTTGTGAACTTTGCGGTTTATCTTCTAGTTTTCGTTCTAATGATTCCATAAATATTATCGCTCTTCATTAGCGGGTTCCAACGATACTTTTATTTGTTTTATGAACAATATTGTTCGGTTTGTTTTGGGATTAGACAGAAGCTAGCATTGCTAGTCATATTTGTTGTTCTCGTTAGCAAGGTACGGATGAAAACGTCTCATTTCAAGAGCATTTTTTAATAATTTGAGCGACCACCAAGGTTGTTGAAGGTGTCATCTGGAATAATCTGTGATACTCATGTTTACGTTCGATTTGTACAGTTCGTAACTAAATTCTTTTAAGAGTTTTAACACGGTCGTTCTTTTAGTGATCATATATTTATGACCTGTAGGTCGCTACAGAAATAAATCGTTACTATAGGTCTATTACAAAAACGAAAATTTCATATCAGCATATTCAGGAAATTGAATTATGCATTCGAATTCATATTCTCTTATTCATTGAGCATTCAAAGAATGATGCTAAGAGATTTTTGTTTCAGTGAATATGACCCAGCAACGTCTATTGATATTTTTTCAGTGACTCAAAATGATATATATTGTGTCCGTACCCTTAATTGTTCTCCAAGTGCCTGATGATTTTTATATCCCAAGCAAATTTATGGCGCACCTTCAAGTTGCTTGAGGAAATGAATTTAAGGTGCGGTTCTTTTCAGGTACAAAATTTTGAAGGGTTGGCACATTTGCCATGGCCAAATACTAAAAACAGCCGTTATTCAGTATGATGGAAGATTTCGAGGTCACAATTTAACAATGGACACAATTTTAAGATGGACACTAACACTAGAAATGAGAAAATACTCAATATTTTACAGTTTTTCTTCGATAAAGGCGAAAATGCAAGCCAGGCGGCTGAAAATGTGAATAGTGTTTATGGTCCTGTAACAGTCCTGTAACAGCCAATCACGCCATCCTGTAACAGCCAATCACGCGCAATTTTGGTTTCGTCGATTCCGTTCCGGTATAGTTTCGATGTCAAAGATGCACCACGCACTGGAAGGCCAATTGGCGAAAATGTGTATAAAATCATGGACATTGCCGAGTCCGACCGTCATGTAAGCACATGTTTCGATTGCCCAAGAGCTAAAGTTCGCACAAAAATCCGTTTGGAAACCTTTGAATAAGGCTGGACTCAAGAAGAAGCTCGATGTATGGGTGCCACACGAGTTATCGCAAAAAAACCTCATTGACTGAATTTCGAACTGCGAAACGCTACCGAATCGCAACAAAATTGACCCATTCCTGAAGCGATTGGTGACTGGTGATGAAAAGTGGACCAAGACGAGCAAAAACGGTCTTGGTAGAAGGCGGAATCGGCGCCCAAGCTAGGATTAACGGACAGGAAGGTTATGCTGTGTGTTTGGTGGGATTGGCAAGGAATTATCTACTATGAGTTGCTCCCCTACGGCGCAACTGTTAACTTGGAACAGTATTGTCAACAGTTGGACCGTTTGAAGAAAGCTATCGCCCAGAAGCGGTCCGCTTTGGCCAATAGGAATCTGTTCCTGTCCATGGTGAACAATTTTGCTGGTGAAAAATCGCTCCAAAAGAGGCTTGTGAAAATCGACTGTCTCAATTGTTTGCCAATAGGGGCGAGGGCTTCTATGAGAGAGGCACAATGATATTACCTCCAAAATGGCTACAACTTATAGAACAAAACGGCGTATATTTGATCTAAATCGGATTATTCTAACTAAGGTAATTAAGGCCTTCAATTTAATGCAAAAATAATGGATTTATTTTTACTACACCTTATATTTTCAATTTTTTTTCTGGGAAGTAAAGAAGATTTGGGCGAGCTCAGTACCTGGGTGGGTGGCCGCTCTAGCTATGAAATTCAAGAAATGCGCCAAAGCAGACTCACCTAACGTCAGTCTTTTTCAACTTTTTTTCTCTTCCCGAATAAATCGGACGGGACGAACAAGGGCCGGGCAAACAAAGCACGAAAAATCACAATAACATCGGGTGTGATCGTTATCCCGCATTATTCCCCATCGAAATTAATCAAGGTTCGAAGCGGACCGGTCGAGGATATATTGCGGCCTGGAAACTCTCGACTGGTCCTTCGATGCGGAGGCGGCGATTAAGCGGACGTAACGGCGGTTGTTCGTTCTCGCCCGTTTTAAATTAGAGCGAAGACGTACTGCTCCCTCGGATAACCTGCAGATGTAATCGGTAGCCACTTAAATTGACATTTCCAATTTAGTGGTTTTCGAGCGCTCGATTTCAGTCCAGCTGCACGGACTGCTTCGTGTTCGATGGGACGATTGGGAAATGTACCGTGCCGAGTACGGCTGACGATGCTTCAAGTTTATCGAGTTTTTTTTTTTTTTTTTTTTTATGGAAAGGCTAGATAGACGGAAAGATACGTGTGTAATGCGGCGTTCTATATGGCAACAGAAGACCGTATTGGGTTCTGAGAGAAGAACTGACTACACAAAATTGAACGTAGATGATTGCCACACTGAAATTATGAGAAATATTTGCAAATCATCATAACCATCGTCATATCAAGTGACGAAGAGCGCTTGTTCAGAATATTATTCAAAGAATTTTTACTATTTTTGACGGTACATCGTAACTCATAAGATTTCGATTATACAGTGTGGAAAGGGCAATATTTTTTTACGGTTAAAATCAATAAATATTCCACCGTGTGTCTTGTTTTACTTGATTTTTGATTTCCGTACAAGAAAATAGCATAGAGGATGACGCTCACTTAGACGAAGCTGCGCGGGTGGAAGCGTGGCGAGGAGGAGAGCTAGTTCCCTCGAAGATCAATCGCGCGTCAACCGACTCGCCTCTTCTCTTCGCCTCGCCTAAGTAAGCTGGTCTCCATTTAAATCAATGTAAACTGCGTAGTGATCTGACAGGAAAAAGAGCATAACCTAACATTTTCAAAATATACACGGTCAAATGTGTCAAAATTTGATGGCCAACCGGGAGACTTTATAAAAGTGAGTGGAGTATAGAGATGCATTTTGAATAAAAATTTTTGATCTCACCATCACATGTTTTTCATATAGAATTTCATTATGGTACTTAGTACCATAATAAATTCATTAAGGGGCTAAGTACCATAATGAGCTTCCTTATGTCATCAGAATTGAGTGACATAACGTTGTCCTTATGATATGCCATCAGATAAATAAATAAATGAATATATATATATTCTTTTGACTGAGAGTTTTATATGTGTTAGCAGAGGTTGGTGAAACGGGGTACCATACAATTCTGCGTATGATACAAGAGCTTAGGGAAAAACCTCAGCAAAAAACCCTGTCTCCCCGTGAGTGTTGTGATTTGTAACTATTGTTCACAAAATTTGCTGAAATTTAGAAATATTGATAGCCATTTATTTCTTCAATATGGACTCCTTCGTCAAAAAACGGAGAGCTTTCTCCAAGGTACCCAAAACTCAACCTAAAAAATGAAAATACAAGAATGAATAAAAATAACAGATGAGGGTACCGGTCAAATGGGGTGAAATTCATAGTCAAACTACATATATTATTGTTTTGAAAATAAAATAAGGATTCGCACTATGCCTAATGAAGGCATCTAGGGTATAAAAAATGATTTAAATAATTGTTTGCCTGCTCCAAATTAATAAAAACTTCATTATGAAAGATATACTCAAATTGGGGTGACTTTGATAGGCACTGCGCTTTTGCATTACTACGATTGCTTCAGATCTAAGAGTTATCAATGTAAACCATATTCCTTCATTCTCAATATTCTTACGTTATCAATGTTATATGTACTTGGGGTTACTTTGATCATCAATAAGTTTACATGGATCATCAAAGTCACCCATACTATTATTTGTCATAAGAATTGAATTTCAATGAACTTTCTTCGCAAAAATGAAAACGGAAATTCAGTTGATTTCAAAATTGAACTATATTTCCTATAAAACTAACAAAACTTAAATTTGGCATTTTTTTTTGTTTACAAGATGAAATAACATGTTTAAACTCAACTAAAATGCACCGAAAAAGTACAAAACCTAATGAACAAAATTTAATGTTCCTATGAGCTTTGATGTCCTTCAAGGTCACCGTAAACGTGTCTTTCGGAACAATTTTGAATGTCGACACAATAATGGCGGAACTTCAACCTTTCGAATGGAACAGAACTGATGTTGTCGGCTTATAATTGCGGTATATAGGTTTCTCAATCCAGACTATTTTTCCAATCTTTCGAAATGCACATGACGCTTGTGGCTCCCTAACGATGGAACTTTCATCTCGTACCTGCCAATTCCTATCCATCAGTTAGATTACGCGTGTTCACATGCCGCATCAATCAGATCCAAATCAACGAATAATCAAGATATTATCGCAATCACGTGACTGATATAGAGAAAGCGTACTGATCCATTTGAATGCACAAATCCCCGCTACTAAATCCAGATGTTGACACCGAAATCAGAGCCGAAATTGATTGCGAATGATATCATTATCGGATTTATCTACCTCATTCCACGCGATCTGAGGCATTGCCTATAATCGATAATTTTGTTGTGTATTGTTCTAGTAATTGCACGTTATCCTCTGTTCCGCGTTCGCATATACCTACTCTCGTACACGTAAATTCTGACCCCATTCCTGGGATAAACTGCGTTGGCTTATTTGTGTGTGTCGGTGCAGGGTTCGGTGATATTCTGGGATTGAAAGGATTCGAGGTGGGTGAATTCTTATCCGGATTGAATATGAATTGGAATGTTGGATGATTCAACGCCAACACCTTCAACTACTTTCCCTAAAACTACAGATTGGTTCTCGAGGTGAGTAATATGCGCGTTAAAGCTTCATGTGCACGATCGTACAAATCAGAGAAATATATTTTTCATTCAATGAACCAGCGCTAAAACTTTGTATTAAAATTGGTTCAAGTTAGCAACCGTCAATTCGATCGAGTGTATATTTTTTGAGTTATCGAGGAAATAATATTCCAGATGGATATAACTCTGAAACCGTTGGGCCAATTATGGCCAACAGCGAACTTACATCTCCCATTCAGATGCACAATCTACCCTGAAAATTGCAAGTTCCTATCTCCTTTCGTTCGAGAGTTATCGAGGCAACGGTCAAGTATCCAGCTACTACTAAGTTCCAAGTTTGAACACGATCGGATCTATATTGTTGGGAATCCGAGCAGCCTTGTGTGAGTTCAGTATACTGAACTCACACAAGGCTGCTCGGATTCCCAACAATATAGATCCGATCGTGTTCAAACTTGGAACTTAGTAGTAGAGTTAGGTTCTGAAAGCTCTCGCAAAATTTCAGCCATGTCGGATGAATAGTTTCTGATATATAGATTTTTTTCAATGATTTTTTAAAAATTTTCTAGAAATACAATTCTCCCGAAATTTTGCAAGAACGTTCGCGTTGGCATTCCACAACTAATAACCATGTTTGAATTGGATCGGTTCTATATTTTCCGGATTATTGAGGTAATAACAATCAATTTTCAGATTGGTATAACCCCAAAACCGTTTGGCCGATTATGCTTATAAACAAACTCAAATGTCTCATTCAGATGCACAATCTAACCTGAAAATTTCAAATCGCTATCTCTTTCTGTTCTCAGAAAATTTCACAAACATGCTAAGCTTTATATTCTACAACTATTCGCCAAGTTTCAATTCGATCGGATCCATATTGGTTGAAAAAAAAAATTATTACTCGGAAACCATTGGGCCGATTCTGCCCATTAACGAACTAGTCCGTCGTATTGGGATGCGCCACCTACCCTGAAAATTCAAGTCGCTAGCTCTTTCCGTTCTCAAGTTATCGTGGCTACGGCCGGCCGGACAGAATCTAATTTGACCTTGAATTCTTCATCGGGGAGTCGAACCAGATCGTTTGAGACCATTTTCTTCAAAAAATTCGAAAGTTACAGACATTTGGACTGATAACGCGATGTTCCCCAGAACATACGCGCAATAAAATGGAGTATCACCTGATTGGTTCATTTGAGGTAGTACAAACGGGGAATGAAATTAAAAAAATGTAGCAGTTTAATATTATGAAAATAACGCTGACCCCCTTTAGATGTCTGCCCGACTAGCTGGGAGGTCAATGACACGATTATGCTTCCTAGGGTGATAACTGATAAAACTGATTTTTGAAGGTTTAATAAAAAATAATCCTTTGATCACAAAGAAAACACTCAGCTCCGATTTTCCTGGGAAAGTTTAAGGTATTCTTCGTGATGAATGATAAGGATCCTTCCAGGCGATGAATGTAGGTTCCTCCAACTGGAACTCGCTATCTCTCCAGACAGTATAGGTAATATAGGGATCAGTCCCAGTTCAACATCAAACATCAAAATATTCAAAGGGTTTAATAAAGTTGATTTTCACCTCAATCCAACAATAGCTTCAACTTAACGTATTATGTCTTTGACCACTGCATTAATTTTAACCACAGGTTCCTCTCATCAAATTAAACAGTTTTTTCATTTAAGATTTTTCCAAATTCAGCTCAGGTAAAAAGATACAGGCTGTTGAAATTTTGAAAAAAAATCAGTTTTTATTTTGTAGCTTTGACATCCTTTTTTCGAATAAAATGAATGCTGGCGTAAAGTTTCCTATAACTATGATACATATTTTCCAAATATTAGTTATTTTCTACTTCTACTGGTTTTCTAGTTATGGACTCGTGGATTCATAAAACTAAACGAAATTAGCATAAAGAAAGCATATAAAGTTTTTCTTGAGTCATTTCAAGAATATTCCATCGTTTTAGAACATTATATTATTCTTCATCATTTCTCCTTAAACGCACCGTTTTCGAGATATTCTTCATTGAATGTTTTAAAGTGGAAAACTCCAGAAATTTCACTACTTTTATGGATCCGTCCCTGAGCGTTGGAATCCCGAATCAAGCTGTAAACCACGTTACCATGCCTCATTCTCGTCCGCCAACAATGTCATAGATAATTTATATGCGGGAGTGTATTAGCACATTGTGAAATCTTTAAACGCTTGTAACTTTTTACCTGAGCCGAATCTGGAAAAATGGTAAATGAAAAAAGTGTTTCATTTGATGAGAGGATTCTTTGGTTAAAATTAATGCAGTGGTCAAAGACTCACCCTGTATAATACTACTTTGTAAAATACATTATTTCTCTGTAAGAATCTGAGGATATAAGTTAAAAGCACACAAACTTCATTAGCGATGTTAGATTTCCAAACATATTTCATTCGTCAATTTCGTCTGATGGAACCGTCTTCATCAGAGCACGCATATTCCGCGATTTAACGAGAACCTGAAGTGAGCAGGCGATAACCGAACAGACGCGCCGAATTTTCGTTCATTCTAATGTCGAATCCCCGATAGGGTGAACATGTCCCTGATATCGGGGTCGGTTCATTACGCAGCCCCCGAATCGACGATGATTTATGCAGCTTCGGGCGCAACCAATCCGCTAAAAGGTATCCTCTCATTAGCGTCTTTTGGAAATCTGCAAATATTTACGGGAATAAAAGAGCCGCAAGAGAAAGGGCTTTATCGCGCCAGTCGTTTGAAATCACGAACGTCCAGGGCTGTAATAGGTAGATAGATTGAACTATTGTCTATGGTGGTTGGTGGTCCTCCTCTTCCGGAAATGTGGTACGGTACGCTTACAACAACTCCGTCTTCGGCCGATTTAAACTCTGAGGTTAAGGGACGAACTTGGCTGATCGAAACCAACGTTGAATGCTAGTCAAGTCCAACCGTGAGGTGGTCTGGGAGAGTTGCCACCCCCCTCCCCCCAAAAAAGTTCATTCAGCTCCAAGAAAATTTCTTGAAAAAGTGAATGCATATCGCTGGTCGGGAAAAAGACTATGATAACTCAGAAAATATTATTTTTCAGGATAGCGGTTTGAAGGTTTGATAATGTGTGAATTAATTAGCCTTTAAAATGGGTAGCTTCCTGCTATAAAATAACCAACAGGACATCATGAAACTATATGCTATGTTCACTTCATACTTGGTAACCCCCTTTTTTACCCCATTTCTGAGCCTTTGTACCCCCAATTTTGAGATGTGATAATATTCAACAAAATCTTTCATTAATTTCTCGATATGTGATCCTTTTGGAACAGGAGGTTTATTGGATAATGTTCAGTTTTAATGAATTTTCAATAAACAAATTTTCCAGGAATAGAAAAAAACGCGAATCTCTCACCAACTACTGACGAACTTTGTTTTTTGCTTGTATGTTCTGGGGAACATCGCGTTATCATTTTGCCCTAATGATTGAGTTTGACTACCTGATTAAGAATTCGAGGACACATTTGATTCTGTCCGGCCGGCCGTCCGTCCGTTGCCACGTTAACTTGAGAACGGAATGAGATAGCGACTTGAAATTTTCAGGGTAGGTGGCGCATCTGACTGCAACATTTGAGTTTGTTTATAGGCATAATCGGCCAAATTTTTTTGGAGTTATAACCAACTGAAATTTGGTTGTTATTTCCTCAATAACTCGAAAAATACAAAACTGATTGAATTCAAACATGGATATTAGTTGTATAATGCCAACGCGAAAATTCTCACAAAAATTCGTGAGGATCGTATCACTAGAAAATTTTTAAAAAAATCTTTGAAAATTATTGGAAAAAAATTCTATATATCAGTAACGATACGTCCGACATGTGATAGTCTTCATGGCGACAGTCAGAAGAGACGGGGAGTTGCAATAGTTTGCAATAATGCGGTCTGGGGGCTGGAATGCCAAATCGAGTTAATTTGTTATTGCACATGATTCTCCAAACAATTTTGAGTTGGTACACCTTTAAAACTGAAAAATGGCAAAATTCAAAGCTTTATACAGATCATGGTATAGTATATTCTAAAACAAGTTGCAGAATGGGCTCCTATTAAAACACGAATGTGAAATTCGAAAACGAGCGACGAAGGAGCGAGTTTTTGAACGCATGAGTGTTGGAATTGCCATCTGCAACGAGTATTAGACTATATTTTCTCTATTTCAGACAAGTTTTGTGAAATACTGTTGTTTAATGAAAAATTCGGATTATACATCCTTCTGACTTTTGTATTGTATCTTGGTAGTTGGTGTGACTGTTATGAAAGTTGACAGATTACGGAATTTGAATTTGAAACGTACGTAGGGTTCTCTAGTTATGGACTCGTGGATTCATAAAACTAAACGAAATTAGCATAAAGAAAGCATATAAAGTTTTTCTTGAGTCATTTCAAGAATATTCCATCGTTTTAGAACATTATATTATTCTTCATCATTTCTCCTTAAACGCACCGTTTTCGAGATATTCTTCATTGAATGTTTTAAAATGGAAAACTCCAGAAATTTCACTACTTTTATGGATCCGTCCCTGAGCGTTGGAATCCCGAATCAAGCTGTAAACCACGTTACCATGGCTTATTCTCGTCCGCCAACAATGTCATAGATAATTTATATGCGGGAGTGTATTAGCACATTGTGAAATCTTTAAACGCTTGTAACTTTTTACCTGAGCCGAATCTGGAAAAATGGGAAATGAAAAAAGTGTTTAATTTGATGAGAGGAATCTTTGGTTAAAATTAATGCAGTGGTCAAAGACTCACCCTGTATGAATCTGATCCAATTAAAAGTCGGTAATTTCTTGTAGAATACCGAGGCAAAAACCTTCTCGAATATGGTTAGATATTCAAAGAATTTCAATTCCGATAGAATACATATGTCAGAATCGAATATTGTGTGATCATAGACGATTCTCTCATTACTCAAGTATGTCATTAAAATGGTACAAGATGTACTCATATCTTATAAAAGCTGAGAAAACGGTCTATATCGATGGTAAAATCGATTAAGAGTCTTTGAGAAACATCGATGTTTCACAACCTATATTTTCACGTCATCGATGTTTGCTTTCGATGTCGAACGACCATATGTTTTTGGTGCAGTACTAACTATAATTTATATTAATAATGATGAAAAATTACGACATTGGCGTCCACAACTTGTGGTCAAATTCTTACAATTTCAGATCAACGTTCAATGCAAAATCCCCTTCAAAACCGACCTTCCTATCATTTCCCAAAAGACGTCTACAATTCAGAGAATTTCCGAAGCGAAAAGCGCATACTCCCTCACTAGATTCCAATTATACCCCAAGGCCGTGGTCCCATCGGGACGCTTCGCCAGATCGCGGTCCGACCCTGTCGTCGAACAGCAGGAGCATTTCGCGGATTGCTATTCTTTCGGTCCCTCAGTCACCTACGACCGGGTCTAACGCCGTAACACAATCGAGGAGCTTTTCGTTATTACACGCCGCTGCCCGCCTCCCCGTCTGCCAACATGAAAAAACAAAAAGGTTAACGGGCTATTCCGTTTGCGTTTTGAATATTTCAGATGAAATTCGCCTTTATCTCCGCGAATTTCCGTGTTTTTTCATAAACAACCGGATCGCGACGCTGAATTGTAGAGCGATCTTGTGCATAACGAGGGCGAAAGGAGTTGTTTTTTTTTTCTCTCGCTGAAGGAGTTCCGATGGCGTCCTATAAAAACAGAGGTCGCGTTCTCTGTTTCCTGTTAATTAAAGCCGGATATGGTTGTTTACAAGGCGCGGTATTATTCCTTTTTTACGTCGGATTATTCTTTCTTCAGGTCTGTGATTTACTGGAATTTTTCAGAGGGGAATCGGAAAACTGTGTTGGTGCGCTGGTTAAATTATGTTTACGACCGTAAAGGGAAACGTGAAGGTTCAGAGTGATAAATAGATTTCACTGATTCTTAACCCCATACTACATCAATAGTTACCAGAACTCCACGTGTCTCATAATACACTTTCATCAATTGTTCATAACACACATAGGAATAATGGTAATGGTTAACGTTCACATAATCATTCATTAATGACCCCTATTAACGCTCAATTTCTATCCTATTAATCCATGATTGTCATGGGCAACCGTATATTCACAAGCAATCTGAATTATTATTATTATTAGTAAATAATGAAAAGAGCTGAGGCACAGGCCTATAAACTCACAATAACAACATTCAACAAAAAAGTACTTCATGAGTAGAACATTAAATTACAATGAAAAAAATTAACAGGAAACTATCAAGTGGTAACGAAAGATAACAAGAGTCGAAAGTTAGTGATTACGGAGCCAGGAATCATATGAGTTCTTGAGTGCATTCACAGATACCGAACTCACAACACTTGCTGCAATTCATTCCACGAATCAAACACGCGGTTAGAAAGAAAATGCTCTCTAGTCACTGTTGAAAGTTTCTCTTTTCAGTGACTTCTCCATAAAATTACTATGTAATTCCACAGAAAAGTGAATTCGAAATTCAAATCGAAGCACCATCGTACTGTCAAATGTATCTATCGGCTTTCAATTTAACATTAAAATCCCATTTTGCCACTTCCTAAAAGTAAATACGAAGAAAATGTGTTATTTGCCAACGCCAGATGTGGCAGAAACTGCAAAATTTCTGAAATTAGAGGAACCATGGTAGAAAATCTTGTACAGTTGCTGATACTACGTAATATGCTCCCCCCTTCAGAGCGGTCGATGTCATTATCATCTATAGCCCGCCTTCCAGTTCCAGAGTTCTGATGAACTCCAGTATCTGGGATGGCTTCCAATTGTTCCATCGGCAGCATTAATATAACAGCATGAATATAGAAATGTTCCATTCGGTCAAATTTGTCTATTATGTAAAGTAAACATTTTTCATCCAGAATTCTTTCAGTTCCAAACGAGGTCTACGGAAAAATCTCATAATGAACTGGTTGATTAATTTACTGATGGCTGACTGCTCTGGCTATGGATTTGAACAAGCGCGACAAAGCAGACTGATCTCTCGCCTCGCCTCGCGCTTTCTCAACTTTTTTTCTCTTCTTAACATCGTTAAACAAGAATCAAAACCAACATTCGAAATTAGTCGCTGTCTTACCTCCATTCGATCTTCCACTAGAAACTATAATTTTATCTGGAAGGATTGAAGGTCCCGATGGCTAAGGAGTATTCAATTTATTGGTTATATAACGTATCTTCAAGGTTCTACCTGCGAAGACTTACAGCCACCAAAGGTGACTACCTCTAGGCTTTAAATATATGAAATCGATAAATTAAAAAGAAGTACAACATCACTTTCGATCGCATGTTGTTAAAGTTAACAAGCAAGTTAAGACGCCCCTTCCAGGTCCGGATCACACCGAGGGATTCCCTACTTCCAAACCTGTCATATGAAATTATATGTATGTCGGTGATTGAAATATTTTACGAAATTATTGCAATAGAGTATTAGTGGTAGCGGTTTTTCACAGATTGGAATAAAGCAAATTGTATTTGATTTAGGCCCACTTGCGTGGAATACGGGGTTAAAATATTGAGCACAGAGTTGAGTTACTCGGAGATAAAATGTTACATTTTTAAGCCTGTGATTTTATTGTGCTAGAGAAAATTAACTCTGAGTTAGGTAACCCGTTTCCATCTTTTTTATAGCGTGGTAAGGCGTTTGTTTCTATGGGGTTTACTATAGTTCACAGAATATTGTATATCTTTTGTTGTCATCTCAGTCTGTTTTATGATAATTCTAATTTGATAATCTGTCAATTTCGTATTTTGGTGTTTAATTGAAGAATTTAAATTGTTAATAAAAATAGAAACGAAATCTCGTGTACGTGCCCCAAACTATACGCATGGAGATTATGTCTTACATTATATCTAAATATAAAGAAATTATAGGGAATTAGAAAACTGACGGAGCTGTATAAGCAGAAAGCTTGGTTGGAAGTGATGAAAAACATATAAATCTACCACCACTGGCCCCTGGTTATTATCGAACGTGGAGCCAATATTTCAGCAAGATAATGTTTGACCTCATGCTGCCAGAGGAAGTTTAAAATTTTTTGAAGCGACCCATGTGAATCTTTTGCCATGGCCGCTCAGATACCCCGATCTTTTGCCCATAGAGCATGTTTGGGATATCATGGATAGAAGGCTTGGAAATTTAACCCAGCCATCAAGGACTTTGGCGGCTCTGATACATGAACTACAGGTAGCTTGGGATAGTATCCCTCAAGAAGAAATAGACTATCTTATTGCATCAATGCCAAGACGGGTTGGGGAGTGTATAGATAATCGCGGTGGACAAACACATTATTAACAAATTTATTGAAAAAAATTGTATTTTGTCTTCAAATTTCAATAATTTACTTCTTGCTATACTATCTAAGTTTTACCAACAAAAAAAAATCAAATTTAAACAGCTCCTTCTGGGTGTTGCAGTTTCTTTGTCAGTCAGTATATTTCATTTCCCCCAAAATTGGAGGTTGAAGCTGTGCAGAAACGTTTGATACGGCTCTGTATACAACAACTTCAGATGCTATCGGGTATGGTCGGAACAGAATGCACGCAAATGAGCTTTGTGTGAGTAAATAAAGGTGGTTGATTTTTTTTCCTTTCGTTTTCGGCGGTTATCGAAGTATCTGCAAACTGGTTTCAGACTCTGCGTTGTGTTGGTCTTCCTATTATTGTCTGGTGTGGTCAGTGTCGCATCCTGGCAGACAAATAGAAATATCCTTCTGAAAATGCAATTGATCGATTCGTTAACTTTCATCATACGATTTATCAATATCGTTTCATTTGAGGTACTTACGTTAAATATCTAGTTTATTATTTATATACAGGTGCGTCTTTAAAATGGTCGTTTACTTTACCCATATAACCTTATCATGGATTAAGACATTCAATATTTTTCCATATTCGGCTCCAAAAAAAGTTACAAGAGTTTGAAGATTTCGCAGTGCTAATACGCTACTGCATATGAATTATCCATGACCTTGATGGTGGACGAGAAGAGGGTACTGCAACGTGCCATACAGCTTGATTTGAGGATTCCAAAGCTATTTTTTTTTTTTCAACAACCTGTATCTTTTTGCCTGACCCGAATTTGTAAAGATTGTAAATGAAAAAAGTATTTCATGTGACTAGAAGAATCTGTAGTTAAAATAAATTTACATTAATTTTAACCATAGATTCCTCTCATCAAGCAAAACACTTTTTTAATTTGCCATTTTTTAAGATTTGGCTTAGGTAACAAATTACAAGCTTTTGAAGATTTTATAATGTGCTGATACTCTCCTGCACTTTCTTTACACGTTGAACTCTTAATGTAACCCGTATTGTATATTTACCCAATCTGTATCATCTGATGCTTGAAATTCAATGAATTTGTTTGAGAAAACTTATTGACTCACTCAATTATTATGATTTCGCCCTTAATGCAGCATGTTATACCAAAATTTTTCACAATTCTTAAATATTAAAACATTGAACTTCAATTTGATACCTATTATATTCATCCATTATCCAATTATTTCCACTATAATGTTAATCACACTTTCATCATCGTATATTAAGAAATATCCCTTATTATCCTAACTATCGTAAAATTTATAAATTAATACAATTATATCGTTCCAACCTCAATATAAAATCTATGATCGTACTCGATAGACATGGAGTCTCGATCAGATCAACATCGCCGGACGTAATCAATCAAGTAGATTGTTATCGAGGAAATCACAAATTTAATAGAAATAAAAAATTCGTGGTATCATTAGACACTAATGAGCAACAAAATAATGAAATCTTCAACGGCAGCTCTTTCGTACGAAAAACTAATCTATGACAAAGATGACGTTTTTCTCTGCCTGTGTCGTGATGAACTTTCAATCAATGTTTCTAGTTCAGGGTAGGATTCATAAATGCAGGGAAATTTTTTATCAGACTTTACATCATTCAAAGGGGAATAGCTCGAAAACGGTACGTTATAGGAGAAATGATGAAGAATAATTTAATTTTCTAAAATTAATGTAGATTCGTATAATTACTCAAGCTAAACTTTATATGCTTTCTTTATGCATTGCAGAACATTGTGGGAAGAACTTTCAGCTTCTACTATTGATCGTTTATAAGAATATATATTATTTTGTGTATGAAAATAAAAACGTGTTAGCAGAGGTTGGTGTAACGGGGTATCATAGAATTCGACTTATAATATAATAGCTTGGGGAAAAAACTTCAGCAAAAATCGAAAGTTTTAAAATGAGATTTTTTTCCGGAGGTGGAAGAACTGATTTATAAAATAAGCTGAATATTAAATATTGAAGAGCATCCCATTCTTCAATATCAATTCTTTCGTCAAAAAACAGGGTAGTTTCTCCAAGGTACCCGAGAACTTAACCTTGAATAGGATACGATAGAAGGTAGACCAGGGTCGATAATTTTTGAAACCGAAAAAAATTATAGTTGAATGAAACCCGTTGTAAAAGGAAGACAATATACCAAAAATGATAGGAAAAATAATTTACAGGCGATCAGAGGTCGGGAAGGGGAAGGGGGTGAGTATTTCAGGGTAAAAAACAGTTTATTTCGATTTCCGGCAAAACTACAAGTCTTATGGAAAAAAGTTAAACGGCAAAGGTGTAGGTAATAAAAAGATCTACAACTTTTGGATTTACACTTTTTTCACATAACCTCAAAGTTTATGTGATAAATTCAAATAACACGTTTTTGGTTTTTAATTTTTATCTTTTACGAAAATATGTTTTCACCAAATTTGGTAAAAACTTACCTTTTTATGTCCCAAATACATTGTAATTTTTTGGATTTAAAATTTTTTTACATTAATTTGACTTAATATCGAAAAAGTATCCTAATTTTCAATCAAAAATTCTTAGGTAAAAATATCTGCTTTTTTATAAAAGTAGGTGGGCTTTTTGTTCGTTGAAAGCTCTACTTGCTGATATTCTAAAAGAAAATATACATTACTATGGTAAATTTTCTCAGAAAATGCTACGAAATAACAGGTCGTAAGGCTCAGACCCTTCTAGCCTCTTCCCCTCTTCTGTATGAAATACTTTTTGATGGGCTAAAATTTTCCGTAGGTCACTCAGGTATATAAGTTATCTTGAAATATCAATAAATAGGCATCTACGCATATAATTTAGAGAATATTCTACAACTTTCTCAAAATATAGTAGATGTCTTATTAAATATTAACTGTTTCTGAGAAATTTAACATTGAAATGTATATATTTTTTACGCCATCAAAAAGTAGAGATTTCATCGAACAAAAAGCCCACCTTATTTTTAAAAAAAAGCGGATATTTTGACTTGAGAATTGTTAATTGAAAATTAGGGTGCTTTTTCGATATTGAGTCAAATTGAGGTGAAAAAAAAATATATTTTGAATCCAAAAAATTACAGTGTATTTGGGACATAAAAAGGTAAATTTTTACCAAATTTGCTGAAAAAAAAAATTTTTTTGTGAAAGATAAAAATTAAAACCAAAAACGTGGTTATTTGAATTTTTCACATACTTTTTGAGGTTATGTGAAAAAAGTGTAAATACAAAAGTTATATATCTTTTTATTACCTACAACTTTGCCTTTCAACTTTTTTCCATAGAACTTGTAGTTTTGCCGGAAATCGAGATAAACCGTTTTTTACCCTTAAAAACTAACCCCTTCCCCTTCCCGAACCCTGACCGCCTGTAAATTATTTTTCCTATCATTTTTGTTGTATTCTCTTCCTTTTCCAATGGGTTTCATTCTACTATAATTTTATGTCACTTTTTACCATTTTTACCCTTAAAAACACACCCCCTTCCCCTTCCCGAACTCAGACCGCCTGTAAATTATTTTTCCTTATCATTTTGTTATATTCTCCTCCTTTTCCAATGGGTTTCATTCTACTGTAATTTTTTTGTCACTTTTTACCATTTTTAAAGGCATCGACCCTGGTCTAAGGAGGAAAACGAACAAATTAATACATACTCGTTTAGAAGTCCCTTCCCAAGAAGATGTCCCATTTTAGCCGTATGGGTCTCCTCAAAAAGAATCATCACCTCCGCTAATAAATAAAATATGGTCATCTCACTTTTCCTTAGTAACCCCTTCAAAATTTAAATTTAAAGTGGAAAAATCTCGTAGCTCTTGGGCCGGGAGGGTTGTTCAAGCCCGAGTGAGAAATTAATACCTATTGAAAGTCCTAAATATCCCATTCATCCATGGCGTCGGACGCCGAATGTATTGAACAACGTACGTACGTATGTATGTACACACAATATGCCCGACCGTGAAACACCCCTCGAAAATTGCCGAAACGAAATCCCCGAGAAAAAAAGTCGGACAAAAAAAAACGGCTCGCGCTAGCTCTCTAAGTCTATTTATTTTGCACGCGCATTTCCGGTATATAAATAACCCGGCTACAAAATTGTTTAATGACTCATTAAAAGGCTTTTATGGAGTGTGCGAAATATGTTGTAAAATACACCCTTGGCCATCACATCGGTGTTGTCAAATCACGTGCGCGGGGTGCCACCCCGTCTATTTTCGTATTGAAGGAGTCTGGCGACATGGGCGTAGGAAAGGGGGATGCCGGTTCGCTTCTTCTATATTCCAATATCGATTATTGAGGCCTTGCGAACGAATTTTGTTTCCTAAATTGTCTGACGCACGTTCCCCGGAACAAGGGCATTGCCCAAATGTCTGTATTTTTGGTAATATTGGCCCGAAAATGATTCTATTCTGGCCGTTCGGATGGACGGCTGTGAGCACGATAGCTCCCGAACGTATTGTATTAGACAGAACACAATTCACTCAAATCGTACGGTTGTGCCGTGGAAAACTATGAGTCGGAATTGACGTTAAAGAAAAAACACCCTGTATGAAGATTTCTGATAAAAACAGTCGTCTCACACACTGTTCCAAAAGACAAATACTTTGTTTGTAGCAGCGTAAGGATACAAATCAGTTCAATCTTACAATTGTAAAAAGTTGTGAAAAGTACTTTATACTTTATACACTTCTATTATAAATATGATTTATTATCTTTATTATAACTGAAATAATTCTTGTTAGAATCGGTCATGAACTTCTCGAGAAGAAAGCATACATAACACAAATACAAATTTTGAAAGCACTCACGTGGCGTTACCAGCTTTAGTGCACTCGTTCATTTGATCATCTTTATATTTCACTGATTTAGAACACCATAAACTAATCTAATTAATGGTTATTAGATATTAGTTTAGCAAGAAATAAAAATTTCAAATGGGCATATTCTGACAATTGTTTGCAGTATGGATCAAAATAAATTCGTAGTAGGAGTTTATACATAAAATAAAAAGTAAAATTAAATAAGAAACAAATTAAAATTAAAATAAAATAAGACTTAAGGGCAGTATCGTAGTTTTCGTCAAAATACGTACGTACAAGCTATAGATTCTTCGGAACTAGAGCTTGTGCCATTATTTTCATTTATCTGCTCGTACAAAATCTCAAGCATCACAATATTTTATTTCTTATGGAGATAACCCCTTATATGTACAGGGTGATTCACGAAAACCGTTCTTTAGAGTATTTCAAAGAAAGACTTTTATAGTTAAGCTTTGTTAGGTGAGATGAATTCTTGGAAATATTTCAGATTCGCTCGACTTCCGGTTTCACGGATACTAACTTTCGACCAAAAAATAATTTGTTCTGATTTGAAAAAAATTAGTTTTGAGGTTTTCGTCATGACTGAATTTGACATTGAAATAGAAACACCCTGTATGTTCAATTGAATTTTTAATTAACGAAGGATAAGCATTGATATGTCATCTCATAGAAGCTAGAAAATTAGGAATTCCCATGCAAAAATCTACATGATATGAACATTGGAATGAATCCCTATTTGAGAAAATTAAAAGGGTTTTTTCAGATTTCACAAGAATCTTCTGGGAATAATATACAGGGTGAGTCTTTGACCACTGCATTAATTTTAACCAAAGATTCCTCTCATCAAATGAAACACTTTTTTCATTTAACATTTTTCCAAATTCAGCTCAGGTAAAAAGATACAGGCTGTTGAAATTTTGAAAAAAAATCAGTTTTTATTTTGTAGCTTTGACATCCTTTTTTCAAATAAAATGAATGTTGCGTAAAGTTTCCTATTTTCCAAATATTAGTTATTTTCTACTTCTACTGGTTTTCTAGTTATGGACTCGTGGATTCATAAAACTAAACGAAATTAGCATAAAGAAAGCATATAAAGTTATTCTTGAGTCATTTCAAGAATATTCCATCGTTTTAGAACATTATATTATTCTTCATCATTTCTCCTTAAACGCACCGTTTTCGAGATATTCTTCATTGAATGGAAAACTCCAGAAATTTCACTACTTTTATGGATCCGTCCCTGAGCGTTGGAATCCCGAATCAAGCTGTAAACCACGTTACCATGCCTTATTCTCGTCCGCCAACAATGTCATAGATGATTTATATGCGGGAGTGTATTAGCACATTGTGAAATCTTTAAACGCTTGTAACTTTTTACCTGAGCCGAATCTGGAAAAATGGTAAATGAAAAAAGTGTTTCATTTGATGAGAGGAATCTTTGGTTAAAATTAATGCAGTGGTCAAGACTCACCCTGTATAAGTGATACATTAGAACCATGTAGAATTCAATGGAATCTGATTATCAATGAAAAAACTGGGTATTACATTTTAAAAACGAAAGTTGTCATCATTTCCGGTAAAACCGCAAGTCGAAGGAATCTGAAACTTTTTCCAATAATTCATCTCTCCTAACTAAGCTTAACTATAAAATTTCAAGTGTTTATCTCGAGTTTTTCTTTGGAATATTCGAACGAACGGTCTTCGCGAATCACCTTGTATGTTAGGTGCAAACATACAGAGGGAAGATAAAAAGTTTTGCTCAATTTCGACCCGATCTAAATCCCTGCCGAACGAATGACTACGTCTATGTCTGCAGAAGTCGCAGATCCCCATCTCAAACAGCCTTCGACATCCCATAACTGCATTTCTATGCACTTTGATGCTTACCGATATATGTATGTACAGGGGTATGAGTAATGTCCCAGACGTTGGGGATATTTCTCTAGGGGTCGGACTGATAGATCAAAGTGTTGCGTCATGCGCCCCATCACTCAATTAGGGCGGGCGCTCCCATATTGCCTCAAATCTGAGGTGATCGCCGGAAAAATTCGTGCTTCCGGAAATTGCCATTTGCCAAATTTCTAGTCTGGCAGTGATAAGGAGCAATCTAATTTTTCTGTAATTAGTATGGAGGATAAATGAAAAAAAAAATTGGTTCAAGCACTGACGTGAAGTCAGTGCTTAAACCAATTTTTTTTTTCGTGATTTTTTTTAAATTTTCTAGGGGTACGGTTCTTAAAATTTTTTTTTCGTCCTTTTTTTTCCAAATTTTCTAGGGGTACGGTACAAAATTTTAAACACGTCTTTATGTTGATTTTCTACTACTAGTTACCAAGCTATTCGATCGAATATTTATTTTTTGAGTTATCAAGGAAATAATATTTCAGGTGGGTATAACTCGGAAACCATTAGACCGATTATGCCCAAAAACGATCCCAACTGTCCCTTTCGGATACGCAACCTACCCTGGAAATTGCAAGTCCCTATCTCCTTTCGTTCGACAGTTATCGAGGCAACGGTCACCCATCTACTGAACTCACACAAGAATGCTCGAATCTCCAACAATATTTAACCGATCGTATTAAAACTTGAAACTTGGCAGTAGAGTTAGGTTATGAAGGCTCTTGCAAAATTTCAGCAATTTCAAACGAATAGTTACTGATATATAGAATTTTTTTTTTTTATTTTCAATGATTTATTAAAAATTTTCTGCAAATGCTATCCTCGCCAAATTTTGCGAACATTTTAGCGTTGGCATTCTACGACTAATAACCATGTTTGAATTCAATCGGTTCAGTATTTTTCGAGTTAATGAGGAACAAAAAACCACCAAATTTCAGAAAATTTCAGATGGCTATAACTCTAAAACCGTTTGGCCGCTTATGCTCATAAACAAACTCAAATGTCGCATTCAGATGCACAACCCAACCTGAAATTTTCAATCCGCTATCTCTTCCCGTTGTCAGGTTATCGTGACAACAAAAATATTTTTTAATAATTTTCTAGCGATACGATTCTCACAAAATTTCACAAACGTGCTAAGGATTATATTCTACAACTATTCACCAAGTTTCAATTCGATCGGATCTATATTGGTTGAAAACAAAATTATTACTCGGAAACCACTGGGCCGACTATGCCCATTAACGAACTTGTCCGTCGTATTGGGATGCGCCACCTACCCTGAAAATTTCAAGTCGCTAGCTTATTCCGTTCTAAAGTTATCGTGGCAATGGCCGGACGGACGGACGAACGGACGGACAGAATCAAATTTGACCTCGAATTCTTCATTGGGGAGTCGAACCAAAACGTTCGAGACCATTTTCGTAAAAAAATTCGAAAGTTACAGACATTTGGGCAAAATGATAACGCGATGTTCCCCAGAACATACGCGCAAAAATGGTTCAAGCACTGACGTGAAGTCATGTTCTATTGTCTATTGACCTCTATTGGACAGTCTTAATCGAATTTGGAATACATTTCGTACCATTTTAATGACAGACTTGAGTGATGACAGAATCGTCTAAGATCACATAATTGTCATATGGATTCTATGGAAATTTAAATTCTTTAAATATCTAGTAATTTACGATTTATTCTCGCAAAATTTCAGCGATGTCGGACGAATAGTTTCTGATATATAGAATTTATTTCGATGATTTTTTTTAAATTTTCTATTGATACGATCCTCACGAAATTTCGCAAAAATTTGCGCGTCGACATTCTACAACTAATTACCATGTTTGAAGTGGATCGGATTCGTATTTTTCGAGTTATTGAGGAAATCACAAACTCAAATGTCGTATTCGAATGCGTAACCCATCCTAAAATTTGCAAGTCGCTATCGTTTTCAGTTCTCAAATTATCGTGAGATAAATAATATTTTTTCATGATTTTTTTTTTAATTTCTGGTGATACGATCCTCACAATACCTTCAGGTCGGTATTCTACAACTAGTTAATAAGTTTCATTTTGATTGGATATGTATTTTTTGAGTTATTGAGAAAATAACTACAAAACTACAGATGGGTATAACTCCGAAACCAGTTGGCCGATTATGCCCATTAACGAGCTTTACCGTCGTATTTGGTGGCGCAACCTACCCTGAAAATTACAAGTCGCTATATCTTCCAAGTCGAAAGTAGAAAAAGTTCATGTTATGGTACACTGTGTAGTAGTAGTAGTGCCAAAGTAGTAACATTTTGTACGATCGTATAGAATCAGTGGGAAAGTCCCGTGGACAGGAGTTTTGGCGCTCTTGTTCAAACTTCACAAATCATATTTTCGAAAGTATTGGTTTCTCAGCGTAAGGAATGATATCAATGGATTCTTATGATGAATTGCATCTTAAAAGAAATTAACTTCAAAAAGTGTAATTTAAAAAGAAACAACAGTGTCAAAAATTATTAATCCGAAACCACCGACCGTTTCTACCCAATAACGAACTTATCCGATATATTTATTCCTCAAATCTACTATGAAAATTATATTATATTATTATTATTATTATTATTATTATTAATATTATACTGATCCTCCTGGGTCTTCCACAAGGAGACCCCTCATAAGCTCTAAGAGCTTGCCCTGAGTTAGGAGAACCAGTTGTGTTCTGTGTAGGCTTTGTTACTGTGTCCTTACGCCACCTTAGGCACAGCACTGTTAATTTTTGACCCAACAGCGAATGGTGGCGATTACCGTGACTAGAAAATTTCTTTCCTAGCCTCGGAATTGAACTTGGGGCTTCCGCTCCCAAGTCAATTACTCTACCACTGAGCTAATCGCACTTCAATCAATTGAAACTTAGTCAATATTCAAGTTTGGTTTTTACTGGAGATATTCTGAACCCAATTTGATTAACTTACACAAGTATATATTTCCATCATCATATGGATTATCCAAGGGCAGGGTATTATCACCCAAAAATTATAATATCCTATAATCCTCATAATTCTACGGTAGCTGAGGTTATTTCATTGGTATTTTATATCATGAGTAACGAACCAGAAATAAATTTGTCTCTTATAGGTTTATAGGTAGATAAGATAATAATTCATAGATAGAATAGTTATAACATGCTGTGAAAACATAGGAATTCGATTTAATATTTAAATTTTGAAAATTCATATCTCCGAAAGTATTTGCTTGTTAGAGTTGAAAATTATATCAATGTATTCTTATGATGAAACTGCACTTTAAAAAAATTGAATTCGAAATTTGTAATGTAAAAATAATTTTTTTTTCGATACTCTGAAACCATCGATTTTGCACAAGAACGAACTTAACTGAACCAAACCTACTCTGAAAGTTTCAACTGTCTAGCTCATTCCGTTCGAGAGTTATCGTGTTAATGGCCGACCGGACAGAATCGATTTTGGACACGGATTCTTGGTCAGTGAGTCGAACCAAATCGTTTAACAGCATTTTCATCCGAAAATTACAGACATTTGGGCTAATTGATAAGCACTCTGTTTCGAGGAACAAGAGCGCCAAGAACGTATCAATTATAATCTTATTCATTCACATCACACAGAATAATAAAGGATATGTCCTAGGTCAAACGAAAATATGCTGATGAAGACCGATTTATTCAATTGCACACAACTTTCTCCCAATCTCATTTCAATGAATCATCTAATTGTGGTTATTTATTGTTGCAGGGTACCATGGCTTCATCAGACAGCTCAACGTATCGAGGGAGCCCGCAATCGCAACGATGACAACCTCGAATAAACAGTGATCTTCCAATCCAGAACACCAATTAGACCAAAACAAACAATTCCGAAGATAAATGCATCGGCTAGTGTAAACGAATACCGTGTTGTTCAAATAGACATTATGAAGTCGACGTCCGTCATCCTCATCGCCGTCGCGCTTACTCTCGTTTCGAACGCCAACGCGTCATCGATCATTTCGCATCTGGACCCTCTGGATCAAGAAGGAAAATGCGAGCCGATCACGATCCCGATGTGTCAGGGCATCGGATACAATTCCACCAGGATGCCCAACGAACTGAATCACGAGTCCCAGGACGAGGCCGGTTTAGAGGTACACCAGTTCTGGCCTTTGGTGCAGATCAAGTGTTCGCCGGAGCTCTTATTTTTCCTGTGTTCTATGTACGCTCCGATTTGCTTGCCGGCTTACCAGAAACCTCTGCCACCTTGTAGGGGTTTGTGTCAAAGAGCAAGAGAAGGTTGCGAGCCGATTATGCTCCGTTACAATTTCAAATGGCCTGAACGGATGGATTGCAATCACTTCCCTGTGTATGGCGAAAAACCCGACGTCTTATGCATGGACCAGGGCAACGCTAGTAGTTCAACCACTTCAAGACCTCCATCGAAAGGAAAAATATCCAAATCGTGTAAGGGTTCAAAAAACTGCACAAGTCCCCACGGAGACATAAAAAGAAGCGGAAGGGAGTGCAAGTGCCATTGTCAAAATCCGCTGATTCTCCTGGGGAGAGAGCAAACCTCCCTAAACAGAAGCGTCGCAGGCATCGCAAACTGTGCCCACCCGTGCAAAGAGAGCTACTTCAAGGCGGACGAGAAGGAATTCGCTACTCTCTGGATAACACTATGGTCGGCATTATGCGCAGCTTCAACCTTAATGACACTAACCACATTCTGCATCGAAACCGAACGTTTCAAATACCCTGAGAGGCCCATAGTCTTTCTATCAGCTTGCTACTGCCTTGTCTCTATCGGATATCTGATCAGGGTTGGGATGGGGCACGAAGCTGTGGCCTGCGATGGTCCAATCATCAAATACAGTCTGAATGGTCCCAGTGCTTGTTTCTTCGTTTTCTTCCTCGTTTACTTCTGTGGAATGGCTTCTTCTATTTGGTGGGTAGTTCTATCTTTCACCTGGTTTCTAGCCGCGGGTTTAAAATGGGGGAACGAAGCCATTTCGAGCTACTCCGTGTACTTTCATTTCTTCGCATGGTTCATACCAGCTCTCCAGACAATCGCTGTGCTATTATCAAATGCCGTGGATGGTGATCCAGTCTCGGGCATTTGTTACGTTGGCAATATGAACATGGACAATCTTCGAACGTTTGTCCTGGGACCTCTACTGGTCTATCTTCTCCTCGGAACCAGTTTCCTATTGGCCGGTTTCGTTTCTCTGTTCAGGATCCGAAATGTCATCAAGAAACAAGGAGGGGTCGGCGCCAACTGCAAGACTGATAAACTAGAAAAGCTGATGATCCGTATCGGAATCTTCAGCGTGTTATACACTGTTCCCGCAACCATCGTCATCGGTTGCTACCTCTACGAAAACGCGTTCCATGACGAGTGGTTGAAGTCCCTTGCGTGTACTTGTCCCACAACTAGTATTATGACCTACAGGGAGAAACCTCTGTATTCCGTTTTGATGCTCAAATACTTCATGACATTAGCCGTAGGAATCACGTCGGGCGTATGGATCTGGTCGGGGAAGACCTTGGACTCTTGGAGACGATTCTGGAGACGCATGTTCGGCAAGCCGGACTTCACGGGAGCCAACGCGGTGCTCATCAAAAACCGGCCGGGTAAACCGCCCCCGCAGTACTTGGTGTCCGGACCGGGCAGTGCGTCGTTGCTAGGTCCGGCCGGCAGTGTGGCCTCCGCCAGCCAGCATCACCTCCATCACCACGTTCTCAAGCAACCACCATTAAGTCACGTATGACAAGCAGGCGAGGGGACCAACGCAGTTTTAGTTTCTCATGCTCCACAAGGATCGGGACCGTCACTGAGTAACTATGGACCCATTTGAGTGACCGCTTTGGTCCCTCGCCACTCGGTCACAGCGCTCTAGTCTTTTCGATGTGCCATCTATTTTTTGTTCGCCGATGGACACTTTATTTTGTACAGGTGCAACTATTTTTTGTATTATATACATATTATATTTATTTTTGTGGACTTGTGAAGGCGGAAATTCCCTTTTACTATGTGATTTTTTGATTTTATATTATTATCTACTCATATATTGGTTATTGACTGGTTTATGTTCCGTAACGCTTGAAATTTTTTTCTGTGAAAAAATTTATATAGCGGCGTGGATATTGGAAACTTGAAAGTTGTAATCAATTAAGTACGAACTCTAGTTATTCGTTGATATGATGTCGAATTGAAACTAGACAACACCTGAAACAATATTTGTAAATTTGGTATCCCTACAGATAGACCAGACCTTTAAAAATGGTAAAAAGTGGAAAAAAATTATAGTTGAATGAAACTCATTGGAAAAGGAAGAGAATATAACAAAAATGATAGGAAAAATAATTTACGGTTGATCTGAGTTCAGGAAGGGGAAGGGGTGAGTTTTAAGGGTAAAAAACGGTTAATCTCGATTTCCGGCAAAACTACAAGTACTATGGAAAAAAGTTAAATGGCAAAGTTGTAGGTAATAAAAAGATCTACAACTTTTGTATTCACACTTAAATAAATTAAATTATTTTTCCTATAATTTTTGTTTCAACGGGTTTCATTCTACTATAATTTTTTTCGGTTTCAAAAATCATCGACCCTGGTCTAAGAATTACTCCTGCTATTACGACTGAAAGTAACACGATACTTTGTAATAATGAAATAGTGGGAAGGAAACAAGACTTCACGGAAATACCTACATATTCAGTTTCGGCCATAAAACTTTTAACAGTCAGTGTTACATTTTGAAACGTGCAACATAAATATCTAGCCAATGTTCAAAATAAACAATGACTTGGTAAACTCCACATGTGATTTATGAGGTAAAACTCGACTATTTGTTTGTTGATGAATTCGGTCGAAATTAATCAACTTGTAACTTATTACTGCCTTCGAGTGGAAGTATAATTTTATTCTTCTACAAATACCGTTTCATAAACGTACCATTTAATCTTGCAGAATCAACACGAAATTGAAAACACGTAAAGTGAGATTTATATACGTAATTAGAATAATATAAGAAATGTAATGTACGTGGGGGGGAAACGAAGTAGGAAACTACCTAATATTTCAATAAAATTCGAAAGCTTTCGAACTTATATCAAAAGCATCGAGTCAAAGTCTGAGATAATAACTATTAATAGAGGTCAAAATGCCGAAATATTTAAAAGTAATCTTTGGTTTCAATATTCTAGTTTGAGACCACTGTGGACTGATTATGAACTCCACTCAAAATTTTGTCGTCTGGCATATTTCCAACATGTTTTTCTTAGACGTTACTACCCTCAAGTATACCCTTGTCACAAACCGATGTGTGACAATGAGTTGTTAACCTATTAACATCTATGTTATTGATGTAACCCTTAGGTTAGACCATTTTTGAGTAAAAAACATCTTTTCTCTTATACATTTCGATCCCTTCGAGTGTTCCTAAGTACAATTTATTTTTCTGAAATTGACTGGCCGAGTGGCCGTGATTTGCAACAACAGATTTATCGATGTTGTTTTTCCAAATGTATCAACCGGTAAATGTATCACGTATGCTTTTAATGACGTGTTGGAATGTTGTTGCAATCTAAAAATTTAATTTCATAGTTAAATACCTGATTTTAGCGAGTTTCATCGAATGTATTTCGCAGAACTTTTCTAATTTTTGTGGAAGGTTTGGGAGCCAGTTTTATATTAACCTTTTTAAAAATATTCTGAAGTTTGTCGTTTTTTTTCGGATGGAACGTGAAAGCTTTGAAACCGAAAACAAACAAAAATTCCAGAAATGATTGAAAAAAATCCTAGAAATTGTTCCTAGCAACACTTGAAGGTATCGAGATGTATAACAGAAAAGATGTTTCACTTTCTGATGTTTCCCTATTTTCAACCCGTTTTTTTCACTAATTTGTTTATGACTAAGGATATAATATCAACCCATACTTGAGTGTATTAATTGATAGCATGCTTTAGTAACGCTTCTTCTTTGAAGATGGAATTTTTGTTTCCGAAACAAATGTCAGACGACAATATTTGTAGTGGAGAAGAGTGTAGTTACCAATGTAATGTTCTTTGGTTTCAATTTATTTACCTGTTCAAGTGAATTCGCACAATAATACTCTTCTTTTCAGTTCCTAAAATAAGGAAAACTCCTCATCCACATATTTTATTATCATTATGAATCTTGTGGAAAGCATTGCACAGGACTCTCAACATTGTGCAACAAGTTGTGGAATATGCCATTCCGAACGTGTATTTCTCCAACATTTTTTCGAAAATTATACGACGTAACCTATTTTCAATCGAATACAGAAGGAACATTCAATTCATAATACGGTCTTTCAACTAGAACGCCCGATTTTTTAATGAAAAAGGAACTTATTTGTGTGTGATTTGCACGAAATTTTTTTTTTATTTAGAAACCCGATTTTATTTGAAAAACCAGAATGGATCTGGCTAATTTCTGTAGTTGGCAGTTGACCAGAGATGAAACCATCGAAAGATCAGTAGCCCAGTTCAAGTCACTACTGCATCAGATAAACAAATCCGCATATCACCTCTGAAGAACGTCCACCTTGACATGCGCTGTTCCGTCATGTTGAAACCACACATCGTTGGGTACTACCCGATGATTCCCCCGAACCAAATTCCCCACCGAACGGTGACTTTCCCGGAATTTGGTGCTGGTGTTTCTCGCTTGGACTGAATTTTGCTTGATCATACATTCGTTCAATCCAAAATGGGCCCTGTCACTAAAGATAATTGTTTTGCTGAAATTTCAGTCAACTTCCGGGCGCAGGAATAGCCCATGAGAAGTCGCAAAAAATGGCAAGAAATTTATTGCCTCGGTTTTCCCTCACGTACCTACTTATATTTCAGCAGATCTTCTATTTCTGTGATTCACGCGTATTGTTAGACTATTGTTAGACTGTTAGACGGCAGGACAGTTGTGTGAAACGTTTCTCGAAGAGAGCACTGATTCCGAGAAGAAAATGGGATGATTTGTTTACGTTCTTCAACCATATAACGTTCCATGATGATTGTATATATTTTTGTATACTGTTGTAGGGGATAGCGCACGCTGCACTGCGACCTTAGGATCTACATTGTCCCCACCATCAGATCGCCTTCCATTTCCAGAGTTCTAATGAACTACAGTATCCAGGGGATGGCTTCAAGGAGGCTATGTCTTCGCTCCTGCAGAATTCTTGCCCAAAGCATTTCTTGCGTTGGGTTGAGATGGCGAGGCATTCCATAATCAGATGATCAGGAGTTTCTACTCCGCCCCACAGAATCTGCACTTAATCAGTTTCTGCTAGCCCTAATCTCATCATATGCTTCCTAAGGCAGCAGTGCCCTGTGAGGAAACCAGTGAGAAGGTGCAGCGTCTTTTTACTGAGATCCATATATTTCTTGGATCTGACAGTGTCAAAGTTCCGGAAGAACTTTTTGGACTGACACATTCCTGGGAGAGATCTCCAGAATAAATCTTAGTTTTTTCTTATCCGAAATTCACTTTTGTAGGTGTATCTACCTACCCCACAGTAGGCTTCCGGGCCAATAAAAGGGGCTCATGCTCCTTTCTTAGCAAGTGTGTTGGCCTCCTCATTTCCTTTAATTTCCGAGTGACCAGGAACCCAGACCAAGGAGACTCTGTTGTTCTTTTCTACTTCATTAAGCTTTCTTCGGCACTCCCATTTTAACTTAGACTCGATAACATGGAGCTCAGAGCTTTAATAGCAGCTTGACTGTAAGAATGGATTGCTATTCCCATGATGATAAGCCAGACACATTTAATTCACGACAAATGTTACTTTGACAACAGGGACGCTATATCCTGACAAATTTCGATCTCTCTCTATTGGAAGATCTTTTAAACCAGCTCTCTGCTGTCAAATTCGGTGCATATTAATTCCTAGTGGGGATTAAGTAATTTCCGAAATTATGTTGGAGAAATAAAACTACCAAGATAAACTTCAACATACTTATCGCGTTTTCCGAACGAGCCTCTCATAGTAACTCAAGATTTGATTATCAAAATCAAGCCATAAATGCAGTGCCATAAACAAACACTCAAAAATGTCGGGACCACATGAAAAACTTTTATTGAAATATTAGATAAGATTTTGTATAATTCATTGTTAATATTTGTACAATATTTGATACATAAGTATTCTCGTAGTGTCAGAAATGAAATTTTTTGTAATAAGAATCCATAACCTTTTGTACTTACCACTTTATCGAATTGTAAATATACTTGTAACTGTAACTGCTGTAGTTTATGTGTATTCAGCAGTGGAATTTAATATTGTCGAGTCGTATTCATAAATACCACGGCTTCACTAATTCACATTATGATAGAACATATCAAATATGGAATTATCCGAAATTGTATCCTACGTTGATTGACATTTTTCACTAATTTTTCTGCAAGAACTGGAATTTTGTTTTGAGGGCAGCGAAACACTGTAGGTTTATCTCGAAAAATACTCTCTGCTTAGTAATACCATTGAGTATATAAATAGATATTTATATACTCAATGGTAATACTGATTATAAAATTGTATGTAAACGTTTCGTGATGATATTTTGTCCCTTTTTCTGAATTTTTCTTATGTTGGTGACGAAGCACAAAATTATATTTCTGTATATTTACTTTTATACATTTGTACAGTGATCATTTTATTTATATATGAATGAGTGTAAAAACCTAAAGCTAAGTAATTGTCTGTATGCTTCGAAATGTATACGATCTTGAATATATTTTATTGTTCAAATGTCATTTTATTTATTTACCTGATGAATGGATAGCTATACAAACACAATATTGCAAAATAGCTTGGATAAAAAATGTTTTGAATTATTTCTAGTCATGCTCTCCACACGTTTGTGTCGGTCTCTTGCATCGAACTACCGAGTTTCAATTCAGTCAGATCAGTATTTTTTGAGATATAGTGAAACAAATTTTTCAAATTTTTTTCCAATTTGTATGGGTCCTAACAATACAACACTTCGCATGCATAGGTCATGTTTCTTCAATTTGATGCTAAATTTCAGATAGATGTAGTGATTAGTTTTGAAAATATTCATAAAAAATGCTTCAACTAAAAGTGGCCGTATCTCCGAAACCGCTTGGTGGATTTCGCCCATTAACGAACTCAACCGACATATTTACGCTCCAAAACTTCCTCGCAAATTGCAACTCTGTAACTCATTTCGTTCGAGCTTACGGACGTACATAATTGGATTTGACCTCGGATTATTCATCAGTGAGTCTAACCTAATCGTTTGGGACCATTTTCGCCAAAAAATTCTAAAAATACAGACATCTGGGCGAAATGATAGTACACTGTTCCTCGCCGACCAAGCGCGCGAAAATTCACTGATAAACTCGATCTTTCGGGACCTGATTTAAATAACATCAGTATTTTCTAATTGTCAAGCATGGATGTTTAAAATATTATGCACTCAATTTCGCTTTCATTACCACCATGGTAGTGCTCAGATTTTTTTAGTAGATGGTTCAGGATGTACTTACAAAATTCAATTGTTGAGAGACAATCTTGTGGTCATCATCTCATTAATATCTCCCGTATTCCAAAATTCTCATTGTTGGCACTAAGCGCTAAATAAAAATCTATTACCATGTGAGTGCGCTAAAACTCCTGACGCCACAATATAGCACTAATACTTTTAATTTTATTCACTATAAAGAGGTATGTTCAACTTTCTTTTGAAACAATATAGAGAGTTCCTCCGGATATCACGCCATAAAAATATTGATGAAACATAAACTCTCAACTGAGAATGAAATTTCGCTGATGCTGGAATAGTATATTCTAAAACAAGTTGCAGAATGGGCTCCTATTAACACACGAATGCGAAGTGCACATGAGTGTTGAAATTGCCTTCTGCATCGAGTATTAGACGATATTTTCTCTATTTCATTTTGTAAAATACTGTTGAAATTTAATGAAAAATTCGGATTATATATCCTAGTGACTTTTGTATTGTATCTTGGTAGTTGGTGTGACGGTTACGAAAGTTGACAGATTACGGAATTTGAATTTGAAACGTACGTAGGGCATGGAGATTAGATTCAAAACAGTTTCCTAATAGCATGAATGATTCAAAATTTGCAAGAAGGAAATCTCTAGTACCATATTTTTTAATGAAAATAAAGCTTTTCCTCAACAATTACACTGACCAACAATTGCTAGGGATCACTTATGAACTTCTCTTCATTTGTATTTTTTTCAAGTTATCTCGTGAATATCTGTACATTATATGTTCTCTAAGGAAAAATTAAGATGTTTTGAGTTGATTATATCAAATTTTTCCTCACTTCATCGGCTCTTGTTCACAAAATCGATTATTATCTGTAGGCTGTTACATGTGGAGTGAAAAGCAATGTGGTATTTGTTATTAATTCTGTTTTTCTCTCTCGTTCAAACACATAAGGTGACAATAATTGAAGAAATGAGAACAATATTAGCTTATCAGTCATGCCGAGAACACGTTTGGCTCCTGTGTAACTGGACCAAATCATACGGTGGATACAGGAAGGTTTGTCCCAGCGAGAAGTGTCCCGGCGGTTGAATGTTTCGCAAAGTGTCGTGAGTCGGGCTTGGAATAGGTTCATCCAAAACGACTCAGTAGCTTATGTTCATGGGGGAGGTCGGCAGCGCAGTACAACAGCTGCCCAAGATCGTCTTTTGGTCCTCAATGCTAGGAGAAATCCCACTTACCCGGCGTCGCGGCTCAATAGATCACTGAGAGTTGCAACAGGAGTTCTAATTTCGAACCAGACTGTAAGACGACGACTACATGTTCGTGGTTTGAGAGCACGTAGGAGGGTACAACATCCCCGTTTGAATAGGGAACACCGGATTCATCGACGGCAATGGGCTGAGGAGCACCGCAATTGGACAGTTGAAGATTGGAGCCGATGTTTATTTACGGATGAGTCTAGATTTCGTTTGGTCAACTCCGATGGACGTATTCTTGCTTGGAGGAAAAGAGGTCGAAGGTATGCAGAACAGTTTATGGTACCCACAACAGCTTTTGGCGGAGGTTCTATATGTGTATGGGGAGGCATTTGTTTGAACCAACGCACAGAGTTGGTTGTTCTGCAGAACACCACAATGACCAGCCAGATATATCACAATATGATTATTGAACCCATAATTGTTCCGTTTGCGGCTGCCTTGGGCGAGAATCTCATTTTAATTGACGATAATGCCCGTCCACACCGTAGTCGTCTGGTTAATGAAGCGCTAGAAACTCATGCTATTGATATGATGGACTGGCCAGCTCGCTCTGAGATGTCTAGACAATTGTCAACCTTAGAACAACCGATCAATAACCTGGAGGACCTTTCTAACGCTTTACGGGATATTTGGACGAATTTGCCCCAAAATTTTATAAATCGTTTGATTGAAAGTATGCCTCGTAGGGTAGAATGCTTAAGACGAGCTCGTGGGGGGCCAACTAGGTACTAGCTTAACCGAAACTTCAGCCTTCTTGTGGTGTCATCATAAAATTTTTATGTTATTCAAACACAGAATTTTGAGTGTTCCTAATAAAGTCTTTTTTTCTCTCCAACTTTCCATTTTTTCATTCTTTTCTCAAGTGAACCATATTATCAACTGAAAATACTCTGATATCTGACTAAATTTATAATCTTGGAGTGAATAATTCAGAAATAAATTTAGAAAAAGTAAGTGATCCCTATCAATTGTTGAGCAGTGTATTTCACTATATCCAGATTATATTGTATTGTGAATTGACGTGTGTTGAAATTTGATAGGATCGAATGTCAGTGCTGACTACCACAAAACGAAAAATATAACTAGAAACAATGCGGGAATGAGTTCATTCCAGCACTATTTTCAGTGTTGGAATGAACTCATTACGATACTGAAATAGAGAAATGATTTATTCACGTAAAATTAATTCCCATCATTATTTCTGGAAATGCGTAATTTCTACATTTCCTCTTCAATATGAATGAAATATGAATTGAGTAATCTCATTTGAACTGCTAATTGCCGGAAAACCTAATTGCTGCTTCTTTTTCTGTATTCTTAATATTTGCAGGGGTGCTCTATGTTTTTCATCTCAACTACTTCATAATGTTGATCATTTCATAATTACTTATTACTTGACTAGGTATAGTAATGATCTGAATTGATGATTCTAATTAACGTACGAGACATTTCCTGGAAACATATATTTAATTACAATTTCAAACGACTGCTATTTATTTCGATGTTAGGGTAGGTGATTTCATTTGGCCGAAGATAAGAGAAAATAATATACAGTGTGGAAAAGCCAAATGAAATAAATTCATTATCTTGGTTACTGTACATATTTATGGAAAATCCCGAAACACGTCAAATTTAAATTTTAAATTGTTATTCTTCTTCGTAAAAAAGCGAACCCTACGTCTTCAACCCCTTTCGAAAGGCAGGTACAACCCCCAATTTTTCAAATATGGGCTTGTGATACATCGTTTGAAAGGTCGCGTCGTTCTCTATTCCGAAATGTTATCACTTTCATGTTTATTGCAAAACTCAAAATAGAAGAAAATAATCATGTGATTACCGAAATTCATTATAAAGGGTTTTCCAATCAGAGGTGTTATTTTGAATAGCCCGCTATTTCGGTAGATGTCACTTTTGAAGCTGTCATTTTTTGACATTTGACAAGTAGAAACTACGCCATTAATAAAAATGGAACGATACAAGCTTCAAGAACGCATTGAAATTATTAAAATTCACTATAAAAATGGTGAAAATTTGGCAGAGACGGTTCGTAAAACTCGAACATTTTTGGGTCGTCGTGAAGCACCTGTTCGGACCACAATAAAGAAATTGGTGGAAAAATTCGAGCTGTTGGGACAAGTGTGAAGAATAAAACCCGTGCACGTCGCTCAAGAACAGCCGAGAATATTGCTGCTGTAGCCGAAATTGTTGAAGAAAACCCAGGTTTGTCCATTCCTCGTCGTATTTTGCATAAAGATTTGTGTCTTAAGGCTTATAAAGTTCAGTTAACACAAGATCTCAAGCCGGCCGATCATCAACAACGTCGTGTCTTTGCTGATTGTGTAGTTGAAATGCATGAAAATGATCCGGATGTTAATAATATTATGTTCAGAATATCTCCAGTAAAAACAAAACTGGAATATTGGTGTATTGGAGTGGATTTGAGGAAATAATATTTATATTATGAGAAATCCAAATTTAGTGTCCTCCACTGGTGATCAAGTAATCTAGTTCAGAAATTGCGGGAATAGGACAGGAATAAACATACAAATGACTTCTAGATCATATATTCAGCTACGTTTCGCAGATCTACATCCGCTTCTTCAGGCCTAAAAACATCAAAATGACATCACTTATACAATGGTACAAACAAAACAGCAAATTACCTCTATAAAAATTAGAAGTTCCAAAACCAAAGAACAAGTCCAACATTGAACTCCGAGGTACAAAATCAATTCACAAGCAATCCTTCAAATATCCAGAAACCAGAAAGGTACATCAAGCTAAAACGAAAAAAAAAAAAAAACCTAACCATAAAATGGTCGAACACAGAAAATCCTAACCCCACGAAAACCGTCATGTCATATCACAATTGTCAACCACAAACACCACAAATTTCTTCTTTGTTGATATGGCAGGATAGTGTACACAATTTATCAAGACTGTAATTTATTTCTTAATTACAGTTTCACCCTGTCTGTCCGCTCTGCATACACATATATCTTGTCAAAATTGAATTATATAGCTTACTAAGATGTTCAGAATCAGATCTAAAATTGACAGAGTTGTTAAGATTTATGTGTATCATCTCTAAGATGTTCCTTTTCCTAAAGTGTTTTTCATTATCTAAGATTTTAACATTAGAGAAATCAACCCCGTGATCCTCTGTAAAAAAGTGGGAATACAAAGCCGTTTTCTCCCTATTTTTGACATCTCTGATATCACACTTATGCTGCCCTATTCTACTATGAAGATACTGTCTTGTCTGACCTATATATATTTTATCGCAATCCAAGCAAGGTTTTCGTGGGGTTAGGATTTTCTGTGTTCGACCATTTTATGGTTAGGTTTTTTTTTTTTTTCGTTGTAGCTTGATGCACCTTTCTGGTTTCTGGATATTTGAAGGATTGCTTGTGAATTGATTTTGTACCTCGGAGTTCAATGTTGGACTTGTTCTTTGGTTTTGGAACTTCTAATTTTTATAGAGGTAATTTGCTGTTTTGTTTGTACCATTGTATAAGTGATGTCATTTTGATGTTTTTAGGCCTGAAGAAGCGGATGTAGATCTGCGAAACGTAGCTGAATATATGATCTAGAAGTCTAGATTACTTGATTTATATTATGTTCATCATAGAATGGAGGAATGAATATCTCGGATGAGTTCGTTGTTGGGTAGAATTTGTCTATTGGTTTTGGATTGATAGTTTTTGGCCCTCTTGTTGAATTTAAATTCTTCTATGATGTTTGAATTCAATTTCGGCTAAGATGAAGTTCTTTCATAAGAATCCACTGATATAATTCCCAACTCTGTGAAACCAATACTTTCGGAGATATAATTTGTCTGTTTGAACAAGAGCGCCAGAAGGCTCCTGTCCACAGGGCTTGAACCAATTTTTATGTTCTTGAATAATAAACCACAACTCAAACTCGATATAGCAACGCTATATGAAATGACAGAACTAGGATCGCCCATTACCGAAATATAAAACGTCACCCTCACATTCTACACATCGTCAAACCTTCCACATACAATCTGCTCTGTCTCTGCCAACCCATATCATATGAATGGCTCAATTTGTATTCGAAAATTCATCACATCGCCAAATTTTCATGCGAGGGCCCGAACACAATTGATCGTTGAACCGGGCATGTTTCGCCGAATCAAACGTACCTATATTCCGGTCACGTTTCGGGGCGTTTTCCACTGACATTCTAATTGAAACTAGGAATTTTCATAACTATACGTTGCTCCGCGATTGCAATTTATCGAGGACTGCCGACTATTTAGTGGAGTAGAATTCTGCGAACTTCGAAATTACTCAAAGTTATGAGCTTGAAAGCATAACTTCGGCGGGATGTTCCGTCTTTTCTGTCGGCGCGCATTGATTTGAAATTTGGCGGAAATTACTCTGGAGTTGGATCAATTTTCTAAGTTATAAACCTTGGGAACGCAGCGGCCAAAATTATTTTGAAAATGTGTAGGAAGAAAATATATCGTACGAGAAAACACAGCAACTTGTGGTTCCAATAAGATGGTGCCACATGCAACATTGCTGGTTGAAAACTTGATCTATCGAAGCGGAAGTTCAGTAACTGTATAAACTAAAGAAAATCACCAGGACACAGAACAGAAAAATGGTGAATGTTAGAATAATAATAGTTAATCAGTTTTTGTTGTGTAGCTTTGACTTGGTTATTCCGAATGAAATTAAATTTAGGGTGAAGTTTTCTATAAACATGATACTTATTCTCCAATTAACAGTTTTCTGCTACTTACAATGGTTTCCTAGTTATAGATTCGCCATTTCAAAAATCTATGAGAAATTAGCATTAACAAAGCAAATGAAGATTAGCTTGAATTATTATAAGATTCTTCAATCATTTTAGAAAATTAAGTTAATCTTCATAATTTCTCCTGAAACGTACCGTTTTAGACATATTCTTCTTTGAATGATGTTAAGTCTGTATAACAATTCTGAAATTTAACAGCTTCTATGAATCCGACCCAGAAATAGAAACTCTCGATTAAAAGTAAAAGCCTATTAATTAATAATTATATTCATTATATAATTCACTTATACAATATTGAGAAGGAATGAAATGAAATGTTATGAAAACTAACAATATTATTTGTCAACGATGAAAGGACTAGCAGAGAGCAAAGTTCAGAGCAACCACACAGTGTGATTTCATCAAAGTTGAATAGCTTTCCAAATGCGTCATTCTTTTTGGCGCTCTTATACTATATTTTTATTTGTTTCAAGGATATTGTTACACGACAAGAATGGCAACTGGCTTGTGGTAGAGGTAGGGTATTGAGAATTAGAACATTTGTTTGTTCAAAATATTTTTCTAGCGAATATATATCGAATAAAATATTGAAACGTAGTACCTACACTACACTCTATTTGGTTAGTTTATCAATTTAATGGATCATTTTTCGATATTTCATCAGTATATTTAGTTTTGAATAATAGCTATCGAATGAAATATATTTTGCAATCTAATTGCTGAGAACCATAGACATAGAATATCATGGACTGGCCCTCACGCAACTTTATCACACAGTTCGTTGCGGAATACATTAGAGAGAGAGAGAGAGATGTTATGAAGGATAGAATAATTAAAGGCAAATAATGGTATAAAAGTAATGATGTTTTTATACCATGGACAAATACACAAATTGGAAATTGGGGTATATTGGAAAAGCTGAATGAATTACAGTAAGGAAATTTATGAGAAATATTTCCATATTATAAGCACAGTAATTTGTGTTATAAGTATCAAAATATTCAGAAACGAGTCGTATTTAAATGAAAATGTTTTGCCTCTAACTATTCTGTCTACAAATCACCAAAACACATACACAATACACGAAACCAAACAATACAGTATACAAGAAAGGTCAGAGGATAAAGGAAACCAATGTTTTGTATTCTGTGGTTTTGCCAAACGCCAAATTATAAGAAAATATTCATATACCGTGGTTTGCCTTTAACTATTCTGTCTTTTTTCAATGTTGATTTCAATGGTCTCTTTCTCACAACCAGTCCATGTTATTTTATGTCTATGCTGAGAACATAAAAAGTTGTCAAGGGGTATTGGGTGACTGAAAAAATGCTGTATACATGAGAATGTTTTGATGAATTTTCAAATTATACATCGAAAATAATAAGCAAAATGCTCAATTTAAGTGAGCCTTACATGAGAAAGATAATTAATACATTCGAATAAGTTCTATTCAAAATGTTCCAAAGATACTTCTTTACTGATGAATCCCTTATTTGACTTCATTATTTCTTGGCAAGATGAAATTTTTGTTCCAAACAAATGGTGTTTACATATAATGTCCGAACCGATTTCTGATTAATCAAAAAGTGAATTGATTTTTCAATAAACTGCTTCATTATATTCTTTTAAATTTGGATTTACGAACAAGCAACGTTGGAAAGTGAACTTTGACGCTTGTCAGTTTTCATTTATCCGCTTGTCAGAATCTTCGAATTCGACTCTAGCGGCACCATCGTTAATAAAGTGAAGTAGTACATAAAGTACGTGATTTGACAGTTCTAGGTCCGTTTTTCGGCCGAAAACTTTAACAGGAATTAGCAGGGAGTGTCGACACCTTGTTATTCTATACATCTTGCCATTGACGAACATTATGAGCAATCCATTTATTCCATGGTGAAGTACATAGTTTCCATGGAGAACCAGAGAACTTTGAACCCTTCTTCGCACCTGAAACGTAGCATGAAAATGTGTAGGCGACTTCTGAGAACGTCTAGAATAATTCAATAGCTAATTCGCCTTCAAGCTTATTACTGTCAACTTAGGGCGAGAAATAGAAATGGTATAACGCTACGCACGACAGCTCTTTGTTCTCAAACAACCACATAACGAACACGACTATTTTTCCCGTCAAGTAATTCAAAGGTTGTGTTATTGCCTATGAATGAGTTGTTCAATTGAAATGTGACCATACAAAATCAGAATGATCGAGACCCCAGATCCATGCAGCCTTCTTGGTATCGAGCTTTGTACACATACTACTTATCGTGCATGCAGATTAGTTTGATAGTTTCTAAGAAGTCGGGTCGATACAGAGCTAGATTGATAAAGACATGCAAATTTTCAAGACAATTCAAGATAATTTGTGACAATTCTTGAATTTCACAAAATAACTATCAACAAAATAATTCTAACGATTTTCATTAAGCGTCTGACGAAGGAGTCTGATATAGACTCCGAAACGTTACGACATAGTTATTTCTTCGTTGATGTTTTTTCGTTGTTGTTTGTTAGGCAACATTGTTCAATTGATTGCTTCTGACAAATATCTTGTGTTTCTTACGCAGAAGCAAATCACAAAATAATTAATTTTTATTTTATAGATATTTTTCAGAGTTTGGGAGAGAAAACCCAGAAAAAAACCTTTCAATAATGAGTATACCTTCCACAGTATCCTTTAATGATTACTTACTCCCATATTAGCTTAGACTCGATAACATTGGAGCTCAGAACTTCAATAGCAGTTTGTCTGTCAGAATGGATTGCTACATAACACCTCTGATGTCTGTAATTTTCTAATTTTTAGATGAAAATGGTCTTAAACGATTTGGTTCGACTCACTGATCAAGAATCCGTGGTCAAAATCGATCCTGAATCCATTGATATCATTCGCAACTCTGAAAAAAAAATATTTCCTATGATATGATTTTTTTTAAAAAGAGCGGCAAAGCTCCTGTCCACAGGGCTTTTCCACATTTTTATCAAGAATATCAGCCTGTACACTTTCCACGAGTTTTGAATCATCCTGTATATAGAATTTGATATATAGGTTGTTCCAAGCAGAACAAGAGCACAAGAACTAAAATACTAATAACAATTTCTGAGAATAATTCTCTCCTTCTGTAGATCGAAAAGAAACATAGCGCATCCTGTGTATTTCAACTGGCATTATGATATTCCCAATAATTAAAAATCCAATTCATAACGTACTGAAAACTGAATGAATCAATTCGTGATGAACGAGATTTAAAAATCATTTTTCTGGTCCTCTGTGCATGCTGATATTTGATTCAACTATCGGAAATTGAACACGTTGGTATGTTTGCTTGGATTGAGAATAACAATACTTTCGAAAATAATATTCCCCAATAATCCAAGTAATTTAAAACCTGTTAACTGAAGCGTTATGATGATTCAAATATGTGCACCTGTTTCATGAACAAATTCTAAAACATATCCGAGTCTGTTGTTGAATATGCTCGTTGTCAACAATGGATCGATTATTGGATACCAGAACAAAAATAAATATTTGAATCATATTTCAACTAGCAATGGATTATGACATTCTCAACACCCAGGAGCTTTTGAGCGCATGTTCTATGTTCTACTCACCTCTATTTGACACTACTACGAATTTAGCATCGATCTATATCGTTTTATCAGCTTTAAAAAAATATCTGAATACATTTCATACCATTTTAATGACAGACTTCGGTAGAGAATTTTTAATTGTGCCATATGTATTCAATTGAAATTGAAATACGAAAAAACTTACGCCTCAAGTAACTCCAGGATATGACCTTCTAAAGAATCAAATTTCTATATTTTGTGTTATGGAGGAAGTAACAACAACATTTCAGAATCAGATGAGATTTGGCCGATAATGCCAATTGACGAACTTAAATGTCGCATTCGGATGCGCAACCTACACTGAAAATTACAAGTTGCAAGTCATACCGCCGTATTCACAAAGAATTCAATCTCCGTTAAGTCCTAACTGCGGTCCTCAGTTAAGGATAAATAAGAATCGCAACCTCAGTTTAAGTGCAAATTAACGTGAAACAGGCCTGTTTCAGCACCGTTACATACGTTTACTAAGGTTGCGATTCTTATTTATCCTTAACTGAGGTCCTCAGTTAGGACCATGTTAGCGTCAATTTTCGCGGATTTTCGTGAATATCGTATGCTAAAATTACTTGAGACGAAAGTTTTTTCGTATATTATTAGATATTCAACGAATTTCAATTCCGATACATGTCCAGAATTAAAAATTGGTTCAAGGCCTGTGAACAGGAGTTTTGGCGCTCTTGTTCAAACTTTGACAAATCATATCTCCGAAAGTATTGCTTTCTCAGAGTTGGGAATGGTATCAATGGATTCTTTTGATAGAACTGCAACATGAAGGAAATTCTTTTCAAATTATAGTTTATTTATCAAGATTAAATGTACAACCTTCAATGATTTAATACTTCAAAAATAATCATTTGAAATAATAAGGAAAGTATCATCGAAATGTCTAGAGCAAGACTGCAAACAATCATAGCAGATTGTACATTTATTCCAGATATTTGAATAGGTAGAGGCTGACGAAGAAATTATTTTAATAGTTCAAAATATATTAATAAATTACAATTCTCTTTTCATATTTTAACAGTTTATACCACTAACACATTCATTCTGTATTATGAACCTTAGCTCAAGAAAAAATATTTGATACACAAATTTAGATCCATATTTCAGCATTTTTTTGCTAGCAACTTTATGAAAATACTGTATATAGGAACATGTCTTACTACTTAAGGAAGTAAAAGGTAATATTAACCTCAGTGGTCAACGAACACTAATTTCTTTTGATGATTCCATTATGTTCTTCTTTCCTATTGACCCCATAAACTACATCATTAAAATGATCCAATTCTAAATCTTCTGAAACACCGTCCCGAATTTATACGTAAATTATTCAATATGCAACCAGTCAATAGTATTTTCGGATTTTCGGTTTCAAAACAGTCTTGTATACAGGGTGAGTCTTTGACCACTGCATTAATTTCAACCAAAGATTCCTCTCATCAAATGAAAAACTTTTTTTATTTACCATTTTTCCAGATTCGGCTCAGGTAAAAAGATACAAGCGTTTAAAGATTTCACAATGTGCTAATACACTCCCGCATATAAATTATCTATGACATTGTTGGCGGACGAGAATAAGGCATGGTAACGTGATTTACAGCTTGATTCGGGATTCCAACGCTCAGGGACGGATTCATAAAAGTAGTGAAATTTCTGGAGTTTTCCATTTCAAAACATTCAATGAAGAATATCTCGAAAACGGTGCGTTTAAGGAGAAATGATGAAGAATAATATAATGTTCTGAAACGATGGAGTATTCTTGAAATGACTCAAGAAAAACTTTATATGCTTTCTTTATGCTAATTTCGTTTAATTTTATGAATCCACGAGTCCATAACTAGAAAACCAGAAGAAGTAGAAAATAACTAATATTTGGAAAATATGTATCATAGTTATAGGAAACTTTACGCCAACATTCATTTTATTCGAAAAAAGGTCAAAGCTACAAAATAAAAACTGATTTTTTTTCAAGATTTCAACAGCCTGTATCTTTTTATCTGAGCTGAATTTGGAAAAATGTTAAATGAAAAAAGTGTTTCATTTGAGGAGAGGAATCTTTGGTTGAAATTAATGCAGTGGTCAAAGATTCACCCTGTATATTCACAAATTCAAGAATCGGATACTTTCCAGCAGAAAATATTTTCAAACTACGAATTGACATGTCTGTAATAGCTAGATAAGATAACATTTATGAAGAGTGAACACAGACAGATATAATTCGCATTCTGTGAATACATAGAACTACGATGTATTATTGAAATTTTGTAAAATCCTATCTCCGAAAGTATTAGATTGTTAGAGTTGTAAATGATATCAATGGATTTTTATAATAAAACTGCATGTTAAACAAAATTTAATTCAAAAGTTGTAATGTAAAAAAAAAATTTTTTTTCGTTACTCCGATATCATCAGGCTGATTTTGCCCAGTAACGAACTTAATCGAGATATTTATTCCTCAAACATACTCTGAAAATTTTAACTATCTAGCTCATTCCGTTTCAGAGTTATCTGTTATGGCCGGACGGACGGATGGCCGGACAGAATCGATTTTGACCATGGATTCTTGATCAGTGAGTCGAACCAAATCGTTTAAGACCATTTTCAGCCAAAAATTCGAAATTTACAGACATTTGGGCAAATTGATAAGCACTCTGTTCCGAGGAACAAGAGCGCCAAAAATTATATAATCGTAGATGATTCTCCCATTACTCAAGTCTGTCATTATAATGGTACGGAAATCTATTCATATCTTATGAAAGCTAGGAAAACGGTATATATCGATGGTAAATTCGTGTGTCAAATAGTGTCAAATAGAGGTGAATAGACAAAAGAACATAAGCGCAAAAGCTGCTGGCTTCACGTCAATGCTCGAACCAATTTTTGGCGCTCTAGTTCCTCGGAACTGAGTGCTTATCAATTTGCCCAAATGTCTGTAATTTTCGAATATTTCGATGAAAATGGTCTTAAACGATTTGGTTCGACTCACTGATCAAGAATCCGTGGTCGAAATTCATTCTGTCCGGCCGGTCCGGCCGGCCGGTCCGGCCGGCCGTAGGCACGATAACTCTCGAACGGAATGAGCTAGAGAGTTGAAATTTTCAGAGTAGGTTTGGGGGATAAATATCTCGGCTAAGTTCGTTATTGGCCAAAATCGGACAAATGGTTTCGGAGTAACAAAAAAAAAATTTTTTTTTTACGAAACAAATTCCAAATTAAATTTTTTTTAATAAAAAGTTTTATCATGAGAATCCAATCATATCATTTTTAACTCTAACAAGCTAATACTTTCGGAGATATGATTTTTCAAAATTTCAATAATAAATCGTATTTCAACGTTGTCACAGAATAATATTATTCTATGTATGAATATGAATTGTCATAATGTCAAATGATGTTCCTGAGACTAATCAATCGAAGAATTGTGAGCGAAGTGAGAAAAATCTCAGATATGATTTTTCAAAATTTCAATAATAAATCGTATTTCAACGTTGTCACAGGATGATATTATTCTATGTATGAATATGAATTGTCATAATGTCAAATGATGTTCCTGAGACTAATCAATCGAAGAATTGTGAGCGAAGTGAGTTAAATCTCAGTTGTTTGCTCCGATATTAGTTTTTCTCAGAAAATTCTTACATTTCGGAACTGAACATGAAGTAAGAGATCTGAGAGTAGTGAGACTGCTTTTCATCCATAGACATAGATATATCTCTCGAACGGAATGAGGTAGGTAGTTGAAATTTTCAGAGTAGTTTAGGGAGATGAATATCTCGGTTAAGTTCGTTATTGGGCAAAATTGGCCAGATTTAATTTGATTTCTTCCATGGTGCTTTTCTCATTCTCATGATTGCTCATTTAATCTTGATAAATAAACTATTATTTGAATTGAATTTCCTTTAGGATGCAGTTCTATTATATGAATACATTGATATAATTCCCAACTCTGAGAAACCAATACTTTCGGAGATATAATTTGTCTGTTTTTTCATCCTCCTCTATTCCGGGAAAACAAAAAGCGCAACCCTCGTGTGCTAACGGACTGAGGAAACCGATATCTCCGGGTGAATTTAAGCGGAATTAGTTCCGATGAAGCGGCAGCGAGCTGGACAGGTCGTAATTAGCAGTAAGAATGATCGATGATACGTCATAACTGTAAACTTATCATTGCGCCACTTGGGGCATTAACATATGACCGGCGTCGGCTGCCGTTTCGCTGTGCCACCCCGAAACCACAATTTAAAATCAATACTGCCGTCGAGGCATTCCGTGTTACAAGTGTCTATGGTTCTATGTATAGTTAGCAGAGATAGGAATGCAACAATCTCCTACTCCAATATCTGCCTTAAGAAACGAATATTGAAAAAGAGGCACTCATGGCAATCATTTTCAGTTATGTATTTCCCAGAATATACAGTTTGAAAGGCGGAAAATCCAGGAGGTGATAGAGAATCGAAAAATAATATGAATTTGCTTAATAAACTATATTCGGGAAATGTTAGGGCAACACACGAGACGAGAGTATAAAAAATCTCGTCTCGGTATCGCCAATTCCCAAAAAATTAAGTCTCGTTCTCGTCTAGTTATCAGTTGTCTCGTCTCGTCTCGCTTAATTTTGAATAATGATAATAAATATTACAATATAAACGAAATGGTATATAATAATGAATAATTCTGTAAAGCTATATTTATTACGCTCTTGTACAAAAATATTTACAAACATATTATTTTTAATTTTAAACACTCTAATGACATCTTTTAAATTATTCGATGACCAAGAATTCAAACATAATCACGCTTGCATCACATCATCTTTCAATAATGTACGTGTTTTTGCCATGATCATACCTTCTGTGGAAAATAATCTGTCAATAAGTACAGATGTAGCCATTAATAAATCATCGGCCATCTTGGAAAGTGTAGGAAGAACTTTTTATCACTCTCTACCACTGTAAAATATTTTGATTCCTATTTGCTCTTCCCAACAGCAAATATTCTTCAAACTCAGCATTCCAATATTTCGAAAGTTTTGTTGATGTTTTAAATAGGCTATCGATGTCGATACATTTTTTAATAGAATTGAACAATTTGGTATAGTTTTCGAAGAATACCTTCCCAGTGGGTATATCATTGAGGGTGTTCTTGGCGTATTCCTCATAACACTTTTCGAAACATTGAATAGCTTCATTCCTTTACCAGTTTTATTATACGTAGTTCCACAGATGTATACAATAATTGTTCACATCTTCACTACAAGGAGCACAAGAGAATACATTTCTCCAGATGTTCAGATAGAGACGAAATTTTCAGAGCATTGGGATTTAGGGGCAATAAAAGTTGTCCGTTAAGTATTGAATTCATAATGGCATCCATTTTTATGGTTGTGAATTCTATTTCTTCTTGAAAAAAAATCTCAATTATCGCAAGGTCATAACATTCTAAAAAATCGTGTATTTCTAAAACGATCGATGCATAATATAGACAAAATATATTGGTAATTATAGTGGAAACTCTTCATATTCAATTGTTTTCTGTGGGTGTTGAAAAAAATCGCGTCGTATATAAAACATCATACAAAAAAATTTAACGAGACTCTCGTGTTGCGCTGTATCACAACCCACTATATCTACTAGCCTGGAAGATGATAAAATGGCAACACCGCTCGGAGACGTACGTCAGTCGAACGTTTGTTAGTTTGTTATTGTAAAAATGGACGATTACTTCTGATTCTGGAGTTAACCATTATTGTTTTTCGCGGGCATTTCGTGGTATTTTTTGTGTATAACGGTGTCAAATGTGAATTAATGCAATGCAGTGATAAATATGGTCGGATATTTATATGTTCTGTGATTAAACTGCAGTGTGTAAATAGTGAAATTTCCTTTGGATTATTTCTACTTATTGGAGATGAGTACATTTCAGTTGAGACTATAGACAACAAGATGGACTAGAAATATGAGTGAAATAGAACTTTCATTTCTTCCGATTTTATAAAACATTTCGATGACCTTTCTAATAATTTTTCAACAAAAATTGATACATCTGAATAGGAGATCAAGAAGCTCAAAGAATCTATTTATTTTTATATATATGTATTCAATTTCCAAAAGTCTGCATCTGTAGATGCTTCAGTTGAAATCAATAAGGACCTTATTATTCATCTTAAATTATTCATTAATAATGTTCAGATTTTCTGCAGTGATTTGAAATGGATTCTTCCTTTCGATGTATTACCTTTACCCGAGCAGATGGTCTCAACCTCAGATCAATAAGTAAACATTTCCCGCTACAGAAATATAATTAATGGGGATTCAGATTCGGAATTTATCAATTTGTTTTATCAACATTTTTACACAGTTCAGAACAAAAAATAATTTTATGTGAATTTACTCTTTGTAGCATTGAATTGATATTCTGAATTCACATAGAGTTGTAGTTGTGGTTTACATTCATAAATCATTCTAAATTCAGCTTGTTATGATTTCGCAAATTAACTTTTGAAGAATTTTGTAGAAAATACGAATTACAATGTTATTGTCCACCGAATGGAAAATATACAGAAAGATTTGTAGACAGCAGAAACTTACCATTATAGTAAGAACCAAAACAAGACAAAGATGATTATCACAATTTTCTCAATTTTATTATAGTCTTATATAATAGTTATGTTTGGGAATATGTTTTTATTTTGAGAATTTCATTCAAGTTTATAATTTTTTGGTCTACAACAATTTTTTGTCTAGAACATCTTAGAACTGTCTAATCGTCCTGAAAATATACTCACTTGTTAATTTTGGGTTGTAGATAACGAATCTGAAGTTGAAAATCCGTGCTCTCTTCTAGTTTTTTTTTTTAAATCCCAAAGTGTCCAAAATCACAACACTTCATCTCGTAATTACATTGTTTTAAACTGTAATCGGTAAATATTCATCATAAATAAGGTCTTATTGTAGTCCTCATCATTTTTCGACAGTAAATTATTTGAAAAATGATGAAATAGTCGAAATTTCATCAAAATCCAGCGCTACCGCATTGAAGGAGTTGCCTCTAAGAGACGATTAATTGCGGCGTTGTCAGACTGTGTTCCAGGCTATCTCAATAGTGGGCTGTGGCTGTATGTGGTCTCGGTATCGCCTATAATATTTTTGAAAACGTCTCGTCTCGTCTCGTCTCGCTTTTACGAGACGAGAACGAGACGAGACGAGAAAAATCTCGCTCTCGCGTGTAGCCCTATTTCCGATACATATGACAGACGACAAAAACTGTAATGGACAAGAGTGTAGTTACTTTTGTAGTGACAGCATAATTGGCTTGGCTAGCTTTCAAATTGACACCTGGTATAGACTTAGACTATATAGACCACATTAGTTAGGTTAGGCGGGAAATTTGAATTACGATCCATCCGTGGATCCGAGCACTGAATTCCCCATGCATTTAGTATGGACCTAAAATTTACGCGAATTTCTCGCCTCTTTTTAGATACTTTGGCTAATTTCTTAAGGTTTATTTTGGTTGAAATAGATTCTGTGAACCTTTCTCAACCATCTAGAATCAAGTTTTCATAACAAAATTATATATTTCCAAAATAATTAATAAATATAAAAGTGTTCACTAAATTCGATTGACGTATGTCTTAGCTCACTCGAAAGCAGTCAAAAATAATAACATAACCCTAAATCGGCCTTGTGATGACGCACAACAGAAGTCATCTACGACATACGGAAATCTTTCGAACTAGAATGGTTTCAATTTTGATTTAAGGATAAATAGAGGTAGATTTTAATGTGGAAATAACATGAAAACATGCACTAATGATGAAGGTACCCAATACTTGTTGTCTCTGTACTAACAGTCTCTTTTAAATAGGGTGGTTTCATCTTAAAGTTGAAATTCCTTGTTAAAAAATTTGAATATGGATCTCCCGCCAAGCGAATGATTCTAACCTAACTAATGTGGTCTATAGACTATAGTCTAAGGGTATAGATCGTGGATAACTGCCAGCCGAACTATTGAGACCCTCCAGTTGAACGGCTCCTGAAAGGAGTATAAGAAACGAAAGAGCCCGGTGGAGGAAAAGTGATCGTTATTCATTTCCAAAAGCCCACAGACAGCTCGGTTCTTTTTATGATTACCTAATCTAGTGAGAAGAATGAAAGACGTTTTCTCGTATCTCGCTGAATTCAGTGGAATCTCCACCACCAGGGATAATGTTTCCAGACGACTGGACGCTTTCAATCAACACACCTCATTACCCGTTCATCAACTTTCAGTTCACCCCTTCTGTTCGACACCCCCTCAATTCGCCAGTTCATATGACACGTTTAATCTAGAGCAGCTGATTGCTTGGGAGAACAACTCGTTTCGCGTTGGGTAGAACCGCGATGTGTCGAGAATGTATGGTTTCTGGAATTCGATTACGACAGCATACGTACAGGGGATTGGAAAAAAATTCCTACAAAAGTTATATTATTTGAAATAATTTCTTTTTTTTATTGCATTTACTTATAAAGTTGTTTCAGAAATCCTGTACGTAACCCTACGTTATTATTTCAAATGGTTACCATTTTGCCCAAATGTCTGTAATTTTCGAACTTTTTCCCAATACGACGGACAAGTTCGTTAATGGGCATAATTTCGGGAGAATCGTATGACTCAAAAATTTTTAAAAAAGATTGAAAAAAGTTCTATATATCAAAAACTATTCGTCCGACATTCGACCTAAGTAAGTTTGAACACAATCTAATCTATATTGTTGTAGATCCGAGCAGCCTTGTGTGAGAGTTCAGTAGATGGATGGGTGACGGTTGCCTCGATAACTTTTGAGCGAAAGGAGATAGGGACTTGCATTTTCAGGGTAGGTTGCACATCCCAATTTTTTTCACTCACAAACACAAATTCAGAACGCAGTCTCAATATAATATGTACACTTTATCCATATTTTTGTGTTTTTCCATTTTTGTATATTTTTGGCGCTCTAGTTCCTCGGAACTGAGTGCTTATCAATTTACCCAAATGTCTGTAATTTCCGAATTTATGGCTGAAAATGGTCTCAAACGATTTGGTTCGACTCACTGATCAAGAATCCGAGGTCGAAATCGATTCTATCCGGCCGGCCGAAGGCACGATAACTCTCGAACGAAAGGAGTTGAGGGATTGAAATTTGCAAGGTGGGTTTGGAGCGTAAATATCTCGGACAAGTTCGTGTGGCGATGGGCGAAATCCATCAAGCGGTTTCGGAGTTATGGCCGATTTTAGTAAAACACATTTTTCATGAATATTTCCGAAACCGATCACTCGATCTATCTGAAGTTTAGCATCAAATTGTAGAATCATGACCTTCATACGCATGTGAGGTTTTGTATTGACCAGGTTACCGCAAAGTGTAAAAAAAAAATTTCAAAATTTAAAAAAAAATTTCCTACAATAACAATCGAACGGAATGAGCTAGGCAGTTGAAATTTTCAGAGTAGGTTAGGGAGATGAATATCTCGGTGAAGTTCGTTATTGGGCAAAATAGGCCAGATGGTTTCGGAGTAACGAAAAAAAAATTTTTTTTTAAGCAACAAATTTCAAATTCAATTTTCATTCAAGATGCAGTTTCACCATTAAAATCCATCGATATCATTTTCAACTCCAACAAGCTAATATTTTCGGAGATATGATTTTTCTAAATTTCAATAATGAATCGTACTTCTATGTTTTCACAGAATGCTATAATTATTCTATCTAAGCTTTATTATATGATCTGTGTTCATACTCGTACATTTCATCCTGTTCTATAAGAGAGAGTCATTTCAGCTATTTTAACTTGATTTCTTCGATGATGAAGTTCTCATTCTCAAATTGCTCATTTAATCTTGATAAATAAACTATTATTTGAATTGAATTTCCTTTATGCTGCAGTTCTATCATAAGAATACATTGATATAATTCCCAACTTGAGAAACCAATACTTTCGGAGATATAATTTGTCTGTTTGAACTAGAGCGCCAGAAATCTCCTGTCCACAGGGCTTGAACCCATTTTTTTCAAACTAGGGGCGCCAAAAGCCGTTTCTCCCCCCCATCAAATCTTACCTGAATGAAGTGATAGAACTATGCTCACAATTCCTGTGCAACAATATTTGGCGTACAAATACTGCCCCTCCAAAGTCGGTCGAAATCATTTCAAATCGTACTCGGTCTGTTAAATTGAATTACGCGAAACTACGCCGGCCTTGTAATACGATATTTAAAATTTCATAAGGGACCGCTAAAAGGATCCGTAATCGAGTTAAACCGTGATTAATTACATTTTGTGTGCCAGAAGTAATTCATTCTTTGAGACTGCGACCATCGTGAATTCGAGTTGGTGGGAAAATATTCATCAGTGCAAAATTCGCTATGTGGCACAGAAATGCAGGTTGAAAATGATTTCATTTCATTACGTATCTATATTTCACATAAATATTGTTGGCAATAATGCATCAAGTGGCTAACTTTAATCCTGTGTCCATTATACCATTACCATTATATTAATATCCAAAACAAGACAAACTCCAAGATGATTATCACAATGTTCATTAGCCTACCTTATTAGTCTTATATAATAGTTATGTTTATAATTCTTTTGCCAATAGTTAACCCTACACCTTCTCGTGGTTCTTGCTGAGCAATGAATTGAATAACAACAACCTAGGTTTCTATTTCAACTTGATCTCAATAATATTGTGCAGAATGAAATGTAGTTATTCAATTTATTGAAAAAGTAGGGTCTCATATTGTTTATTCATCCAGGGATTCCAAGCAAGAAAACCTATTCAATGAGTTCAGTTGAGTTTTAAATTGGAAATATACGATATCCAGCGCTACCGCATTGAAGAAGTATGCCTCTAAGAGACTATAAATTGCGGCGTTGTCAGACTGTGTTCCAGGCTATCTCTATAGTGGGCTGTGATGATAGATACCCTCCACCCAATTAAGCACCACCTTTCCATAAAAGTAGTGCAGAAAATACTTATTGAAAACCATTATGGAAACCTGGGCAACTCATTCAGAATTATTTACAAATCCTAACTATCCCTAACGATGCTTATAGTTATGTACCTATACGAGCCTGCTCTGAAGTGAATACGAGATCGGAAGAAAAGAGTTCGCTAACCTATCCAAATGAAAAAATGATTTACCTTGTTTTTTATTGCAAAAAGTGAAAGCTCCTCATTCAATCTGCCATAACTCCAGAGATTTCTCAAATACGACGATTGTATGTGGGAGATAGTTAAAGTGATATTGACCCATTGCCGTATGTACTCAATTTATCAATACTAAATATCCATAAGACCATATCAGGAGAGAACAGTGAAACGATTTATTGAACGTGATCTTAAATTCTGTTTACTTAGGATGTACTGCTATTTGCTAACTCAAATGTAATATTGACATACGACAGCAATCACAGATATTTACTTACATGTGTTACTTGATTTAAAAGTGTTATCTATTGATGTAGATTGGGATCGAATTTAATAGGCAACTATTCCTGTTCTTGTTAAAGTTATTATAATTTGTATAACAAAAATAATAGTATATTCTAAAACAAGTTGCAGAATGGGCTCCTATTCAAACACGAATGCGAAATTCGAAAACGAGCGACGATATTTCAAGGGCGTTGCCAGGAATTAATTTCGGGGGGAGGGGTTTGAAATTTTGGCAATTGACTTTATAAGGGCAGGGTCGTTTTCAGTAGCAAGTATTTATTTGTTTTTAAGAAAAAAATAACATTTCGGGGGAGGGGGGGGGGGGTTTGAACCCCCAAATCCCCCCCCCCCTGGCTACGCCCTTGCGATATTTTCTCTATTTCAGGCAAGTTATGTAAAATACTGTTGGTATTTAATGAAAAATTCGGATTATAGATCCTCGTGACTTTTGTGTTGTATCTTGGCAGTTGGTGTGACTGTTGAGAAAGTTGACAGATTACGGAATTTTAATTTGATCGTACCTAGAGCATGGAGATCAGATTTAAAACAGTTTACTAATAGCATGATAAATTCAACATTAGCAGAAAGGAAATCTCCAGTACCTTATTATTTAATGAAAATAAAACTCTTTCTCTCAACAATTATTTCACTATGACCATATCGAGATTATATTATATTGACACACGTCAATACGTGTGTTGATATTAATTGATAGTATCGAATGTCAGTGCTGACTATCACAAAACGAAAAATATAACTAGAAACATTGCGGGAATGAATTCATTACAGCTTTACAGCACTGTTTTAGTGCTGTAATGAACTCAGTACGATACTGAAATGGAGAAAATGTATTCTTTGAATAGTTGGTGAAAGTTGGCCCATAGATGCATAGAATACATGGTGAAGACACTCTTTGACATATTTTCGGCCGATTTACGGTCCAAATACTGTCAAAATACAAGGATTTTGTTTTACTTCAATTTTCGCCGATAGATGCCGGCAGTAGAAATTTTATGGACAAAATTACCGACATGTCAAATTAAATTTGAATCTTTGCTTATTCCAGTTTCTTGTGGAAAGTCGTTTGCCGCGCCGAAAGTAAGCCAAATGTTAGCTGTGTGAACTCTGAACGAGTATCCAGAACCATTTTAATCAAATACTATTTTCATTTCGAAAATACCTCGTTTTTATGCGAATATATTTTTTTAACAATTGTATATTCTTACCGGATCAGGGGCAGATTTCTAGTATCAAGATAGTTATTAATTTTAATATTAATAATATTGAAAGATCGCTGATACCGTTAATTGTTAATAAATCAACATAGGAGAACGTAAGACTTGTTGATTTACTATAATCTTGCCGGTTGATGAACATAAACTGTTTTAACAGTTGAAATTAAGATATAACTCTATTGATTAATAATTATATTCATTATACAATTCAGTTATATATTGAGAAGGAATGAAATGCCATGTTATGAAAACTAACAATATTATTTGTGAACGATGAAAGGACTAGCAGAGAACAAAGTTCAGAGCAACCACACAGTGTGATTTCATCAATTTGAATAGCTTTCCTAAGGCGTCATTCTTTTTGGCCCTCTTATACTATAATATTATTTGTTTCAAGGATATTGTTAAACGACAAGAATGGCAACTGGCTTGTGCTAGAGGTAGGGTATCGAAAATTAGAACATTTGTTTGTTCAAAATATTTTTCTAGCGAATATATGTATATTGAATAAAAGATTGAAACGTAGTACACTACCCTCTATTTGGTTAGTTTATCAATTTAATGAATCATTTTTCGATATTTCATCAGTATATACTTAGTTCTGAATAATAGCTATCGAATTAAATATCTATATTCAGCAATCTAATTGCTGAGAACATGAAAAGTTGTCAAGGGGTATTGGGTGACTGAAAAAATGCTGTATACATGAGAATGTTTTGATGAAATTTCAAATTATACATATAATATAATAAGTAAAATGCTCAATTTAAAAGAGCCTTACATGATAAAGGAATTACTACATTTGAATAATAATATGATATCGAAAGATATTGTATGTAGAGGTATTACAGAAAATTCTGTAATCATTCAATGTATTTCAAAATACATAAATTAAATGCTTGTACTCTAATGACGTTGGATGTGATCTTTCGTAATGGAAAAATAATGATTTCACAGATTTCTTCATTTACAGTTCCATTCAAAATGTTCCAAAGAAACTCCTTTACTGATAAATCCCTTATTTGACCTCATTATGTCTCGGCAAGATGAAATTTCTGTTCCAAACCAATGTGGTTTACATATTATCTCCGAAGAGATATCTGATTAATCAAAAAATGGATTGGTTTTTCAATAAACTGCTTCATTATATTCTTTTTATTTGAATTTACGAACTAGCAACGGTGAAAAGTGAACTTTGTCGCTTGTCAGTTTTCATTTATTCGCTTGTCAGAATCTTCGAAATCGACCCTAGCGGCACCATCGTTAATAAAGTGAAGTAGTACATAAAGTACGTGATTTGACAGTTCTTGGTCCGTTTTTCGGCCGAAAATTTTAGCAGGAATTAGTAGGGAGTGTCCACACCTTGTTATTCTATGCATCTTGGTTGGCCCCATAGACACGGTAGAAACTAGTGTCCGACCGAAACTGGTTTTTCAGCCGAAACCGAAACCGAACTTTCGGCCAGGGTCTCAGTTTCGGCCGAAACCGAAACCGAAACTTTATATGTATTTCATACTGAAATCTATTGTATTTTTTACAATTTTATTTGCATATACATAAAAACAGTTAAGCAGTGTTAAATAAAATAAAGAGACAACTTTTTTGATATCTTTATTTTTTATTTTGGTATTACCAATTTATAAAAATAATCAGTCGAAGTATACAGGGTAATTCCAAATCAGACGTCAACCTTGGAGGAGGTGTTAGTATGGATAATTTGCTGTGGTTTGAGCCTTTCTTATTGATGACCAAAAATCAACAGTTTCCGAGATATTTGAGTTCTGGTTCTGATGAAAAAAATTAGTATGATTTGAAAGGGGATGTAAGAAGCAAATAGAGAAAAAAAACGAATTCAATATTTTTTTGTTGCAAATGAGCTCGAAATTTCATTAGAAAATGTATTCATAAATTATGTTCCACCATTCCATATAGTCAAGCTCATGCCGTCTTTCTGATATCTTCAGTTGTTATTTTCCGCCTGAAATTTACTCACGCTGTCTTTTGATACAAATTCATTATTTTATTTGCCGGACATTCAAAAGGTTGCTTACAAAAAATCTGCTGAAACGAAACTAGATATGCAATTTAACGAAATCTTTTATAGAATGAAGAAGGAATAAGCAATTTTTTAAAATAATTTTGGCATACAAAATTATCAAATTGGAAAGTTACAGACAAATTGATATTAGAAATTGATTTTTCATGTATTCATATACCACATTTCAAATCATACTAATTCTTTTTCAACCTCTTATACAGCATAGTTTCGATTTTTTTTCGTAAATATCATATCCTTTTCTGATGAAAATAAACCAAAATTATCATCAAATTTGGTCAACGTAGAAAAACTTGACGAAATATGAACTAAGTTCGGAAATCTTTTAAAAATCACCCGAACTCCAAAAACTGTTGATTTTCGGTTATTAATAAATATGGATTAAACAACAGCTAATGAGACATACTAACTCCTCCTCCAAGTTTCACGTCTTATTTGGATTCACCCTATGTAATCTAATTAAAAATCATTAAAGTGAATTCTCATGAATTCTCAGTCTTAACAAAGATAGATTACAATAACTTGTTCAACAATTATGTATACCTACTTTTAACTCCTGGCCAAACGACCAGGATAATTCACGAACAGTCAAGTTTCGGCCTGGCCGAAAGTTTCGGCCATTTTGGGACGAAACCGAAACTAAGGCCGAAACTAGATTTCTTGGCCGAAACCGAAACCGAACTTTCGGTCGGTCACTAATAGAAACCTTGTGTTCCGATATTGCTGGCCGCAGCAAGTAATTTCGGAACGCTCAGAAAATATAAGCATTGTCAATGAATTTGAGTGCCTACTAACACAGAAAGCCTGAAACGTGATTAAATGGCAACATGGTCTAGAGAAGTACGCTGAACGTTTCTCTGTTTGTTTACTTTAATGCCGCGTTAAGGCGAAAATTCATGAGACGATGAAATCTCAACGACAGTTTCCCGTCGTACGTTTCAAAACGAACGACGTCGTCCAAATGACTATGAAGTCATTTGAACGACGTCGTTGTAATGCTGGATTAATCGGATCTATATTTTTTTAATTATCGAGAAATCAATATTCCAGATGTATATCACTCTGAAACCGTTTGGCCGATTCTACCAATGAACATAACTGTCCCATTCGAATGCTCAACCTACCATGAAAATTGCAAGTCGCTATCTCTTTCCGTTCAAAAGATATATTGTGGCAGCGGTCACCAATCTAGCTATCGTGGCAACGGCCGGACAGAATAAATTTGACCGGTAGTTGAAACCAATCGTTTGAGAGCATTTTCGGCAAAAAATGCGGAAATTACAGACATTTGGGCAAAATCATAACACGATGTTTCACAAAGCATGCGTGCAAAAAGTATATGCGCAATGCCGAGTATTTTCAAGCAATGGAATCCGATCTAGAATTTCAGCCCACCCATATATTATTAATGCGCAGCCCAAAATTTTCTTTTTGGCGCTCTTCTTTCTCGGAACGTAGTAACGTTTCGGAGTCTATATCAGACTCCTTCGTCAGACTTTTAATGAAAATCTTTTAATTATTTTGTTGATAGTTTTTTTTTTCTTGAATTTAACAAAATAACTATCAACAAAATAATTCTAAAGATTTTCATTAAAAGTCTGACGAAGGAGTCTGATATAGACTCCGAAACATTACGATATAGTTGTTTCTTCGTTGATGTTGTTTCGTTGTTGTTTGTTAGGCAACATTGTTCAATTGATTGCTTCTGACAAATATCTTGTGTTTCTTACGCAGAAGCAAATCAGAAAATAATAAATTTTTATTTTATAGATATTTTTCAGAGTTTGGGAGAGAAAACCCAAAAAAAAACCTTTCAACAATGAGTATACCTCCCACAGTATCCTTTAATGATTACTGAATATATCTGTCCCAATTCATTGAAATACGTCAAATATACCATATTTGATAGATTAGTATAAATATATCTATATATATACAGGGTGAGTCTTTGACCACTGCATTAATTTTAACCAAAGATTCCTCTCATCAGATGAAACACTTTTTTCATTTAACATCTTTCCAGATTCGGCTCAGGTAAAAAGTTACAAGCGTTTAAAGATTTCACAATGTGCTAATACACTCACGCATATAAATTATCTATGACATTGTTGGCGGACGAGAATAAGGCATAGTAACGTGGTTTACAGCTTCATTCGGGATTCCAACGCTCAGGGACGGTTCCATAAAAGTAGTGAAATTTCTGGAGTTTTCCATTTTAAAACATTCAATGAAGAATATCTCGAAAACGGTGCGTTTAAGGAGAAATGATGAAGAATAATATAATGTTCTAAAACGATGGAATATTCTTGAAATGACTCAAGAAAAACTTTATATGCTTTCTTTATGCTAATTTCGTTTAGTTTTATGAATCCACGAGTCCATAATTAGAAAACCAGTAGAAGTAGAAAATAACTAATATTTGGAAAATATGTATCATAGTTATAGGAAACTTTACGCCAACATTCATTTTATTCGAAAAAAGGATGTCAAAGCTACAAAATAAAAACTGATTTTTTTTCAAAATTTCAACAGCCTCTATCTTTTTACCTGAGCTGAATTTGGAAAAATGTTAAATGAAAAAAGTGTTTCATTTGATGAGAGGAATCTTTGGTTAAAATTAATGTAGTGGTCAAAGACTCACCCTGTATATTTATCGAAGTACTATTTTTCAGTCTCCCATATTTCAACGTATAGTTTGGAACCCAATTATCTTATGAATAAAAGATGCGTTAAAGAAAGACAAAGTATTTTATTTTGCACAAGAATTATTGATCTACAAATAAATTTGAATATGATATATTGTTATGATAATGATACAATAAACATCAAAGAACTAGTTCACACAAGGTTATATTCAGGCTTCTGCAATAATAATAATATTAATTGCAAATATTGAAGAATGAAGTTTACACATATCATAATTGTATTAATGCTACATTCCGAATTTCTTCGAATTATGGAACAGAACTTGCAGATAAGCTGTTTCTTCGAAGGTTAACGTTTCATTTGAAAAGTTTGGTCAACCTAAAGTTATCGAGTGCCAAGGATATTATTTTCACTGTTTCACAACACCATTGAAGATCTTGATGTTGCAGAAATAAGGTTCCAGACAAAACAGAAACATATATAAGAACTTATAGATATTACTCAGTTCCAACAGGTCGAAATTTGTTGTTATACAACACAAAGTTCAATATGTATAATTCAAAATACTGCTTCAATTCATATCGCGGTATGCATTATGCAGTAATCAGAAAACCTTCATTATAAACCGAGTAGAAAATATTAGAAAATTTAAGGCTCACCAACAAGAAAAATATTTTATTTCATCAGTTTAGTAAAATATTCAAAATCAAAATCAACAAACCAATACTGACACTCCACAATTTTTTTTTCATTCAACATAAAAATATATTGCAACCTCTAATAATTATAGAGGTAACATAAACATTCACATCTATAATCAATATAATAAAGATAAAGATCTCTTTTTGTACTTGTATTGTTTCCATTTCCTATGATATATAATCTTGTGTAATGCATATTCTATACAACACTGACTTTTTATTATTACTATGAAATGAATAAAAGTACATACATGCACTTGAAGTAACAATATCCTATTTCACTCTGCATCATGATATTGAACCCTGAAATAATAAATAATTTTTAATGATCAAAATTGTGTTTTATTTAATTCAAGGAATATGCATTCTTTTGAACTTATAGTCACTTTAAACAAGTAGTGGTAGGTATACTCCATTCACTTTTATAAAGTCTCCCGGTTGGCCATGGATTTAGGTCTATCACGTTTTTGTAACTAAAGCAGAGGCAGGTTGGCACTGCTGAAATATCTTCAAGGTCAAAACAATAAGCTGAGACGTTGCCGATTTCTACTCTCAAAAGTCTCAAACTTAAGATAATCATAACATTAAAATCTGCAATAGAGAACCTGCGTGACCTTGAGATTCGACACTAGCGCTCATGGTGGCGAATTTTAGCATTCATTAAGTGAGAGAAATAAAATTTTGTACTGATCGCCATACAAAGTAATTATTAATTATTATTTATAAGAATTATATCTTGTCTATGGTAATTATAAATTTTGAAAAATTTCAAACGTTTTATTTATTAAAAGAGGTTTTCAAACAAAAAAGGTGAAAATGTATTCAGAAGTAACCATGCTGAAAATGTAGAAGAGTGGAAGACAAACTAATATTAAACCATTTGATTATTGTTATTTATTAATATCATTTAAAATATCAAATAAAGATATGAACTTGTCAAAATACATTTAATTCTATTTTCCTACTTTAAAAATAGGTTTTTGTAAGTTTACTAGTACACAGCATATATGAATAATTAAAACGGCAAAGTACGGCACAAGATCAATGTAATATACGGTAAATGGTAGTAGCATAGTTTCTTACATATTCTCTTTTACTAGGCCAGAAAATATATTTTTTTGTTTTCTGCGCTAGTGAATCTAGATCTACATGTTGGATATACATAACAAAAATTAAGTACCATAAAAAAATAGACCTGTCTGTATTTAAGTATAAAAAATAAAAATTAGTAATCTGTTTCCAGAGATATTTTGTTGGATTTTGATCAGTGGTTACACATCTAATAATAATTTAAAACTGTTCCTCTTACAGCGGTTATAGCCAAAAGTTGTTTCTCATTTTTTATAGAAGTACATCCTCGAAATCGATAATGAAATTGGTATGTCAGGTCCACAAAACACTCTTTGACTCACGATCAAAGTCACATGAAAAAACAAAGTCATCACTTATGTGCTCAAATGAGACCACTGGAATCGATCTATCGACTGTTGAATTGATCCTTGTAGCTAACTGAACACCTTCAGATAAATCATTTATTAATTTCTTCACTATCATCACATGACACTTCAGATACTCATGTTCTTTTTTTCCAACGATCTACATTGGATGTTTAACGCTCTTTAAATCTATAATTACATAGCTTGAAAAATTGTCGTATGTTTTGGTGGATGAACAGGCGTTTCCGCCAATGAAATGATTACTGCATATTCTTGAGTTGTTTGTAGATAGCCATGGGGTACCATCGGCACCAAAAAAAGTAAAAAATTAATGTGGTAATAAAGATGATTTCAACACATTTACCATTTACACTTACTTGATACGATGTACGGCTTTCATCCACTTTTGTTGACGTTCTAACAAATTTGGTTTTGAATAAAATGTTATATTTGTATCAGTCTTTCCATAAGTATTAAAGTATTATGACATGATACAATACAACAACTTGTGTTACCAGATCTGGATTTGTTTTTAACGTTATTTCCAATCATAATCACCCAATTATAATTTTACATGTTTGGATTTCTACGTTAAGTGACAGTTCATCATCACGTATAAGCTTACGAAATTACCGAAAGAGGCGCCACTAGTGTTTACGCAGTTTCTCTATAGACCACATTAGTTAGGTTAGGCGGGAAATTTGAATTACGATCCATCCGTGGATCCGCGCACTGAATTCCCCATGCATTTCTTATGGACCTAAAATTTACGCGAATTTCTCGCCTGTTTTTAGATACTTTGGCTAATTTCTTAAGGTTTATTTTGGTAGAAATAGATTCTGTGAACCTTTCTCAACCATCTAGAATCAAGTTTTCAGAACAAAATAGTATATTTCCAAAATAATCAATAACTATAAAAGTGTTCACCAAATTCGATTGACTTATATCTTAGCTCACTCGAAATCTGTCAAAAATAATAACATAACCCTAAATCGGCCTTGTAATGACGCACAACAGAAGTCATCTACGACATACGGAAATCTTTCGAACTAGAATGGTTTCAATTTTGATTTAAGAATAAATAGAAGTAGATTTTAATGTGGAAATAACATGAAAACATGCACTAATGATGAAGGTACCCAATACTTGTTATCTCTGTACTAACATTCTCTTTTAAATAGGGTAGTTTCATCTCAAAGTTGAAATTCCTTGTTAAAAAATTTGAATATGGATCTCCCGCCAAGCGACTGATTCTAACCTAACTAATGTGGTCTATAGGAAAACTTCATTCTGACATGTTGAACTCTCGAATGAAATTACTTAGTTTCCTATCATTGTATTTTATTAAGATATAAAAGTGACTCGGGTTTCGTAGTACTACTACATTTTGAACCTGGTGTATTTCAAGTTGTGCAAAAAGGTATTTAAATGTCTTCTTGAGATAAGTGGGGAATTCTATAGGTACGCCTGTTCGTTTAGGAGTTTTCCTGTCGGGTTATTCAGGTACTTTTATTATTTTTTCTCAAATCTTCTCAAATTCATTATTTTTCCGAATTAAATTCACTTTCTGAAAATACGTAATTACTACGACTTCTATGTAGAGAGGACAACGTTGCGTAGTTATCTGACAGGAAAATGACTACAACATTTTCAAAATATACATGGTGAAAGGTGTCAAAATTTCATGGCCAACCGGGAGACTTTATAAAAGTGAATGGAGTATAGTGGTAATATTAGATTTGTCGCTATGCAAGAAGGTTGGTCAACAAAATTTTGCCTTGACATGCGAATGAATAGTTTCTAGTCCAAGCGGAGATTGAAGGGTTATTTAATGCATCCTGTGGGCAAGTATTTCTTCTTGTGGCAAAAGTGACTTGGCTACTTGCTTTTAATTACTTTGTTCTATCCCTTTAAAACCACTTCCCCTTGTCAGCCCTGTGGTTGGTTTCCAAGCCTTTCAACCACATAAATATAAAATTCCTCTGGGGGAAGATGGCAGTGTTGATATGAACGCCCAAACGGCATCAAATTGGGATTCTACCGCTTCAATAACATGAAATAATGTTAGTTTCGTACAAATTCAAGGCCATTAAAAAAATTTAATATATTCTGAATTTTCAGTCTCATCTTCCCAATTTTCCTGCAATGTTGATCCGATCGTCCAATATACATCAAATTGGGATTCCACAGCTTCAATAACATGAAATAATGTTAGTATCGAACAACTTAAAAAAAAATTATCTTAATTTTTCTGCTGTCTCCTTATGTTCCCAAATTTCCTGCAATGTTTATCCGATCCTCTAAATAACATCAAATTGGGATTCTACAGCTTCGATAACATGAATAAATGTGAGATTTGTACAAATTGAGGGCCATTCAAAAACAAACATTGTAACATATCATAACGTTACATTTCAAGAAACTTTAATATTTGCCTCTAGAGAGAACCCTTGAAAAATAATAATTTTTAAATAGGACAACTTGGCTTGGTACGAGATTGGAATTTCTTTTAAAAGGTCTATCATTCTAGAGCAATTTATGGTTCCTCTTCCTGTAAAGATTTCAGAACAAGTGCTCAAATGCATTCAGCAACCGAAGTGTTATGTAATTTATCGGTTCTTAAGACATTGACCATTGATAGGTTTTCATTTTCTCTAGGGGCTATTAAAACAAGTAATCTGCAGAAACTATCCATCTATGCTGATACCTTTAGCGTAGAAAACAAGAGAAGTCGACGCAGATGAGTGGGACAAATTCCAGATTTCGAATGCCTAAGATTGAACATCCTAGAAGTGCCCTCAATGGTGCTTGCATCCGAAATTTCGGATTTATTCCCACTTTATTCAAAAACGACGAAGAGTTGTTATAAGCTATCAGGGCGGTTTTAAGATCGAAACCCCAATCAATATTGATATTTACCCCGTTTTTACCCAGATAAAGGAACCTCCTATTTTCCTTTTATCTGGTCGTTTAAATACAATATCACTGCAAGAATTTACTACTATTTCCATGCTGCCAATTCAAATAGAAAGAGAAAAATTGACCTCCAAAAATAAAATTACATCATGATTAATCGCAGGAAATGATTGGGCAATCGTTAGGATACAACTGAAAATCATAGCAAAATACGAAATGAGGAATCATTTGTCCAATATTCTTTCCAGAACTCCTTGGTCTATGTAGATTAATGGCCTTGCGAGTCATTAACTGGGCGGATTGATGGTTAGGTACATCATTTACTAGGTGGAATAATGGTTAGACAAATAAATGGGTAGGTAGATTAACGGCTAAGAGGATAAATCACTGGATAGATTAATGGTTAGGTTAGGATTTATGAATCTGGAAATAAAACTAAGGATTTTTGGTCTATAATAAGAAATTAAACCACAAGAAAATCACCCAAAGTAGATAACCAGAAATTAAGCGCAGTGAAACTAAACCACTACTTCTGTACTGTGCAAGAACAAAACACTTCTTGCAAAAATCACAATGAGGCCATCAGACAGTTGCAACAGATGAGCCCAAGGAATAGCATACTGTCTGAATTCCAACACACTACAGAGTTTGAAGTTATAAGTACCATCAAAGACATCAAGAGCAAGGACACCACAGATATATACGGAATCAATACGAAATTCATCAAAGCGATAAACAATGAAATTGCCCAACCCTTAACAATTATTTTTAATAAATGTATATCTGAGGGCGTTTTTCCTGAAGAACTGAAAAAGGCAAAAATTCTACCAATTCACAAAAAGGAGGATCAATGTGATCCATCAAACTACCGACCTATCTCTATCTTACCGGCCATATCCAAAATTTTCGAACAACTCATGACAACAAGACTTTATTCTCACTTTGAGGGCAACATCTTAAATTACCAACAGCATGGATTCGGAACCTCCAGATCAACATCAACAATGCTCTTGGAGTTGATGCACCTGATCATTGAAGTTATGGATGAAAAATCAGTATCACAAATAATCTCCAAAGATTTAACGAATGCATTTGATACCGTGAGTCACGATATTTTAATGAATAAGATGCAGTACTATGGTCTGGAAGGGACAGCTTTGAAATTGATCTGCTCCTTCCTGTCGAATAGAGGTGCAGCTATCACAGTTGCGGATTGTAGAAGCGGGGGTTCCCCAGGGTTCAATACTTGGGCCTCTGCTTTTTGTAATCTACATGAATGATCTCAACAGTAATTATGATGCAACAAAATCATGTCTAAGAACGCTTCTTTTTGCTGACGACACTTCCTTCTTCATGAAGGCTACTGATTTGGAACAACTGCAACTACTAGAGACACTTGTACATCAAACATCAGGCGCATGGTTCCACTGTAATTGCCTTACTACCAATGAACCGAAGACTCGGTAACTGCAAATAAGAAGTCACAAGAAGAAATCCATCAAACTACTCGGAATAACAGACGGAGCATTGTCGTGGAGGCCACACATCGAAGAAATGAAGAAGAAGCTAGCAGTACCCCTATACTCTATAACCATGAATAGGATTTTGTCAAAACAAGCAACCGTCCTCGCATACTTTGCCAACTTCCACTCAGTGGCAACATAATATGGAATACTCCTTTGCGGTACATCACCACTAGTTCATGATCTCCTCATCCTGCAAAAAAGGGCGGTAAGAACTATCCTGGGATTCAAACAATCCGACAGCTGCAGGATTGCTTTCAGAGAACTGAAGATTTTAAAGATCCCAGCAGTGTTTATCCTCGAGTGTACTAAATTATGTCCATAAAAACCTGGACCACTTTCTATCCAATGGATTACACCATAATTTCAATAAAGAGAAAGGAACAAACTCTGTATTCCATACCACAGTAGGAAATATTGCCAACAGGGTAAAGATTTTTGGGGACCAAAAATTTACAATAGACTTCCAGAGTCTAAAAAACAAATACCAGGAAAGAAGTTCAAATATGGTGTTAAGCGGATCCTCCTTGAGAAGACAATTTATTCATTCGAGGAGTTCCTCAACATCTAGAATGTATTTTATATTACTTTGACTTGGCATGTAACTACTTGATGCTGTTGTTTGTTATTATTATTATTATTATTATTTTTAATGGCCACTCTAGTATTACATACTACTATAACCTATCTCTTGCATGAAATACCTTTGCTTTCCTTCATTCCTTTTGCTCAGTCTCCTGCCTTTACAGATTGAGGACAGGGTGAAACGATCAGTAATTTTTCTCTGGACTCTCAGTTCCTTCTCGTTTGCCTCTTTAGCTTGATCGCATTTCGTCAAGAATTTTTCAATCAGTTCTTTACAGTCCATGTTCTCTTCAGGCTCCCAACTGTCGTATTTCGATGAATAGCCCTTCCATCCTACCAAAAATTCTCGCTTTCCATTTTTCTTGAAATGAACATCGAGGATTCTGACAACCTGAAAATTGAATTGAATAATCTCTAATTCTATAAAATATTAAACAACAACCAATGAAAAAGCGTAATTAGCTTAATCTTTAAGAATTATCACAATTTTTGCGCGTATGTTCTGGGGAACATCGCTTTATCATTTTGCCCAAATGTCTGTCATTTTCGAATTTTTTGCCGAAAATGGTCTCCAACGATTGGGTTCGACTCCCTGATGAAGAATTCGAGGTCAAATTTGATTCAATCCGGCCGGCCGTCTGTTGCCACGATAACTTGAGAACTGGCGCATCCCAATAAGACGGACAAATTCGTTAATGGGCATAATCGGCTCAATGGTTTCCGAGTAATCATTTTGTTTTCAACCAATACAAATCCGATCGAATTGAAACTTGGTGAGTAGTTGTAGAATACAAACCCAAGGACGTTCGTGAAATTTTGTGAGATTCGTAACAAGAGAAAATTTAACAAAAATTATTAAAAAATATTATTTATATCACGATAACCTGAGAACGAGAACGAGAAAGAGATAGCGACTTGAAATTTTCAGGTTAGGTTGTGCATCTGAATGCGTCATTTGAGTGTGTCTGTAGGCATTATCGGCCGAACGGTTTTGGAGTTATACCCATCCGAATTTCGGTTCTTATTTTCGCAATAACTCGAAAAATACAAAACCGATCCAATTCAAATATGGTTATTATTTAAAGAATGCCAAAGCAAAAATTCCTGCGAGGATCGTATGACTAGAAAATTTTAAAAAAATTCTATATATCTGAAACTATTCGTCCGACATCGCTGAAATTTTGCAATGAGCCTTTGGAACCTAATTCTACTGCCAAATTCCAAGTTTGAACACGATCGGATCTATATTGTTGGAGATCCGAGCAGCCTTGAGTTCAGTAGCTGGATGGGTGACCGTTGCCTTGATAACTTTCGAACGAAAAGAGATAGGGACTGGCAATTTTCAGGGTAGGTTGCGCATCCGAATGTGAGAGATGAGTTCGTTTTTGGGTTTTTGGTCGTTCATAATCGGTCCAACGGTTTTGGAGTTATACCCACCAGGAATATTATTTCCTCGATAACTAAAAAATATAGACTCGATCAAATTGAAGCTTGGTAAGTAGCTGTAGAATATCAACATAAAAAAAAAAAAAAAAAAAAATAGAACCGTACTCCAAGAAAATTTAAAAAAATTACGAAAAAGAAATTGTTTCAAGCACTGACGTGAAGTCAGGAGCTTTTGCGGGTAGGTTCTATTGTCCATTCTCCTGAACCAATTTTTACTGAAAAAATCATTTTGAATATAAATTTCAGTTTGAGAGGAGGTTGGAAAACAGTTATTTAGATTTTTAAAACCATCAGTTGAGAAGATGCTTGAAGCAAAATTTTTTTGTTTCCTACAGAATGAAGGTTTTATTTGTAAAGATTGATTTAAATTCGATATCTTAACGCAATACTGGATCGAAATGCAAAAAATATTATATATTAGACGTATTGGACAACGGAATATGATAACTTATTAGTTGACGTTCTAGAACAGTTCTATGATCTAAGGTTGGATTAATTAATAACCTGCACCCTTCATAAATGATTTCATTGAAATTTCATCATATTTTTTGACTTATATCACAGTTCAGATATTGAAGGAATTTAACAAGAGCCTTCAAAACCTTATTTTACAGCCAAGTTCTAAATTTAAACTCGATCGGATCTATATTATAGGAAGAAGTATTGTGAAAATATCGCTTTTTCCCTAGAAGCCAAGCTGCCTTGTACGAATTCAGTACCTGGATGGGTGACCACTCTGACTTAAATTCGAACAAGCGCTCCAAAGCTCCTGGCTTCAGTGCTTTTCCAAATAGTTTAGATATAATATAATCAAAGATCTTCTCTTACTTCAAAATTTTCGTTTTCATCCCATTCCTCTTGAGGTTCAGGTGTTTTCTTGGCTTTGTTCCCTCCTTTTTTCAATTTATCTCCAGGGCTTTTCGAAACAGATTTCTTCTTCTTGTATTCCTGTAGAGCTTCTGGACAGTTAAGCGTAGATGCAGGTTCCCAGGTATCGCTTTCTTCTCCATAGCCTTTCCATCTGATGAGATAATAACGTATACCTTTGATGGATTTTTCCTCGATGATAGATTCCACCTGCGGGATAATTTCAGATACTTAGCTATTCAAAATTTTCTTATTGTAACAACGATTACTGAATCATTCTGGTGTTAGTCCAGGAGGAATCGGCGCATGAGTACCGAAAACTATTCCGCATCAATTTTTTTATGCGATTCTCTTCAAATTACCCTACTAATGATATAAATGCATGTTGCCATGGGGCAACCCCGTGCCATATTCTTTAAACTGAAATTGTTTAAACAATTACAAGGAATTGTTATTTTTCAACCGGACAAATTTTTTTTGTATTCTTTGTTGAAATACAATTTAAAAAAGTCTTATGGCTTATTACGATAAAGTGATTATTTTTCGAGATATGAATTTTTAAAGGTTGAAGAAATCTTAAATTTGAATATTTTGACCCATGAAAAATATATTAAAAAAAATTGGTTCAAGCACTGACGTGAAGTCAGAAGCTTTTGCGCGTATGTTCTATTGTTCATTCTTCTGTATTGGACACCCTTAATCGAATTTACCATGGTAAATTATCTAGTCCATTCTCCTGTATTGGACACTCTTAATTCGAATTTACCATGGTAAATTCGAATTAAATTTTGCATGCACAATAAATTTATTGAGTGCCATTTCTACAAGATTATTAAAGTCGAACAATCAATTGGAATTCATCGTAGAACCTACCTCATACTCCGCTTCATCGTCGTTCAAACCACTATCGTCCTCCTCGTCGTCATTTTTATTTTCTGAACTTTCAATCTCAGCTGCCTTATCTTTTGCTTTACGTCCTCTTCCTGGCTTCTTCTTTGCTGGAGTCTTTTTCTGTCAATAAGGAATAATGTTTAAAATAATAATTATTTTATCTATATATATTAAAGAAAGTCGTGCTAGTTACACTATTTATAACTCAAAAACGGCTGTACCGATTTGGTTGAAAATTGGTGGGGAGGTAGCATAGAACCAGGAGACGGACATAGGATACTTTTATCTATACAGGGTATTTTTCTTTTAAGGTCAATTGCAACTTGCTGTTTTTCATGCCATAATCGTACAATTTCATTCATGTGTGTTAAAACATGAACTCTCGAGGGCTACATCATTGAAAATAAACCATTACTTTACAAGGTGTTCTTTTTCTCAGGGCACAATTGTACGCGATTGAAGTGATTTGAGCCACACACAAAGCTTTAACCAAATAGGTACTTTGGATGGATTCTCATAATGTATTAGTCCGAAATCTTCATACAGGGGGTTTTTCTTTTTAACTTCAATTGCAACTTGGCTGTTTTTCACGCCATAGTCTCACAATTTCCTTTATTTGTGTTAAAAAATATACTTGCGAGGCATACGTAATTGAAAATAGACCATTACTATACACGGCACAATTGTACGCGATTGAAGTGATTTTTGCCACAAACAAAGCATTAACTAAATAGGTACTTTGGATGGATTCTTATAATGTATTTGTCCAAAATCTTCGGAAAGAGATAGCGACTTGAAATTTTCAGGGTAGCTGGCGCATCCATAGGACGGACAAGTTCGTTAATGGGCATAATCAGCCCACCGGTTTCCGAGTAATAATTTTGTCTACAACCAATACTAATCCGATCAAATTGAAACTTGGTGAGTAGTTGTAGAATATAAACCGAAGGACGTTTGTGAAATTTTGTGAACATCGTATTGCACATGAGTATTTGTCTATCTGTGTTTTTAGGTTTATTAATTTTGTTTATATATGTTTCTTATTATGTAGTCGTGTATTGTGATGCTTTGGTGAATTCTACTTGCTTCAATTTTATTTTTGCCCATTTCTGCGCTTTTTTTGTTGATTGAGCGTATTTTCACGTTAGGTATCCCATCTATAGGTTTAAGTGGCCGTTTTGACATTTTGTTGACCATGGTACATGCTCTGTTGAATTACATGCGTTAGATTTTTGTGGCAGGTTCGTTTCACACTGGTTATCTCTATGATTTCCTCCGCATTTGTTGCATTTAATTGGTTCTCTACAGTCTTCACTTTCGTGGGTAAAATGTGAGCATCTGGTGCAAGGTATAGGAATAGGGTCTGGTGGGTTACTGGGTTTTACCACGTAGTGTCTACATTTGTAATAGATCCCTTCATTGAGTAGCCTTTCATAGGATGCAAGATCACCTGTGATGATTCTGATGAACAATGAGGGCAGGTTTGTTTTCCTGGAGACAATCCTCTTGCAGTATCGATGTTTTATTTGATTTGAATTTAATAGCATAGAGATTTCTTGTTCCTCAATTTCTAGCTCCACATGGGAGATGACAGCAGAGTATGATTCGCAAGATCATCTAATTGGATTGAATGTGGTGTTTTCTGTTGTTTGTGAGTAGTTTGATACGATTCGTTTCTCTTTGATTGTTCCAGAGCTTTTGTTAGGTTGCCTTCAGTATTGTCTGATTTAATAAGGAATCCTTGTCTTGTTGGTGTTATTATATCTGTGTTAATTGGGAATACTTCGATCCAAGCATTCGCAATTTGTACTCTTGATGTGTTGGGCAGTGTATTTATGAGGAATAAATTTTGAAATGTTTGGTTATCGTTTCCGTCCTTATCTTTGTTTACGTTTTGAGGTTGTGTTTTTTGTTGATTTGTTTTTTGTGTTTGGTTTATTAAATGTATTAAAATTTAGTGTTGGTTGTTCTACTCGTATTTCAGGGGATGCTTTTTCGTCTTTTTTTTGCAAGCAATTTAGGTTCCATTCCTTTTTTTTACGTTTCTTCCTAGTTACTGTTTGGAATCTATTGTGTGACTCATCTTCTGCCGCTGAAGTATCTTGCGTTTTGTCGTCGCCAGTTTGTGACATTTCTGTTGTGTAAAATGCCTCAAAGTCGGCGGCGTCGTAAATTTCGCGTTTAGAAATTTTATCGCTTGATATTTCACTTGAATACGATTTATAAATTCGATCTGTACACAGCCGATACACATGTGTTCGCCATCTTAGTCAGATGCAGACTGTGGCAACACTGTATTTCATTACTTTTATGTGAATTAGAAGAAGGATTAAACCTTAATTGATAAACATTTCGTCCGTTTTTCGGTGGTTATTCGTAATTCCTAACCAAATATATGAATGTCACGAAAGCGAAAAACGAACTATTTTATTTATGAAATGTAGTTATTGACGAATTTTCAGGAAACACATCGAATATTGGTTACCGCTACCATGACCGAAAAATTGAAGACTTTAAAACACCCAAACAAATATTAAATTTTACTTTTTTCCTGTCTTCAGTCAGACTTCGAATGCACAAGTTAAATGGAACAGTATGTCCCCTGAACAAATTCCCTCGGTTCTTCAATTGAATCAAAAGAAGTCATCTTCGTACTAAGGCTGAATTAAAGGTTTATTTAATTTTTTCATCCATGTCTATGGATGAAAAGCAGTCTCACTACTCTCAGATCTCTTACTTCATGTTCCGTTCCGAAATGAAAGACTTTTCTGAGAAAAACTCTTTTCGGAGCAAACAACTGAGATTTTTCTCACTTCGCTCACAATTCGTCGATTGATTAGATAATGTCATGTCTCAGGAAAATAAGTTGACATTATGACAATTCATACATAGAATAATTATATCATTCTGTGACAACGTTGAAATACGATTTATTATTGTTATTTTGAAAAATCATATCTCCGAAAGTATTAGCTTGTTAGAGTTAAAAATGATATAATTGGATTCTTATGGTAAAACTGCTTATTGAAAAAAATTTAATTTGGAATTTGCTCTGTAAAAAAAAAATTTTGTTTTTGTTACTCCGAAACCATCTGTCCGATTTTGCCCAATAACGAACTTAGCCGAGATATTTATCTCCCAAACCTACTCTGAAAATTTCAACTGTCTAGCTCATTCCGTTCGAGAGTTATCGTGCCTACGGCCGACCGGACAGAATGAATTTCGACCACGGATTCTTGATCAGTGAGTCGAACCAAATCGTTTAAGACCATTTTCATCGAAAAATTCGAAAATTACAGACATTTGGGCCCATTGATAAGCACTCAGTTCCGAGGAACTAGAGCGCCAAAAAAGTGGTTCTCAGCCATATTCCAAATATTGTTATGCTCTTAGCAAGTACTTTATTTTATAGCAATGTGGATAACAATATGTTTATAAAAAATGGGTTCAAGCCCTGTGGACAGGAGCTTTCCGGCGCTCTAGTTCAAACAGACAAATTATATCTCCGAAAGAATTGGTTTCTCAGAGTTGGGAATTATATCAATGTATTCATATAATAGAACTGCATCCTAAAGGAAATTCAATTGAAATAATAGTTTATTTATCAAGATTAAATGAGCAATCATCAGAATGAGAAAAGCACCATGGAAGAAATCAAATTAAATCTGGCCAATTTTGCCCAATAACGAACTTAACCGAGATATTCATCTCCCCAAACTACTCTGAAAATTTCAACTACCTACCTCATTCCGTTCGAGAGTTATATCTATGTCTATGGATGAAAGGCAGTCTCACTACTCTCAGATCTCTTACTTCATGTTCAGTTCCGAAATGTAAGAATTTTCTGAAAAAAACTAATTTCGGAGCAAACAACTGAGATTTTTCTCACTTCGCTCACAATTCTTCGATTGATTAGATAATGTCTCAGGAACATCAGTTGACATTATGACAATTCATATTCATACATAGAATAATATAATTCTGTGACAACGTTGAAATACGATTTATTATTGAAATTTTGAAAAATCATATCTCCGAAAGTATTAGCAGGTTAGAGTTAAAAATGATATTAGTGGATTCTTATGATAAAACTTTTTATTAAAAAAAATTTAATTTGGAATTTGTTTCGTAAAAAAAAATTTTTTTTTTGTTACTCCGAAACCATCTGTCCGATTTTGCCCAATAACGAACTTAGCCGAGATATTTATCCCCCAAACCTACTCTGAAAATTTCAACTCTCTAGCTCATTCCGTTCGAGAGTTATCGTGCCTACGGCCGGCCGGACAGAATGAATTTCGACCACGGATTCTTGATCAGTGAGTCGAACCAAATCGTTTATGACCATTTTCATCGAAATATTCGAAAATTCAGACATTTGGGCAAATTGATAAGCACTCAGTTCCGAGGAACTAGAGCGCCAAAATGACAGATCATATTGCTCAAAATCGATGATCAGAATAGCAATAATTCGGATCTTGCTGTGGAAGCAATATCTTTTTGGCGCTCTAGTTCCTCGGAACTGAGTACTTATCAATTTGCCCAAATGTCTGTAATTTTCGAATTTTTCGATGAAAATGGTCTTAAACGATTTGGTTCGACTCACTGATCAAGAATCCGTGGTCGAAATTAATTATGTCCGGCCGGCCGTAGGCACGATAACTCTCGAACGGAATGAGCTAGACAGTTGAAATTTTCAGAGTAGGTTTGGGAGATAAATATCTCGGCTAAGTTCGTTTTTGGGCAAAATCGGACAGATGGTTTCGAAGTAACAAAAAAAAATTTTTTTTACGAAACAAATTTCAAATTAAATTTTTTTCAATAAGCAGTTTTATCATAAGAATCCAATTATATCATTTTTAACTCTAACAAGCTAATACTTTCGGAGATATGATTTTTCAAAATTTCAATAATAACTCGTATTTTTACGTTTTCACAGAATTATATAATTATTCTATGTATGAATTGTCATAATGTCAACTTATTTTCCTGAGACATGGCATTGTCTAATTCCTTGCTAATAGTTGGTTCGAGAAACGTCAAAATCGACTTAGAGAGACAAGGGTAAAAAACCGTCAAATAAACCCCCATGTGGCGATTTTATGTCGAAAAGTGAAAATTAAGAATATACGTATATCCCAGGTAAGTACCGACGTTTTATTCTAATACCGGAGATCGACAAGATCGTACGAGGAGCCCGATAGCCGGTTGGTCTACGCCGTCGGGTTTTCGGTTTCGGAACGAGAGAAGGCGGGCTCAAATCCCGGAAAGGGAATTACACTTTTTGGCGATCTAGTTCCTCGGAACTGAGTGCTTATCAATTTGCCCAAATGTCTGTAATTTTTTTTTAAGATGCAGTTTCACCATTAAAATCCATCGATATCATTTTCAACTCCAACTAGCTAATACTTTCGGAGATATGATTTTTCTAAATTTCAATAATGAATCGTATGTACTTCTATGTTTTGCACAGAATGGTATAATTATTCTATCTAAGCTTTATTATATGATCTGTGTTCATACTCGTACATTTCATCCTGTTCTATAAGAAAGAGTCAAATTCATTTCAGCTATTTTAATTTGATTTCTTCCATGGTGCAGTTCTCATTCTCAGATTGCTCATTTAATCTTGATAAATAAACTATTATTTGAATTTAATTTCCTTTATGATGCAGTTCTTTCATAAGAACACATTGATTTAATTCCCAACTCTGAGAAACCAATACTTTTGGAGATATAATTTGTCTGTTTGAACTAAAGCGCCAGAAAGCTCCTGTGACAGGGCTTGAACCCATTTTTCTTAGCAATATTGCTATGCACAAACAGAATAAGTCTGATTATGTTTACTTTAATATTCTAAGAATTATTTTTTCACTGTTGAAGACTGGAATAAGTATATAAATCAAACATTTATTACAAGGCAGGTAAACCTAGGTTGATAATCATTTGAATCATAGGTCAATAAAGCTATTTTCTCTCTCTCTCTCTCTCTCTCTCTCTCTACAAAAGCTTAACTCACTTCATTTCCATTTTCTTCATTGTCATCTTTATCATCTTGTTCATCCACATCCTCAGGATCAGACTCCTTGCTTCTTTTACCTCTACTCGCCTTCTTTCTGGTGGTATTTATCTTCTGGATTAAAGGAAAAATAATTTTACTTGGAAAGATAAGATATACTGAATTTTTTGTTTCGCTCGGGTTGAAAATAAATAACAAAAATTGTTTCATGCCAGCATAAAAAAAAACGGTTATAATCAATGAGATATTGTTACCACAACTCACCTGAGCTGGATGTTCTTCATTGTCTTCGTTATCTTCTTGATCTTGGTCATCTTCAGGATCTGACTCTTTGACTTTTTTTCCTCTACTGGCTTTCTTTTTGTGTGTAGTTGTTTTCTGAATTGAACGAGAAATAAATTATTCTCAAGAAAAAATTAGACATTTGGGCAAATTGATAAGCACTCTGTTCCGAGGAACAAGATCGCCAAAAAGAAGGAAATAGCTCAAATAATGAGCATAATCATAGATTAGATTAGTTGTCAAATGCATTATTAGAATGAGATAAGCCAGTGTTTCAATCAAACAAATTTCCGACTGCAATAGGAAAATTGTCATTTGGGGATTATGACTTTACAAAACGAAAGTTTCCACATCACAATAACAGTAAAATTCAGAACAAAATGGAAAATTCATTTTATATTTTCAAATCTACCAGTAGCCTACTAAAAAAAACTTCAGGTGGAGAAAAGGGACCACGAACCCTAAAATAACTGTTACTGTATATATATGTTGTGCCTTCAATGAAACCTTTGTATCAAATCTGAGTAAAATATCTTAAAAATTGCAGGAGCAATCAAGAAAAAGCAGAAGTGTGAAAGATTGACTTGTTGACCTTTCCACCTAGGTATCCGATGATTATTTACTCCTGGTGGACTGTACCATCCAACCGTATGTTCAAGAGGGAATCTAAGAGCTATCGAATTTCAAAAGCAATTATCCTATCCGTTTTTCATCAAGTTTGTTTGCCTAAATGTAAAAAAGTGGGGATTTTTCGTCAGAAGTAAGCATTCTCCAAACAGGATTGGGAGTAATTTTGAAATTATGGCTTGCAACACTGACTACGAAAGGCTCAGAAGATACGAAGATTCATCTTATTCAAGAGCTTGGAGAAAACTTTTAAAGAACACTCAATAAGTGCAATAATAGTTCATTCAGTTAAGAGATCACATTTTTTTTAAACTATATTCCCAATATTCCACGAAAAAACTACTTCCTGAAGATCATAGGCTAAATATGGTTGGACCAAAGTACATACTTTTTCTGGAGATACATCCTTTTTGCCTTTAGTTCTTCTTTTTTTTTCTTTTGGTTCCAATTCCAATGAAGAATCCTCGCCGTTCTCTTGGTTATCGTCTTCACTGGTGAAACTCTGAGATTCTTCAGCGTCAGTGCCTGATTCCTGCGAAGTATTTGACTTATTCCAATTGCTAGATCTTCTCTTCATCGTAGAATTATTGTGAAATAACGCTTTTTATTGGAACAAAACAACTGCTAATAAGAATTTGGAGCAACACTGCAGAAAAATTATATTTTATCCTCAAATGAAAAATTTCACAAATTAACTATGCCACTGGCAAACAACGCCAAATACACTACCATAGAATAAATTAATGCTTAGCTTATTTTCCCGACGCACTGAACAAACTCTTTTATTGTACCAACATGACGAAAAACAAATCTTAAAATGCACTGACGTGGAGTCAAATGCTTTTGTGCGCATGATCCATTGTCTATTGTCGCCTAATCATCATCATGAGCATGGTATAAGAATATTCTTATATATATATATTATTCTTAATATTCTTATACCATGATCATGAGTTGACCGAGCTGAAATTCGGTACTCAATTGAAAATGGTGGCTCGAAGGTATGTGAATGTGAGGTTTCAGCGGATTCTGATGGATGGTTTTTGATTATAAAATATTTGAAGAGACAAAAATTTTGGTTACCAAAATTTTTTATTTTTGCGCGTATGTTCTGGGGAACATATATCGCGTTATAATTTTGCCCAAATGTCTGTAATTTTCGAATTTTTTGCCGAAAGTGGCCTCAAACGATTCGTTCGATTCCCTGATAATAATTTTGTTTTCAACAAATACTAATCCGATAGAATTGGAATGCAAAATAAATTATGTATTTATACCTACTTAGTAAAGTAAAATGTAATTATCATTTCAAATGAAACTTGAAATTATACAGAAGGGAATATTTTATTTGCAGATTGAAATAATAAGAATTACAATTGTGTATTGTATATTTGAATGATACTTCCAAGTAAAGAGAACAGCAATCGAAATGTTAATTCATACAATAGCGTGCGGTGTAGTTTGAAAGAAGGGAAGCAATTTTTAGTAAACTCCGCTATTTATAGTGCCACTTTTTGAATCTTCAAATTACCTTGATTAAATTTCCGAAACCACTATGATTGCAAAGACCAAAATGTCATTGACGTAGAGCAATCATTAGACGAAAAAATTAATTTATTCCTGATCTCGCATCCTGTTGGCAAGTCATAAGATTTTTCCTAATTGAAATCTCACTTGTAAGTCCTTATATTTTCGATTGTTTCATCTCAGGCTTCGCCCTACCTAAAAGCTGATATATATCACTCTATGAAGATGCAATTAAGCCTATCAATTCAATACAAATCAAAACTAATTACAAATACAAACGTCGGGGGAATGCGTATATTGAATGCAGTAACTGTTTATTTGGCGGTAAAGCGATCTAAACTTAAGTTAAGTCCCGATCCAAAAATCAACACAATTTTCGATGCAACAACTAGGTAGGTTACTTACTTTCGCTTGTGACCTCGAAAATGTTGTATATGAACCGTGAATCAACTAGAGATCTTGCTTAAGCGGTGATATTATACGGAGAATTGATCTTTATATTTCTTAGGATGTTACGAATTGAACAAAATAATATAACTATTTTTCAAAACGTTTGATGCTGTTAACATCAAAAACCGAGCAGTTAAAATGATCTTCAATAAACACCCTAGAACAACTTTACTTCTGGTATATAAAATAAGAAATAACCTACTACATACCAACTTAAGGCTGACACATAGTCTACTTTAATTACAGGCCAGAATCATCCTCGAATGTGCGGCGTTGCTAATTTTACATCGGAGGGCGACCGGCGATTTCAATAAACCTTCCAAACGTGTTCATACTTAGTCGTATTAGGTAGGTAATCAGCTGGAAACGTTCGGTCAGGTTCTTTAAATTTTCGGTTTGTTCGATTGTTCCATTAGTGCTTCAAGCGAATATAAATGTTTGAATTACCTATTAATTGTTAAGCGTTATTTACTAAAGTGTGTGGTGTTTAGGAATTCAATACCCTCTTCGATATCCTATCACATAAGATGCGATAGGTGGTCGAAGTTTGGAAACTTGATTTCGCAATTAAATAGGGCCGATGTAGACTCTTCCATCATTGAGAAATATATGTTAATTCTTTCTTTTGCCTACTTTTTGTTCTCTGGTATTTATTTTTAAGTTAAGATCAAAAGGCAGAGTATAATTGTTATCGAGGGTTAATATCTTTTTATTTTCCAATTTTCGATATTCCTGAATGTTTGATTGAGTTTGAATGCCTCAGAAAATCGATTATTCTGTAATCATTTGGGACTGAATAACACAGCAGCCTCCTCGTTGTGAGTTCTGGATTATTTGCGATGAAAGATTTATCTAAACGCAAATAAACGTAATTCTGTATTGCTTTCATCTATACAGTTCTTAGTGTAATTGTCAATTAGAAATGACATCGTAAACTGTAAAATGCAGCATCGGTACTTCGTGGCCCTCCGATGGTAACAGCGACAACGTCTAACTGTCCAGCCTAATATATAAATAATATATAATAAGGGTCACTTTCTGCAGCAAAAATTTTTTTTCTAAGAGAAAAATAACATTTCGGGGGGTTTTTGAACACCCAACCCCCCCCCCCCTGGCTACGCCCTTGAAAAGCAGGAATTATACTTGGCGAGCGCAAGAAATATAGGAAAAATAAGAATACCACACGTCGTAGTAGATTGCTTCAACAATATCCCAAATCTCACAAAAATGTAAAAATACTCCAAAAATGCACATTGTTAGTCCATGTGATCTGGGATCAAAGACTGCTAATTAGCGGTAGTAACTTTTTTATTTAGCTTCACACTGTGATACACAAAACATTTGCATAATGCCTATTATTGATTGATTTAATCTTTTTAGGTAATGAACAAATAAAAGAAAATATTTGTTCGGCTGATAATTTTAAGGGAAGCAATGTTCTCTTGCTTCCATGGACCGCACGCCCCTGAATTTATAAGTATTTGTGAATTATGGACAACAAACATTTAATTATTGACACAACAAATTATAAATACATAAATGTCATAAATTAACATACATATGGTATATATACCTATATATATTTGGAATAATAAGAGTTGGGTTGAGCCACGTCTAAGGAGTTTGTCATGTTCGTCGTTTCGAGTCCGATTTTGGAGCCACTTTCAGGAACTTTAGAGTAATTTAATTGGTTATTTACAGTAGAACAGGTATGGATACGTATCAGTTATCTCGGACAAATAATCATAAGACGACCTTCGATAAAATTAGTGATAAAATATTGAGGCCCCGGCGTCACACATTAAATTACCTTAAGTTCTTGAAAATGGCTCCAAAATCGGAGCCGCAACGCCTAACACAAGATCTCAGACCCAGTAAATTCTTCATTACAGTTATTTGTACTTATTGCAGTAAGATAAACAAAGCTAATTCATTCCAAGAATATAAAAAATCATATTATCCCTTAAAATATTAAAAATAATTCATAAAAGCATATGGGATGTAATTGAAACATACTCAAACATTTAAACCTTTTTGAATAGAGCAACACCCGTAATATGATTTGGAATTCTAAAAAAAACAATATCCGTCGAATTATACAGAATGTTCCATTGTTTCTTAAGTACGGTCCATAACTTTGGGAGCATATTGTCTGTAAAATAGAGGTAACTACACCATATAAACTTTTTCCCGAAAATGCTTCGTTACGGTAATACAAAATAAATTCAAATTTCCAAATAAATTTTTGCAGGATTTAGGAGTTAGAAATGAAAAAAATAACAGTTTCTTATTTGATTTATTATGAATGTGTCTTCCACGTGACTCATTCATAAACAGTGGTTATTACATACGGCGCAATACAACGTTTTTCAATATTTTACTCGTCCTCACATCACATTATTTTCAGACTTATCAGCATTATCTTTTCTGCATGCCACTGATTCAAGTATAGCCACCGTACAGCCCGCTGTACGACCACCCCAACATGACTCCAGCGCACCCGAAGGACTGTCAGTCCCATGTACCACCCTCCAAGCGCCCACCCTGACGGTCTCGACACCATGGCTCAACAGCTAAGGATGGGCGTTGACTAGTATTTAAGTAGTAAGCTAGTAAGTAAGCCTCAAATGGTAGTGGAAATATTCAAACATTTAAAATTTTTTATCTAAACTTTCACACTTTGTACACCGTAACGATGCATTTTTGAGTACCCTATTTATAAACACCCAGTATATTCCCCAAATGATACTGAACCTCCATATAGAAATGGTAACAAGGTTAAGAATGAAATATAAAGAATTTCACAGCATTAACCTCAATTATTCACTTTTTGCAATAATTAAATTGTTTTTAGGACCAACAGTATTTTTCAAAAATCATATCATAGCTTTTACCACCCCTCAATTTATTTAAATGTGAGGATTTTGTTTGAAAATACCTTCTCCCTCCCTTCACACAAAGAATAACTTAAAAAATATAACAACTCCAAAGGATAAATTCAAGATGAAACTCCCAAAATGCTGTACTAGCTGTTACACAACTGAAGTGCATGTGATAAGTATTTGAGTTTTTTAGTATTATTAAACGAATATTCCTCAATCCATATCTCATAATATGTAAAGAAGTTTAATGATTGTGAAACACAGAAAAAATACAATAAAAATTAATTCACAAACAGAATGTATAAATAAAATCAAAGAAATTAATGGATTCCACATGTATGATGGAAAGAATGAACAATACATCCCTGTGATGGTTTTCTTCTTGTTAATTTATGAAAGTATGAAGTCTGGTCTATTGTGAAGTGTCTTGAATAGTGATACTTAATTTTTGTGAGAAAAATACATTAAAGAAAATAAACACATATAATATTTCCAATTTGAATAGACAATATGCCTTTAGATATCTAAATTATGAATATGCATTCATTCATATTGAAACATTCAGCTTAAAAAATATTATTTTTTCATTCTCAAGATGAGGTCATATCATAAATTCAAGTGTATTTTAGTTCTTCTTCCATTTTGGAATTAACGTTTATCTAATTTGATTCTATAGCTTCTAGCTACCTGGGATATCACAATAAATATTTCAAATTAATGGTGGTTTTAATCAGCACCAATGAACCAGTACAACCTGACCTTTTCTGTGTTGTATGAAGGCATTTAACAATTTATAAATAAATTATTAACAATCTATTAACTTCTTACGTTAATTGTACCAGATTAGTACGGACATTGGTTTATAATAATAAATGTCAATATATAAATATTAACCTTAACCTCTCTTCAAGGTGGGTCATTTTTGATTGTAGTATATTATATTGTTTACAACTGATTATTCAAAAATGGAAAATGTCAATTATAAGAATAAAGAATAAACATGAAAATAGCCTGATTCTTGTGGGCATCATCTCCTAATTGTACATTGTGTCTATATAAATGCTGTAATTAACTTGATACTTTTTGTTTGATACTGGTTCATTGGGACAGAGTTATAGATCATAAATTATTAATTATTCTCAAAGAATATAAAAGAGCTGGATCAACAAGATGAATTCATAGGGGGCATATTTATGTATTGCACTTCAATTAAAATATATTGTTTAAGTTATTTATCACAATCATTCTGTACAGGCACTTACTTGAGTTTCCTCTTCACTAATTCAATTATCTGTTGTTAATATCACTTTCTTGTTTAAAGTCTTGATTTTGACGATAAATGGGCCTTCCCATGAAGGTAGGTGTTTGATTATTGATTACACTACCTACTCTTTTCCTTGCTGCTGGAAAAGATTCTCTTGACACTTGATTTTTAATATACTTGAACGATCCTTCTCCAGGTAGTCCAGGTATTATCTTGGGATAACTGTACCAAACGTGATATGTTAAAAACCAGGTGGCAATTGCTATAACACCTCCCAGTAGTTTTTCTACCATTACATGATAATAGAGCAAAGTAGTAAACAACATAAAATCCCAAATTACTTGCAAACAAGTTATCCCTATGAATAGTCCTCTTATATAAGGAGTATATTTGTCATAATTCAGTTGAAGATTTCCGAATTCCTCTTCTGATAACTTTCTTAGAGGGTTACTATTGACGGTTGAATCTTTTGTAAAACGTGTATATTCTTCTAATCGTAGATTATCTTTTATTCCATCCCAGTTCATCATACACCTTGCTTCTTCCATAAGAACTAGACTACCATATATTAATATAAATGAATGTCCTGATATATCAAAGCCATTCCATACATGTCCAGCATGTAAACATGTTCCTTTTGTTCCAAATCCTTTAAACATACAGCGACCAAAATTGGCTTCAATTACATTGAATATCTTGGTCCAAAAAGACCAAAAAAGCGTAGCAATAAATACCCTTGATAAGTGATGTTTGACAATTCTCTGTTTTTGTCCACAACAATAAATATATGAGGTGAGAACAATAAAAGGTATTAACAGGAATAAATTCCATCCCCAAGCAAACTTCACAAAAAATCTATTGATGAAATTATCAGATCTAGAAAAATACCACTTCGGAATTGGCATCACATCTGCTATTAGAGATATTCCAAAAAGGCATCCTAAGTAAATAATTATCTTTAATCTTCTCTCGAGGAATAGAATTTTTTTGCACAAATATAATATCATCCAGGTCAATATTTCAGGCACTGATGTAGCCTCTCTTGTTGGTTTGGTACCTTTCTGTTCCATATTTGCTTCAGTTGTAGTTGGTCTGAAATTCATATGCATTTTTCGTTTTGATGCCATCATTTACGTGAACTTCTAGAGGATCTTTTGAGATAACTCACAAATTCATAATGATAAAATTCTATATTTATAATAAATATCAGTAATCAGTATATCTGATAATTTTCAAAAATTAAGATTAAAGGGCATGTCATAACCACCTAACCTCGCAAAAAGTTAATGATTTGAAGTATTTGAACTATTTTAAGTCAGGTGAGATTCTACCGACTATAAATAGTTCTGTTGTTCCTTGACTTTTTGGTAACCTTTTTTTTTTAACCTGAAATTTTCATCTTTCATAATTTTTCTTCTCACCAATAAAAAATTACAAATCACCAATAATCTAATAATAATAATATAACTAAAATGCAGAGTTGCTATCACAGAACACTAAAATATTGCTATGATCGAAATCAGCTGATGTAGGACTGTAGAGTGTAGGCACAGATTACGTAGGACAAAACAACTGAGGTGAAGTTTGCTGCCGGAGTTCCGAAGAAACCCGATCGACCAGTGGCGTATCTGATCCAATTCAAACATGGTAATTAGAGTTGCGATATCGCTTATAATCTTATAAGATATCGCATTCGCGATAGGCACAAACGGCAGGTACTTGCAATCTAAAAAATTGATAAGCACTCAGTTCCGAGGAACTAGAGCGCCAATAAAAACGGTTCACAGTGGCGTGACAGGGGGGATATCTCACGCACAATATCTCACAGAGTGCAGCTTGTTTGTTGAAAGGTAATTTTTCGCATGCGATATTTCGTTTCGAGCTCATATTCGTAAATAATGTACTTAGTGAGAAAACTGTTGCCACTAAATGTATCGCTTGCCCAGGCCCGCCGCTAGCTGTTTGATCGCCCGCGTGCAATACCGATTATGCCGCCCTACGACTACTTACTCTGAGTTTCGTCAAAAAAGGATAATTAATGTTTTTTCATTATGGTGGAAATGGAAATTTTTCATTATGGTGGAATGAAGATCAAGAATCCGTGGTCAAAATCGATAAGAGACATGTCATATTTATTTCTGGTTCTATTCAAAATTCGTTGCACTAGAAATTTTTTCAAAAATTATTAAAAAATAATATTTATTTCACGATAACCTGAGAACGGAAAGAGATAGCGACTAATAGCAATTTTTAGGGTAGGTTGAGCATCTGAATGCGAAATTTGAGTTTGTCAGGGACGGGCTGAAGCCAAATTTTTGGGGGTGAAAAGCATTGAAAATTTTACAACTGTGCACGAAGGATTCCAAAAAAAATTCCAATTCCGGAACACATATCATATAATTATTAAAGGATACAATAATTAAGTACAGCATTCTGTGGAAACCATATACTTAATAAGGTCTAAGTTGGAAACATAGAAGTAGGTACGATTTATTATTGAAATTTTGAAAAATCATATCTCCGAAAGTATCAGCTTATTAGAGTTGAAAATGATATCTTTGGATTCTTACGGCAAAATTGCATTTTAAAAAAAATTGAATTTGAAATTTGTAATGTAAAAAAAAAATTTATTTTCGTTACTCCGAAACAGTTACGCCGATTTTGTCCTATAACGAAATTAACCGAGATTACTCTGAAAATTTCATCTGTTTATCTCATTCTGTTCGAGAGTTATCGTCTTAACAGAGGGCCTGCCGGACCTGTAATTCGAAAATTACAGAGATTTAGGCAAATTGGCACCTTGTTCAAAAGAACAAGAGCGCCAAAAAAGGAGCAAACTGCGTACTCACATATTTACGTTGCTAAATTCAATAGAAATTAAAGCTTTTTAAAATGCTGCCCGACAGTGTCAAACAGCTCAAATTGGTACCAGGAAATATTCCTACTCCATTGAAGTTTTTCCAACTTCTTCGAAATTTTTTCCAACTCCTTCGAAAATTTTCCAATTGTGTTGAAAATTTGCCAACTCCGTTCAACATTGGGGGGATCATCATCCCCCGTGGGTACCTTACCTACGCCTCCTAACTGAGAAGAAAGCTCAGAGGGGATTCCCCTAACTTCGCTTGTCCTGCTTTTCATAGAATGACAGACGACTTTTGGATTTGCATCTTAGTTTTAACGGATTCCAATAGATGGCGTTGTTAACGTGATTCGGTCGGTTTTTCTCCATGCGATGACATTTCCTATACACAAGAACCTCGAGGTGGGGTGGGTATTAAGACAATGACTTGAATTACGTGATGAGTCGCTTGATTTGCCGCCCCCCTGGACGTGCGCCCGTGTGCGGTGCACGCCTTGCACGCCCGCTTACGGCGGGCCTGCGCTTGCCAGTTTAACGCGAGCAGTGTGTATCATGACATGAGATATATCAACGAGATATTTTTCATGCGATATATCTTAAACGCGATATCGCGTCAGTATATGCCGTGCATTACTGACAACTTTGGGAAGCCTATTTCGTCATGCAACATTTACTTAGATGTTTGTGGTACTCAGGTAATCAGTTGCCATGGCTTTTCATTATGTGTTCTTTAAATTTGTTCAACATAGCCTCGAATATGTAAATAAAGTACCTAGAAGTTTGAAAGAGTACCGAAAACGACATGTGTGAAGGATTGAAACAAACAAAATGGTTGAATTGTAATTTTCTGATTACACTCTACACAGGGAAGAGGGCTAATTAGAGACATTCTCAAAAAGAAATGACGTGAAGTCAGGAACTATTGCACGCATGTTCCATTGTCTATTCACGCTTCATACAAAGTCTATGGAACTGAAATTCGGTATTCGATGGTTAAATGGTGGCTCGAAAGTATGTGCGAAATTTCAGAAGATTCTGAGGTATAGTTCCTGAAGTATACAATTTTAGAAGAAAAAATTTTTTTTTTATACTTTTTTTAGTGATTCGAAATTCACGAAATTTCGTAAAAATTAGCAGTCTACAAGTAATTACCAACTTTTAATTGGATCGCATTTGTATATTTCGAGTTATTGAGGAAATAACAAAAAAATTATGGGTATAACTGCAAAACCAATTTTGCCCATGAACGAACTGAACGCATTCGGAGTAGTAACCTACCCTGAAAATTGGTCGCTATCTCTTTCCGTCCGAAAGTTATGACGGCAACGGTCATCCATCCAGCTACTGAACTTACCCGAGGCTGCTCGGCTTCCAATATTTTTTTCAATATGTCCAATTATACAGTGTGTTCCTAAAGACAAGCTAATATTTAAGGGGGTGATTTTTAGATTTATTTTAAGAAAAAACTTCCTATGAACGTATGTCCTAAATATCTTAACTTTTGAGATACGGTGTGATAAAATTTAAAAACAAATCAGTTCTTTAATATGAGAACTGCGATAATATTGTAGAGATCTTAATAAAATTTGGGTCGTGTCTTCTATGCATCAAGGTGCATTTCGTGATGTACAAAAATTTTCATTTTCTCTACCAGTTGCATTGAATATTTTTGGAAAAAAAAACACTTCGCCCCTACTTTCATTTGAAATAAAAATTACTTTTGAGATCCTCATTCATTTTTGAGCAAATTTGATCTCATTGGTTTCCTTTGTCAGACGCTTACGGTTTCCGCTGAAAAAATAATCGTTTTAATACTTCAGGATCGATTCTTCAAAAATCTGATGCGGTGTGGAAATGTTTGTGCATTGACTGAAAGCAAATTAAGAGAAGCAATTAAATGAATGAGAATTCAACAAATAAATATGTTTTCTTGTCAGATGCTGTGTTCTTGATTAAAATAATTAAATTGAAATTGCATCATTTCGCATTACCAAAATTTTATCACCCTGTATCTCAAAAGTTAAGACTTTCATGAGATACGTTCATAGAGAGTTTTTTTCTTAAAATGAGCTATAGAATGACCTCCTTTAATAGTAGCAAGTCTTTAAGGAACACCCTGTATAGATTCGATCGTGTACAAATTTGATACTTGGCAGTAAATTTAGGTTGTAAAGGCATTTAGTTTTAAAGGCAAAATAGCGATAACAGACGGATAGTTTCTGATATACGGAATTTTTTTCAATATTTTTTTTTTATTTTCTAGTGATACGATCCTCACGAAATTTCCCACAAGTCCTTCTGCGTCAGCATTCTACAACTAGTTACCAAGTTTCGATTCGATCGGATCTGTATATCGTTTGAAAAAAAAATCAGCCCTGAAACCGTTTGGCCTATTAGGCCCATTAACGAACCATAACCGTCGTATTCGGATGTGAGTCTGTCCTAATCGTTTGAGACAATTTTCGGCTAAAAATTCGAATTTTACAGACATTTGGGCAGAATGATAGCACGCTGGTCCATAGAACATGCGCGCAAAAATTATACAAAAAATGAATATTGTTCCTATTTTGCACGCTAAAGACGCTAGTCAATCAACTAGAGTTTCAATTAATGCTATACTATCAAATCTGTATTATTTCGGATTTTCTTATCATTCTTAGTAATGCGGTTTCCGATTTCGTGAGAATGACCAGTTAAAAATTGTATGGTTTATGTTATTAGTTTGTGAATGATATTTCGAAGGGTAACTGAAAATGGAGGAAGTGTTTGAAAAACCTAGTAGCACGATTTTGTACAGACAATTATCATCAGAATCTGGACAGGTGATTACAGTTTTGGATTCACCTGATTCATCACAAAATGAGACTCCCAAAATTATTGATATGAAAATCAAACACATATTCAGCGGCAGCGGTGAGGAGAGATCTTCCAATCAAAATGATAATTCGCCGAATAAAAGATATATTCCACCCAGTGTGAGTAAAATAGGAGATTCTGTGTTCATTCACGATTTACAACAAAAATTAATAATAAAGCAATCACCCTTGACAACAGAAAAACCTAATATTGTAAGTACAGAAGAAGTTGCACAATCCAAAATCATCAACTCGACACCCAAAAAGTTGGAATTTGATAGATCAAACTTCGCCAGGGAGTTGGAGAAAAAACTCAAGAAAAAGGAGGAAACACCCATTTATATGGAAATGACATCGCCAGCATTAAGAAACATATATGAAAATGTTAACTCAGATGAGATTTGTGAAAAGTCAGCAATAAAGAACGACCAACAGGTACATAATGTTGGCGTAGAAATGCAACACGAGTTTTCTCAGGACAATATGAATGATGACTCTACATCTACAAGTGGAAATTCACAACAAAAAGACTTTTCTACTCCTATACACGCAGAATTGAGGTCGAAAATAGAAAGTACTCCAGTGGCTCTAATTAAGGGTAAGAATAATAGATATTTCAAAATCATTAATTTTAATAAATTAATTTATTAATTTTATTTCTCAATAATATTAAAGAGCCACATATAATTAATCCATTTTATATAAGGCATACTGGGAATAAACCTATTTCTCCCGACAGCTCTGAAACTAAATCCACAGATTTCTACAACAGCCACAGAAACACAATCTAATTATTCACATTCAGACATGGCTACTTTACGCCCAAAATCTCCAAAACCAATAATTACTAAAAATGAAAAAGAGGAATCTTTTTGGGATAAAATTGGAACATTGGGACGTAAAAAACGTATCAAGGAAGGTGAGATATATAACTTCATGGAAACTGGGGTATCATATATTGCCATATATGGTTATGTTTACATCCATTTATTGTTTACATATAAGTTTTACTCTTTTTTTAGTACAAGAAGTTCAGGAGGAGGGAAAATATGCCATAGATTCCCCAGGATTTGCTGTAATTCCGAAAATATCTCCAGAAGACTATGACCTTGGTTAGAATCCTTGCCCTACATCTAAAATATCTAAATGTCAAGTAAAAAGTCACTCAAAAATAATATTGCTTCTTGAAATTTGTTTTGCTTAAAGATATAATCATACATTTCAGAGGAGAATGAGGAACGATCAGTCATTATGCCGAAGGCCTTTGAAGACCCAAAATTACGAGAGCTGATACAAGTTTTAATTGATTGGGTTAATGACGAATTAGCTTCGCAGCGAATAATAGTACAAGATCTTACAGAAGACTTATATGATGGACAAGTTCTTCAAAAACTATTCGAGATGCTAACAGGACATAAATTAGATGTACCTGAAGTCACGCAGTCTGAAGAAGGGCAAAAGCAGAAACTATCAGTTGTTTTATCACATTTTAACAGGGTAAAAATAATGATTTAACGAAAAAATATAAAGACTGAATTATTCAGAAAATGTGTTAATTTCAGGTACTTGGGATTCCACACAACCATAATAAATGGAATGTTGAAGTGATTCATTCTAAAAGTATAGTGCCAATCCTCCATCTCTTGGTAGCTTTGGCAAGGCATTTCAGACCCCCTGTTCGTCTTCCTGAGAATGTCTCGGTTTCTGTTACAGTGGTTCAAAAATCACAAGGTCAACTGACGCATCGTGTTGTGAGAGAGGTCATAACCTCCGAGTACTCTGACGTTGGAATGAGGTGTGAAAGAGATGCATTTGATACTTTGTTTGATCACGCTCCTGATAAACTGCAAGTTGTTAAAAAGGTAAATCTTGATCATATTCAGAGTATGTTACTCTGATATGTTTATTTTACATTCAGATACTACTATTAAGATAAGAAATAAGAATTACACCTATTCTAAATATCGCTTGAAAAGTAGAAAATAGATACTTGAGATTCTTCCATGTGTTACTAGCTAGGATACAGATAGAGGAAAAGTTCAAAACATACAAACAACAAATACATGATCATCTAATTCGACTGGAACCATATTAACTTGGAGATTTTTCCTCGTATTTAACTTGGACATATTTTGACAGTATTTCATCTGTTCCTTGCCTTTTTAAATAAATATCGTTTATTATTATCCTTAAGACCGGGACATACATATCCGCTTGGGTAGCTTACCGTGCGGACTCCGCAGCACGTCTGAATGTTGAGGTGGGAGGCCAAACCCTTCTGAGTCTATCACGATTTGATTTGTGCAAATTATTTAATTGCTTAATATGATTCTGAATATCCAATTTTATTTAATTAATGTTTTAGTCAATGGTTACTTTTGTCAACAAGCATTTGAATAAATTGAATCTTGAAGTTACCGAAATTGAAAGTCAATTCCATGACGGAGTATACCTGATCATGTTGATGGGCCTACTGGAAGGATTTTTTGTACCTCTTTATAGTTTCTTCCCAACACCAAAAGACCACGATCAGAAGGTACATAATGTTTCGTTTGCCTTTGAACTCATGGAGGAAGTGCTTTTGGCTAGGCCAAAAGCCCGACCAGAAGGTGGGTAAATAACAAAATAAATTAGGGAGTTCTACAAATATATCTTTTTTTATCACGAATAAATGAGTAATCTGCAATGATTGAACCTCGTCAATTGGGTTGTTGCAACTTCCAACTCGGTGCATAGTTTTTGTTGAATTTAGAATTAAGAACTCTTCGAAATTTTCGTTTTCGGAGGTAAATTTAAACGGGTTAGCGAAATAAGAGAAGCACACACAAACACAGTCTAGATTTTTTTTTTATTCACAACACAGAATCTATTTCAAAGGTACTTACTCGTCTTGGTTACACTTCGCAGATAGTCGAAAGAACTGCCCGAACTACCTGAGAACTCCCTGAGAGCCACTTGAGAACTGCTTGATAACTGCCGAGACTACTCACTTAGAACTGCCCTTTTCTGTCCGTTTCCGCCTTTTTAAATCCATTACCCCCACTCTTTTCTCCCCTTCTCAAATTACCGGCACCAGCCGAACCCCCGGAATCTAGAGGTTCGCAAAGTTGTCGATAGGGGAGACGTTGCCAGATTTAATAGTTTTCACAACTCAAAATACCTACAGAGAGCATCATCGAAATGTCAGAGCAAGGCCAGACACGTGTTTCGGACTTAATGGTCCATCGTCAGCAACCTGTAGCTCAGAAATTCAACTAAACTGAGCTCCTTACCTTCCTTCACGTAAGAGTTTAATGAGCGATGTGAGAATCGCAAACGCCCCAATCCTAACCATTGAAAATCGAATAGAGATAATTGCAGTTCTCGAAGGTTTCGTTTTTTTAGCCATAAACGCAGTTTAGCATTATTTAAAAAAATCTAAATTTTAAGTTTTTATTGGCAAAGGCAGATGAGAAACTCAGTTTTGTTGAATGTCTGGAGGTTGCTGACATTTCGATGATATTTTCTTTAGGTAATTAGAGTTCTGAGCACCGAGCATAAGTTCCAACAACCCATTCTACGAGGTTCAATTTTATTTATTTGTGATATTTGAATAGGTATTGGCCAAAGAATAATTATAATTATATTTTATTTTTCACAGATGTGGTGAACTTGGATTTAAAGTCTACTCTACGTGTCTTATATAATCTTTTCAATAAGTATAAATCTCTGCTCTAATACGTGCCATTTTTTCATCAAAATTTATTAATATTTAATTGAATTATTTCGAATACAAATTAACTGTATTGCAAACCTAATTTATAACAATTTTAGATAACTGTGCCTTTTCATGTGCTGTATTTAACATAATGTGTAATATTTTATATACATAAGAGTAAAATTGGATAACTAATATCCCGATAATCCTTATATTATATAAATTTTATTTTACTGTTGTAATTGATCTAAAAATGTTTATCCCTAGGAATATAAGTATTCATTATAGAATAAAGTCATTTATGATATTTAGTGTATCTAAATCTGTTGAGTGAGCGAACATTCTAGGAAAATATAAATTTTTTAATATATTTAACCGTCTTTCCAACATGTTTTTTATTTCGCAAGATATTATTAGGTAGACATTATGAATGGACCTTTTAGAAACAGAAGATGAAGCATCTAAAATTGATGTAGCTATCAGCGCCCCACACATAGGGTCGTAATTTTCATCATTAATACTAGAGTATAGATCAAATTTATCAATCAAAATAACACAAGGAGTTTTTCGCCATAGGTGGATTCCGTTCAAATGAGATACGAGAGACTGGAAGTCCTTCAAGTATCTGCAACATAAATAAGGAACTGCAATTTGCAGATAGCTAGCTTTCTATTTGACTGATAACATCAGTTGGAAGTGATGCGCATCAGTTCAAACCAGAGAAATAGAGGGAAATTCCGGCTATTTCTCTGGTTCAAACTGATTTCGCATCAGTTTGGAAGTGATACAGCGTCAAATAGAAAGTCTCTTTTGTTGCATAGTAGAATTTTGAATTGAAAGTTGAAGCTTACATGAAAGTTATCAAGTTGAGAACCTCATTTTCTGGAATTTCTATTTTGTCTGGAATTTTCTCGAAGGGTAAAATAGAAATGTACCAAACTGGAAATCCAGATTTCGCCGAGGTAATTGCGGTCTGAAATGCAATGTATTACTTTTCAATTCTAGCATTTATTATTAAGTGTATACCTTGAACAGAACGTACTGTAAATTTTCACCAGTGATAAAAAGACTCTTTACTGAATCATTCATTTCTTAAAAACTATTTAGTGAATGTACCCGATTTTGTCCCAGGTTTGTTTACAATATGAGTATAAAATGAAAATGTATTGCACGAATTCCATAAATCTGGCGCGAAATCATGTTCATGACCACAGAATACAAATATATGTTCATTTCATTCATGACCATAGACAAGATAAACTCATGACAATCAGTGATGCCAGATGAAGCCGACCAAATATCGAGATAGGTCGGTAAGACTAAGACAAGATTTCATTCTATGATTCTATTATACGTGCTGAGAGATTGAGGTTAGATTTCGGGATTTCTGTTTCTGCTCCAAGCTAAAGAAGCTTGTTAGAAAATATTATTGTTGAATTAGATATCTTTACAATAAAATATGACTAAACTAAGAAAACAACGACGAAGGAAGGTGTTCAGGTATAATATCAACAGAAAAAGATTGCGAAACAAAGTAAATAGTGTGGGAAAAATAAGTTGGTGAGTGAATTTATTCAATATTCGCCTTTACTTTTCTAAGGGGTTATTAGATTACACTGTTTATCCTCATAATATTTTAGTAAGGAGATTGCTGATCAGTGGGAAAGGCACAAATCAGTGGTAACAAATTTGAAAGAGATGGGCCTCTCAAACGATCCTAACACAGCAGTGCAATTCATTAATTTTAAGAAAACTGATAAAAAACCTCAGATGATTGTGGCTACCAACGACAACGAGTGGTTTGTGGAGTCAGAGTTAGTAGAAGTTCAAGAAGAAGTACCATTATCTAAAAAAATCGTAGCGGAAAAATTATTAGAGGATGCGAAAGCACCAAGAATTAAAGGTTTGAGATTACCTGGGTCAGTTGTAGAGTGGGTAACATATTTAATAGATACTCACGGAAGTAACTATAAAGCTATGGCAGCGGACAAAAAAAATATTGATCAAGAGTCATGGAAGCAGTTACGACGGAAAATTAAATTATTCAAGAGCATACCAGAACAATATTCTGAGTATTTGAAGAAGAGGGGAATTGAAGATCAGGCTGATGAGACTGATGTATCATCTGATGGAGAATGGTGATAGATAATGTGTAATAAATATGTGAAAAATAAATTTTTTTAAATGTTCATACAAGTTTCTAATTTTCTATTTTTACCAAGAACACCAATTTATATGTTCAAACAGGATTATTCATAAGCAGGTTCCACAATATTCTAAAATTTTGCAGTAAAATCTTTTCGTGGAAGACTACTTCCATGAGAAATATTTTCGGTATCAACTTGGATATGTTGAATACGCTGTTTAGTTTTGTAATTTTCCAACATTTTCAATTTATGTTTGTTGGGAGTTGATGAATAGGAAGAAATACTATCCTCTTTAAAACACTTATTTGTTAACAAATGATATTTTATTACTTAAACAGAATACTGTACAATGTCTTTGTCATGAATAAATTATCTAACAAAGAAAATAAGTCCCTTTTTGATGAGAATAAAAAAGATCTCATATATAATTCCAGTCTCAATGAAATCAAATACTTGGGTAACTAATAAATACTTCGGGTATCAAAATAACATTACTTCAAACTTTGTTCGAGTAATGCATTCCAATCTATGCCTTTGAAGAAAGGATGAGACTTTAAGTTGTCAACGCCATGCGGTCCAGCTCCTAAACGTTTTTTAGGTTCATAAACCAATAATTGTCTTAACAAAGATCTCCCTTCTGGAGATACATACTTTGGAACCCTCAGAATGGTACTTTCATGAAAATATTCAGGATGTAGATCGTTCAGGCTCATACCAACTAAAATTTCATAAAATATTGCTCCAAAGCTCCACCAATCAGCCTCTTCTTCTGCAGGACCTATTCCCTGGACCTCAGGGGCCAAGTTTAAGTCTTTTCTACTTATGAAAATACCATTTGGTTCTTCGGCATTGCACATATATGTCAAGGTGAGATCTCCTTTCTCATTAAGGAGTAAATTATGCAAACGCAAGTCCTTGCACACGATCCCTAAAGTATGAAGTTTCTCTAGGGCTAATATCAATTGGGCGGCCCATTTAACAATCACTTCATGTTGCGGTATATCTATATTTTGTTCTGTTTCGGTATCGACAGTGGATATTGATGAACTCTTTCTACTGCACTCCAAATTTGGTTCTACTTGTTCAAATATTGTAGAACTTATCGGTATTTGCATGTTAGGTGCAGAGACATCATCAGAATCATCTTTGGAGCAATGTATGAAATCATATTCCACGCTAACCATTTTAATTTTGGTGTAATTGGTCACCAGGTCACTAAAACTACTCTCTGAATCATCATCCGGAATGTCCAGATCAACTGCTTTGTCATATAAATTCTCAACAGTTTCATTATTTTCGAATTTCAATTTTATTTTATTCAAATAATCAGATAGCTTAGAGCCATTTACGTATTCAAGAATGAGAAATATGGAGTTATCACAATTGTAGAAGTTGTGTAATTGAACCATATAAGGTATACTTTCAGGTATTATCAAGTTATCATCAGAAAAAGATGTAGTTTTGTTGATCACTTTTACATAGAATGTTTTCTGAGTGTCTAGATGTAAGACAAGCATTCCAGAGTCTCCTTTCTGTATAACATTATATCGGTAAATTTCAGATATAGCTGGTTTTTGTATAATGTCTCTCTTTATTTTTGGTTCCGATTTGGGCTGGAAATCTTGCACTTCTGGCGCTAAATACATATTGTACAATTTTTCTGCTCTTAAGGAGCATATTTCGATTTTATGTTTTAAAGCCCTCTTCTTATCATATTCATTTTCGACTTTTTCACATTCCGCTAGAAAATCTATTGCTGCTTTACAGGATTTATAGGCTTCCTCATGTCTCCCATTGCTTTCAAGAATTTCCGCACGTTTCATATAATCTTTTTCATCTTTACAGACAACGTTTTGCGATATATTCGAAAACTTTGGAGATCGGGAACTAGATGCTCTTGGAGAGCAGTTTCTTGCTAGACGATCTGTAACAATAGGTGATATTTTAAAACGGCATTCTCAAGAAAACCTGTAGGCTTTCAGTTATAGGTAATCAATTACTTAATTCGTCGTCAGTGTGCAAAAATGCACTAGTAAGGTATATAAAACCATCCATTGTTATTCATTTCAATAAGCAGGAACAGATTTACTTCATTATTATTTTTGGTGAAAGTGCCTTTGGATATATTATATTTACTTTTCTTGAGGAGGCAATGTCTCATTATACTATAATTCGAATTTGGAAAACATCAGTTCCCCACGTGTAGCATAAGAATTTGAATTACTGCCGGCAGTGGCGTAGCAGAACAATGTTAACCATGGCATGCAAACAAATTTTAAACAAGTTGGAAAAACACTGTGGTCAGGAGTTCTGGCCCGCCTATTCGAATTCATAGCTAGAGCAGTCAACCCTCCAAGGTCGCCCAAGGCTGCTAAGCTCCAGGAAAAAAAATTATTCTCTATACAGGGTGTGTCTTAAACCACTGCATTAATTTTAACCAAAGATTCCTCTCATCAAATGAAACACTTTTTTCATTTACCATTTTTCTAGATTCGGCTCAGGTAAAAAGTTACAAGCGTTTAAAGATTTCACAATGTGCTAATACACTCCCGCATATAAATTATCTATGACATTGTTGGCGGACGAGAATAAGGCATGGTAACGTGGTTTACAGCTTGATTCGGGATTCCAACGCTCAGGGACGGATCCATAAAAGTAGTGAAATTTCTGGAGTTATCCATTTTAAAACATTCAATGAAGAATATCTCGAAAACGGTGCGTTTAAGGAGAAATGATGAAGAATAATATAATGTTCTAAAAAGATGGAATATTCTTGAAATCACTCAAGAAAAACTTTATATGCTTTCTTTATGCTAATTTCGTTTAGTTTTATGAATCCACGAGTCCATAACTAGAAAACCAGTAGAAGTAGAAAATAACCAATTTTTGGAAAATATGTATCATAGTTATAGGAAACTTTACGCCAACATTCATTTTATTCGAAAAAAGGATGTCAAAGCTACAAAATAAAAACTGATTTTTTTTCAAACTTTCAACAGCATGTATTTTTTTACCTGAGCTGAATTTGGAAAAATTTTAAATGAAAAAAGTGTTTTATTTGATGAGAGGAATCTTTGGTTAAAATTAATGGAGTGATCAAAGACTCACCCTGTATAAAGCGTAAAAAACAAACTGATCCACTTTTTGGCCGAGAATGGTCTCAAACGATTTGTTATGACTCAAATACTAATACTTCCACTGTCGGGTAGAAAATAAACAGTGCTGTGTCTGTGGTTGCTTAAGGTCCCATTCGAATACATACATCTACTGTTTGGTCGAAAATAAACAGTGCTTTGTTTGTAGTGGCGTAAGGGCACAAATCAGTTCAATAATACAATTGTGCCATGATATAAAAAACACGTGGAATTGAAATTCCTAAAATAACTAATAATATACGAAATTATTCACGTTTCACGTAATTTTATTGAAAAGATCGAATAGACTTAAATTGAGTAGACATACCATTCATCAAAGTTATTATTTCGATAGAAATGAAAAAAAAAACGAAAAAGAGCAATTTCCACGGGCTTCAAATCCGATCGCTAACCTATACGTACAAATATAATGTCAATCAAAAAAAGTTGACAACTTCGTTGGTCGAGTGTAAAAAAATGGATCAGTACATCTCGTTCGTTTTAATATTTCGATATTCCGGCAATATCTTCACCAATATAGATATGATCAAGCCCAAATCTTAGAACTTCACCGGAACTAGAACATTCGCGCAAAAAGTTGATTTTTGATGATGATTTTCGAACACCCTGTACATTTTCAAGCCAAAAATGATTTCCTTTGGCTAGTTTAAAGGTTTTCCATCAAGCCCTGTTGCTCTATGGAAATTCCATATAATTTAAAAATATACAGGGTGTTTTATTTGAAATAAGAAAGTAGGTATGTCTTTCCGATATATCCGACAGTACCTACTATTTAACTTTCAATATTTTAGGGAGCTGCGCCCTTCCGACAGTTACCCACAAAATTTCAGGAAAATTCAATTTCTGGTTTTCGAAGGAATCGCTTCAGTCGGACACCCTGTATTATTGATCATTAAATGCAGTGGCGGATTATCCATAAGGCAAAGTAGGCACGTGCCTAGTAGTCTATAGTCAACGAATGCTTTTTAGGTCAAAATTTTTGCGTATTCTCCGAAAATTATTATTGAGGTGTCATTCGATTCGGAATGGCATGCATATAGTTTTTGAGAAAATGCTAAGGCCACTCGGAATAATTGCAATAGTTATAAACAATTAAGTGAAAAAAAAGGAGGTTTAGGTTTTCGCCAATATCTCAAAAACTATTTGAGATAATTCAAATTTGAAAAAAGATTCAAATAGAGGAGGAAATTTCCTAAAAAAAAAGTCCCAACTGCTGGAACTGTAGGATTAATATTTATAATTTTCCTAGAGGGTTGAAAATACGCCCGAAACAGGGTACTCCAGCTTGCGCATGCCTCGACCCCCTCGTACCTTTGATGAATAAATATTATACAAACTTATTAAATATGAAAATAAAGAATTGAAAAAATTCAGGCTAGATCAATGAACAATAATCCGTGGTCAAAAAAATGTTTATCGCGATTTTTCAATTATGTAGTTATCCATTACCTAGTTAATTAACAATTTTTTGTAGCACGAACATTAACATTGCAAGTACGCTAATTGTTAAACTATTAATCTGAGAATTTTTTCCTTTCGTGGAGCTATTTTTCAAAGGTCTTAGAATAGATTTCTATTGGAAAATGTAAAAAATTGTTAATTTTTCACTGAAGTAAATTTTCAACAACAAAAAGAAAATTAATAATTTTTCAAATTTTCCAACGGGAATCTATTTCAAGACCTTTGAAAAATAGCTCCACGAAAGGAAAACATTCTCAGATTAATAGTTTAACAATTATCGAACTTGCAATTTTAATGTTCGTGCTAAAAACATTGTTAATTAACTAATGGATATCTAATTGAAAAGTAGCGATAAACATTTTTGGACCACGGATTATTGTTCATTGATCAATCCTGCAGACGCATGAATTTTTCCAATTTTTTTATTTTCATATTTAATAAGTTTAAATAATATTTATTCATGAAAGGTCCGAAGGGGGCGAGGCTTACGCAAGCCGGAGTGCCCGATTTCGGGAGTATTTTCAACCCACTGGCAAAATTATAAATACCGGTCTTAGTTCCGGGAGTTGGGAGTTTTTTTTAGGAAATTTCCCCCTCTTCTTGAATCTTTTGTCAAATTTGAATCATCTCAGATAGTTTTTGAGATATTGGCAAAAAACCAAAGCCCCTTCTTTTTTTTCACTTAATTGCTTATAACTAATGCAAATTTTTGCGAGCGGCCTTAGCATTTTCTCAAAAACTATCTACATGCCATTCCGAATCGAATGACACCTTAATCATAATTTTCGGAGAATACGCAAAAAAATTGACCTAAAAAGCACTAGACTATAGATAGGGGCTCGAGATTACAAGGGGCGGACGTCTGATATAACGGGTCCGCCAAATAACTTCTTATTTTTTAATGCAATAAAAAAAAGCTACTGAATATTTTCTCAAATTTCTTTCTTTATTTGAAAGTACAATCCTTCCGGTTAATAATGGAAAATAATTTCATTCAAATGGCTGCCTTGGCTGGCCTTGCAGCAGCCTACACGATCGGTCCAATTTTTAAGCACATTATCGATTGTGTGCAACTGTATTTCACCAATGGCTTCACGAATATTGTCCTTTAAAGCGTCAATTGTCTCTGGCTTATTGGCGTAACTCTTATCTTTGACGACACCCCACAAATAATAGTCCAACGGTGTCAAATCGCAGCTCCGAGGTGGCCAAACGACATCAGCTCTGCGGCTGATAATGCGATCTTCAAAAACAGGCAACTCCTGAACCAATTGGACTTTGTATGGCGTCATACCAAGGTCTTTATGCAAAATTCGTCTCAATGATGTCTCCGAAATGTTCAATTCTTGTGAACGACGGTGAATTGATGTTGATGGCGCTTCACGCACACTTTCTGCCGCAGCAGCAATATTCTCGGGTGTACGCACTTCACGCTTTGGTTTATCGATGAGGATGCCAGTTTCATTCACTTTTTTCACAAGATAACGAACATACGGAGCTGACGGTGCTTCTCTTCTTCCAAAATCCGAACGCAATTTTTGCACACATTCAGCAACATTACCATGATTTTCTAAGTAATGTCGCAATATTTCCCAGCGTTGTTCAAGCGTATACACAACCATATTCGTTCAGCGGAAGGATAAAACTAATTATCTGTCAAATCAGACATGAGCTTAGTGTTACCATAGATGCATAGAATACATGGTGAAGACACTCTTTGACATATTTTCGGCCGATTTGCGGTCCAAATACTGTCAAAATACAAGGATTTTGTTTTACTTCAATTTTCGCCGATAGATGCCGGCAGTAGAAATTTTATGGACAAAATTACCGACATGTCAAATTAAATTTGAATCTTTGCTTATTCCAGTTTCTTGTGGAAAGTCGTTTGCCGCGCCGAAAGTAAGTCAAATGTTTGCTGTGTGAACTCTGAACGAGTATCCAGAACCATTTTAATCAAATACTATTTTCATTTCGAAAATACTTCGTTTTTATGCGAATATATTTTTTTAACAATTGTATATTCTTACCGGATCAGGGGCAGATTTCTAGTATCAAGATTAATTATAATATTAATAATATTGAAAGATCGCTGATACCGTTAATTGTTAATAAGTCAACATAGGAGAACGTAAGACTTGTTGATTTACTATAATCTTGCCGGTTGATGAACATAAACTGTTTTAACAGTTGAAATTAAGATATAACTCTATTGATTAATAATTATATTCATTATACAATTCAGTTATATATTGAGAAGGAATGAAATGCCATGTTATGAAAACTAACAATATTATTTGTGAACGATGAAAGGACTAGCAGAGAACAGAGTTCAGAGCAACCACACAGTGTGATTTCATCAATTTGAATAGCTTTCCTAAGGCGTCATTCTTTTTGGCGCTCTTATACTATAATATTATTTGTTTCAAGGATATTGTTAAACGACAAGAATGGCAACTGGCTTGTGCTAGAGGTAGGGTATCGAAAATTAGAACATTTGTTTGTTCAAAATATTTTTCTAGCGAATATATGTATATTGAATAAAAGATTTAAACGTAGTACACTACCCTCTATTTGGTTAGTTTATCAATTTAATGAATCATTTTTCGATATTTCATCAGTATATACTCAGTTCTGAATAATAGCTATCGAATTAAATATCTATATTCAGCAATCTAATTGCTGAGAACATGAAAAGTTGTCAAGGGGTATTGGGTGACTGAAAAAATGCTGTATACATGAGAATGTTTTGATGAAATTTCAAATTATACATATAATATAATAAGTAAAATGCTCAATTTAAAAGAGCCTTACATGATAAAGGAATTACTACATTTGAATAATAATATGATATCGAAAGATATTGTATGTAGAGGTATTAGAGAAAATTCTGTATCATTCAATGTATTTCAAAATACATAAATTAAATGCTTGTACTCTAATGACGTTGGATGTGATCCTTCGTAATGGAAAAATAATGATTTCACAGATTTCTTCATTTACAGTTCCATTCAAAATGTTCCAAAGAAACTCCTTTACTGATAAATCCCTTATTTGACCTCATTATGTCTTGGCAAGATGAAATTTCTGTTCCAAACCAATGTGGTTTACATATTATCTCCGAACAGATATCTGATTAATCAAAAAATGGATTGATTTTTCAATAAACTGCTTCATTATATTCTTTTAATTTGAATTTACGAACTAGCAACGGTGAAAAGTGAACTTTGTCGCTTGTCAGTTTTCATTTATTCGCTTGTCAGAATCTTCGAAATCGACCCTAGCGGCACCATCGTTAATAAAGTGAAGTAGTACATAAAGTACGTGATTTGACAGTTCTTGGTCCGTTTTTCGGCCGAAAATTTTAGCAGGAATTAGTAGGGAGTGTCCACACCTTGTTATTCTATGCATCTTGGTGTTACCATTCACGAAATAAGCACTAGTTAAAAAAAAAACGTTAGATGGCGGACCCTTTATAAAAATACCTATATGGCTGCCAAAGAGGCACCGATAAGCTGCTTGCCTAGGGCGCTCTACACGCTTAATCCGCCACTGATTAAAATGAACGCAAACGCTACACCTCCTAATGTCACATGAGTGCTTCGAAAATTTATTTGTTTTCAACACGGGGAAGTCGGGCATAAAATTCCATGTTAAAACAATTCCGAATTAATGTATCCGTTAAGTATAGTGTAGTTTTTGCGCGCGTGTTCCGCAAGGAACAGCGTGCTATCATTTCGTCACAATGTCTGTATTTTTCGAATTTTTTTTCGAAAATGGTCTCAAACGATTGGGTTCGACTCCCTGATGAAGAATTCGAGGTCAAATTCAATTCTGTCCGTCCGGTCCGGCCGGCCGTTAGCACGATAACTCTCGAACGGAACGACTTAGAGCGTTGAAATTTGCAGGGTAGTTTCGTAGCGTAAATATCTCGGACAAGTTCGTTAACGGGCGAAATCGACCGAGCGGTTTCGGAGTTAAGGCCGTTTTTAGTAAAAACGTTTTTTATGAATATTTCCGGAACCGATCACTCGATATTTTTGAAATTTGGCATCAGATTGTAGAATCATGACCTTTATATGCCTGCGAAGTTTTGTGTTAAACGGACGGCCCTAAAGTGGCAAAAAAAAATTTTGAAAATTTGAAAATTTTGTTTTCACGATAACTCGAAAAATACTGATCTGATTAAATTGAAACTCAGTAGTCAGGTGCAAAAGACCAAAGCAAACACTTTTGCAAAATTTCGTGAAGATCACGTGACATGAAAAAAATAATAAAATTACTACTATTTTGCGGAATACTTTGCTTTTAATGCCGAAACATATGTTTTTGAGGTTCATGCTGCCCTTTCCGGGCATTTTCCGTATTGCGCATGCGCAGATGAGAAGTCCTATAACTGCTGTAGTTTTTGTCAGAGAGGATTGGGATTTTGGGGTGGCGGATGCTATTCCTCCATAGAATTCAGATCCCTGATGAGGGTCTGCGCATGCGTAGATTAAAGATGCGATATCTTCCGAACCACTAGTGTTGGAGAATCGGAATTTTTTGTAAGGTGTGTTATTTTGAGAGGACTTTTAGCCGCCAGTAGATTGCGCATGCGCAGAAGAGAAGTGACTGTTTTTGGGTTGGATGGGTTATGTTGGGAGTGCTGAGTCGATATTATGAGGTTTTAAAAGAATATTCACAGCAATTCAGTGCAAGGACAAGTCAGTTTGGGGAATGTAGCGTTGTTTCCGAGTTAAAGTGTCCGTACCGTGGCCCTGGGGCTAATTTTGAAATTGAAGTTACCCCTAACAGGCATTTTTCGTTATGCGCATGAGCAGACCATCAGTGATTTAACTGGAGGTGTTATCGTCAGAGAGGATTAGGGTTTTGGGGTGGCGGATGCTATTCCTCTATAGAATCCCCTGTTGAGGGTCTGCGCATGCGTGGATTAAAGATGTGATATCTCCTGAACCACTAGTGTTGGAGAATCGGAGTTTTTTGTAAGATGTGTTATTTCGAGAGGACTTTTAGCCGCGAGTAGATTGCGCATGCGCAGAAGAGAAGTGACTGTTTTTGGGTTGGATGGGTTATGTTGGGAGTGCTGAGTCGATATTATGAGGTTTTAAAAGAATGTTCATAGCAATTCAGTGCAAGGACAAGTCAGTTTGGGGGATGTAGCGTTGTTTCAGAGTTGTAGTGTCCGTACCGTGGCCCTGGGGCTAATTTCGAAATTGATGTAACCCCTTACGGGCATTTTTCGTTATGCGCATGAGCAGACCATCAGTGATTTAACTGCTGGTGCTTTCGTCAGAGAGGATTGGGGTTTTGGGGTGGCGGATGCTATTCCGCTATAGAATCCCCTGGTGAGGGTCTGCGCATGCGTGGATTCAAGAAGCGATATCTCCTGAACCACTAGTGTTGGAGAATCGGAGTTTTTTGTGAGGTGTGTAATTTTGGGAGGACTTGCAGCCACGAGTATACTGCGCTTGCGCAGACGAGAAGTGAATGGTTTTGGGTTGTTTGGGTTATGTTGGGAGTAATGAGTCGATATTGTGAGGTTTTAAAAGAATATTCATGTCAATTCAGTGCACGGACACAAGTCAGTTTGGAGGAAATAGCGTTGTTTCCGATTTGAAATGTCTGTATGGTGGCCCTGAGGCGAATTTATAAATAGCTATATTCGGTAGATCTATATTAAAATACGTTCGGATTTGGAGAAGATGCAATTGCGTCCCTAACGGAGGACCCACAACCGCATTTTTTTCCGATCTACGGTAAAGCTAACAGTCAAACTGTATTGATAGCTATATTTGTCAAAGGAACTTGAAAAAAAAAAAAAAAAGCACTGACGTGAAGTCAGTACTCTTTGGCGCGCGTGTTCACGGTGGCTAATTTGAATTGAATGATGAGTATTTCAAGCTCAGTGGATAGAGCGAGCCGACTCTCCTTAGTCGCACAAGCTCCTAGAAGATTTGGGAGGGTCAGTATAATCCTAATCATGTTTATAGCACGCGCGCAAAAGCAGATTGACTTACAATGAAAGAAAAAGTGTAAAAAGTCAATCTGCTTTGGCGCGCGTGCTATAAACATGATTAGGATTATACTGACCCTCCCAAATCTTCTAGGAGCTTGTGCGACTAAGGAGAGTCGGCTCGCTCTATCCACTGAGCTTGAAATACTCATCATTCAATTCAAATTAGCCACCGTGAACACGCGCGCCAAAGAGTACTGACTTCACGTCAGTGCTTTTTTTTTTTTTTTTGTTCTGCATACTTACATATTGTTTTACATGATGTACCGATTATTTTCGCCTGAATTGTAAACGATATGATCAAGATAGCAAGAGTAATCATGTTCATCTCACATTCTCACAGATGCAAACACAAATCTTTCAGCACCTAGGATTGAATGTGACTATAATTTATAATATAAACTACTCCAAGAAAGTTAGATATATAACTTGAATTTATTTTAATTTTCCACGCTGCAACTCGGAGGGAAAGGATCATAAAGCAAAAAAAATATGGGTTCAAGCCCTGTGGACAGGAGCTTTCTGGCGCTCTAGTTCAAACAGACAAATTATATCTCCGAAAGTATTGGTTTCTCAAAGTTGGGAATTATATCAATGTATTCATATGATAGAACTGCATCATAAAGGAAATTCAATTCAAATAATATTTTATTTATCAAGATTAAATGAGCAATCATGAGAATGAGAACTGCACCATGGAAGAAATCAAATTAAATCTGGGCAATTTTGCCCAATAACGAACTTAACCGAGATATTCATCTCCCTAACCTACTCTGAAAATTTCAACTACCTAGCTCATTCCGTTCGAGAGTTATATCTATGTCTATGGATGAAAAGCAGTCTCACTACTCTCAGATCTCTTACTTCATGTTCCGTTCCTAAATGTAAGACTTTTCTGAGAAAAACTAATTTCGGAGCAAACAACTGAGATTTTTCTCACTTCGCTCACAATTCTTCGATTGATTAGATAATGTCATGTCTCAGGAAAATAAGTTGACATTATGACAATTCATACATAGAATAATTATATCATTCTGTGACAACGTTGAAACGATTTATTATTGAAATTTTGAAAAATCATATCTCCGAAAGTATTAGCTTGTTAGAGTTAAAAATGATATCATTGGATTTTTATGGTAAAACTGCTTATTGAAAAAAATTTAATTTGGAACTTGCTTTGTAAAAAATCCGGACAGAATGAATTTCGACCACGGATTCTTGATCATTGAGTCGAACCAAATCGTTTAAGACCATTTTAATCGAAAAATTCGAAAATTACAGACATTTGGGCAAATTGATAAGCACTCAGTTCCGAGGAACTAGAGCGCCAAAAAGCAAATAGTTGCTCCAAGTGTCCAATTTCCAGATCTAGTAAAAATATTTTGGCGCACTGTTCAGGTGAACAGAGTGCATATCAACTCGTCCAATGGCTGTATTTTTCGAATATATATCTGACAGAGAATGGTCCCAAAAATTGGTTCAAGCACTGACGTAAAGTCAGGAGCTTTTACGCGCGTTCTATTGTCTACTCACCTCTAATGGACACTATTTATCGAATGTTGCATCCATATCTCTCATATGAATTCATTTAATACCATTTTAATGACATACGCCAGTAACTAGTGAATCGTGAATAACTAGTGAATGTATTACATTATTTTTTTGCGCGTATGTTCTGGGTTGTGGGGAACATCGCGTTATCATTTTGCCTAAATGTCTGTAACTTTTTTGACGAAAATGGTCTCAAACGATTGGGTTCGACTCCCTGATGAAGAATTCGAGGTCAAATTCGATTCTGTCCGGCCGGCTGTTGCCACGATAACTTGAGAACGGCAAGAGATAGCGACTTGAAATTTTCAGGGTAGGTGGCGCATCCCAATACGACGGACAAGTTCGTTAATGGGCATAATCGGCCCAATGGTTTCCGAGTAATAATTTTGTCTACAACCAATACTAATCGGATCGAATTGAAATTTGGTGATTAATTGTAGAATATAAACTTAAGGACGTTTGTGAAATTTTGTGAGAATCGTATAGCCAGAAAATTTTCAAAAAATTATTAAAAAATAGTATTTACGTCACGATAACCTAACAACGGAAATATCGATAGCAACTTGAAATTTTCAGGTTAGGTTGAGAATATGGATGCTCCATTTGAGTTCGTTTATAGGCATAATCGACAAAACGGTTTTGGAGTTATACCCATCTGAAATTTGGTTGTTATTTCCTTAATTTTCACCGAGTTTTAATTTGGTCAGATTTGTATATATTATGAGTTATAGAGGAAATAACAACAAATTTCATATGAGTATTACTCCAAAACCATTTGGCCAATTATGCCAATTAACGAACTTAAATGTCGCATTTAGATCCGCAACCTACCCTGAAAATTGCAAGTCGCTATCTCTTTCCGTTCTCAAGTTCACGTATCGTGAGATACATGATATTTTTTCGTAATATTTTTAAATTTTTTTAATACTAATCTCACAAAATTTCACACAGGTCTTCATGTCGACATTCTACAATTAGATTAGACCCATTCGAATACCTTTTATGTTTGGTCAAATATAAAAGGTGTTCTGTTTGTGGTGGCGTAAGCAAACAAATCAGTTCAATCGTACAATTGTGTCATGAAAAACACCTGAAATTGAAATAAGAAAAATAACTAATATAATACACGAAATTATTCACGTTTCACGTAAAAAAAAACGAAAAGGAGACAATTCCGGCTACGGGAATCGATCCCGGTGCTATGAAGCCGATCGCTAGTCAATTAGGCTACGCTGTGAGAGTATAAATATAATGTAAAAGCTCGGTGTTGGACGATTGTCATTATGTACTTATTTTCGATATATTTTCACAATTTTCTAATTTCATGAAATTATCAACAAATGTTACATATTATTCGACGGTTTTTGGCGCTCTAGTTCCTCGGAACAGAGTGCTTATCAATTTGCCCAAATATCTGTAATATTCGAATTTTGGCTGAAAACGGTCTCAAACGATTTGGATCGACTCACTGATCAAGAATCCGAGGTCGAAATCAATTCTGTCCGGCCGGTCCGGCCGTAGGCACGATAACTCTCGAACGAAAGTAGTAAGAGGATTGAAAATTGCAAGGTGGGTTTGTAGCGTAAATATCTCGGTTAAGTTCGTTAATGGGCAAAATCCATCGAGCGGTTTCGGAGTTATGGCCGATTTTTGTAAAAACATTTTTTATGAATATTTCCGAAACCGATCACTCGATCTATCTGAAATTTAGCATCAAATTGTAGAATCATGACCTTTATACGCATGTGAAGTTTGGTATTGACCAAGTTGCCGCAAAGAGTAAAAAAAAATTTTGAAAATTTAAAAAAAATTATCTACAATAACTCTCGAACGGAATGAGCTAGGCAGTTGAAATTTTCAGAGTAGGTTAGGGAGATGAATATCTCGGTTATGTTTGTTATTGGGCAAAATAGGCCAGATGGTTTCGGAGTAACGAAGACATTTTTTTTTTTTTTAAGTAACAAATTTCAAATTCAATTGTTATTTAAGATGCAGTTTCACCATAAAAATCCATTGATATCATTTTCAACTCCAACAAGCTTATACTTTCGGAGATATGATTTTTCGAAATTTCAATAATGAATCGTACTTCTTTGTTTTCACAGAATGCTATAATTATTCTATCTAAGCTTTATTATATGATCTGTGTTCATACTCGTACGTGTCATCCTGTTCTATAAGAGAGAGTCAAATTCATTTCAGCTATTTTAATTTGATTTCTTCCATGGTGCTGTTCTCATTCTCAGCTTGCTCATTTTATCTTGATAAATAAACTACTATTTGAATTGAATTTCCTTTATGATGCAGTTCTATCTTAAGAAAACATTGATATAATTCCCAACTCTGAGAAACCCATACTTTCGGAGGTATAATTTGTCTGTTTGAACTAGAGCGCCAGAAAGCTCCTGTCCACAGGGCTTGAACCCATTTTTAACCCTCTCATCTTCACTTTTTGCCATGTTTCCCGTTCGAAAACGGTCCAAATCGGCATACTTCGCGATCTACCCAAACACGTAATGATTCTATAAATTCTCTCCAGGCACGTCAAAAATAAAAAACTATTGACAACTTCGTTTGTCGAGTGTAAAATGATGAACCAGTACATCTGGATCACTCTGGATCTTTGAAATATTTCAATATTTCGGCTATATCTTCACCAAATATAGGTCCGATCGAGTTCAAATCTAGAACTTTAATGTAAAATAAGGTTTTGAAAGCCCTCGCAGAATTTCAACGATATCTGACTGATAGTTTCTGAGAGAATTTTTTTAAATATATTTTTTTTTAATTTTCCAATCATGCGATCCTTCGTGTCGGTATTTTTTAACTAACTACCGCGCTTTGATTGGATGAGATCAGTATTTTTCGAGTTATTGGGAAAACAAAACTTCAGATGGCTATAACTCTGAAACCTCACTGGATTTTGCCCATTAACGAACTTAGTTGGCGCATTTGGACTCCAAGCCTACTCTGAAAATTATTCATTGCGTTGAGCGTAATCGTGCTGACGGACGGCCGGCCGGACTGAATTGATTTTGACTTCGGATTCTTCATCACTGAGTTGAAACTAATCGTTTGAGACCATTTTCGTCCAAAAATTACAAACATTTCGACGAATTGATAGGCACTCTGCTCACCTGAACAGCACGCCAAAAATTGGAAGAGCACTGATGTGGGGCCAGTCTGCTTTGGCGTGCTTGTTTATGACATCGTTCAATTTAGATTGGTCAACATGAACAAGTGCTCCAAAGTACTGCCTTACGTCAGAGTCGTTATTCTACACCTAAACTATTTCAAGTCCATTGGATCTGTAGTTTAGGAGATATTGGAAGAATGATAATTCATATGGGTAGGTATATCTCCGAAATCATCAGGCGAGTTTTGCCCATTTACGAACTCTACCACCTCATCTAGGCCTTAAATCTACCCTGCAAATTTGAACTCTCTAAGTTCCTTCTTTCGAAGGTTATCATGTTTACGGCCAGACAGAATTTAAATTGACCGCTGATTTTCCATGGGTAAGTCAAGTGGAATCCTTTGAGAACATTTCATTTTCACGGTAAATTCAAAGAAGAATTAATTACAATTTAGTTCAATATATCATTACATTTAATAAGACTTGAAACTGCAGGGTAAGCTTCGATATTGATAATTTGTTGCATTTGTTCACACTATCACAAATTTCAACTAATAATAATTAAGAAGACGCTGATATCACAGCTGAGGAGCCTTTGAATTCATATCTATTTGAATCATTTTATCAATATTGATATGATAGTTCAGTTTTTAATATTTACAGTAAACAAATGGCTAGACATAGGTTGTCCTTCATAAATAACATTCTTTGAAATATTGGAAATATCTATTCATCTGTTTTTGTATTGATGCATGAGAACGCTGGAAAAACATTATTCTCAGACCGCCAGCTGACCTATCCATAACATGATTTATTTTCGAACATTTGGCAAATTCATAGGAAAAAACAAAGTTATTGTCTCTGAAAATAGTACTTTCAAATGTACATTTCAATCAAGAAATTACGGAAGAAAGTTACATTTCTTACCTGAAAGCAAAGAAGGACAAGAGGTATCAACCAGATTAATACTGCTCAAAGTAGAAATTGAATCAGAATCACTATTTACATCATCATCCGAATTTCTCACAAACTCTGGGTCATCTGGTAAATTCAAATCGGCCTTAATACTGTTTATGTTGCCATTCATATGGTCAATAGGCATATAACTTGTCTCAAAGAATTTCACAAATTCCTTTGATGTGAATAGTTGATGATGAGTGCCAATATATTCTAAAAAATTCAGAGCACTCTCTTTTTTCTCTGTTATTGAACGTTCATCATATTTTTTGAAAAATGTTCCTTTGCAAAGAGTTGGGAATTTATCATGCAAACTGTATTTTCCATGTAGAATTTTCATTTCTCTGTATAAGTTTTTGAAGTCATTATATCGTTTCCACACAGTCAGTTTCGTAACCGCTTCTGGACACTTTTCGGGATATAGTATAGAAATTACTTTGTATATAACAAAACCCTTTTGGTGTTTATTTATTTCAGTAATATCAAATATTTGAATCCATTCTGGACTATCAACATTCATTCTTACATTCTCAAATTAACCAGCCCAATTTAATATACTCAGTTCATATATTGTGCTCAATGAAATCAATAAAACCACATCCCACTGGAAGAAACATCGACTCCAATGAAAGAAAATTATAAACGAAAGAATTGTTTCCACTATAAATATTCATAAAATTTTGTCACATTGTTGATATATGAATATATTATCCATAGACTTTTTGTTTAAAAATATTTGGTATTTATTATTATTTTATGACTTGTGATTTGATTTTCTCGATTGGCCACTCGGGATTACTCGGGTCTCGAACCACAGAATATATTTTCTCTTATTGGAAGGTGTTAAATGAATATTTATATTTATGGTAATACCCCATGAATATAAGTAGTGTTGTGAGTGTGGAAAATGTCTTAAATACTCCTCTGATAAATACTGAAAAATGTCCGAAAATTATCATTACATCTAAAAACAGTCGACATTTAGAGTTTTTTAGTATTTATCGACATTATCGAAAATGTCTGGATAAATATCATAAATTTCTTTTCTACTTAAGAATTGTTTGACAATTTTCATTTTTGTCCGATATTTATTCTTCTTTTCTACTTGGATCGATTATGCTTAACGATCTGAGATGCCAATTATACAAATTTTTTTTAAGAAGTTCATCTTTTTCTACTTGGATCGTAGATTCTTAACGATCTGTGAACCAATTGGGAAAGTTTTTTTTAACAAGTTTATTTTTATTATTTAATAGTCTAATTAAACCGATTTTTCTAATACTAATTCTCAGGGCCGTCGAGAGGGCGGTATAGCCGGTACAAATTACCGGGGCCCGGGCTCATGGGGGGCCCGGGCTCGAGCTAGAGCAACAAGAATTTTTTCATTGATAATTATAATTACATAAAATGGAACAGCATATTAAGTCCATGTTAGAAAAAATATGATCAATTGTTATTTTTTCTTTCCTAATTTCTTGTACATTAAAAAAATCAAAATGTTCAATGATTTTTATTTTGGAAGGCATATATCCTAATCTTATTATACGATAAAGTAACACCATCGGGGGGGCCCGTATTTTTGGTATGTACCAGGGCCCGCCGAAGCTCTCGACGGCCCTGCTAATTCTTAATTCAGAACCTGGCTCCTGTCCTTTATATCTGATACTCAATAAAATAACACGATAATAACTCATTCAAGTTATTTGTTATTTGCAAATTGACCATGAAAAATTTGCTAAAATGCCTCAAATTGTCCTGATATTTTAACTTAACATGTGACGATTGTCATATTTTTCCGCAATGTCCGTAAATACTTAAATACTCAAAATGCTCGACCTTGAAGGAAAGTTTCGGACATTTTTCCAGGATATTTGTCCCTTACTTAAAAACTCGAGTATTTCACATCACTAAATATAAGTATTCATGGGGTATTATGAGACACTCGGGAGACTCCATTCATTCATGTTCATATAGTATGATAGGTTCGATAGGGATATATATTTAATTTGTATATGCTAAAAAATATGCATAGTCCTATTTGAAATTTTTTCATATCTCTATGAACAGTCATAGAAATATTTTGTATTTCACTTTTCAAATTTAACGAATAAAATATTTGTATGTCACCTGTACAAAATGATGCTAACAATATTGTAATTTTGAATTAAAATAGAGAAGTTTTTATACTCATTAACAAACATGAGTTCGAGTCCCAATAAAAAGAGGAAAATCACTGCTCCAAATGATTCAATCGATGAAGACGATGATGTTGATTTTACAGATGAAGGGGGCACTAGAGTTGATGGAATTTACATTCCACCACCTGCAAATCCAGTCTGTTCTTTCGATCCTACTGGACCTCGTTTGATTATAACAAAAATTGTGAATAATTTTTTTAAAAGTTATGCAGACGAGCAAACACTAGGTCCATTCCATAAAGTATGTTTTTTCTGTTCAAATAATTTCCTCTATTCCTATCAGAATATTGATGATATTTGTCAAGTGGTTTCAAGAGTACAACATTTATTATATATTTTAGTGTTTCAACGCCATTATTGGTCCTAATGGTAGCGGCAAGAGTAATGTTATTGATTCTATGCTATTTGTGTTTGGATATCGAGCTACAAAAATTCGTTGCAAAAAAGTTTCAGTTTTACTACACAATTCTGAAAATTATCCAAATGTTCGGTCTGCCACAGTGGAAGTACATTTTGCTCAAATTATGGACAAGGTATTGTACTGTGTACTTAATGTTTAGTCAATTATTTGTCATCTAAGTATATTAATCGATTTAAATTTTAGGAGGGTGATGACTATGATATTATTCCTGGAAGTGAATTTGTAGTTTCTAGAACTGCTATGAAAGATAATTCCTCATATTATACATTGAATGGTTCCAGGGTACATTTTAAAGAAGTTGGGGTCTTATTAAAAAAACATGGAATTGATTTAGATCATAACAGGTTTCTCATTCTACAGGTACAATATATGCACAATCACTTTTTAATTGTTCAGAGGGTTTTTTACATTCCATCGGGATTACAAAACAAATATCAATTTGATTAAGAAAAAATGATATTGTAAATTGAAAGTATGTGATTCTAGGGTGAAGTGGAACAAATAGCTATGATGAAGTGCAAGGGAGATAATCAAAATGAACCTGGAATGTTGGAATATTTGGAAGATATAATTGGAACTTCCAGATATATTAAACCCTTAGAACAATTGAATGAACGAGTAGAAACATTATCTGATGCCAGATCAGAAAAAGTTAACCGATTGAAGCTTGTTCAGAAAGAGTTGGAAGAATTGAAAGGCCCTATGGAAGAGGCTGTTGATTATTTGAAGGCAGAAAATACTGTTGTTTCTTGCAAGAATATTATATATCAAAAAAATGTGTATGTATTGAAGGGCGTGTTCCTCAATGTTATAGAAATCTTATAAGTTATAGAAATCTGATACAAATATGTTAAGACATGTAATTAGGGACAGATTTTCTGTAACTTATAAGATTCAGCCTTCAGCTTCAACAAAGAAATCATTTTAAATTTACTGTTCAGGATTATTCAAAACTGTATGTTTTATAAATTTGATTCAGTTAATTATAATATAAATATAACATTTTCACTGGATAATTGACATCGCTTGGCCTTTTTCAGTTTTGATTTGGAGCATGAATTACAAGTATCAGAGGAAGACAAAACTGTTATCCAGGCTGCCAAAGATGAAATTACTGAAAAAATAGAAAGTACAAACAAATTAAAAGCGGAAAAAGAAGCAATATTGAATACACAATCAGAGTAAGTATGACTAAGCCATGTAAAATGTACATACCTAAAATACCTATAGCGTTTTGAAGTACTATATCAAATTTCATGGTTGACATTATAAATATTAATCAGGGAAGAACTCATTTAGTTCGAGAGTTATTCTGCTCACAGACTGGCAGAATTGAGATTGACCTCAAACTCTTCAATAGTGAGTCGTAACTATATGTATAAGACCATTTTCAGCCAAAAATTATAAACATTTGGCAAAATGATAAGCTAGAGATATTAAACAATTTTGTGCGATAACAAATGTATCTGTCAAATAGATTAATTGTGAGAATTCGTTAGATAAACGAGTTGATGAGGGAATACATAATTTTAACATGATTAACAAATGAGTGGCATTTAGTTAACACGCTAATTGTTATTCTCATAATTTAATCGAAAAAGGTGTGTCATAAAATAAAAGAGCTTTTTTTTACATATTTTTTGCATCTTAACCATTCATTGTGAATTACACCTCTTGATTTTTAGTAAATATAATTCACTCCAGAAAAGAAAGAACAAGTTGAAAGACGCATTTGAAAAAGCCAACAATAAAGATGTTGAATTACAAGCCGAAATGGTCGAAGTAAATAAAAATCGTAAGAAAACAATGGAACTTCTTGCAGAGGAGAAGAAGAAATTAGAGCAATACGAAAAGACACCACAAGAGAGTGCCCGAGTAAGTATTTTCTTGTTTTATATTCCATTTATCTAATTGATATCCAACTCATTTTAGGATATTGAAGAGTGCCTGAAAAAAGAAGAAGAACTATCGCATAAGAAGGAAGATTTAGATAATGAAAAAACCAAACTATTGGCTACTATAAAGACTGAAACCAAACCTTTACAGGAAAAAAAAGAACTTCTGGAAAATGAGTTGGTAGAGCTCAAGAAGAATGTAGATGAAACTAAGTCAGCGGTAGGTATAATTTTCACAGTTAAATCTTATAATTAGTTTGCTTCCGTGAGGATCGAGTTAATTTGAACAATTTTGTTCCGGAGGGGTTTCATACATTTTTTGAAATTAACAATTAATTTTTAATATTCTTCTATACTTTTGACGCTCACGGTATGCGTATGTGTATGTATAATGACATATGTCATGTTTTGGCAATGAATTTTAGAAAATACTTATATCTTATCTATTAGATCATTATATGTACATCCAAGTAATGTCAATAGTACCGTCGTAGTAGTAACTGTTTGTATTTCTGATGGTGATTTCCAGTTGAAACATTAAATTTTGTTTACAACATTCCAGTATGCCATTGCTGAATCTGAACTCAAACTCTGTATGACCAACGAGGAAAATGAGAAAAATAAATATGAATCTTTGAAAACAACATATGAAAACTCAGAAACTCTCCTAAAACAAAGACGAGAGGAATATATAGGCCTCAAAACCAAAATTCCCTTGACTGAAAGATCTTTGAAAGAGGCCACATCTGAGTTGAATACGGTAAAAGAAGAAGAGGCTCAAATTAGAGTAGAGGTGAATAAAAAACGGGCTAGTCTAGAAGAGTCGAGGTCTTCTATGCAGGCTTCAACGTCAAGAACCAAAGTTTTGGATTCCTTGATGAGACAAAAGGCAGAGGGCAATTGCCCTGGATTGTTTGGGAGATTGGTAAGTCGTAAAATTTTCTTATGGATTAATATTTACTATGAGGTCGCTTAGTGTTGAATCAAATTAAATATTCTCTGGTTTGAGCTTAAGGACAGGGTAATAATGATTAATCACAATATTGTTTACTCTAGTTCTTGAATTAATACTGAGAAGTTGATTATGAATCAGAAACAGAAAACAAAATTAATTTTAATAATTTGGAAGATTAATTAAAACTATTTTATTCTGCTTCTAGACACATTCACACATAACTGGTCAAAGATTTTGTCTAGCCAAAATTTATTGGATATTATACAGATACGTTTTTATTTATGTGAATTATTTGTCTGTATGTCTTTCTGCTCTATATTCTTAATATAAATATTCTAGCTTGTTTTTCCCCTGGCTTCATTCAGTACCTTCTTTTCTGATAGTTCTTCATATTTTACTATCCATCCTCCTTGATCTTGGCGTCAAGTGATTCGAATCTTTTCGCTGTAACATTGGAGGTAAAGAATTATCACTGATGTCTATATCAGTCCACGGCTGTAGGGGAGAAAACGTTAAGTTTAGTATTTTTCTTTCTTTTTCGTGGGACATTGCAATTTTTAGCATCTGAGGTGTACCTACACCAACTGCATGATTATAGTCGATAGTCCATTGACTAATACATTTTTTAGTAGTCAAGAACAGATTTTATTTTTGTCATCCCATTTATAGAAAAAAACCATGTTTCATTGATATACAGATCGGAAAATCATTCGTGGTAAATGGGATTTACAATAGGACAACCATCATAGAATATAACAGATATATGGATAATCAAGTATTAAACTAGATCATTCTACATTCGATTTGCCCTCCACTTAAAGTAGCTAGAGAGTTGGCGCTTGTCTTGCAGACAGCAGGCACGAGATCAGTTTGAAAATGTTGAAGCGGATATTTATATACTGGCGTACCGGCGTATCTTCCAAACGCATTGTATGGAGACTGATATTCCAGATTTACATGTCTATTATACGAGTTGAAAACAATATTTCATGTTGATTTAGGGTGACCTTGGAGCCATTGATCAAAAGTATGATGTTGCCATCTCAACAGCTTGTGGTCCATTGGATAACATTGTTGTGGATAGTGTTTCAACTGCACAATGGTGCATAGAGTTCTTGAAACGATATGATATTGGTAGAGCGACCTTCATAGCCCTTGAAAAGCAGGAGCATTTACGTCAAAATGCAACATCTAGAATACAAACGTAAGATTATTCGTTTTTAATAGTTATTTAAACTTTGATTAGGGAAGAGAGGCGATACCGCATGCCGTACTACGCAACGCTATCGCTCTGAAACCAAAACTTTCAGTCTGATGGACACTAAACGTTGTGGTGGTCGTGTGTTTCTTGTGTTTATCTGAGCGTTTACAGACTGTTTTGTTATAAAACTGTGTTACACATATTGGTAGGATGTACAGCTTACGGCTGTAAAAGCCACAGCAGGAAAAAGGAGCCTGGTTCTGTGGTCATGTGGTGCACATTTGGTTTCAGGGAATATGTTATCCGTCCTCTCTCTTCTATAGACCACATTAGTTAGGTTAGAATCATTCTCTTGGCGGGAGATCCATATTCAAATTTTTTAACAAGGAATTTCAACTTTGAGATGAAACCACCCTATTTAAAAGAGAATGTTAGTACAGAGAGATCAAGTATTGGGTACCTTCATCATTCATGTTATTTCTACATTAAAATCTACTTCAATTTATTCTTAAATCAAAATTGAAGCCAGTGTAGTTCGAAAGATTACCGTATGTCGTAGATGACTTCTGTTGTGCGTCATTACAAGGCCGATTTAGGGTTATGTTATTATTTTTGACTGATTTCGAGTGAGCTAAGGCATACGTCAATCGAATTTGGTGACCACTTTTATATTTATTAATTATTTTGGAAATATACAATTTTGTTATGAAAACTTGATTATAGATGGTTGAGAAAGGTTCACAGAATCTATTTCAACCGCAATAAACGTTAAGAAATTAGCCAAAGTATCTAAAAACAAGTGAGAAATTCGCGTAAATTTTAGGTCCATGAGAAATGCATGGGGAATTCAGTGCTCGGATCCACGAATGGATCGTAATTCAAATTTCCCACCTAACCTAACTAATGTGGTCTATAGTCTAAGTATTTAATAGACTTGTTGATTAATGACAGCGATTAACGATCGGGCGATAATGCTCGAGATCATTAATCGCTAAATTAATCAATGAGTCGATTTCAGAATTTTCCGTCGACCTCGTTTCGAATTGAAAAAATGTTTATTTTCCTTAATAGACAATTTTGACATAATGAAAAATTTCTATGTTCATTTCGATATATTTATATTTATGCTGCCGATGGAAAAATTGGAAAAATTCATAGACAGAATGTGACATTCTGAATAATTCACATTGATATCATTGCCTACGATATCCGTTAAGGAATTTGTGGTGCTGATGGAAACTGAACTTGAAGCGTCAATTACTTTAGAACGATTATCTCACAAAATTTTTTCAGCAGTTTCTACTTTATTTTTCAATGAACCACCGAGTCGTTTGATGACTGAAAACTTTGCTCCACTGTCACAAAGATAGTCGCAGGAGAACGCCGAAAACAATGACTGGTATAAAGATGTGGTTTCAGCGGGATGGTACCACATGCCATACCCTCCTTGAAACATTGGCGATCTTGAACGAGTTTACTGCTGTTCATGTCATGTCCCTGTTTGGTAACCAGAATAATTCAACAGCTTGGGACTGTTTGTTTATCTGAAGTCACAAGAATACGTAAGTGCCAGCGGTGGCCAGCCGTGGCGGTCATTCAACAGATGTGCTCTTTCATACATAATTCCCGAATGTATACAATTTGATTCAACTAGTATTTCCTAGAAAAACCTTTGCTGCACTCCTGCAGTTATAGCATTGCCATCTGTCGGAAAACAGCGAGAAATTATTCAAGGTCGACCTGATGCAAACATTTTGTGGTGATGGATTTCAATTTTCAGACCTGAAAATGTCCCACGTTTATTTGACCTTGTTCGAGTTCAGGATGACCGTGTCAGGACAGCTTTTTACTATGCTCTAAGAGATACGCTAGTGGCTAACGATTTGGATCAAGCATCAAGAATTGCGTATGGGTCCAGAAGATATAGGGTTGTTACTTTGAAAGGAGATCTCATAGAAACTACTGGTATGTATTCGAGGTAATTTTATAACGGCAATTTATCAGTCTTAAAATAATGTCCTGAATCCTTTGGGGAACCTGATTGAGACCATTGCGGTGAGGTTTACAATTACGCTCACTATCGAGGGTTAGTTTCCATGAACAATGTTTTAACAGGCTCGATAACAAATTTGCTCATAGTACAAGTTTGTCTATACAGGGTGAGTCTTTGACCACTGCATTAATTTTAACCGAAGATTCCTCTCATCAAATGAAACACTTTTTTCATTCAACATTTTTCCAAATTCAGCTCAGGTAAAAAGATACAGGCTGTTGAAATTTTGAAAAAAAAACAGTTTTTATTTTGTAGCTTTGACATCCTTTTTTCGAATGAAATGAATGTTGGCGTAATGTTTCCTATAACTATGATACATATTTTCCAAATATTAGTTATTTTCTACTTCTATTGGTTTTCTAGTTATGGACTCGTGGATTCATAAAACGAAATTAGCATAAAGAAAGCATATAAAGTTCTTCTTGAGTCATTTCAAGAATATTCCATCATTTTAGAACCTTATATTATTCTTCATCATTTCTCCTTAATCGCACCGTTTTCGAGATATTCTTCATTGAATGTTTTAAAATGGAAAACTCCAGAAATTTCAATACTTTTATGGATCCGTTCCTGAGCGTTGGAATCCCGAATCAAGCTGTAAACCACGTTACCATGCCTTATTCTCGTCCGCCAACAATGTCATAGATAATTTATATGCGGGAGTGTATTAGCGCATTGTGAAATCTTTAAACGCTTGTAACTTTTTACCTGAGTCGAATCTGGAAAAATGGTAAATGAAAAAAGTGTTTCATTTGATGAGAGGAATCTATGGTTAAAATTAATGCAGTGGTCAAAGACTCACCCTGTATACTCATGAAAAAACTTTGTTACATTTTATGAATGAGGTTCTGACACAATAAATTTTGACGTCAGGTACTATGAGTGGTGGGGGAAGGACAGTATCAAGAGGACGAATGGGCCAATCCGTTGCCGTGTCCAGCACAAGTCAACAGGATCTCGATAAAGTTGAAAAGGAACTCAAATTAGCCGAAGATCGTTTTAGATCCCTGAGAGAGCGTCAAGTAGCTCTGGAAAATCAGATTAATGCTTTGGAACCTGAACTCAAACAAATGAAAATGAACTATGAAAAATTCACTTTAGAAATCCAGGTAAGTCTCATTGATGATTCTAACACAGGTTATTCAGTTTGGATTCTTTTTTTATGAAAAAAATTCTTTTCATTTTCAGTCACTCACGCAACAACAGCCTGTTCTTCTCAAACAATTGAAGGCACAAGAAGCAAAAGCGAAAGCTACAAAGTCTGATGAAGTTCAGGTGAAAAAATTGCAAGGTATAATAGAAGCAAGAAAGGCCGAATACGATGAAGCTGTTGAAGTAGCTGGAAAGCTGCAGGTACAAGTTGACAGACTGACCAGCGAGATAAAAGAGAAGACAATTGGGAAGATGAAGAAAATGGATAAAACAATCAACGAAGTTGTGGAAAAAATTAACAAGCTCAAAACAGAAGTGAATAAATTGAAAGTGGCTGTTAAAACTGCTGAAAGGTGGGTTTGAAAATAAGACTATTTTTCTATGGTTGGATGATGTTCCCTGTTTTTTCTAAAATTGCAAAGTTCTTTTTGAGCTAAAAGGACTCGATTTTAGCATGTACAACTTTGTGGATGTGCAATTTGAAAATTATGGATTAACTGATACCTGATACAATTTTGTTTTTGCAAAAAATTATCAGAGATAAAACGTTGACAGTTTTACCATAGTATGATTTAAATATAATAATTCTTTTGTCAAAAATCGAGTTGAAGAAATTATTGTTTCTGGGTGTAACACTTCTAAATTCACCGAGTATGCATAGATATTACTGAACACAGTTCCCTTAAAAGGGATAGAGTGCTTCACTGCATAAACTCATATTCTTGTTCCATAACTTTTGATATCTTTCGAATATATAATATTCAAATATTTACCAGAAATGCGAAAAAGTCTGCAGAAAAAATAACGACGATGGAGCAAGATATCAAGAACTATGAAACAAGGCTAAGAGAAATGAAACAAATTAGAGATGAAATTGAAGTCGACGGCGAGAAGTTACTCAAATGCTTGGAGGAAATCGAAACAGAATTAAACAGTGGCGGCAATGAATTTGGAGGTTAGATTTTCGGAGCGTTTACACATCTACAAAAACCTTAAATCTTTAAACTATTTCAGATATAAAAGAAGAAGTTGACAACCTTAAGAAAACATTGAACAAACTGAAATCGGATAAGGTGGATGTAGATCAAAGACTGAAGACAGCAAAGGAAAAATTAAGTGGTATAAACTCTACAATGCATCAGTGGCATGTTAAGGTAATAAGAGTTTGTGGTGTAGATATCCAGCTTCCTGCATTCTGGTTAAGCATATTCAAGCTAAGATTATCTAGCACCAATTCTCTTCAATTTCATCAAGAAAGAATTTTGCCCACAGATTTCCCAATTAAAGCTTCAAGAAATACCAGAAACAGTTGTGGAGGAACTTAAAAAATACACAAAAGAAGAACTGGAAGAAAAGAATATGGAATTAGTAGAGAAAGATTTGAAAGTGGCAGAGAATATATTGAAGTCTGTTAAACCCAATCTTGGTGTCATTCAGGTGAATATTAATTTTATTATATTATATTATGCTTATTGAAAGGTTTTTTTTTGGGTTTTCTCTCCCAAACTCTGAAAAATATCTATAAAATAAAAATTAATTATTTTGTGATTTGCTTCTGCGAAACGTTACGATATAGTTGTTTCTTCGTTGATGTTGTTTCGTTGTTGTTTGTTAGGCAACATTGTTCAATTGATTGCTTCTGACAAATATCCTGTGTTTCTTACGCAGAAGCAAATCACAATTTTTCAGAGTTTGGGAGAGAAAACCCAAAAAAAACCTTTCAATAATGAGTATACCTCCCACAGTATCCTTTAATGATTACATATTATGCTTGTCATTATAAATTAATAATTAACGAAATAAGTGCTGAGATCTGTTAGTTCGATGGCAGAGAAGGGAATATGCGATACAAGTTATTTCCTTGTTTTTAATATACTTATGTTACTGAAATATATGTTTATTAGGGATCGTTATATTAAGAAACCCAAATTTCAGACAGGCATATTCTGGATATGCATTCAATAGATACCCAATTCCTTTGAATACTCAAAGAAAGTTATTTTTCGTTGCAACTCTTTAGATTTTGTTCCAGTTTTGTTAATATTAATATAACGTCATTTATTGATATGTTTTAGTGCCCCAAACGAATATTGATAATAAATCAAAATCATAGCAACGAATAAATCATTTACTTAGATATCATTGTTGAGTTATGTCGTTTCCAGAAAATCTCTTTTATGATGAAGAAGATACCTGATATTTTAGATAACTAATTTTATCATTGCTCTTTCGGAACATAAATCTTCATGCTTCTTGTTATATTAGGAAATATTAAAAAAAAAAAAAAAAAAAAAAAAAAAACAGTTGCTGTGCAACATCTGATAGAAGTAGACGTGTCGTGATTAAAAGTGAGCGATAGAATTGAACCTACCATATCATACAACGCGGAAGAATTTGAGACATTCTGTCTCCCAAGAATGTCTCAACAAAGCGAATCATCAACGGATACCTGTCTGGAAGAATCCGGAAAAAATAATCCCGATTTTAAGACTGTTACGGGACGTAAACAGAAGAGACGAGCAAAAAATCGCCGATCTCCGGCGAAAAAAGTTGATAACAAAAGTTCGCCCGAGATAAGATTGCAAGAACCACAGATTCCTATGAAATGGCCAAACACACATGAGTCAAACACAATGATGGAAACAGCTGAGATCAATAACCCTACCACAACACAAATAACAACAAAACATATACAATCTTTCAAAACATACGAGAATTTATTTCTCATGACAACTTTATCTAACACAACAAGACTTCAAATCGCCGAGGAATGGATGAAATTGTTCCCAAATGGACGCGACATTATTACACAAACCACACAGGGGTTTATTATTAAATCAAATAATACCAAGGATAACCTCAAAAAAGCGCTAACAGTTATGAAGGAAACGAAAATAATCAATACTTTCTGTGAAACTTCGACCAACACAGCTGTTCCCAACAAACTCAGAATTCACTCGGAATCATTTTCAGCCGTAATATCTCATGTGGAAATAGAAATAAAAGAGGAAGAAATTAGTAATCTTCTTACGAAAAATCAAATAACTCACCGATATTGTAAAAGAATTATCTCAAAAAAGACAAACAAACCCTCCTTATTTATTCGCATAATAACTAGTGAAGTAAAAGCATATGAAAAACTGATCAACGAGGGAATCTTTTTCAAATGCAGACACTATGTTGCCAAGCCGAGCTACCCACCTGACCCAATACCAGTTCCATGTGCAAAATGCTCACAATTTTCCCACACAACGGACAAATGCAATACACCAATACTATGCAGCAAATGTGGACAACAACATAGAGAATCTGACTGTACAACAAGTCTACCACCAAGATGTACTGCATGCCTATCCACAGAGCATGTGGCATGGTCCCTGAAGTGCCCAAAAAGACCAACTAAGCCCATAGAAGGTATCCCGAATATCAAAATAAGATCCATAAACAAAAAAACTACTGACATGGATGTCGGTAAAGTGGAAAAAAGCAGAATACATAAAGCTATTACTATACATGATCATATCATAGAAACATACATTAACAAAATCAACAAACCTAAAAATACTGATAGACAACAACTGATTCAAAAACTCCAGAGACGCTTCATCGACAACTTCAATATTAGCACGGTACCCACTTTTGTTGGTAACAGACTTTACATTCTCATGATTGACCTCGAAAATGAAAACAAAACAGTGGATACAGAACCAACGGAGGGGGTACAGCTATTTGGGGACATTCATGCTTAAATTTTTATATGCAAACATTAACAGCTATGCCAACAAAAAAGAGCTGATCCGACACTATCTTGAGCATAATAACATAGACTGTACAATGTTTGTAGAAAGTAAAACAAAATTGAACACAAACGTTCGATACAAGGATTGGAGAACATTATACAAACATGGAAATGTATTGAATCAAAACATTAGAGGAGGTGTACTAGTGCAGGCTGCAAATAGAGTAAACATTGGTAAAAGCAATCCACCCCATTTCAACAACCCATGGAACGATGTCCTGCACTTTACTGTCCCCTTCAAGAACGAAAAACTTCACATTTTTGTAGCCTACATACATCACTCTAGCCGCCTTATCGAGGAGAACTTGTTAGTGAAAGCATCTCAATATAAATATTCCATAATTGTGGGAGATTTCAACATTAACAATCGGAGAACAACTCAAGTTAACAACTTTCTCAGAAACTCGAATTTCATCAAAATCTATACACCCCCAACATTCCTAATGGAAAACAATCCAGACTCTACACCAGATCTGCTAATGTGTACGAGAAATATAAGAGATAATATCTTAAACATAACGTTAACGTCAGACTTAGGATCAAATCATCTTGGAATTGAATTCACAATAGATATCAAGAAACAACCTGAAGAATACTGTCAAGAGACCACATTACACTACGAAAAATGTAATATTGAAGGAGTTAATAGAAGAATGCTCGAATTGATTGAACCCCAATTTGAAGTCACTCCTGAATATATAACACTATTCCACAGCACCCTATCAAGAATAATAACAGAAGAAACACCAGTACTTAAAAAACAATACTTCAGTCAAACGCTCCCTCCTTACATCATAAAGCTAATAAGAATTAAAAAACATTTGTATCGTGAATATCAGACTAACCATGAACCAAGTTTGAAACAAAAATTCAATAAACTGAACAAGGACATTCATAATATGATCATGCAATTCAGATCCCATAAATATCTAGAGGCCTGCAAAGAAATCGAAGATCAAAATGGCAGGACATACTGGAGAACGATTAAAAAACTTGCAAAGTACACTACTCATCAACATACAGAGCCAATTCAAGTCAATGGCGAAATTCTTACCAAGGATAAAGACATAGCTGCTGCTTTCGCAAAACATTTTGAAAGGTTGTATAGCAGATCTACAAACAAAGATTTCGATGAGGAGCATAGGAAGCAAATAGAGAACTGGTATGCGAATGAACTACCTGTCATTCCGCTAGAAGACACATTCGAACCAATACTAGAGGAAGAGTATTATACAGCACTCAATCATGGGAAAAACACAGCACCCGGCTACGACAACATACCAAGAAAAATACTAAGAAAATTAGGGCGTCCAATTCACAACGTCATAATCAGAATATATAACCATTGCCTATCTCACAATTTCTTTCCAAAAGAATGGAAAAAAGGAACTTTAATTACAATCCCTAAGGCTAGGACAGATCATACCGAAATAGAGAACTACAGACCCATAACACTTTTACCTACATTGGGAAAAAACTTCGAAAAGATAGTGGCAGAGAGAATACGCAAGGAGTCAGGAAAACACATACCACCATACCAATTCGGGTTCAAAAAGAAGACATCAACTATCCACCCCTTGGTGATACTCACTTCAAACTTCCAATGTAATAAGAAAATGGGAAACAAAACAGCGGCTGTATTTATGGACATTCAAAAGGCTTTTGACAGCGTTTGGCATGCCGGTCTGATCTCCAAGCTTCACCACCTAAAGTGCCCCTCCTATTTGATAGGAATCATAAATAATTTTCTTCTAGACAGAAAAGTACAGGTTCGGGTTAGAAGAATATATTCAGAGGAATTCACACCTGCACAAGGTCTACCACAAGGATCGCCGCTCTCTCCTCTACTTTACAACTTATTCTGCTGGGACATGTACAGACAACAGGACAGGAACGAAAATATCAACGAGTATGCATACACTCTTCAATTTGCGGATGACACAACTTTGATATCCCATCATAAATCACTGAAGGAATGCATGAGCGAACTACAGAAGCTGGCAGATGTCACGGTGGCATGGATGAGACGATGGAGAATACAGCCTAACCCAACAAAATCAAAACTCGTCGTCTTTAATCACAAAATAAACGCAAGCTCCCCGAAAATAAAACTTGGAAGTGACACAATTACTCCAAAAGAATCATGCAAATACCTGGGCATACAAATTGACAGCAAGATGAACTTTAAAACACATCTAAAATGCCAAAAAAAAGCTGCTATCACACGAGCTGGGCACTTTAGGTCCCTAACTTATAAAAATCTAGGAATCAGTTGCAAAACGGCAACCAAGATCTACAAGATGATATGCAGACCCTTATTGGACTATGGACATACAATTTTCACAAATTCACCAAAAACAACCCGGAATATAATAGCAGTAGCAGAAAGAACTTGCTTACGAAAGATTACAAAAATAAGACACCCCAACAACCCACTCCACAACCCATCCAATCAACTTTTATACCAGATGACGGAAATAGAGCCAATAACGGAAAGAATGCAGAAACTCAGCAAGAAGTTCATCACAAACCACGATAATGTCAACATAATTGAACCATTGCTACACCGATACAATAGAGAATCTACACCAAAGGCAAAGTTACCAGCTTTGCCACTTTTCGAACACCTGGAATCCCTAGGATAACAATAATTGTCAATACACAGTTTAAATAAGTTGTATTCTAATTCTTTTATATACAAAATGTAGATAACTGGCTGGAAGACTGCGGTCGATAGCCAATTGATTGCAAGATCAATAAAGTTGATTTCTCTCTCTCTCTATTAAAAAAATATAATTATTAATAATCACCAGTATACCTTTTTTTGCTGAATTAATGATTAAATACATAAATGGAGGAATTTCGCCGATATCTCCATTCAAAAAAAATTTTTGACTATTAAGTGCTAGGGTCAGCCCGTCCCTGGCGGCCTAGAAGACTTATGGGAAAGGTGTTGGAAAAAAATTGGTTCAAGCCCTGTGGACAGGAGCTTTGGCGCTCTTGTTCAAACTTTGACAAGATTTGTTGTTATTTATCAAGATTAAATGAGCAATCTCAGAATGCGAACTGCACTATGGAAGAAATCAAATTAAAATAGCTGAAATGAATTTGACTCTCTCTTATAGAACAGGATGACATGTACGAGTATGAACACAGATCATATAATAAAGCTTAGATAGAATAATTATAACATTCTGTGAAAACGATTCATTATTAAAATTTCGAAAAATCATATCTCCGAAAGTATTAGCTTGTTTGAATTGAAAATGATATCAATGGATTTTTATGGAGAAACAGCATCTTAAAAAAAATTTAATTTGAAATTTGTAAGTTAAAAAAATTTTTTTTTTTCGTTACTCCGAAATCTTCTGGGCTATTTTGCCCAATAACGAATTCAACCGAGATATTTACGTCCCAAACCTACTCTGAAAATTTCAACTGCATTGCTCATTCTGTTCGAGAGTTATTGTAGAAAAGAAATTTCAAAATTAAAAATATTTTTTTTGACACTACGGCAATCCGATCAATACAAAATTTCTCATGCGTATAAAGGTCATTATTCTACAATTTGATGCTAAATTTCAGATAGATCGAGTGATCGGTTTCGGAAATATTCATAAAAAATGTTTTTACTAAAAAGGGCCATAACTCCGAATCCGCTTGGTGGATTTCGCCCGTTAACGAACTCGTCCGAGACATTTACGCTCCAAACCTATCCTGCAAATTTCAATCCTCTAACTCCTTTCGTTCGAGAGTTATCGTGTTAACGGACGGACGGCCGGACAGAATCGATTTCGACCACGTATTCTTGATCAATGAGTCGAACCAAATCGTTTAAGACCATTTTCAGCCAAAAATTCGAGAATTACAGACATTTGGGCCAATTGATAAGCACTCTGTCCCGAGGAACAAGAGCGCCAAAAATTCAGAAAATTACAAGAATCAGTTTAGTCGTACGGAAGTTATTACCAAAAAAACTGAATTATGTGGGTACTATTTGGAGCCACAGATCTTCGCAGGGGGGCGTCGTAGGAAAAAAATTAAAGCATTCCTGACTCGTCTTTATATACTTTATTTACACATGAGAGTCACGTAGTGCCGGTACAGCCTGTATATACATTTTGCCGCAAATATGAACCATAGAGCGGCAACAAATGGAACGTAGCCTATAGGTTCTTAAATCCTGCCCTGTTTTTAACCCCCTTCTTTGTGGAATCCTATCTTTCCTAATATGCGCATATTTCTTGTACTTTTTTCTTGAATTTGTTTTGAAATTGAAACATGAATGAAGGTTAGAATTCAACATAGAAACTATAAACCACAGAAAATGTGATGGGCAGTAGTTGAACTACCTATGCAACGTTGCCAATTGCCAATATTTCTTCGTGTAAACCTGCCGTGAACTCGAAATTTTCGGGAACCCCGGCCCTAGGGTACAAGGAATTTTTAGGACCTATGTCACCTTCACCCAACATCTTTCATTATTAGTTTGTTCACAAAAATAATAATAATTACAATTTATGCCAGCTCTTCTCATATTTATCTTTATTTGTTTCATTATGATTGTGATTTAGAACTCCATGAAATCATTGCTGCTTTTTTCCAGGACTATCGGAAGAAACAGGATAGATACATGGAGAGAGCCAAGGAATTGGACGAAATTTCTCAAAAACGTCAAGAGGTGAAAAATGTCTATGACAACTTAAGAGATAACAGGAAAAATGAATTTTTATCAGGGTTCCAAACTATTCGTATGAAACTTAAAGAGATGTATCAAATGATAACGCTTGGAGGAGATGCAGATTTTGAATTAGTAGATACATTTGATCCGTTCACAGAAGGAATACAGTTCAAGTATGGGAGAATATTGAGAAATTAATGTTCGAACCGGAGATAAATCATTTTGTTTTTAGTGTGAGGCCACCGAAGAAATCTTGGAAAAAAATTTCAAATCTATCTGGGGGAGAGAAAACTTTGTCCTCATTAGCTTTAGTTTTCGCTCTTCACTATTACAAGCCATCTCCATTATATGTCATGGATGAAATTGATGCAGCCTTAGATTTCAAGAATGTTTCCATTGTGGGGCACTATATCAAGGTGAAAAAAATTATAATCAAATATATTATTTCCGAAGCAAATCTCAAATTGAATAAAATGAATAATAGTTTAAAAAACTAAAAAAGCTTTAATGATACATCGAACTAAATAGTATGAAATAATATTTGTGCACACAATGATGGACGAAAAATGTAAGTATTACTTAGAGAAAAGCGTGGGGTGCTTTGTGCCATATATTTTATTCCTCTCGCACGAATTTTTTTAATATTTTATGTATCGCACACTTTTGGAGTTCTTAACTATTTATTCACTGATTGTACCGATCGAATATTTTCAAGAACTGAATACTGAGCAACCCACACTTCTCTAAATAATACTTCCATTTTTCGTCCATCATTTTGTTTAAATGCTCAAAAATTATTCTATACTTTTAGTCCGTATTATCATTAAGCCTGTTTTTTTAGTTTTTTAAACTATTATTTATTTTCTCGTTTTTAGTTCGATTTATCGCATTCGCAGATCGGGCGCTAGCTCTTACTCGCATGCAGAGGATCCCCAACGAAATTTATTAATCCTGGTGAGCCTAATCAGGTTAATGGGATACTCTCGTCAAATTATTGTAATGTCATTAGATCCTAAAAAGTCTACAAAGTTTAAATAACATCTGATCGTCTAAAGTGGGTCAAACTCGCATTCAAAGAAGTCGGTTACAAACAATCAAGCAACCAAACATACAGGTGAAGGTTATAACCGAGTACTAGATTCAATAGACCACATTAGTTAGGTTAGAATCATTCGCTTGGCGGGAGATCCATATTCAAATTTTTTAACAAGGAATTTCAACTTTGAGATGAAACCACCCTATTTAAAAGAGAATGTTAGTACAGAGAAAACAAGTATTGGGTACCTTCATCATTAGTGCATGTTTTCATGTTATTTCCACATTAAAATCTACTTCTATTTATTCTTAAATCAAAATTGAAACCAGTGTAGTTCGAAAGATTTCCGTATGTCGTAGATGACTTCTGTTGTGCGTCATTACAAGGCCGATTTAGGTTATGTTATTATTTTTGACTGATTTCGAGTGAGCTAAGACATACGTCAATCGAATTTGGTGAACACTTTTATATTTATTAATTATTTTGGAAATATACAATTTTATTATGAAAACTTGATTCTAGATGGTTGAGAAAGGTTCACAGAATCCATTTCAACCGGAATAAACCTTAAGAAATTAGCCAAAGTATCTAAAATCAGGCGAGAAATTCGCGTAAATTTTAGGTCCATAAGGAATGCATGGGAAATTCAGTGCTCGGATCCACGGATGGATCGTAATTCAAATTTCCCGCCTAACCTAACTAATGTGGTCTATTGGATCTTTATTTTTCGAAATATTGGAATTTCAGCGGTGTCTGACAGATAGTTTCTAAATTATAACATTTGAAGAAAAATTAATTTTTTTTTGTGAAAAAGTGTTTAACCCAATTAATTAAACTAATATCCTGTATTTCTTAAAGGAACGTACCAAGAATGCTCAATTCATCATTATTTCCTTGAGATCTCAAATGTTTGAGCTATGCGATCACCTGATTGGTATCTACAAAACCTATAATTGTACCAAGAGCATTGCTATAGATCCAAGAATATACGATGAAAAAGAAGAAGATCAGGTAGTTTCTGATCAACCAACTCAACAGCAGCAGATACAACACACTGAAGAAAATGTAGGGTTAGAACGAGATGAAATGAATGTTCTTACTCAGAATGGAATAGAACCAACAGAAGAATTGAACCCTTCTAGTGATGCCGAAGAGATGGATACAAGTACAAAATCAAGGGAGGACAATTAGATGATTCTTTTGAAGCTATGGATGATGAATGATATTCATCTTTGTTTAATATATTAAATTTTTATTTTTTAAGAAATTGATCGTTTTCTTTTTTCCTTTTTTCGGCTATACAGGGTTGTGATAAAGTATGGAACCAAGTGAATATCATTAAAACAAAAAGTATGATATTTGTGAGACTTTGCGGATAAGTACAATGACGCATAACGAATCCATGTGATTTTCCACATTTCAATATATTATAGAAGTCATTTGAGTATAATTTTGTTCAATAGACCACATTAGTTTGGTTAGGCGGGAAATTTGAATTACGATCCATCCGTAGATCCGAGCACTGAATCCCCATGCATTTCTTATGGACCTAAAATTTACGCGAATTTCTCGCCTGTTTTTAGATACTTTAAAGGCTGGTTTATGCTGGCTGGTAACTTTAACTTAATCATATATATATAATATATATAGACATTTATTTTTAGTGTTATGCTTTATAATCAGACTAAATAATCCGTTAACTTATTAATTATTATTATTAATAATAAGTAAACGGATTATTCAGTCTCAGTATCAACCATAGCGTTAGAAATCTATGTTTCAATTTTTAAGTTAGGGAATAAGTTAAAGTTACCAGCCTTTAGACCACATCAGTTAGGTTAGAATCGTTCTCTTGGCGGGAGATCCATATTCAAATTTTTTAACAAGGAATTTCAACTTTGAGATGAAACCACCCTATTTAAAAGAGAATGTTAGTACAGAGAGATCAAGTATTGGGTACCTTCATCATTCATGTTATTTCTACATTAAAATCTACTTCAATTTATTCTTAAATCAAAATTGAAGCCAGTGTAGTTCGAAAGATTACCACCGTATGTCGTAAATGACTTCTGTTGTGCGTCATTACAAGGCCGATTTAGGGTTATGTTATTATTTTTTATCTTAAATACTCCTCTGATAAATACTGAAAAATGTCCGAAAACTATCATTACATCTAAAAACAGTCGACATTTAGAGTTTTTTAGTATTTATCGTCATTATCTAAAATTTCTGGATAAATATCATAAATTTCTTTTCTACTAAAGAATTGTTTGACAAATTTCATTTTTGTCCGATATTTATTCTTTTTTTTCTACTTGGCTTAACGATCTGAGATGCCAATTATACAAAAATTTTTAAAGAAGTTCATTTTTTTCTACTTGGATCGAAGATTCTTAACGATCTGTGAACCAATTGGGAAATTATACAAAGTTTTTTTTAAACAAGTTTATTTTTATTATTTAACAGTCCAATTAAATCGATTTTTTTAATATTAATTCTTAATTCAGAACCTGGCTCCTGTCCTTTATCTCTGATACTCAATAAAATAACACGATAATAACTCATTCAACATTCAATGATAAGTTATTTGTTGTTTCCAATTGACCATGAAAAATTTCTTTAAATGCCTCAAATTGTGCTGATATTTTAACTTAACATGTGACGATTGTCATATTTTTTCGCAATGTCCCTAAATACTTAAATACTCAAAATGCTCGACCTTGGGGGAAAGTTTCGGACATTTTTCCAGGATATTTGTCCCTTACTTAAAAACTCGAGTATTTCACATCACTATACACACGTCAATCGAATTTGGTGAACACTTTTGTATTTATTAATTATTTTGGAAATATACTATTTTGTTATGAAAACTTGATTCTAGATGGTTGAGAAAGGTTCACAGAATCTATTTCAACCGAAATAAACCTTAAGAAATTTGCCAAAGTATCTAAGTAAAAACAGGCGAGATCCGCGTAAATTTTAGGTCCATAAGAAATGCATGGGGAATTCAGTGCTCGGATCCACGGATATATCTTGTCTATGGATGGATCGTAATTCAAATTTCCCGACTAACCTAACTAATGTGGTCTATGTGGCGAAGTACTAGAAAGAAAATCTCAACAGCGCCACCTAGGAAGAACCTTACGAACTCCACCCCTCTATGATGGGAGTCAGGGACTACAATGCAGACTACCTATTATATATGACCCCATTGAGACATGAAAACGCTTGGCTTAGTGTGGTTAGAGAAAACCACAAAGAGCCGAGCGTTTTCATGTCGCAATGGGGTCATGTAGGTAGTCAGCATTGCAGTCCCTGACTCCTTGCCACAACAAAAATCAACATCTCTCAAGGTCTCCGCATCAGAGAGAGTTGGAGTTCGTAAGAACCTTCCTAGGTCCCTTAGTTCAGACCATATGGCCCCTGAAAGTGGAAAAATTTCTCGTTTTCTACTCACTATTTTTACCATACAACCAATAGTTATAATTATCTGACATGTTCAATACACAAATCATCTCCAAAGCTTTTTTTTGAGTATATCCCCTCAAAATATCCAATATTTAATTAATACAAATCTGACTTGTTGAAAAATTTATTGCAAAATTCATTATAAAAATCAATCAACCATGAAGATATCAATAATTTATTTACACTTATTATTGTCATTTAATAATAACTCAGTCAACTTGAAAACCCCAGACCTTCAAACTGCCAGCATCTCTTTTACGATCATAAGTGTCCTTATCATCACAGGCATATGCCAAAAGGTACATCGAAGGATGCCAGGCAACAGTGAATGTTGCAGCTTCCACAGATATATCAGCAATTTTATCACCAGTCTCAACGAATCCTATGTCTATCAGAAGGTCTTCAGAGGCAGAGGCTAAAAGCTGTCCATCGTGACTGAAGGATATGGTTCGGACTGGCCAATCCATTCTGAAAGTTTGGAACAAATTTTTACTGACAATCTGTTAGAAAAGAAATAGGAATAATGTTTCAAATGATTAAATGTTGCAGCTTACCTGGTGAATACCCTTTTACATGCCAACTCTTCTATATCCCAAAGTGAAACCAATGCATCTGCACTCCCTGTAGCAAAATATTTTCCAGTTGGATCAAATTCTATACAAATACAAGTTCCAGGATGAGCTTTCAGAATGTGCTGGCGTTTTAATTCAGGATAGCTGAAATATTAATAATGGACTAAGTAACATGATTTAAGAATAGAACCTATTTAGTGACAGAATATCAAATTTATACATGCTCCGATACCTTAAAATATGAACACTTCCTAATCCATTGGTTAAGAAGAATAAGTCACTAGTATTGTTCCATGATATTTCATTCACTTCAAAGTAAAATTGTTCTTCTGCCTCAATTTTATGGGTTCTAGCATCTATAAATGTAACTAAATCTTCCTTGTTTCCCACAGCGATGCAGTTCCCATTTGGTGACCACGCGATATTGATATTTTCCCCTTTCGTATTTATAGTGGTTACACATTTCTGCACTCTTGTATCCCATATTCTTATAGATTTGTCCCCACTTGCCGTACTCAAGAGATCAGGATGAGATTGATGCCAGCATAATTGATCAACCGATCCACTGTGGCCTTTGAAAGTAACTTCTTTATTCTAAAACAAGTTAGATTGAAAAATTCATGATCTTTCATTGTATCATTTACGTACCAATCTGTCTCTGTCCAAGGTATAAATACAAACTGATTTGTCAAATGAACCTGAAGCTAGTCTTCTGCCATCACAACTCCATCCAACTGAATGGACTTTCGCTGAATGGCCCTGATACTCTTTCGATTTAGAGTGAGTTTTAAAATAAGTTTGGAGTTCTTCAATTTTTTCCTGATACATATCGGCAATAGCTCAGCTCCCAAAAACTTTTGGTAAAGGTAAATTGTAAAATTAACCTCAATAAGTTTTGTTTATAAAAGTATTCTGTAGTTCGGACCACAGAACATAAATAATTCGGACTTTCGGAGTACATAGTTGAGTAGCTCTGCTCCAACTGTTAAATATCAGTATAAATATTCTTTAGCTGAGGTTTGACCACAGATTATCTGTGGTTTAACCACAGATATGCTCTTGGGCTGCTTGGGACTAAAGGCCAGCTTACACATATACTCTGTGTACTGTGTATAGTGATGTGAAATACTCGAGTATTTAAGTAAGGGACAAATATCCTGGAAAAATGTCCGAAAATTTCCCCCAAGGTCGAGCATTTTGAGTATTTAAGTATTTACGGACATTGCGGAAAAAATGACAATCGTCACATGTTAAGTTAAAATATCAGGACAAATTGAGGCATTTAAAGAAATTTTTCATGGTCAATTGGAAATAACAAATAACTTATCATTGAATGAGTTATTATCGTGATATTTTATTGAGTATCAGAGATAAAGGACAGGAGCCAGGTTCTGAATTAAGAATTAATAATATTAGAAAAATCGATTTAATTGGACTGTTAAATAATAAAAATAAACTTGTTAAAAAACATTGTATAATTTCCCAATTGGTTCACAGATCGTTAAGAATCTTCGATCCAAGTAGAAAAAAATGAACTTCTTTAAAAATTTTTGTATAATTGGCATCTCAGATCGTTAAGCCAAGTAGAAAAGAAGAATAAATATCGGACAAAAATGAAAATTGTCAAACAATTCTTTAGTAGAAAAGAAATTTATGATATTTATCCAGACATTTTAGATAATGTCGATAAATACTAAAAAACTCTAAATGTCGACTGTTTTTAGATGTAATGATAATTTTCGGACATTTTTCAGTATTTATCAGAGGAGTATTTAAGACATTTTCCACACTCACAACACTAACTGTGTATAGATGTTTCGCTAATACAGTGGCGGCTCAAGACCAAAACTTAATGTGGACAAGGAAATATAGTTCCAGGAATGTGTTCTTTTCCTTTATAAAAATAAATACTTACTTGAGGCATGTCTTCCGCAAACAGTTCGAAACAACATAACAACAAATTACACGTTTCCAAAACACAGATTAACGCTGACGGAACAAGGGCCATTTTGCAGTTGTTAATATCTCAGTTTAGTTCTTTATTGGGCAAAACCGGCCAAGTGCTTTCGGAGTAACGTTAACATTAAAAATTTCAAAATAATTTTTTTTCAACATGCAGTTTCATCATGAGAATCCATTGATATCATTCAATGTCCTATGTTTTGATTTTAATTTTTGTATGATGCAGTTCTGTCATATTAATCCATTGATATAATTCCCAACTCTGAGAAACCAAAACCTTCGGATTTGCCTGTTTGAACAAGAGCGCCAAAAAGCTCCTGTCCACAGGGCTTGAACCAATTTTTTTTTTAGTTATCGGGGAAATAATATTCCAGGTGGGTTCTTTCATGATGCAGTTCTATATCCATTGATATCATTCCCAACTCTGAGAAACCAATACTTTCAGAGATATGATTTGTGAAAGATTGAACAAGAGTGCCAAAGCTCCTGTCCACAGGGCTATGTTTTGTGGTATTGGGTATTGCAGGTCAGCAGTCTATTGAATTTGGAGAAAATCGGAAAAACAGTTTCTAATATTCTTCTGATTTCCCGGTATAATTGTTGTGTGAACATTAAAGGTCGCAATTTTAGTGCAAGGTCGACCTCAAGATGCCTATTGATTTTAGTTGAGATCTGTCAGGTCTATGATGCTATGACGATTTTTCACACAAAGCACAAGGGACGAATTGTAGCGGACAAAATGCGACGTTGCCAGATCTATGGGAAATATGGAAAATTCAGGGATTGGAAAATTTCTTACTGGAAAAATATCATCTCACAACTTTACTAATAATTATATATTTTATAATCTGTTTAACAATCTATTTAATATCACATAAAAGAGCTACTCCCCTAAGTGTCCAGTGTCTAGGGTTGTGATCCGTTTCGAAATCGATAGATCCCACGTACTTCTGATCTGTTCTTTGCGGCTTTCTATAAATCGGGCATTCATACAATTTCGGATCTTTACCAGCCGTTGTGTTTATGGCATATATGTATATTACTGGCATCTGTTCGTACAACACCTTTGGTTTGCTCTCAATGAGTTTGCTTGATCTTCTGTCTAGACTTGCACCTTCCAAAAACAATCCATGAACATATACACCTTCTGCAGGCCCCTCCTTTAAATCTTCCTTGTTATAGCGTGTTATTAGATTCTGTAGAACAACGGAATCCAAAGCCCATCCTTTATGAGCACGAGTGACATCCTGAAAAATATGGCTTTTAAAGGGTGTACAGATTGACCATTAAATATCACCATAACATTTTGAGAATTAAATAGAAGATAAAATTATTTCATCTTTTGTTGATTTTCATTTTATCTTATTTTACATATGTATTATAAATGATCATGTTTCTTTGTCAGATTTATTTTGTTCCATATTTTATTCGCTATATAAACTCAGGTTCAATGCCAAATATCATGAAATGAACAGACAGCTTAGTAAAAGATATGAAAAGCACTGACGTACAAATCAGTTTCATTTTCACAATAATTGCTAAAATACAAAACACCGATCAAGCTGAAATCCGGTACTCGATTGGAAAATGGTGGCTGAATCTGACAGACAGTTTCTGAAATATAAAATTTTTGAAGAAAACTATTTTTTTTAGTGATACGATTCCCACGAAATTCTGCAATATTTTGTGCGTTGGCATTCCACAACATTACCAAGTCTCAAATAGATAGGATCTGTATTTTTTGAGATATTGAGGACACAATATTTCAGATGGGTATAACTTCGAAATCGTTTGGTCAATTATGCCCATTAACGAACTTAACCGTCACATATGGATACATAAGCTACTCCGAAAATTGCAAGTAGCTATCTCTTACCGTTCCAATCATTTATACTCTGGAACTGGAGGGCGAGCTGTAGATGGCGTAATGGTGAGAACAGCTCTGTTGGGGGGCACAATAGATCTCAAGGTCGCGGTGCAACGTAACCCCCTTATCAATAATAATAATAATAATAATAATACCGTTCCAAAGTTATCTGGCAACGGCCTGCCTGATAAAATTGATTTTGACCTCGAATTCTTCATCAGTGAGTCGAACCTAATCGTTTCAGACTATTTTCGGCAAATACTAAAATTACAGACATTTGAGCAAAATGATGTTCCCTATAGAATATGCGCCCAAAAATGCAGTTGCAGTATACAGGGTGTTCCATAATGACATGCTAATATTGAAGGGGGTCATTCTTTGGCTCATTTCAAGAAAAAAACTTCCTATGAACCTATGTCCTAAAAAGTCTTAACTTTTGAGATACAGGGTGATACAATTTTGGTACTGCGATATGAAGCAATTTTAATTTAATTGTTTCATACAAGAACACAGCATTTGACAAGAAAACATATTTACTGAATTCTCGTTCATTTGGGAACAAATATGATCTCTTAATTTGCTTTCAGTCGGTGCACAAACATTTCCACACCGCATCAGATTTTTGAGGAATTGATCCTGAAGTAAAATAATTTTTATTTTTTGAGTGGAAACCGTGCGTCGGCCAAAGAAAACCCATCAGATCAAATTTGCTCAAAAATGACTGGGGATCCCAAAAGTAATTTTTATTTCAAAAGAAAGCAGTGGCGTAGTATTTTTTTCTCCAAAAACATTCAATGCAAAACCCGTATGGACGCCACTGGTAGGGAAATTTTGTACATCACAAAATGCACCTTGATGCATAGAAGACATGTACCAAATTTTATGAAGATGTCTACAATATTGTCTCAGTTATTATTTAAAAACTGTTTTTTTGTCGAAATCTTATCACCCCGTATCTCAAAAGTTAAGACTTTTAGGATATACGTGCATAGGAAGTTTTTTTCTTAAAATTAGTAAAAAAATCTCCCCATTAAATATTAGCATGTCTTTAAGGAACAGCCTGTATATCATCGTTCAGCGGTCTCAATAAACACTCTTGGTGGTTGAACCAGAAGTTGAGCTGAATCATGGTATCCATATCATATTTACCTGTCTCATTGCTGTGAGAAAACCCTGCGGGTTGAAGAATCCAGTCATCCAAAAAACATTTGGTTTACCATTGTTAATCCAATTTCTGAATTGGGCATCTCTTTCGAGAAGTTCAGTGTACCAGAAACCTAATGTTGCCGATTCCCAAGATATCTGAAGAATGATTTGAATTGTTAGTGTGTATTTTTTTCTACCTCAAAGCTTAGTAAAAGTAACTGCTCCATATTGAATTTTGTAAGTTGGAAACATTGAACTATATGTTATTCTAACAACATGTTGTTTACATACAGTTCAATGGTTGGAAAATATTAGTCGATAGATCTATGGTCACAGTTCGATGGCCATATATTTGTATTCTGTTGAGTGTGTCTTGTATATATATTTGTATTCTGTTGAGTGTGTCTTGTTTATGATCATAAGCCTGTGACGAAATGAAACTGTACATGGTGTCAAGTGTGTGACGAAGAGAGGCGGGTTATGGATGTTTTAGATATCTAATGGTGGGTTTCACGAAGCTTCGATTAGCTTAATTGTGGATTTAATTCGATGGCTGCATCAAAAATTAACTGGGAATTGACTACTAATTTGGCAAATAAAAGCTGCCAAAGCTGTATTCTAGACATCTATTGCCGAATTTATGCAGAGAAATGTAGCTCTTACCGCTTAGCTTGGAACTTGACTCTAAGAACGTCTTTTCACACGTCTAAAAAGGAGTTCCGAATCAACTTCCTTAGCGTCAAAAGGCTTCCACCGAACTGATCTCAACCCCATGTGACTCGACCAATTCGACTCACAGTGATCCACCCCACGCCTCTCCGGATACCTTCCTTCCACCCGTTCTCCCTGAGCTTTTCTCCGCTCTGATAGGGCTGTACTACGAAGGTGCTGTTTAACACTGATACTTCGTTTGGACAAATGTCGCTCCACGGGAACGACAACTTGCATCTTACTATAGTTCCACGAAATTGGGTCCCTCACGAAGCAAGATATGTGTTATTTCAAAATTTATGAGACACGTAACATTTTTATGTTCTTAGCATTTCCTGTACAGGGAAAAATTATTATATGACTCTAGACCTATTCGAGGCGCCTCCAAAGTTAATATTTTCATGTCATGGGGATGTTTTAGGTTTTCTTCAGACTGGGATTGGTGCTAGAAGCAGGAACTCTCCCCATGAAATGTCCGAAGTGTCGTTACACGTCGTCTGCACCATTAAACTAATCTTAACTCTACTATTTACATAATCAACATATTAAAAACAAATAATTTCATAATCACCTTAAGCCATCGATCAGGTATTCTTGCATCATACATGGAATCTAATGCCTTTCGGAGGTCTTGGCTCATAACAATTGTACCATCAATTGCTAGTTTGAGATCACACAATGTTGATTTCACCTGGAAATTTCAGAAAATGAATTCGGTGGCTGCAACGTAATATGAATTCTAGTACGAGATGTTTTAAATGACGAGGCAGGCAATTCTTCGAAAGGATGCCCAACTCGTCAAAATGACCATTTCAGCACATATATTCCTAAAAGTCATCTAGTCCGCTAGTAATTAATCATTCAAGACTTTACTGATTGAATCATTATGGATCTGGCGAAAAATATGCAATTTCGAATCTTCGCCGTTAGTCTACTGAACCGTTTAGTTTAGTTCAATAGAATTTTTCCATTGTTCGATTTTCATATGTAATACCACTAGGGATGAAATTTTGCCGGCAAAGTTTCTCGATTGTAATATGAAAGTTTGTTACTTCGCAATTTCGCGAATGACATTCGTATCAAAATCTCGAGCCGTTAGACGGGTGATTTTTGAAAAAAGGTCATTCGCAAAATTGCTGAAAAGCAACAAACTTGAATATTACAAGAGAGAAAATTTACCTGCTTAAATTTCATCTCGAGTGGTATTCGACATGAATTTTTCACGAGAAAATATGTCAAACAGTAATAAAGTTACATTTGGTGAAGCCAAGAAAACAACTATTCATGGGAAAAAAGTTTTGAAATAATGAATTGGGACATGTTGCATTGGATGAGTACCAACTATAAAAGATTTAAGTTGTGTGTAGTTGATATGAGTACAGATTTAAATGATTAGTTCAATAATAGGGTACTTGAAAATATAATGATGAAGCTGGAAGAATGTCAGGAGCGAGGGAGTGGATGGGCACTATCATCAATTCAATCGCTCGAAATGAATATCAAGAAATTGGGTATATCGACCACGACGCTTCTCAAATATGCAATTAGTACCCACGCAAATTTATGAAGGTGAAAAATATCAGATCTGATATTAATCGTTCGATTAAACCGAATTTATGACTACTTAAATCTCGCATAGTTAGTGCTCATTCAATGCATAATATTATAAGAAATTTACGACGACAACTTTTGTTCCCTAGTCGGCATCTCAGTCGTAAAAGCAACAATGCAGATCATTTTTTTTCCGACGATCGAAGGCCGCACGCTCCAGCCCGCAATCTCATTATGCGATTAGTACTCATGCAAATTTATAACGACAACTTTTTCCCGCAATATAGCATTCGATTTGAATATTCCTGATGCGATTTTTACGTCACCTGCGTAGTGCCATAAGCATTGGTCCCCCCCACCGACACCTCCCCACCCCCCATGGCCCCACCCAACACTCGACCACCTGCGCAAAACTATATCATTCTGACACCTCCACGCGCACCACGTGCGCCGCGTGCATGACCTCCACTTCCTAGCCCAGAACCCGCTCTGTATATCTACTGTAAGCGAACAGGACATCTTATTTTCTTTATTTTTCGGTATATATGGAAAAATTTCTTTTGCAACCCATCTGGCTTATCTTCATCGTAACAGTTGGCCATTCTCAAAAACTGTTCGGTCGAAAAAGCTTTGGAACTTGATTTCCTTTATTCTGGTAAAGTTTGCAACATTTTGCGCTCTGAATATCTTGCCAAACGAGCTGATTTGAAACCTTGGAATGGATCGATCATTCTATATCATATTCTTTGAAAAACTTTGCTTGAATCATCTGTGCCGTGGTGTTCCATAAAGACTTCACAGAGGATTCTATATAATCTTCGCCGTTTTTCTTCTTCATATTGAAATCATAGTCCTCTAATATTTCTCTAGTCTTTCTGGAGTCGTTTCTCTATCTAATGTGTAGTTTCTCTTAAGCAGAAGTTCCGTAAATTGGTTCCACACAAATGTTCTAGTTTTTCTCGTATTGAGAGGCACCAGTTTGGCAATTTCACTATGTATTTTTGTCGAGAAAATATTTCCAAATCTATATCCCTCTTGAAGGCTCATTTTTAGAATTCTCCAATTGACTATTCGAAACATATCGCGTTATTTGACAAATAAGTATTCATTTCTCAAGCTATAAGAAAAATGTCAAAATTTTATCGCTGTAAAACTACTTGCTAAGTTTTGCCAGCTAGCACGTTACATCGCTGTGAAATGAGTGTCACTATGGAAACTTTCTCACTAATGGCGATTTCCATTGACACGCTCAGATCACTCGGAGTCATATTTGACAGATATTCGGTTCTATTGGACAGATGCATGATATATGAGATCGATTTCGAGTGCTCCGAGCGTGTCAATGGAAATCGCCATAAAAATGGAATGAGTGAAATAGACAAAAGAATTTCTTTCAATTCGTTGAAAAGTAGAGTAAAACGAAAAGGAAAAATATAGTTGGGGTAGCTTTTTCAAATATTTGGAAAACTGATTCCGGAAGCTCAGTCAAACCGACTGATATGGAGATGTTTTATTTCTGATAAGTTCATTGATATCATGTCTAGGACATAATTTGTATATGATTGATTTGAAATTAAGTTCAAATCAAACAAATTTTACCCATAAGCTCACCTCCTTGAGAACCCTTTGAATTCTATCAACTTCCTGCCGGAGGAATATATTCATGGGTAACAATACCCCCATTCTTTGGAGAGCGTCCTTGACTTCGAACTGATTGTATTGCTTAGGAAGCTTTTCCAGCATATCTTCAGCTAAGCAGTATACGACACTCTCTCTAGTCTCACCACCCTGATTTCCACCTTCCTTTGGTTGAACATTCAAAATCGTGTCCAGAATACCTGAAATTTGAATTAGAGATTTAAGGTCAACATTGAAAAACATCACTCGGTTGAAACCATTCTCTTTGGTCAAATCTAATGTGTTGTTTTGAAATCGATTTCTTGATTTCCTTCCTGTGTTATACACAGGATGCTTCATTTCAATTTTCTCCAATCACAAATATTTACACTGGATGCCAAACTCCAGAGTAAGTCTTAAGGCGAAAATTCATGGAACGATTAAATCGCAACGACAAGATTATCGTCGTTCGTTTCTAAACGAACGACGTCGTCCAATATATAGTCATTTGGACGACGTCGTTCATGTCGCTGGATTAATCCAGCATTACAACGACAACTGATGACATACCTCTGACAGCCGCTAAAATTAAAATTGGTTCAAGCACTGACGTGAAGTCAGAAGCTTTTGCGCGCATATTCTATTGTCCATTCATCTCTATTGGACACTCTTAAGGCCGATTCATATTATACGTCCCGCTCGGCTCAGCTCAGCAAAATAATAATGCGATGTGTCCCCTAGAACATGCGCGCAGAAAGTAGGATGTACTTTAGGTACTCATTTTGTACCTACATATTTAGTTGTAATATTTTTTAAATTCAATTAGGTTATGTTTTTAAATCAGTTCCAAATACGCTGTCGTCCGATTTCGACGTTCCATGAAAAGCATAGGAAGGGAAATTTTGAACGACAGCTTCGTTGCTTTTGAACGACAAAATAGTGGAAATTTTGAACGACAGCGTCGTTGCTTTTGAACGACTAAATCATCTCATGAATTTTCGCCTTTAGACAATTAAATTTCTTGGGTATGTAGGGGTATAAAGTCTTCTCGATCACCTTGATAATCAAGGTCATTAGGTGGTCAAATTTGTTTTCGTCCAATGGAAGTTATGATTATGTTCGACTCACCGAAAAAGAATTCTAGGTCAAATTTGATTTTGTCCGACCGTTTCAAACGGAGAGAGATAGCGCATCCGAATTCGACGATTATTTTCGTTAATAGGCATAATGCGGCCAAACGGTTTCCGAGTACTAATTTTGTTTTCAAAATACAATACAGATCTGATCGAATCAAAACTCGATAACTAGTTGTAGAATACCGATACAAAGACGTATGTGAAATTTCGTGAGGATCATATCACTAAAAAATAAAAAAAATATATTAGAAAATATTATGTACCTCACAATAACTTGACAATGGAAAGAGATACTTGCAACTTTCAGGTTTCAAGGTTGCGCATCCGAATGGGACAGTTCGTTGTAGGCCATAATTTCCAAACGATTTCGGAGTTTTACCCAATTTTTTTGTTATTGATATATAAGATGTCTTCATCCTCAATACTTTCATGAAAAGCTACGATCTACCTTTAGCAGTGTTTATCTGATATGTTATATCAGCGTTGCCATGGAGGCCAAATACTTCTGGGCTGTCTGTTGCTGGAAGACTGCAAATATAGTCCAGGTATCCTTGAAGGTTTCTCGTTTGCGGAACTCTGTAACCCTTGTAGAACTCGAAGCCTGGTCTTAGGAGGATATCGCAGAACCAAACCTATTAAAAAAGTTCTTAATGTTGCGGAATCCTCATTATATAAATAGTTTGAAGAAAATACTGTATTGTATCATGTTTATAAGAGAAGGTTAAACATTCTGAAAATACCTGGGTGAAGGTAGTGAGAAGTCTTTTATCGAAGTCATCAGTTACTCTTCCCCCATATTGTACTTCACCAAGCATATAGCAGACAGTAGGCCAGGATACTCCTTTCTTTGGATCCATATCATCCAAGTGATTTTGTATGAATTGGATGCTAGCAGCGAAATCAGCTTGGTTGAACTCATAAGGTACATTCCAACCTAAAATATATAGAAATGATTTATAGGTATTACGGTACGAACACTCCTGGAGACGGAAACTATTTTGAATGGACCTTTTCTCAATAGATGTATCAATACCAAAACTGTGATTATGAGTGTTTTGTTCCGCTTCCGTGAATCTGGAATGGGTTGTAGGGAAGATCGCAGAAGCACTCGAGGGATCATAATTTTACGCACTTATCCTTTCACCTCGAGCAAAATCCTATTTGTTATATAATACATTTTTTTATGCACCCTATTCTGAAGATACTGAAAAAATCAGAATTGAACGTAGAGAGCACAAGAGTTCGAACTCACTGACACAAAGATATCTTAGATATACATCAGATAGAGCAATCTTGCCCAAAAAGTGAAGATCAGTTCTTGAAATATCCTCCGGAAACTGATTGCTACATAAATATCAGCTCCAAAACTCGAAAGATCGCAGTAATTACCATAGTGCCTGATGGTATATCTGACAGGATTACAACAAATTACCATTATAATTCTTTTAGAGACCCAGAGGCAAGATCTTGAACAAATAATACCCTAAGATCATTAATATTTGTAGGTTATAAAAAGTAGTCAATTTGTTAAAAACTACCACTTCAAATATGAAGGTACTAATTACATGTTTTTAAAGCCTACACTACTACGAATTATTTTTGATGGCAAGCTCTGTTGCACCTCACAAACCACGTCTGTTTACAAGCCTCAGGTTTAGCAAAGAGGAATAACTTTTTATATGGATAAAATGCCATGGCAACGCCAAGGCGAAGAGGGAACTTTTCGAAAGACAAACCGGAATATTCCGGATTAATTGAGATCTTACCAAGGGGTCCAAACTTGCGTCGTTCTTGCACAACAGTATGTAAAAACGCCACTGCGTATAACAAGGGTGGCCATTGTGATTGTGCCGAATAATCCAAGAAGTCCTGAGTTATGCTCTGGTAGGTCCGTTTCATGCTTGCTCTTATACCTTGCGGTGGTTCATTTGTGAATTTGATAGCCATTTGGAGCAGGCCAATAGGAAACTCTTCGTGAACCTGTATGAAGAAAATTTATTATATATCTAGATGAATTAAGAATAATGTTGCGTGATAAAAGGGAATCTAATGAAGTTCGCATAGGGCATAGAGGTACCAAGTCACGATAACAACGAGAGCGGGAAAGACCCGGAGGAGATCACGTAGACGAAAATAAAAGAAGGGGCTAGTTATATTTTATATTATTTGCAAAACATAATGTTTAATATTGTAATTTTGTTCAAATGGAATTTTTATCCATCAGCCTCCCCAGCATATTACCACAGCCCCGGATACTACGTAAACATATTGGCATATCTCCTCATCGCGAATGTTTGACTATGAGCCGACCAGTCACAATTGATAATTATCTGCAGGGATTATAGAGGTCATATTTTTGACTCAGTTCTGACGTGAACGTTTAAGCTGCAGTCAAATTTGCTCAAATCACTCTGATTTTCGAATTGTCTTCTACCAACAGTGCTTTACATCTTAAACAGGTCACGAGGCAATACTGAAGCTTCACGAATCATATTCGTTACTGTATGCTAGATTTAATTTGTAAACCTACCTCAGTGGTGAGCCATATTCTGAAACTTTCATCAACTGTCTCGGTATCCACTACCACCGTCATGACTTCGGTGGCGAATGGAAGGGATAAGTGGATATTTTGAAGAAGCACCCATCCCCCTTGAGCCATTGAAGATTCGATCATGTCTCTAGCTACTATCTCTTGACCTTGGCCCATAGACACAGCCTTGAGTCCTGTTCATGATTTCGATTCCGATTATTCAATCAGAGACAATAATTATTCCATTCATTTTAAGATCGATGTATAGGTATTATTATAGGCATACAAATATACTCACGAATATCTTTCGCTTTTGCTAACGATGAAATTTGAGGTGAAGGGTCTGATCCAATCGACAACAGGCAGATCAGTGGTGTTCTGTTGTCAGATTCGCTCCAAGTGACTTCAAGATCTAAGATGCATGGTTCACCATATTCTTTCCCTAATGAATCTGAAATCAAGCATATCTAATAATAATAGAATCCCCAGAACTGATGATGAGATGAAATTCCGAAGGCTTATCAAACTATTTAATTTCTTCGTCAAACAATTGTGCATCATTCACGGTGAATTAACTACTTGATACAGATGGGTTGCATGTGAATACGAAGTTTTGGGAATATCTCTGTCGAATAGGCTCGACTGATAGGGAATCCAGATATTATGGTTCTGCATGTTGAAACTTATATAATCGGTCCAACACAACCTCTTGCAGACCGGTAATAACGACGAGAATGGAGGGTAACATGAACTCATTCGTTCTGAGCCACTCTGGTTTTTACCACACACATACCATATCCAAGCTAGTGCTAGGATTGGACAGACCAAAAATAAAAGCAGTAGTTGGCATTATGATGCCGCTGCAGTTTAAAGGTTGACATATAAAAAATCAGCTTGCCTGTGGTTTGAAGATAGCTGTGGATAAAATCAGGATCGAGGTTTTTTGACACCGCTACCCTAGAACAGAACTGAAGAACGTATCCTTGAGTAAGATAATCGGTTTTACTCAAAGGCTGATAAACGAACTTTAACATCCACATAACATCAGGCTCTTTATATTCTGTTTTCAATTGCGATGTTTTCTTAACGAAATATTTTTTGTGTATGTCAATATTTGCTCTTTTAGAGAAGATACATATGTTTGAATAAAATGCTGCAATTTGCCAGTTTTAACAACCCAGAGCATACTTTTTTCAGGCCATTAGCCTTTCGTTGCGTAGTAAAGCCACAAGTGTTGTTTACCAAAGTGTCAGAATACTGGTATTGCAAAATTATGTTATAAAATTAATATGGTAAAAAAGCAATTTCTATTTCTCCCTGGATTCTGACCTAACCAACGGTATTTTTGGAAAACTAATTAAGTGTAATTTCCTAAGACATAGGGCTATATTTTGATAAAAAGTTCACCAAAATCGAGCAACAATAAAAAAGTTACAGCGATATCAAAATGACTCAAATTATTCTTGACCCGGAACTAATTGTCGTGGAATTTATTTATATGGATGCCAAGAAAATTAAAAGACTGTTCTACCAAAAATTTTGAAACAGTAGAATTTCCTTATTGCAGTGGATCAAAAACATATCACGGGCCGCGTATATTTAAGTCTTGGGCCACATGCTGCCTGCGGGACCTGGTTTGGATAGCCCTGACTCAAACCATCAATGCCTTGCAGCTCTCAAAATCAGTTCATTTTTCGCGCTGTATACAAAGATACTAACCCATTATATATTTTCTTGCTTGAGACAAGGTTCGGTCAGGACTCCATGATCTTATGAGCAACAGTTTCCTGAAAACATCCAAGGATTTCTGGTATCCGCATGGAAGGTCCTCCTCTTCTGGCTTCTCTTTGTCGTACCAAACTTTCCATTCTTTTTCGTGTTGTTCGATCTAGATCATTATAATGTTATGGTTTGATATGATGAAATCATATCATTAAAGGATACTGTGGGAGGTTTACTCATTATTGAAAGGTTTTTTTTTGGGTTTTCTCTCTGAAAAATATCTATAAAATAAAAATTAATTATTTTGTGATTTGCTTCTGCGTAAGAAACACAAGATATTTGTCAGAAGCAATCAATTGAACAATGTTGCCTAACAAACAACAACGAAACAACATCAACGAAGAAACAACTATATCGTAACGTTTCGGAGTCTATATCAGACTCCTTCGTCAGACGCTTAATGAAAATATTTAGAATTATTTTGTTGATAGTTATTTTGTGAAATTCAAGAATTGTCACATTCATATTTTTCAGAGTTTGGGAGAGAAAACTCAGAAAAAAACCTTTCAATATATTAGAGGATCTCCTTACTTTAGTCAATATCTCAGCAAATATAGGTAATTTCTGTATCTCCACCAAATTAAGCCAAGTGATGTCCAAGATCCACCTGAAAGGTTTGGGTTGCACTGCATTCAGATCCAAAGATGCTCCCCCTTTGATAAATGCCATGAACTCATCGTGGGATATTATATTTTTATGCAAATCGATCTTCATGGCCATCATCAAAGTGAACAGGTCTTTGTGGCGCTCATATAGACTTCTTTGAGTGAAAGACCAAACCTGAAAATCGAAAACTATCAATGGTAAAAAAATCTCCTCGGTTTTCTGCTAATTGGAACCAGGTACGGATGTGTGCTAAGAAAATAATATGAAGTGGGGAATGGGATAAGACCTACAAATATTATTGAAGAACACAGAACTTTGGTACAAAATCAAATGAGTTTCAATTGATACGTGCTTTCAAAAATATTAAGCAATTAAAAAGCTTAAAATAAATCACTTTTTCTTTTCTAGTTTTGAAATGGTTATTCCGAATGAAATTAATTTTGGTGTGAAGTTTTGTATAATTATGACACATATTCTCCAATTAACAGTTTCTTCCTACTTCCAATGGTTTCCTGAGTTACAGATTGACCAGTTAATAAAACTATGAGTAATTAGCATGAAGAAAGCAGATATAGATTATCTTAAGTTATTATAAGAAACTGCAATTATTTCAGAAAATTAAATTATTCATAATGATTTCTCCTAAAAAGTACCGATTTCGAGATATTCTCCATTGAATGTTATAAAATCTCATAAACATTTCAGAAATTTCACGACAATTATGAATCCGGCCATGAAGTAGAATCCTCTAATAAAGGTGAAAGTCAGATCACCATCGTTCATATATAATGTATCCTCACAATACAGACATAGGAAATCTTCGAACCTCCATAGACATAAATACTGCTTAATGATCCCAATGTTTGACCACATCTTGGTCGTCCATAGAACACTTCTCGAAAGACCGAAAGAGGTAAAGCTAGTATCCACCTCATCCCAAATATGATTTTTGTGCACTTGAATCATAGGCAAGATATTATATTACTTGAAACTCGCTTGTTTACAAATTAGTTATATCATCTTAAAGCGTTAATATTAACTTAACATTGTCTTATAATCGAATTTTAATTTCTTGATAAATTTTTAGTTTCAAATTTCAGTTTATTTGTGAATTCCGCAAATTCACCTGCAATTTAAAGAACTTTGCAGATTATTTATGTTTTGGGTAATAGAGGAATAGGATTTTCATGATCTGTATTGTTCTATGAATTTTCCTCACTATTTTCCATCAATAATGATTTGAACTTTCAAATTATCTGTAATTCCTATCATCCAACACATTTATTTTTAAACTTCTTTGATTCTGCACATTCATTCTAAAGATTTCTGCCATATATGGAACATAAATTAGTAAGTTTGTAGTATGTGTGAAGGTTCAGGCATATGAGAACTTGTTATCCTTAATCGATATTCAGTATTTTAATTAAACGATACAATTTAACAATTCATTGTGAAATATTAATTATGAGTATCACCAATTCAATACTACTGCGAGACAATCGAATTATTCTTGACGAGAATTTTTTTTGTAGGATTATTAATTGAGCAGTTCATTTCGAGATAGTTCAAGGCAGTTCATGTCAGTTTTGTTCCGATGAAAATGAGATGCAGTCGAGGATAGTGAAGGAAATGAAGTGAATGAAGCCACTACGTGGATTAATATTACTAAAGTGTGAGTATTCGTAAGTGTTCAATAAATAGCTAATGGGCATCTGGAGCATTAGTACCATGCACTAAATTGTGATATTCCAAAGGACTGTTTAAGTCTCTGGTGTAATCTATGATTTGGTTGACTTGAATCTTACTTCCTTAGTTAGATATTGCAAGATAATATTGATCCTTTCCATAGTATCTGTATTCTTTTCAGATTTATTGATGGAATTATCGAAGAGTATCAAGAACTGTTTCAAAGAGTTCTGATACATGACATTGACATTGCTCATTTCTACTATGAGGAAATAGAGTATAGATCCTCTAGCAGCAACAGCTCTAAATTCTTCTCTAGCGATATTTATCTTCTTCTCGGTCACTGCGGATACAGACAGTTTTTGAGTCACCTCTTCGGATGTTGATTTGGTTATCTGAAGAACGTTGATCAGTTCTTCGTCGTCTACCAGGGAGCCTTGGGTGGAGGTGAGGCGACCCAGAAGGTTGCTCTCTAGTTCCTTCATTTTGCGTTGATTTTTTATAACACTTTCGAAAAGAAGAACGCGTTCTTCTTCCAGGTCTGATTTTTCCATCAGTATTACACGGCCCAGTAGTTGATCTTCGAGACCTGACGGTAAATATGATCAAAATGTGTTCAAATTGTATGTCAAATCGGATGATCTCCCCCAATGTTGAACGGAGTTGGCAAATTTTCAACACAGTTGGAAAAATTAAGAAGGAGTTGGAAAAAATTTCGAAGCAGTTGGAAAAATGTCGAAGGAGTTGGAACATTTCCGAAAGCATTGTTATAAAAGGTGAAGGAATATATTGGACCGCCTGACCCGCTAAATGCAAAGCAGGCAAATAATAGGGACCGGATAACATGGAATAACACCATGTAGTCCGGTCAATTTAGACATTCGAAGGTACATAAATTCCCAACAAGCTGAAAATGAGTAAAATTGTTCAAAACATAATTATAAACAATACCTGAAAGTTCCCCATCATTCCAGTGTAAGGAAAAAATTTTATTCAAGGTCAAAGGTCAAAAAAATGAGTTTTTCGCGATGTGTCAATAGTTTTTTCCCTACGAGCCACTGTTTCTGAGATATACCGATTCAAAAAGTTATAAAATCCATTTCAATTTTCAGCGATTTTCGCACCAAATGAGATCCACACCCTAAGCTACTGCTTCATCGCCTCGGAAAAAATGAATCTTACCTAGCATGGTGACTGTGAAATCTATTATTGAAGTTTTTGCGCTAATTTCTGGAGAGTATGGAGGGTTCGGCAGTTTTGTCGTAACATACAACATGAAACCCTTGAGAACATCGCATTCCTTATCTCCGACCACAACTTTCTCAATCGATCCTGATTTGATGAAATTCTTCTCAAGAACGTTGTCTAGCACTGGATCAAGTTCAATACCCACATCTTCTATGAGTAATGGCCTGCCTATATAACGATAAAGTCAAGTATTAATTAATGTTAAGTGTCCAGTCTCCCAACAATACTTTTGTAGAAATCCCATATGATTATAAATAATTCATAATAATTATTGTGACTTATTTCAACTCAATGAGCTATTTTGCTTATTTTGTTTTTTTACCCAGCATTCAATGTAGATAAACCAAACCAAAACAACTAAGTCAACAAAAAATTCATTTTCTTGAAACCTACTATACGTATTTCCATAAACAGTGTGGTAAATCCAAATGGAATAAATTCATTCTCTTGGTTACTGTACATATTTATGGAAAATTCCGAAAATGTCTAATTCAAGTTTTAAATTGTCATTCTTCTTCGTAAAAATGAGAACCCTACCTTTTGGGGAAATGTAAAGAGCATTGTGTACAAAACTAAACCCCTTGATTTTAATGACCCAAAAGATCGAATAACGCTTGCGATTAGGTCGATCACTCTCGAGATGATGAATAATGTTGGAAGAAATTTTTATTTGAGGTTAGAATGTTGCCAAGGCGTTCGCGGTGAACAGTTTGAACATCTACTTCATTAGCATTCATAATGCTTCCGCTACATTTTGTATTACAATTTAGTTTTTGATATCGTACCAAATTTTGCTAATCATTTGATTTTATTCTTTTCTAATTTGATTTTTGCAATAAACATTAAAGTGATAACATTTCTGAATAGATAATGACGATACCTTTCAAACGATTTATCACAATCCCATACTTCCTATTTGAGAAATTGGGAGTTGTACCTGTCTTTCGAAGGGGGTTGAAGGTAGGGTTCGCATTTTTACGAATAACAATGATAATTCAATATTTAAATTTGACGTGGTTCTGGATTTTCCATAAAAATGTACAGTAACCAAGATAATTGATTTATTCCATTTGACTATTCCACACTGTATATATTATGTATATTGTATAGTATATCGGAATACATAGTATATTCTAATACAAGTTGCAGAATGGGCTCCTATTCAAACACGAATGCGAAATTTGAAAACGAGCGACGAAGGAGCGAGATACGTTGGGCATGGAGATCAGATTTGAAACAGTTTCCTAATAGCATGAATTATTCAAAATTAGCAAGAAGGATATCTCTAGTACCTTATTATTTTTCAATGAAAATAAATCTTTTCCCTCCCAATTATTTCACTATATCTAGATTATATTATATTGATAATTGACGTGTGTTGAAATTTGATAGGATCAAATGTCAGTGCTGACTACCACAAAACGAAAAATATAACTAGGAACAATGCTGGAATGAGTTCATTCCAGCACTGTTTTTACTGCTGGAATGGACTCATTACGATACTGAAATAGAGAAATATATTATTGTGAAGGTTATTACATATTACAGCTCCAGTCAAGTTAAACTAATTTGAATTTTGATATTTATGTGTATAACAGTGAGTCAATATCAACGGTCATATGATCGTGGAACCTATTTATTCTTAAGGGGCTAGGGCTAGGTGTAGTCAACTTTTTCGAAAAATCTTTTTTTCTTTTTTTGCATTTTCTTGAATCATAATACCTCAGAAATATTTTTATAAATAATTATATGTGAATCCGACAAATACTTTTCGAGTAACTCGATAATTAGCAACGGACTCCCGGGCGAACTGGGCGAGAGCAGGTAGCTAACAGCAGGTAGCTAACAGCATGCAGGTAGCTAACAGCAGGTAGCTAGCAGCTAACGTGCTAACCACAACACTCCAGAAGGTAGAATGATACGTAGACAACATCAAATAGATATTTTAGAGGCTGCCACAACGGCTGAAGAAATATTATATGGCTCAGGAATAGATTACTCTGTAAGCAATTGAGTAATACGCGAAGTGAGTGTAAAACTTCAAATGCATTTTTCTCAAAACCACGGTTTTTGAACTGGTGACTGTAGCTCGAAAACCGCTTGGTAGATTCTAATGAAATTTATACAGCTTTTCGAAAACATGAGAGATTCGTGCCTGATCGAAGGATTTCCTTTTTTCTTTCAATTTCGAATTTTTATACAATTAACTGTTGGTTTTTTCCCCAAAAAATATGGAAAAAAATTTGCTGAGGTTGCCATTTAGTTAATTTAAAAGAAAAGAAAAAAGCTTCGATCAGGCAAAAGATTATCTCTTGATAAAACTGATTTTATTTGTCCGATTGATTTTTGATGAATCTCCAAGGATAAGTGATGGTCACCGCAAGGAGCTTCGGTCGGAACTGGATCAACACAAACAGCCATTACTTTCAAAATTATTAATATTTTTTTCTGAAATTTCTGTCAAATCAAGTAGACACCCTATTTGATGATACCATATTTTTACTTGTATAAAATAAAATAATCTATTGCCAAAAAAATGGGTTCAAGCCCTATGGACAGGAGCTTTCTGGCGCTCTAGTTCAAACAGACAAATTATATCTGGTATTGGTTTCTCAGAGTTGGGAATTATATCAATGTATTCATATGATAGAACTGCATCAAAAAGGAAATTCAATTCAAATGATAGATTATTTATGAAGATTAAATGAGCAATCATGAGAATGAGAACTGCACCACATTTTCAAATTTTTTTTTTGACACTTTGCGGTAATCTGGTCAATACAAAACTTCACATGCGTATAAAAGTCATGATTCTACAATTTGGTGCTAAATTTCAGATAGATCGAGTGATCGGTTTCGGAAATATTCATAAAAAATATTTTTACTAAAATCAGCCATAACTCCGAAACCCCTTGATGGTTTTCGCCCATTAACGAACTTGTCCGAGATATTTACGCTCCAAAACCACCTTGCAATTTTCAATCCGCTAACTCCTTTCGTTCGAGAGTTATCGTGCCTACGGCCGGTCGGCCGGCCGGACAGAATCGATTTCGCACTCGGATTCTTGATCAGTGAGTCGAACCAAATCATTTGAGACCATTTTCAGCCAAAAATTCCAAAATTACAGACACTTGGGAAAATTGATAAGCAATCTGTTCCGAGGAACTAGAGCGCCAAAAAAACAAGTTTCGTATGACAATTGCCCAAAACAGGATTAAAGTACCTACAAATAGTAGGTATTCCATAAAACTTGTATAAAATAATAAATTACCTTGTAATCGATCAAAAATTTCCTGATCTACGTTCACAAAATTTTCTCCTCTCTCGAACTTTGGAATTATGCTTTCAATATTTACGTTATATTTTCAAACATTTTCGGGTGAGGTCCCCGTTGCATCGCTAAAATACGAGTATTTCAACCCCAATATTCTTGAAGTTACAATATTCCCTTCTGTAAAGTTGACTTTATGGCAATTCATACATAGAATATACATAGAATAATTATATCAATCTGTGAAATACGATTTACATTGAAATTTTGAAAAATCATATCTCCGAAAGTATTAGCTTGTTAGAGTTAAAAATGATATGAATGGATTCTTATGATAAAACTGCTTATTAAAAAAAATTTAATTTGGAATTTGTTTAGTAAAAAAAAAAATTTTTTTTTTATTACTCCGAAACCTTTTGTCCGATTTTGCCCAGTAACGAACTTAGCTGAGATATTCATCCCCCAAACCTACTCTGAAAATTTCAACTCTCTAGCTCATTCCGTTCGAGAGTTATCGTGCCTACGGCCGGACGGCCGGCCGGCCGGACCGGCCGGACCGGCCGGACAGAATGAATTTCGACCACGGATTCTTGATCAGTGAGTCGAACCAAATCGTTTAAGACCATTTTCATCGAAATATTCGAAAATTACAGACATTTGGGCAAATTGATAAGCACTCAGTTCCGAGGAACTAGAGCGCCAAAAATTATTTAAAATTGTCATGTTTCGACGCTTCTGACTACACCTAACCCCTTAAGGCAGGAATAAGAACATTGAATTTTGTACATCATGGTTATTGGTGAGTCTACCAGGGGGTATAATGTAAATTAGAAATTACCCATGGGTTTTGAGATATGAAAAACGAAACCACCCCTAAAACGTCGAAAAAAATTAAACGATTCTCACCCAGAGAAAGGCAATCCTCTAAATGCGTTCTGAAATATTTGTGGTTCAGCGTGGTGATCTGAAGATTATTGTTGCCTTCCTTGTTTTTAATCCACATTTTTCCCTGCGTTTGGGGATCGATCAGCAATGGATAAGAACGGGATTTCGTCACAATAAGTGCATTCTGTACCGAAAGTTCGTCATTTGGTAGACCCTTAAAAAATATTAAAAAGTACGGTTGAGAAAATTAAAAACCCATCAGCAGCGTATTTAAATTTTGATTGGCGAGAAGATGTTAACAAATGAATGTCCAATTTAATTGAAGGTGAAATGGTACCTGGAGATTCCATTCTGAAATTGTGGCACTTTCAACGAGCATGTTGATTATATTGAGCTGTTGAGTGAAGGGTATACGCTTTGAAAGGAGAACATCCATCCATAATTTGACTAAATTCGTTCGGAATTCTTGATTATAAGGACCACAGTAGGATAGGAAACCAGTAGCCAAAAGGACATCTCCGACCAATCTGCCTAAAAATCGAAAAACCATTTTAGTAAATCAATATTAGGTATAGCATTCGCTTGTTCTCAAAATAATTAGTCTTCCATTCTTAATATTATTCAGGAAATTAATAAATTATGGAAGCATTGACGTAGCATCTGAATAGCAATGGAGCTGTTGAAGCAGAACAAGCATAAAAGCGAAAATTCATGTGACGATTTTGTCGCCGAAAACCAGCGAATTTGTCGTCCAAAATTTCGACGATTTTTTCGTTCAAAACCAGCGACTGTCGTTCGAAATTTCCCTTCCCCTATATTTCAAGGAGCGACAAAATCGCACGACAGATTATTTTGAACTGACAGAAACATAACCTAATTGAATTTAAATATTACAACTAAATACATATTTAGGTACAAAATGAGTTCCGGAAGTACTACAGTTATCTCAAATAATTATATAAATCTATTAAATCGCAAAAGAAAAACAAATGGGAACTTCCAAGACGATGCAATTTCTGGAGTACATATAGGAGATTCAACTCCTAATTCTAGAATCCTTGTAGAAGGAGAAGACTAAGAGGTTCTAAATGTAGATCATGTATGACAAAACAAATTGTGGTCCCATTTTTATAGACATTTGTTCCTTATGTTTACAAAGTAGTGCCCTTAATTCAGAATCACATAAAATTGATGGCCCATATTAATGTGGAGAATGGTAAACTTAAAAAAAAAAGTATGGTATATTCTTGTAAAGTCGCAGCATGGAGCAGGTGTAAACATATTACTGATGTTTTAATTCAAGTTCAGGTGCATGCTGTTCTAATTCATTTATGAGGATACATATAGTGTCTAATTGATCCAGATAAAGCTGTGGTATAACAGTTATCCATAATTAAAATGATTTTTTCAAGATATGATACATATTTATTATGTGAAAATAATTATTAACAATAAGTGTAATGTTTGAGGTATAATAAAGTTGCTTTTTTTTGTTTTGTTTCCAAGAGTTTTGATGACCATCTCTTCTATTCAATTGAAAATATCAAAATTGTTTATGCCTGTGAAACTTTTCAAAGCACTGTCACTGTTCAAGATATCACTCTTTGTAGATAACCCGAATATATCAATGGCACAAGTGTTAGGTGGTCTGGTAACAATGTACACAACCAAGTATAGGTACTACTAAAATTATAATTGCTGTTCAACTAACTCAAGGGTGCTTGGGTGATCCTTATTTCTTCTTCTGAATGAGGTTTTTCAACACAGCAAGTCATCGATACATCCTTCCTCAGTTCTCTTTCGAGGTACCTCCTTGTACTCTGTTTGAAGATGATGTAGTTCCAAGTTGAGTACTCTTCGGTCTATTAGTTATCTTCCTAACGCAGTTTCAATAATTATATTTATATTTGGTTTTCCGGAGGTAAGAATTGAATACACAAACCTATACTAGTAAATTTCACAGGAAGTTGGACAGAATAAAACCAGTACAGAATAAAACCTATACATTTTGGAATTTTTTTCGCCCATGAATTGCATTTGGGCACACAACAATAGTAATTTCTGGTCGAAGACATATTAGATAGGATAATATTATCTACTTTCATTTGAATTTGTCCAATAGAGATGAATGGACAATAGAATATGAGCGCAAAAGCTCCTTACTTCACGTCAGTGCTTGAACCAATTTTAATTTTTGTGGCTGTCACTGCTGTCAGCAGAGGTATGTCATCAGTTGTCGTTGGAATGCTGGATTAATCCAGCGACATGGACGACGTCGCCCAAATGACTGTATAATCATTTGGACGACAAAATCGCTGGTTTTCGGCGACAAAATCGTCACATGAATTTTCGCCTTAACTCCAGAATATCTTTGAAAAGGTTAATATAAAACTGGCTTCCTAAGATTCCACGAAAATTGAACAACTCCAAGGAACTACATTCGATAAAACTCCGGACTTGTTAAAATCGGATATACATCAAATTAAATGATGTTGCAAAAGATTGCAACAAGTGCTACGTCGGGCAAATAACCAGAAACATTATCACACGGTATGAAGATTTTACGGGACACATTTAGAACAACAACATTGGTAAATCTGCTGTTGCAAATCACGTTTTAGCTTCGGGACACTCAATTTCAGTAAATTCCGTCAAATTGTTGAAAAATTCCAATGGGTCACGGTCGAGGGTACCCTGGACTTTTACGGAGAACGATTTGCGTGTACGACTATTGAAAATTTGGTTTCTTGGGGAGGAACCACTGGTCTAGCGATCTAGAATATTTAATACTCCTCATCCCTATCTCTAGCGGTTATCGAGTAATTCATTGATTTATTTCATTTTTTGTGCAAAACATGTGAAAAACATTTGTGAAATATCAAAGTTGTCTGTACTTTTGGATATAAGCGGCCACATGGTAGTGCTGAAAATACTCTAGATCGATAGAGCAGTGGCCCTAGCCAAGAAACCAAATTTTCAATAAAATCGTACGTCCCGTTCTCAGGGTACCATCGACCGTGGCCCACCCTGTATACAGGTTTATTTATAGAACTATACATTCGTCAACTTATCACCGTCGTGATCAAAAATACATAAGATATAGTAGATTACAGAGATTCCTATCGTCTTGATAATGCACTTACGGTGAGTTTCACAAAGCTTCGACAGCTCTTAATTGCCAAATCAGTGTGATTCTATGTCAATTCCCAGTTCATTTTTCATGCAACCATCGGATTGAATTCACAATTGAGCTAATTGAAGCTTTCTGAAACCCACCATATGTCTCACGTCCATAACCATGTTTCACAGGATTCATAAAAGAAATAAAGTCCCGAATCCACTTCGTCTTAGAACGTCTAATGAATTCTACCGAACTAACTCGGTCTATCAACGTCTTAAAGAGATATAATCCCCCAACTGACTTCAACCCAAATAGACTTGACTAATTCGACAGTCCAAGACACTCGCCTTGACTAGGGTTACCGTCTTTCACCCCTTCCACCTGATCTTTGCACCGCTCTCATACGGTTATACTTCCTAGGTGGTGTATGGTTTTGATTAGACCAAGAGACTGACAACCTACACCGGACTATAGTTCCTGGAAATTGGCCTCCGATGAAGTAAGATAACCAGAGTTTATAAGACGTGTGACATTATTCTGTTACAGGATTTTCTGTAATGGGAAAAGGTATTAAGTATCTCTAGACATTATGGATGGATTCGATTTAATAATGACGGTTTTGCATTTCGTCAGATAGGGATAGGCGCCTAAAATAGGCCCTCTCCCCAGGAAATGTCTGAAATGTCGTTGAACGAACTTCGGTACGCGTCGTCTGCACCCTTAAAGCTAATCGTAACTCTACTATTCACAAGACTGTTATTATAACTCCTTCATGACTACTATTGATTTGCCAACATACCTAATTGCTCCTTGAAGTCTTTACTCTGCTGTGTCCATCTGATCTTTTCTCCTCCAAGTCCATTGATAAGAGTTGTTGCAGTATTCATTTTTCTTAGGCATGCGTTGGCTGCCTCTGTTAGCCTCTGTTTCTCCATCACTGCTTTATCGTACTGATCTTTCACTTCTCGCAATGAAGCTTCTCGCTCTTCTAGTTGGTTTTGTGCAGCAGCTAGGTCTTCCATCGCAACCTAGAACAATACACTCTACTATCGATTTACTGACACATCCGGTATGTGAGGACACCCAGAACGAACTATTCACAAAAATAGTTGTTTGGAAACATGGATCAACAGATTCCTGCAGGCGACCCTGTAGTTAAGACTTCACTCGGTCTGACATTCATGAAAGCCTACTAACTCACAATAAGATGTGCATCCCCTGCACAAGAATTGTAAATTGCTAAGCATTCTGTTCCGAGGAACAAGAGCGCCAAAAACGTAGACTTGGGACACAAATGAGGCAATTGCGAGATGAGCAGGTGCCTTGTAGCTGTTCTTTTCCCGGAATTGAATAGCAACGATTCCAGAATCACCCGTTCTTTGAAATTTAATTGGTAATTCTGGGATCAACTTACCTTCAAACGGGCTTCTTGAAGCGTAAGATTAGCTTTCAGAGGAAGTACTTCCCTGTTGACACTGTGGAAGAAGGCCATAGCTTTTGTCCAAGATAAGAGTCCCGCAACATCACCACAAACCCTCTTCGCAGTGTCCATATTGTAATCTTCCATTTCGAAATATGGTTGCAGAAATTCCACCATCTCGTTGTTTATGATATCCTTTGGATAATTCTGGAGTTGTAGCAGGAATGTGGTCGAAGCCATCATCTGGGGATTGATATTTTGAGGTTTGTGGAGATATTACATTTGGGAGTGTCACATCTCACAACATTGGTGCAAGTGATTGTTACCTTGAGAGATTCAGCCCATGAAGGTTTCGTACAATTAGCAGTTGGATCGATAACAACCGGTTGTAGCTTCCTCTGAAACAAAATCAGCACGCAGTCCATGATCCTCATGATCAGATGAGGGGGACGTCCTAACTTTCGTACAGTAGCTGAAAACCAAAGAATATAAAGATAAGGCACATTCAGTAATACATGAATATGACATACCAATATGAGCTGGTTTAATTGTGTTCAATGCAGCTTCTGCTTCTTCTAGTGCAGGTTTTGCTGCTTCCAATTTTTCTTCCGCTCGTGCTTTCTCATTTGCAATAGATGAAACTAGTATTTCAGCCTTTTCCTTCACCTTCTGCACTTGATTCTTCACGATTTCTGCTTGCATTGCTCGCTCAGTAACCTGGATTGAAAATGTTGTGAATTTCAAGAGTGATAATCAAAGTTGAATATTGATCCATCAAAATTCAGAAATACATCTTATACTCACCTCTGTTAAAACAGTTTCTGCCCTCTGTGAAGCCTCTGCTAATTCTTGTTCCATAACAGCTAGTTCTTTCTTTAATATTAGGACGGAAGATGAAGCTTCAGCAAGTTTTTCCAAGCCGGTGTCCATTCTTGAAGCTCCTTCACTTAGCTCTTTTTGTTTACTCTTGTAGATGCTCTTGTACCCAGCAATGAAATTGAGATATGACTTTGGTGTAACATGAGTAGCTCTCCTGTACCTGGTTTTTCAAATAATTATTTTCAGTATAAAGTAATACGTTGTACAAATAAATGAAAATATGAAAGAGAAAGAAAGAGAGAAGAGATAACATTAATTTTCATGAGACGAAGGCTACACGGTCAATCTGACATCAATGATGGATTCATGTCAGATTGACAGGAAAATGATTGTATATGCGTAGACTAATGAACTGATGGTCTGGATTGAAGGCCAGATTGATGTCAGATTGATGCTAGATTGATACCAGATCGACCGTGTAACCTCCGTCATACGGATCGGTCTGGGCTTTTATGACTGTTGTATTTTAGTTGTTTATATGTTTGTGAAATATGTTATCGAAATGGTCTAGACGGATACATTAAGTTAACCAATTGACTTATTCTTGTAGCGTACCTTTGAAAATAGTCCGTTGAAGTTTTTGATACAATGTCCTGTATAGATCCAAGAGCTGTTACCAGCTCTTCCTTTACTTCCGGGGAACAAGCAATCTTGAATTCTGTGAGGAAATGTTTCGCTACCAGGACCAGAGCATCTCTTGGCCATGGTTGGAACCAATCGATGGTACAACCAGAAATTAGAGCTGGGAATCTGAGAGCTCTGGTTCTGAATTTTTCTCCCACCTGAAACGAGACGAGTAAATATTGCGAGATGCTTCAGTATCTTTATAATTTTTTTCCTAGTTCCTCCTAGTTATAAAATAGCGGATTCATAAATCCAAAAGAAATTAGCACAAAAACAGCAGAACAGGTTATTTTGAGTCACATCTAGAATACTCAATAATTTAAAAAAATATTTTTATTTCTAGTAATACGATCCCCACGAAATTTTGCAAGAATATGTGAGTCTGCATTTGACGACTGATCATCAAGTTTCGATTCGAGTGGACCTGTATTTCTTTAGTTATTGAGGAAATAATTGCATCATTTCAGATGGGTATAACTCCGAAACCGTTAGGCAGATTATATTCATTAACGAACTTAACCGTCGCATTTGAATGCGCAACCTACCCTGAAAATTGCAAGTCACTATTTATTTTCGTTCGAAAGTTATCGTGTCAATGGACGCCAGCTGGTCAGGCAGAATCAAATTTGACAACGAATTCTTCATCTGTCTGTAGAATCTAATCGTTTGAGCCCACTCGGCAAAAAATTCGAAAATTACAGACATTTGGACGAGCAAATATGTGTAGAAGCAGTTTCAAATCGATTAAACTCACCGGAGAAAAACAGAAGACAACATGAAGGTTCTGACATGTTCTATTCATGAAATATTCCATCACAACTTCCGCATTCAAAGTTCGTTTCTGGTTCTCCCTACGCATAATTGGAGTAAGTTCTTGGATAATTTCTGTCTGTTCATCTTTAGTGAATAGATTAGATATGACTCCGCCAGAAAGTATGTTATTTAGATACTCCAAAAATCCCTCTTCCTTGATATCAAGGTCGGTGAATATGAAGGTTGTCCCTTTGCCTTGGCATCCGCACGATCTGTATAGTACCTTAAGGTCTTCCAGGAAGTTTCCTATATTGTATGATCGAGTTAGAGTGATCTGAAAGCTCTTGTAGCCTGCTATGAATGAGGACAATTTGGTGAGAGACTGTTTTCCGCTTCCACCAACACCTGGAAATGAGTAAATTTGATAGTTGATTGCCCTTATGTCAAATATTGAAATACCAAAGAAGATTAATTTACTCACCAACAAGCATAACGTTGCCTCTAGGATGTCTGATAACCCTTGATATCTTCACAAGGTGCAACATCGCATCTGGAAAGAATACGAGGTCCATACCAGAACCTCGAACCATTTCATTAAATTGAGACAGGAACATATCCAATCTCTCTCTGAGCTCGTTTTCGTTAGTGACTGGCTCATAAACTTTTGGTAGTTCCATATCAGCATCTTCACCCTCTTCCCCAGTTGGCTCAGGAGCATCCCTTTTGATTGAGAAAGAAATAGATTGTTATTAATAATCAGAACACAAAACTCACAACTGATCATTCTGACTCTTATGAGTTATTGAAAGAACTCTTGAGAGGTCTTCTTGGATTGGAAGATCTATGTTTCAGTATATTCATCATCAAGTGAAATCAAGTAATAAAATCACAATGGAGTTTTATATTATTTCAACGCACGGTGTCCCGGCAGACTATTATGGCTCACACTGTGTGAGTAGATATAGTTCTTTGAGCAGAACCAGCATTTGAGTAGAGTCAGTTATCTTGCTCAAGATAGGTTCTTCAGTGCATTTTGCTCCAGGATACCTCAAACCAAAGACCTCGAATCTATTTCTATTCACTGCTTGGCATTGTGAAGCGATGGACATTCCTGCATTCCTCAACCAGGTCAGTCTGTTCAATCCTAGCATCAGGTTGGTAATGGTGTGGTTCAATTTGCCTAAACGCTTTCATCAAGAGGTTCAAGCCAGGGTGGCTCTGCCTAAATTAGTTTCATTCCGTCCAAATTTACACGCTTTGCGTTGAAGTGAGGAAAGCCCAGAAATGGTCCCTGTCCCTCAAGACGAAGGGTTGCATCAATTTGTGCCCACCACTCTGCACAGTTGCCAACGGAAAGAAAACCCTCATGATTGCTCGCAGGGCAATTGGTAAAACATGGGGATTGAGGCCATGAATCTAATGTGGATTATGTTATAGTGAGACGTCCTCCCTCAGATATGCTGGTGCTGTGTTGGACAAAAATGAACCCGAGCAAGGCCATCATAGAGCTGGGGAAAGTTCAGAGACTAGCCTTGCTTTGTGGCAATGAAAAGTACTCCAACTGCGGCTACGGTGGTTCTCGTGGGACCCCCTCCCCTTCACGAGGCTGGGGGCCTACAGGCTGCAGCTAAACGGTGGGTGGAGACAAAGGTCATTCGGACACGCTGGGATTGGAGTAATTCATAAATTTAATCCTGCCTTCAAGCCTGGGCTGAAGCCCCCCGCGTAGGGGAAGAAAAGACCACACAGTGAACTAACGTTGTTCACGGACGGTTCAGCGATGGGTGGACGCTCTGGAGCTCGAGTGTATGGGGCTGCACGCAATGTAAGCATTTCGATTTCGCTTGGGCAATGCACCACTATATTCCAGGCCAATGTGGTAGCCAGGTGTCGTGCAGAATATTTGCATGGGCTATTCCAATAGGAACATATCAATGCTCTCGGACAGTCTGGCGGCACTTAAGGCAATAGCCAGCCGGAGAATTAACTCCAGGCTTGTGCTGGAATGCACCTGGAAAACTTGGCTGCCAGAAACAGGTGAGCGCAAGTGCACACTGGGGTTGAAGGTAATGAAATAGCTGAAACTGACGCACTCGCTAGAGAAGGCTCGGCTATCTCCCTCTTCGGGCCAGTGCCGGTGGTAGGGGTGACCATATCGGCTGTGAAAGGCGTCATGGAAAAATGAATCCTTGCACAGCACACTCGGCACTGGAACAAAACTTCGGGCCAGCGGCATAGTAAGTGAATGATGGGACAGCCCTGCCCCTCACTAACTAAAGAAGTCCTATTGAGTAGGAGTAAACTCAGGGTAGTAACTGGCATACTCACCAGATACTGTTCCCTGAGAAAGCACCTGTATAACATGGGCATTCTCCGAGAAGACCCTGTTTGTAGGAAATGTGGGGAGGTAGACGAAACTGCCTCACATGTCATATTTGACGGCCCTGCCCACACATGATGTAGACTTCACTATGGAGGCGACGACACGACCCTGAGTGCCAGAAACCATGCGAGGAACCTAGTGATGGGCCTAATCCGACTTGCTATGAAAATGGACCTTATGTGGATAATACACCGACAAGGCAGTGGGGATGTTACATGAGACCCATATGATGTCAGCGGTGCAGAACTTAGCTCGGTTGAGTAAACCTGAGCCGCAGGGGATCGACTAAGAAATCCCTATGGTAGCTAGCAGCTTGAGATCAAGGGTATCAATTCTGAGACCCTGTTAGATAATAGGAGACCGACTAGGGTCCAATAAGCCTCTCTAGGCTGCAGCACGGGCTACTCGCCCAATCGGCCTCGGTCTAACACTAACAAACAAACCCATCACTCTGCCGTTTCATTACATAAGTAGCCTGAATGACTCAGTTTCCACACTAGGCTGGGTATGTTGTTCACACCAAACCTGTAAAGAGTTATTCGGCAGTTCCAGACTGATTTCGATGCACATCACTCATATTCAAGCGCTTCTCTAGCTGGTTGGCTATCGCTAAATTAGCAGAGTATCAGGAATAGACAATAACACATTACTCTATCTTTGTCATACGAATATCCATCCCAGCTTCAATATTCAAGATCTCCAGTTGCTTCTCCGTTTATACAGGATGTCCCGAAATAAAGTTAAAAGAAATTGAATGATATATTCTACGTCAAAAAATTTGCATTCATTTGTGCAACAAGTCTAACCTCATGAAATCCACGAAAACCGGACTTGGTTTCGTTTTATTCATCAGACTCGTTCCCAGATCTTTCTCCACGAGATCGAGGAGTTCTTGATCGAACCAATCTTTATCTTCTTGAATCGTGAAACGATCGGAGAAAACACGAGTACACTCATGCTTCCACAAAACCATCATACACGCCTCAGACTCTATCACGGTGGATAAGGTGCCAATCTGAAAAAATAAATAATTGAATTATACTGAATTATATTAATATTTTTTAATACATTTTTTATAAATTGATAATATGATTAATAAACGGTATAAAACCCCGTTACGCTGTTTTCGTAGTTATGCAACCCGTGATTCATTGTGAATTGCTGATCACAAAATGCTTTGAAATCGTTGGTTTATTTTGAGTCTAAATTTGAAATGTTTTGTCTTAAGAATTCGTAATGATTTTCCACATTTAATATTTCAATATATTATAGAAATCATTTCAGTATAATTTTCTTCAATACCGTCAATTTAACGTTGTAATTCTATGCGACCAGAATTTTCTGAAGTCATAGATTACATTGGGTATTTGCCTGGTCTCGGGGGATTATTCCTTCTTTTACGGTCGAAGCTGTCGAGCGAGGCACTTCTTCTAACTCTTCTCGTAAGATTCCTTTATTATCAATACTTGAGATGAAAGAAATGGTCGTAATATCTATTAACAGTTTGTGTGATTATCATAAAGATATACACGTCAAGATTGATGGTGAGTAATATTTAAATATGTTTTGTGATGTTGAAATTGGTTTTGGTAAATTAACTTACGTGATTTCAGATTGAAATTAGTTGATATAGTTTTGCACGCCATTTTAGTTTATAAATAATGTAGAGTACTTTGTGTTTGATCATTTCGACTCCTACTAATTTTTCTGGTATATGTGAATTTAATATTGATATTGTTCTGAACGAATTAGTGGAAATTTTTCAATTTTCTAGGGATGGGTACCTCGTGTTTTTCTAGGCTTTAATGAATTCCGTTGAATAAAGTTTGTGGACTGTTAATTTATATCTCCTGATTCATACGGCAAAATAATGTATATTGTAAAGTAGTATGTGCAACACTGGTTTCATTGTTCGTGTTTTTGGCTGGGGCGAAAAATCCGCTGTTACGGTTTTTTCGTGAGGCTGCATGTATAACATATGTTAAGTTGAAGCTGTTGTTGGATTGAGGTGGAAAGCAACATTACTGAACCCTTCGAATATTTTGATGTTTGATGTTGTACTGGAACTGATCCCTACATTACCTAAACCGTGTCTGGAGAGATCGTATCACATTTTGGATTACCCATCGAATTTTAATGTGACTTTGAAGAGAATAGGCGATGATGAAATAGTGTATAATCTTATAGTGGATATGGAATGAATGTCAAGTTGAAGTTGTGTGTTTTAATATTTCGGAATAGTGGAACATTCCCTTAGCATAAGGATTATTGAAAACGTAAGACTTGAGTGAGTAAATAAGTTTTCTCAAACAATTTCCTTGCTTGTCATCTGTTGCTATGGCTTTTCCATAATTATGCATTGATGATTCCAGTAAGAATTTCTGTGTTCAACAGCTAAAGAAAGTGTATATGTGTATAAGCATATTTTACAATCTTCAAACGCTTATATCTTTCTACCTGAGCCGGATATGTTCAATGAAAAAAGTGTTCAATTTGACGAGAGGAATTTATGGTTAAAATTGACATACAACTCAAAAACTAACCCGGTATCGCTATGCTATAATGCAGATTGGTGTAAACTTACCATTCCTTGCCAGATTCTAGACATATCCCTCAAAGAAAAGACGTAGTGAAACTTCGCTGGGGTAGGCAGTAACTTCATCCTCGTGTTCCTCCATAGGATCCTCGTCAAAGGAATGAGTTTTTTCACCAAATTTCGAACCTCCAGCGGAAACCCTCGCTTGATATTATAGTGTCCCTGGGCGATCACGCCGAATATCTTGTCAATTGATATGTCCAACGGTAGAGGGCAGTTGAATATGCAGAATTGTCTCTTGAGACGTGAAGGGATGTCGTTTCTGCCACCTCCAGGTTGTCCCATGGCGGCGACAAATTGAACGTCTACGATCGAAATGAATTCACCTGGTTTTTCCAAACTATAAAATCCACCCATGTCCATAACTTGGCGGACGACTTCATTGGTTATCTGAAAAAAATATTATAGGTATCTGAAAGAAAAATTGTCGTCTTTATACGATATGGTGTTAATCACCATTTTTTGAAATTTATCAAATTTCTTCTTGCAAGTGCTTGGACTTGTTCACCTGCTCATGTTCATGCATATTTATAAGCAAACCTGTTCGTTATTATTCATTACTGAAATCGAAATGATGTAACGGTATAAAACTTCGTCACTCTTTTTGGCGCTCTAGTTCCTCGGAACTGAGTGCTTATCAATTTGCCCAAATGTCTGTAATTTTCGAATATTTCGATGAAAATGGTCTTAAACGATTTGGTTCGACTCACTGATCAAGAATCCGTGGTCGAAATTCATTCTGTCCGGCCGGTCCGGCCGGCCGTAGGCACGATAACTCTCGAACGGAATGAGCTAGAGAGGTGAAATTTTCAGAGTAGGTTTGGGGGATAAATATCTCGGCTAAGTTCGTTATTGGGCAAAATCGGACAGATGGTTTCGGAGTAACAAAAAAAAAATTTTTTTTTTACGAAACAAATTCCAAATTAATTTTTTTTTAATAAGAAGTTTTATCATAAGAATACATTCATATCATTTTTAACTCTAACAAGCTAATACTTTCGGAGATATGATTTTTCAAAATTTCAATAATAAATCGTATTTCAACGTTGTCACAGAATGATATTATTCTATGAATTATCATAATGTCAAATGATGTTCCTGAGACATTATCTAATCAATCGAAGAATTGTGAGCGAAGTGAGAAAAATCTCAGTTGTTTGCTCCGAAATTAGTTTTTCTCAGAAAATTCTTACATTTCGGAACTGAACATGAAGTAAGAGATCTGAGAGTAGTGAGACTGCTTTTCATCCATAGACATAGATATAACTCTCGAACGGAATGAGGTAGGTAGTTGAAATTTTCAGAGTAGTTTAGGGAGATGAATATCTCGGTTAAGTTCGTTATTGGGCAAAATTGGCCAGATTTAATTTGATTTCTTCCATGGTGCAGTTCTCATTCTCATGATTGCTCATTTAATCTTGATAAATAAACTATTATTTGAATTGAATTTCCTTTAGGATGCAGTTCTATCATATGAATACATTGATATAATTCCCAACTCTGAGAAACCAATACTTTTGGAAATATAATTAATATTACATTTTTAGTTTATTTCAATCATACAGATATAATATTTTCGGCATTAATTAATTATCTCTAGCTTTGTGGTTCATCATACCCCTTGTTACTAGTTGGCAACCCATGGAACACGAGTCGTGTGCTTTATTTGTCAACTGATAGTTTCTTCACTTTATTAATATTAGTTATTATATATATATATTAATATTTATTATTTTCAGTGTAAATTAGAAATGTCCAGCAGAATTTTCCGTGGTCATACGATTGATGGGTATTGTCTGCTCTCGGGGATTTATTCGTTCTTTACGTTCGAAGCTCTTGAGCGAGATACCACTCTAAACACGTTCCTCGTAAGATTCCCTTGTTCTCAATAATTGAGATTAATTCTGTTTAAGTTGTTCTGAAATCTCTCAACAGTTTGTGTGAGTATTTGTATGAATTTAAACTTCAAGTTGACGGTGAGTAATATTTAAATATGTTTTTGTGATGTTGAAATTGGTTTTGGTAAATTAACGTGATGATTTCAAATTGAAATTAGTTAATATAGTTTTGCACGCCATTCTTGTTAGAAAATAATGTAGAGTACTTTGTGTTTGATTATTTCGATTCCTACTAATTTTTCTGGTATATGCGAATTAAATATTGATGTTGTTCTGAACGAAACAGCGGAGAGTTTCCTCAATTTTCGAGGTATTTTGTGCCTCCTATTCTAGGCTTTACTGAATTCCGATGAATAAAGTTTATGTACTGTTAATTTATATATCCAGATTCGTACAGAGAAATAATATATTTTGCAAAGTAGTATGTATAACACTGGTTTCATTGTTCGTAGTTTTTGGCTGGGGCGAAAAACTCGCTGCTACGTTTTTTTGTGAGGCTGCATCCATAACATAATAATATGTTAAGTTGAAGGTGAGGTTGGGTTGAGGTGAAAATCAACTTTATTAAACCCTTTGAATATTTTGATGTTTGATGTTCTGGGACTGATCCCTATATAATCTACACCGTATCCGGATAGATCGTGAGTTCCAGTTGGAAGAACCCATATTCATCACCTGGAAGGAACCTGGTCATCCATCAGGAAGAATACCTTAAATTTTCCATGGAAATTCTGAGCTAAGTATTTAATTTGTAATCGAAGGAATTTTTATTTTATTAAACCCTTAAAAACTAGTTGTATTAATCATCACCCTCTATATCCCAGGAAGCATAAGTGTATTATTGACCTCCTAGCTAGTCGGGCAGACATCTAAAGGGGGTCAGCGTTACAAGGCGTTGTACTTAATAAACAAACTGTGAAAATCTTCATTCTTTTGTACGAAACTGGAGTTCATTGTACGCAAGGTACTTTAATAAACTCTAAATAATTACACTCATGTCTCCTGATTAAGGAAACATTGTTCCCGTAATGTGCATCAGACGTCAAAAGTGTTAAGTCATGTTGTGATTACTCGCTGTTCAGTAGCTACTCCATTTCCTCACTTATTCATTCATTCATGGACTTTCATTATTCATTATTAAATTCGATCTAACATTTACCTGGTCCCCCCAACAGTTAATCTCCGGTAAATTGATGTCATCGATGAATATCATCATCTTCTTTCCGTTGGGAGCACCGAAGGTGTTTCCCATCCTTTTCTCGACGTAACTCTCTATCGTTTTCTGGAATTGATAGGGGGAAGTAGCACTCGAAAAATTGAACGCCCTGTGAAGGTAGAGCTCGGGATTGGCCTTCTTCATGTAAGCCTTCATCATGACAGTTTTCGCGGTGCCCTGTTCGCCAATCAGGAGGACAGCCTTATCTTGTTTTGCTATAGTGTCTATCAGATAATTAATTCGTACGTTGTCGGTTATTGGGATGAGAATCGTGGCATATTCTGGCGTTGCTAACTCGGGGTAAGAATAGTTGGTGACCAAGGAACTCCAAAGGACCCAGTTGCCATCGTCATTCACCATGTAGTCGAATAGAGTGCACTGAAATTTAAATGATAATTAATTGGGATGAACAGTTTGTCTCGTCGCCTAGAGTACTGCTATTGGTTTTTCAATAATCTTAGCGTCGACAGATTATTGGACTTAACTTTTTTTAGTGATGAGGCTTGGTTTTACTTGACGGATTATTGAATTCTCAGAACTACTGATTTTGAATATCTGAGAATCCCCACAGTTTTATTGAGACTCCATTACATTCGGAAGAAGTTGTTGTGTGGTTGCAGTTCCTCGTCGTAGAATATATGGCCCAGCTTTCTTTTATCACACCATTAATGGTGAAAGGTATATAAGAATAATGCTGAAGCCATTCATAAACCAACTAGATGACAAAGAAATACAGCTGGGATATTTTCAAAAGATGGGGCAACAGCCCACACTACTTCTGCAAATCTAAGCTATTTGCAGGAGTTCTAGGACAACCTTGTAATAAGTCGATGACTCCAGCCTTCCTTTCCTACACGCTCTTCAGACTTGACTCCCATCGACTCAAGCATCTTTGAATATCTGAAAGGCGAGGTTTTCAAAAGACAACAGATTTTCCTTACTCGCGCAAGATCTTAAGAGGGGTGTCTTGGAAGACCTGCGTTAGTTTAATCAGATTATATCATATCATATCTGTACACCTCTCAATAGGTGCAGGTCTGGCATTGGCTACCGGAAGAAAGAGTGTAGGTCTGGCACTGCTTTTTTTCACCTCTTGCGTGAATACATGAATGAATGATCTGGTGAATATTACAACGTCATATTTGCAGGCACGGAAATTTCACTACCCACCAGGTCCTAATATCAATTGTTGTAGAAATGTGAATTCACCAGTTGGTTGATATAGATTGTCTCTTCTCGAAGATCCCTCTATGGTGGAGTTTTCTAAGTGTTCTTTTTCCTCAGTTCTAGAAAATATAAATATCTGAACGCACAGGCTTGTTTGAATCTTCGGGTTGCCTACGCAACGTAACGAGGCCTACCACTAGGCATGGCTAGCTCGGATCATCAGGGAATATTTGTTGATGTTTAATCGACAATCATTTCGCCATGTGTCATTTATTTCTCTAGACAATCACAACACAGCCAAGGTGAGAAATTAGATCAACAGTAGTAGTCCATGTTATACTGAACGGTTATTACAGTATTAAAAATACCGAAATCAGTAAGCCATGCATGTTAAGTGTTTTTTCGTAGTTTTCGATAATTTGTGATTTTCCTTCGATATTTTATAACTCAGAGCTTATTCTCCCGGAGATTATTGTTACTTGAAACTTGGAAATTAATATCCATGTCTTAAATGTAAATTGTAAATCTAAATTAATTCCGGTAACAAGAATAATAGTTACATTTTTGTTCTTTTCTGTATTTTTTGGCAGATCCAGGAAGTTCAGATTCTCCTTGATGAAGGCGTCAAACTTTGCTCTATCATCGTTCTCTAAATATGCACCAAGACCCCAAGTCAAAGCAAAAACGAAAATTTTGGACAAATGTTCAGGAGTTAGAAGTTTGGCTTCTTCTGGTTTTTCTTGTTCTTCTAATAGATCGTCATCGAGATCCATCTGGTCGGATTTTTCAGTTTCATCCTCTTTCTGTTCAATTTGCGGTGGAATCAAACCTGGGGAAAAATGGAATTACATTTTTATTTGCCGAGTGATAAAATGTAATAAATCTGCTGATAAGTTCCCCGTCTAATGAAAAATCACACGCGGAACCCACTGGAATTTTATCTGCCGATATACACTGATAGTAGTGAGTAGTCAGCTTTTTTCTGAATAAGAAATCGCTTAGAATATATTAGTGTTAGTTGTCTCATAAATTTAAGGGCTGGCGTCATGGGAGAGCAAGTTCGTTGGATTACAGTTGAAAATTGTAGAGTTCTGTAAATAAACCTGTACATATTAGTATACAGTGTTATATGTAATCAAAAAGTGTAATTGTAGGATCATAATCCCCTGACAACGTTCAAAATCCTACAATAATATATTCAGTTTGTTACATTTGAAATATCAAAGTTACTACTAGGTACTTCATACTATAATTGACAACACCGCATTTTCAAAAATATTTCAGTTGGCTGAAAATATAGATATAATATATATAATTTTATACGAACCTTCCAGAAGTTTAAGCATCTGCAAAGTTATATTACAAGGAAGGATATCCAGCACAAGGTTCAAATTCTGATTTCCGTAGTTATAAAGCTGAGCGATAGTTTCCCAGAAGAGGTGCTGAAATATCTCCTGCTCCTTCGCACTCCTAGTTTTCAACCAGGCCTTGACTACGGGCTTCCAGGTGAGTCCCGATGAACTCATGTACACCATACCGTTCCTGGATACGGTAGCTGGCGAAGCATTGTCTATATTGTGCGGTTCGAAAATTATTTTGCATGCTGGTGACATTGACAGTCGATCGCCATTTGCTAGCGTCAATGTTTTGTTGTCATCGAGTACAGAGTTTAGATTTTCTATCCAAATGCTGTCCACAGGCCCATCAAGTACTAACCAAACATTTTCACCTGTGGAAGACATTCAAAGATTAAGTCACGAAGCGGAAAACCACACTGGGCACTGGACAGTAGAGTTCTCCAACAAGCAAGCTGATGTAGTTGTTTAGTGTGAATCATTAATTAACCGAATATAAAAACTAAAATCTAAGTGGTCTTTTATATTAATATAAAGAAACAATAAAACCATAGCTTATGGGCCCAGACCTGCAGTCCGCAATAAAGTGCAACTTCCAGAAAAATAAAGTGGTTCCTGAAAATTATTAGAATTTGTCCATGTGAAAATTGAAGAATAAAATGGAGGCGTCTGTTGAAGAAATTATGCTGATTGAAAAACTTAAGGTCAGTGAAAGCTTCGAAATGTGGAAATGTCAAATAAATATTTTGTTCTAATCAAGTGGCATTCATGAAATTGTTGAAGGCGCTAGGAAATTCGAAGGACTGGCCAGCGAAATTGAAAGAACTAATTGGGAACGAAAATATACAGAAGCATAGAAAACAATACTTAAAACATAGAACTATTCAAGGAATCAACTATCATCATCAGTTATCATATTCCACATACTAAATTCTGAAAATATTCTTTGCAATTCATTAGAATAAGTCCAATATACCCTATATCTCTGTTCAGGTGGACAAGCGCACCGAAAAGCAATCATTGGCCACCTTCAGAGGCTGTATCCTTCTCATCTTGCAAAATTCAACTAGAGATTTTTCGTGGAATCGTTTATTTTGATGGGATCTTTCTCTGACTGTGTCCATACAAGATGATTTCAAATATCGTGTTCGACTCACTGATCAAGAATAATTCGTGGTCAAAATCGACTCTCGATCGGAATGAGCTAGACAGTTGAAATTTTCAGAGTGGGTTTGAGAAATAAATATCTCGGCTAAGCTTCTTATTGGGCAAAATCAGCCTGATGGTTTCGGAGTAACGAAAAATATTTTTTTTTACATTACAAATTTCAAGTTCCATTTTTTTCAAGATTCAGTTTCATCATAAGAATCCATTGATGTAATTACTCTACAAAGCTAATACTTTAGGAGGTATGATTTTTCAAAATTTCAATAATAAATCATAATTCTATGATTTCAAAGAATGTTGTAATCGAAAATTAACGTCCTTATTTGTATCTATGAATTTCATGATCTGTGTTCATATATTATGTCATCTTATCTACCGACAAGAAATATGTTATATTTATTTTTGGTTCTATTCAAAATTCGTCATGATATAAAATACCTCCTGTTCTAGAAAACAAAGTATGATTGAATGCAAAATGACCAATGAAATAACCTCAGCTATCGTAGAATTATGATGATTATAGGATATTATAATTTTTGGGTATATACTTTGGTAAGTTAATCAAATTGGGTTCAGAATATATTCAGTAAAAACAAAACTGGAATATTGGCTAAGTATCGATTGATATAATATAATTTTCAGAGTAGATTTGAGGAATGAATATCTCGGATAAGTTCGTTATTGGGTAGAATCGGTCTGGTGGTTTCTGATTAATAATTTTTGACACTCTTGTTCACATTTAAATGACGCAGTTCTATCATGATTTGTCAAAGTTTGAACAAGAGAGCCAAAGCCCCTGTCCACAGAGCTTTCCCACTTTTTTTCATAATATGCTATTTCACAAGAAACTTTCTTGTTCTAGTAGTTGCCCAGTACACTATGTCAAAATAGAAATGGAGGCGAACCTGGTTTTAGCTTAAGTGTTTTTCTCCACAAAGCAGAGAATATTCCATCGGTCCAGTCATTCGTAGCTACATCTAGCCGTCCGAACATCTGTGCAGCAGTGATAGCTTTTGGGTTCATCCTCATCTCCCTAAGAACATTCTATATTATTACATCGCATGACTATAGTTACATAAGAAGAGGAAGAATTGAGGGAACACTGAAGATCTGGTTGCTATAATATGTGATAATGTGACGAAATAAATTATTGAGTATTTATTTGGACTATTTGGAGTACCTGTGAAATTGCCCCATTTGGGTGAGGGATTTCATCAGTATCTGGATACAAGTGGTTTTTCCAGCTCCGGTAGGCCCAAGTGTCATTATACCATGTCGTACTGCTTGCGTTTCGTACAACTGAAAGTATATATTTATTTTTAATCATTCTGAATAGTTTGAGTGTAACTTTTATTATTTTCAAGATATATTCCGTTTTTCGAAATGCAATATACCAGACGAAGCTACAGTATTTACAACAAAACTGCTACATCATATGTGGAAATTTTGTTAAGGCGTACACTATAGACGAGTAACTACACTCTTCTCCATTTCCCCGGCAACACAGACCTCGCAGAGAGATATTTGGGATGTTACAATGAGGATGTAAATAAGAGAGCATTTTTGTGAAATCCTCAAAGTTATCGCAAATGCAACGAGAAAAATAAATTCCTATCGCAGAACTCAGTAGCGGTATAAAACCTCGTTACTCTGATTTCGTAGTTTTGCAACCCGTGATGCATGGGCGTGAATTGTTGGACATATTATGGTTTCAAATCGATGTTTTATTTTCAGTCTAAATTAGAAATGTTTTATCTTATGAATCCGTATTGATTTTCCACATTTAATTTTTCAATATATTATCGAAATCACTTCAGTATAATTTTGTTAAATAACGTGAATTTATCGTTTCAATTTTGTACGACCACAATTTTATGTGATCATACGATTGGGTACTGCCTGGTCTCGGAGATTTATCATTTCTTTACGTTTGAAGCTCTCGAGCGAGATACTTCTTCTCTAAATGTTCCTGGTAAGATTCCTTTGTTCGCATTAGTTGAGATAATTTATTTTCTAGTTGTAAAAATATATTCGTCAAGGTGACGGTGAGTAATATTTAAATATGTTGTTGCATTATTAATGTTGGCTTTCTAAATTAATTTACGTGATTTTTCCAGATTGAAATTAATTAATATACTTAGTTTTGCACGTCATTTTTGTTAGAAAATCATGTATAGTTTTTGTGTTTGATTATTTCGATTTCTAATAATTTTCTGGCATATGTGAATTTGATATTGATGTTGATATGAACGAATCAGGGGAAAGTTTCATTTTTCGTAGTTTGTGGCTGAGGCGAGGAACTCACCGCACGTTTTATTTGGGTGAGCGTGAAAGCCTGCATGCATATCTTAAGTTGAAGCTATTGTTGGATTGGTGTGAAAATCAACCTTGCTGAACCCTTTGAATATTTTGATGTTGAACTGGGACTGATCCCTACATTACCGACACCCTGTATGGAGAGATCATGAGATCCAGTTGGAATAACCCATATTCCTCACCGGAAAGGATCCTGATCATCCATAAGGAAGAATACCTTAAATTTTCCTGGAAAATCTACTAAGCTAAGCTTTTTAAAAACCAGATTTATCAATTATCACCCTAAATCCCAGAAAGAATAAGTGTATCGTTTACCTCCCAGCTAGTCAGGCAGACATCTAAAAGGGGGTCTTCATTACAACTCTTACCTGAATCAATTTGAGAGCCCACGGTGGATGATTTATAAGTCCCGCTAGTTCCACTTGCTTATCTATAGCTTCTTCCAATTCCTGGTAAGTGGTTTTTTCTAGTGCTTGGTTAGGAAATAAATCAGCAACCAGAGAAGTGAACAAGGGCTCATCTTCATCTATCAATTTGGATAAATTCATATCCCTCAGAACTCGCATGACGATCGTACTCTCAGAATCTTTTTCATTCACTCTTTTCGCAGCTCCCAGACTTCTCAGAACCGACAGAATATTTCTCAGACCAAAATCATAATGGACCTGGAACAATTGGAACATGCTCGTATATTATGGGTGGTATTTATACAAAATAGCTATATACAGACATCAAGCCGCTTATTCGGTGGCTTAACGAAGCGGAAGCGTTAAAGGCACTTTTACGGGCCGACAAAATTTTAACAATTTCATTTCATATTGCATCCTGGACGGCAGTTATCTACGCTAGCTTTATTCAACAACTTAAAGGCGATACGAACAGAAAACAAGATTTATTAAAACGATGTGAGCTAATTGTTGAACATTTCGATAGAACAAATTTGATTGTGACGATTACTGAAAGGCCTCCAAGTTTTAGCGAACGCAAGGTCTCAACTTCATCAATACAAAAGAGAAAAATAGAAGAATTCGAGAGAGTTGAATAGATTAAAGATGGCACAATATTGATGTTATGGATGGCACAAAATGGATGTTTGGACTGGATTTGTTCTGGTTAATTATTTCTGAATAAGAAATCCTATCAATGGTCGGAAAAAGAAATGTTAAACCTCTTCTACCAGCTTGATCCATTCTTTTTAAAGTCCAATTCATAAACTCTATTGTCCCATGAAGTGCAGTTGAGTTCATCATAAACCATGTGATTTTACACTTAATGTGGATTAGCTTGTCGTGAGAATTGTGGCTGTTAAGATTATACATCTCATTCAAAATGTATGTCTGGGTGGAGACCATTCTGAATTAGGAAATACAATTATCAATGTCGTCATCTCGCCCACCTGGCCACCACTTAATTGACACTATAGTAAGAGAATAGGGACCTTCCACCTACACAGCTCCTCTAGGGGTGGGGAGAACAATTGATAAATGAATCCCGAACATAACAACGCGGAGAGGGTATTAAACCAAGTGTTGGAGATAGCCAGGCAACCGAGCAAGATTCCTGCAGAGGCCAGTTCACCTTTTTTTGTCATATCGTCGGGTAACCTAAGACCTGCTAGATCACATAGAACTTGTGGTTGTTCTGCAGTTGTAATAATATATATGTAAGTTTCAGGATTGAATTCTGAAATAAAAAAGTTTGTACACAAACATTTAAAGAACAGTAATCTCACGGATTCTTGTTACCTGTTTTGTAAGCTGTTCTTCGCATAATTTGTATAGAGTGTAGAACTTCCTAGCTAGGGTGATATTTTCAAGAAATCCGCAACTAGCTAGTTTCACCCGAATTATGATCTGTCGATCAGGCACCATCATAGCCACTGTTCTGAATTGTATTTTCAGATTTTCAGGCAGTTCTTTACGTCCAGCATAACCAGGATTCTGAAAATATAAAAAGATGATATAATTATCAACAAACTATTTTGGTATAATAATAACCAAAGAGGAAGCAACAGTTCCTGACACAACGCCAGTGCTCCAAAACTCACCATTGTAATGAATATTCCAAACTCGGGAGACATCTCAATAATATCTCCATCGGTGAAGACGAATGATTTCTTCTTCTCTTTCTTGCTGGCCAAGACCACGGCAACCTGCTGAGCTGCTACAGAAAGTACTGGCAATTCAATCCTGTTGAATTCGTCGAAGCAACCCCAGGAACCCGATTGCGCCAATCCTTGAATTGAAAATTGTTTGGACATACGAGAATCCCCACAGGTTTATTGAGATTATTACATTCACAAAAAGTTGGTGTGTTGTTAGTAATTTCTCGTCGTAGAATTTACGGCCCATGTTTCTTTCATCATATCATTAATAGTGAGAGGTACAAAAGAATAATGCTGGAGCAATTCATAAACCAACTAGATGACGAAGAAATACAGTTGGACTATTTTCAACAACATGGGGCAACTCCCCACAATACATCTGCAAATCTGCAGGATTTGCAGGAGTTCTATGACAACTGTATATGAAGTCGAGAACTCCAGCCTTCCTTTCCAACACTGTCTCCAGACTTAACTCCCCTGGACGTTAGCATCTTTGAATATTTGAAAGATGAGGTTTTCGAAAGACAATACGATAATATTGAGGACCTCTAATCATCAATAACAATGTGCTGCCAAAATATTGGCCAATATATGTTAAAAAATATATTTGACAACAAACGAAAAGGAATTCATAAATGCCTTGAGAATAATGGTGCACATTTTGAACATTTGATGTGATTTTATTGTTAGAATTCTCACAAATGGCCAAACTTCCAAACTGGGAGTTATTTTACAGTTGTTCGATGTATTCTGTCCATCTATATGGATTTATTATCTGCATTTGAACATTAAATGTAACATGAAAGGGCAATTGAAACAGGACATGCTGAATGCCTTCTACCTACCCCTAAAGCAGAAAAAAATTATGAGTTCTTGGACAGTGTAATATATGTAAGTCATATTATTGAGTTGAGTTATTGATGAACTGTTACAACAAACATCAGAAGATATAGCAAAAATAAGTGGAATTAATGGTTTGAAGGACTTCGCTTGATGGGTGTTCTGACTTGTTTCAATAAAGAACTATTATTATTACTATTAATTGAAACAGGAAATAATAAATCTTTACGTGTAGTTTGTAGTGTTCCTAAGACTTTTCAAAATTATTTTTTCAGGTTTACCTTTATATATCCTTCCTAATCCTCTATAATCCATCTGATCGGAACAGTTGAAAACAACCACGTATTTTGCAAGGGTCTTTCCCATGTCTTTAACAGTTTCTGTTTTCCCGGTACCAGCTGGACCACACGGGGCTCCTCCCATACTCATCACCAGGGCCTGAGCTAGAGTGATATAACACCTAAAAAATACGATGTACAAAGATCCCACTCCAAATCAGAATCGATTCATCACCAATGCAGTAACCAGGAATCAGGAGGGACGTCACATAAAAAGAATTCGGAGGTAACCGTTGTTAGTTCTCGGACTGATAGTTCCAAACAAGAATTTTATGGTTTTAACAGTCTTATCTTTGTACTCACCTGTCTGTCAAGGGTGTAATAACCAATCTATCTGTACATCCTAAATATTCGTTCTGATAGGAGAACGTTACATCGGTTATTATAATCAAAGTTTTATCCTGATCCTCTTTGAAATAGAATCTGCATTGTTTCAGCCACTCAAAATCATTAACATGCCTCACATTTAGTCGACACTGAGGAAGATATACCCATGGTTAAACATCACGTGTTTGTTACAATAAGCATAGTTGTTTTGTGAAAGAAGCCTAAGCACTTTTCGACAGATATGGTAAACTAATCATGCAGTAGTAGGTACGCGGTGGAGGGACATCTTCATTAACAAAAATATATTCTTACCAATATATCGAAAATATCTCTCTGATGTACATGAATTGTGATCAGAGTTTCGAACTTGGTGCGCTCTATTTTGGTTAGATCCCTCGTGGTCTGATCTATCAAAGTGTTGAGTAATTCTAGGAATTTGTTGTTGGTGTCAGGCATTTGCTTTTTATCATGTCTCGCTTGCATAAGGGCAAGTTCTGCATCTCTAGTCCAAATCATCTGGAGGCCTAGCAATCCAATCTGTTAATGAAACTATGCTGTAAATTGTGTATGGATAATATCCTGTATATACTCAATATTAGGGCACAATAGGTCGTAGTGCAACGTCACCCCCACAACAATATACTCAATATTATGAATCTAGACTAGAATGTGAATATATTATCATTCCTAAAGGTAGATAATTTATATGAGAGTATCGAAGAACTCCTTATATACACGTGCACCTAAAAAAATTATGTTTATACCGAACCTCCTAAATCTTCCCCAAGGAGATCCCTCAGAAGCTCCTGGAAGCTTGTGCGACTAAGGTGAATCAGTTGTGTCCTTTAAACTTTTTTACTCAATCCTTACACCAGCTTAGATACAGCACTGTTTTTCACCCGAGAGTGAATGGTGTCCATTATCCTTTGGGTAGATCTCCGGCTCGCTCTATCCACTGAGCTTGAAGTACTCATCATTCAATTCAAATTAGCCAACGTGAACACGCTCGCGAAAGAGTACTGACTTCACGTCTTTTGATATTTTTTCAAGTTCCTTTAATAAATTCGGCTGTCAATACAGTCTGGCTTTTAGTTTTACCGAAGATTGAAATAAAAAAAATGCGGTTCTGGGACCGCCGTTAGGATCGCAATAGCTTACGCCTATTCTCCAAAAAAAAAAATACTTACATTGTGACGAAATGCGCTGTTCCTTGCGGAACACGCGCGCAAAAAGAGTAATATTCATTGCGAGTATTTGCATATAGATTCCGTCGTTGTCAATGCAATTAAACCTAAAATGATACAAAGGGAATTCTACGATTTTTATTATCAGTAAATGACTGCTGCAAAAATGTTTCAATCACTATCGCCAACTCCATTTGCCGCAAAGAAGCAGGAACTGAAGGCGCGTCTGAAAAGCAACCAAGTTAACGAACCCACCTGCTCTAGGGTATCTAAAGTATTATCCCGAACTAACTCCGTCTAACAACGTCGCAAAGGGATCCAATCCCGGAAGTGTCTCTCTATATACATTCGATGCGACCAGGAGTACTCTGTGCACCCCCTACCCGGCTTTCCTCCACTTTGATGGGGTTGTACCCCTAAGGTGTGGTTCAACGCTTATAAGTCCTTGACCTAGTATACTTTGTACATTGAAGCTGTATCCTGGAAGACATTGAACATACCTGAGCTGGCATTTTATCCAAGAACTGAAGGAGATTGAAATTGGGATCATTGATCATCGCATAAGCTTGCCGTATAATCGAGTGCAAAGATGACTGCGACATCATTAGAAGTTGAGTAAGCCATTGTTCGACGCTTCCTTCAGCTCTGACAGCTTTCTCCAGCGGAATAATCTCGTTTTCTGAAGATACTATGGCGGTTATTTTGTTATATTCGATATCGTGGAATTTAACCCATCTCGTGTTGTCGAAAATGGACAACAAGTGGTTCTGAATAGTGTGCGAATCCGAAGCTTGTCCAAGGATTTCGAGAAGAGCGGGGTCTGAGACGAAGAAGAATCTTGGAAACATCATACGTTTCTTTTCGAGATATCCGCTGAGGGATTTCTGACACAGTTCGAGTTGTTCTTGCAGATGGGGAAGGAGCTGCTTCAGCAAATCATCACCTGAAAAAATTATTGGTTTTATTTTTTTTTTCATTTTCAACAAAGCTTCAATATCATGAAAACATCGAGTAAATCAGTCGTTTAAACGGATAATTATAATGATATAACGGGTCCGCCATCTAAAGTTTTTTTTTCAACTAGTGCTTATTTTGTGAATGGTAACACTTAGCTCATGTCTGATTTGATACGTAATTAGTTTCATCTTTCCGCTGAACGAATATGGTTGTGTATACGCTTGAACAACGCTGGGAAATATTGGATTGAAAATCATGGTAATGTTGCAGAATGTTTGCGAAAATTGCGTACGGATTTTGGAAGGAGAGAAGCACCGTCAGCTCCGTATGTTTGTTATCTTGTGAAAAAAGTGAAAGAAACTGGCACCCTCATCGATAAACCAAAGCGTGAAAAGCCAAAAACAGTGCGTACACCCAAGAATATTGCTGCTGTGGCAGAAAGTGTGCGTGAAGCGCCATCAACATCAATTCACCGTCGTTCTCAAGAATTGAACATTTCGGAGACATCATTGAGACGAATTTTGAAATAAAGACCTTGGTGTGACGCCATACAAAGTTCAATTGGTTCAGGAGTTGAAGCCAACTGACCTTCCAATGCGTTTTCGCTTCGCTAAGTGGGCCTGCGATCGACTTACAGAACATGCCGATTTTGCCAAAAAAATCATCTTTTCAGATGAAGCTCATTTTGATCTTGGCGGGTATGTAAACAAGCAGAATTGTCGCATCTGGGGCACAGAAAACCCGCACGCATACATTGAAAAGCCGATACACCCAAAACGAGTCACTGTTTGGTGCGGATTTTGGTCTAGAGGCATAATTGGGCTTTTTTTTTCGAAAATGGGCAAGGTGGCCGTTACAGTAAATGGCGATCGTTATCGGGCCATGTTGAACGAATTTTTGTTTACAAAAATTGAAGAGGAGGATATTAGCAACATTTGGTTTCAACAGGACGGCGCTACGTGCCACACAGCCGAAGCTACATTCGATGTTTTTCGCCCTGTTTTTGAAGATCGCATTATCAGCCGCAGAGCTGATGTCGTTTGGCCACCTCGGAGCTTCGATTTGACACCGTTGGAGTATTATTTGTGGGGTGCCGTCAAAGATAAGTATTACACCAACAAGCCAGAGACAATTGACGCTTGAAAGGACAATATTGTGAAGCCATTGGTGAAATACAGCTGCACAAAATCGATAATGTGCTTAAAAATTGGACCGATGTGTAGGCTACTGCATGGCCAGCCGAGGCAGCCATTTGAATGATATTATTTTCCATTATTAACCGAAGGATTGTACTTTCAAATAAATGAGGAAATTTGAGAGAGAAGGAGAGAGAGGGGGAGAGAAAGAGAGGGAGAGAGAGAGGGAGAGAGATATTTATTGGTGCTCCATTGGAACTCAAAGGGTTGTCAAGTAAACTGAAAAGAAATACACCTGTACTTTAGTTACCTTGGCATTTTTGACATATAACTGAACATTTTATTGGCTGTTAAAAATATCCTACAAAAAAGTGCATCACCCCTGTATACAATAAGATTCCAGATACAAGAGGAGTTTCTGTGATGCATTTTTGAACACTTTTAAGATGGGTTTTAGTCGTGAACTGGTAATACTTAATAACATTCTTACATACCGACACAACACGATACAACACCGGGAGTTTCGTGGGCTCTTTGCATTATCTTCTGCCAGGATTTATCAATCTTCGAGAACCTTTTAGCCTCTTTCGGTAACTGCTTGGCGATGTCTCCGCCAACGAAGACGGCTTCCAAATAAACCCACATATTCTGCACGAGCAACCATCGCTCCAAAATTTCGTTCGTATTGGACAGATCATGAACCCATTGCTGGATCTGCTTCTTGAAAGGTGCATTGTACCTTGAAATATTTTCGTGTGATTTTTGTATAGGTTCTATGAGCAGTAACGACTAAAATTACAAACGAAGCAACACTTGAAATTTGGAATGGGAAACTTTACACATAATCATAACATCTGTTTCGAAAATACCCAATGTGGCGCCAAAAATTCATATGAGATTTTAGGAACGATGTCTTTTACACTTTTTGCGCGATCCTAACAGGCTAATTCTTGAATTTGGAGCTGAAAATTGCCTCAAAAGATTCCATTTGACTAGCTGATCAAGCATCATCAGTAAAATTTGATCTGACAATAACATTTGAAAGTGTTGAAATTTTCAGCGAAGGCTCGATGGTGAAATCTGCTGGTCGAGCGAATAGGCAAAATCTACCCAACAGTTTCTGAAATATACCCATTTGAAATTTCTTCCCAATATTTCCACAGATATGATAGATTTGAAATTTGCTATGAAGGATTAAAATATCTACAAACTTTAGATCGAACTGTCAAATATGTATCTACTCGACTTGGAGAGACCCTTCAGATGCATATTGCGCCATACCTGTTCGACAGAAGGGATCCCAAAATCATCAAGCTATCTTCAAGTTGACCTATAGTTTCTGCCGTTGTATCACCTCTTAACAGCAGTTCTCCTCTATTGTTGAAGGTCATAAAAGTCAGCTCGTGTACTGACCATTCGTTCGTTACTTGCCGAAGTTTAGCTTCGATATCTTTCTCCTTCATGGCCGATATACATATGTCCTGAAGATATTATTTTATGTTATTATTTGTTTTCAATTTTTATGACCCTATCTTCTTGTGGTTAATGCTGAACAATTAATTGAATGACAATACTTTCAAATTTATTGTATAGAAGAAATGCAGTTATTCAATTCATTGATCAAGTATAGGGTCTCATTTCGTTCAATATTCCAAGGATTTCGAAAAAAATAACTAATTCAATTAATTCGTTAGTGTTTAAAATTCGAAATACACCAAAGCTCGCACTACCGCATTGTAGAAGTAGGCCTCCAAGAGATGATAAATTGCGGCGTTGGCACACTGTGTTCCAGGCTATCTTTATAGAAGGCTATTATTGTGCCACCTTTGAAATTATTCGCGATAAATTGAAAGTAAGGATTGCAATTCGGCCTGATTTTCAATCTGTCCGGATTTTAACGGATTTCCAACGGGTCAGATTTTTCAAATCAACTCTTACAAATACAGATTGCACAGTAACAAAATATTAAATGAATAATAAAATTCTAATAAAAAAATGAGTTTCTCAGTCTTTGACGGAGGTTACACAGTCAATCTGGTATCAATCTGGCATCAATCTTACCATCAATCCGGACCATCAGTCTACCCGTATAGAATCAGTTTCCCGTCAATCTGACATCAATCCATGATTGATGTCAGACTGAACTGATGCCATTTTGACCGTGCAACCTCCGTCAGTTCAGTATCACTTTAATCATTGATGGATGTCAAATTGACGGGAAAGTGATTCTATACACGTAGACTGATGGACTGATGATCCGGATTGATGGCCAGATTGATGTCAGATTGATGCCAGATTGATACAGGATTGACAGTGTAAGACGGAGATTACACGGTCAATCTGGCATCAGTCAACGCGTATAGAATCAGTTTCCCGTCAATCTGACATCAATCCATGATTAATGTCAGACTGAACTGATGCCATTTAGAACGTGTAACCTCCGTCAGTTCAGTCTGACATCAATCGTGGATCTTCATATTTCACAGTAAAAAAATATCAAATGAATAAAGTACTGTGAAATAGAGATCGTGGTTCTGTCTCTTGTATTACATAATAATCACAAAAATTATTTATTTTCATGATCATTACTTGAAGTCAATTTTGATTCTGGAAAAAGAATCTTAAAAAACATATGGTGTTTATTGTCAGTCGACTCCTTTAGGAGCTACAAATATAGCCTGCGAGAGAAAAAGCCTATTCAGCTTCCAAACTTGTTGGCTTTATTGTCAAAACGTAATCATGAAGAACGAGGAAAATTAGACACTGAACAAGAGCAGTGATGCAGTAGAGTCGGTGGGGCCTACTAAGGATCCCGTGCCGGATCCGGTATATTGGTACCGGATCCGCTATAGGCTAGTGATACCGGATCCACCAGATACGGTTTTTCCGGATTGCAATACCTAATTGAAAGACTATTCATGTTTCAAAAATATAGAAGATTTTCAAGTTGTTTTTGTAACACTTTATCCCCAATATTCCTGCAAATTCGGTTATTGTTATAGATCATGCATCATACCACTCCCACATTTGAAATAAAATACCGAATTCGTCAGCGAAAAACTATATACTAACTTCTATATCTTCCTTATGAGATAACAAGGGTGCTTCCAGTATGTTTTTCAAGCAAAAGCCTTCACTCTCGAATTCAAATATATGATTAAGTGACTCCATTATTCTTTGCCAATGTCTTGGTTTCATAGCTTTATTTGCCATGAGTTCTAGTAATGGACACATATCATTGAAGTCATCTATCGTTTTCTTGAGGGCGAAAAATGCAGGCCATTCTTTCAAACCTGGAATGAAAGCTCGTGTTGTCACCTATGTTTAAATTATTATCATTAAATGGCAGGAAAAAAAATCCTTCCGTCCGTTGCCACGATAGAAGCCATGAACGGAAAGAGATAGCTTGCAATTTTCAGGGTAGATTGCGCATCCAAAGGTAACATTTGCATTCGTTAATGAGCATAATCGGCCAAACGGTTCAGCAGTTAGATACCCATCTGAAATTTTGTTGTTATTTCCTCAATAACTCAAAATCTATTAATCCGATCCAATTAAAAGTGGTAATCACTTGTAGAATTTTCGCATCACGAAAAAAAAAATTTTTTCTTCAAAAATGTTATATTTCAGAAACTATACGTCAGAACCCGCTGGAATTCCGCACATGCCTTCATGCTACAATTTCACAATCGAACAGAATTTCAGCCCGATCGACTTCGTATGAGGCTTGAATAGAGAATGGAACATGAGCGCAAAAGCTCCCGAATTCACGTCAGTGCATTTTTAGAATTTTAGTTGTAATTTCAATCTTCAAATCACCAAGAAAAAAGTCAGATGATGGTAATAATTTATGCAGATGGCAAGCATAAACATTTTTCTCTTTTGTACAAGTAGAGCTTTAGCGACTAAATTAGAAATCTCTGAAATAGAATCTTATCTGATTAAAGCTAAATATAGATACAATAATTACATATTCAGGATGGCAGACAAAAAGGTTGAATCAGATTTTTCGACATTTTGCTTGCTTTACCTTTCGGAAGTTTTCTACATCTATTCTGGAATTCCATCAGCTCATTATTGATCTCCTCTATATTCACCTCATCCCAGGGTATATCATAGTAACTGTTGACTCTATCGATAACATCGTTATAGAGTTTATACAGTTTCTGGAGCAGATTGAGCTCTTTGCGAATCTGAGCCAAGTCAGGGTAGTCCGTTGTGGGTAGTCCAAACAGCTCTTCGCCATTTTGGTACGTTTGTAGTTTTCTCCACATCCCTTCAAAGCGATTCTGGAAACAACTATTAATTATTATCTATACATGCTGTTTTCGAAGGTTCAGTTCAATGTTCCGTTCGAGTATGAACGAATCTGGAGTTAGATGTATTCTCATCATTATATTTTGGTAGTATACACACATTTCGAATTTTACTTGATGTAAATCCATATCAAATGAAATAAAACATAGTATATTGATTCACACTATTCATTGAGCACATTACTAGTTTCGTGGCATTGTGAATTCATCAGACAACACTACATTGATACAATTGTGACTTTCTTATATGAACCTGTCTTAAGAACTAGTGCAGGGGATGGGGTAATACCCTCATTGATAGACAATAATTATTGAAAAAGGTTCAATAATGGAGAATAATTTCGATCTAATCGTTCGTTCGGCATGATTCCCGCATGCTTGTTTCCTAGTCCTAATCAGGACGTAATAATGAAGAATATTAGGGCTTGTCAATGGTATTTCCTAACTACGTGATCTATCAACAAATCGTTGTTCAATTAAAATAATTATTTAACTACGGGAATTATATCTGTTTGTTCTGAGAATCAACAAATATAATCTCCGTGAAATTCCGTTAAATGAACTAAAGATATGTTGATATTTTCACTTAGTTTGCGACAAGCCCCAATCTTCATTATTTTATATGTTACCACATGAAGAACATCGTAGGACATAATTGTTGTTCCTTATCGAAGAGAAACTACAATATGTGTGCAATGTATGCGAATACAATCACGTATTGGAATCACTACATAACCTCAAATTACAATACCTGGAATGATATCAATCTATCTGAAGCCTCTCTAGGTGTTAAGCCAGGCTGCATAGGACCGGCAACCCTGTATTCATTACAATAATCCAGCTTATCTTGTCTGAATTTCTCGAGGTTGCTCTTCAAGTCATTCTGAAATTGTGGCTGCATATCTAGGAGATTACCTTGTACCTTCAGCGCTCTTGCTTGTAACTGATTCCAGGTATATCGCAAATTGTCTACTTGTTCCACTATTTCCCGTTCAACTATTACGTTATAACGGCTAAGCACGTTGAATGCTTCCTGGGAAACAATTATTCTATATTATTGTAGAGCAATGAGAAAAATTTAAAAAAATGGATGGTGATATATTGGGCATGATCATGGCTATTGAAACTAACTTTCATTAAGAGCGCCTCATTTTGTTCTGTGAATAAAACACATTATTTATTCAAAAATTATTGAAATTTTTATTTTTTTATAAAGTACAATGGATACCATTAGTTATGAAAGAAAACATCATTTTATTTCCCCCACGGAAACCCTGGCAGGAATGAAGTCATTGAACTCCATTTTCAATGACTCTCTCACACAAATCAGGTCGCATGTTAGCAAATACTCGTTCAATGTTGATCTGTAAATTGTCCAAATTTGCTGGATGATTGCTGCAAACTAATGACTTGATTTAACCCTAAAGGAAGAAGTCCAATGGAGTTAAAACACAGGAACGAGGTGGATAGTTTATCGGCCCATTTCTTGAAATAATCGAGTCACCGAATTTTGTTTTCAATAAAATCATTGTGTCATTGGAAGTATGACAAGTGGCACCGTCATGTTGAAACCACATGTTCTGCAAATCAAGACAAACCAATTCAGGCTATAAAAAATCAGTCAACATTGAACGATAATGATTTCTATTGACAGTTACCGCCTTATGAGCTTCGTTGAAAAAAAAATAAGTTCCAATGACTCCTCCAGAATAAAATCCGCACCAAACAGTAAGTTTATCAGGCTGTAATGGCAGTTCTTGATATTCTTCAAGTTTATAACCAATCTAGAATTCTGCTTGTTAACATAACCGTTTAACCAGAAAGCAGCCTCATCGCTGCGAATGATTTTCTCATGAAAATCTGCATCATTTCCGATTTACTGAATACACGACCCTTTTAATTATCAGTTGGTCTGAGTTCTTGGGTTAAAACATTTTTGTATGGATGTAAACCAAGGTCTTTTCTTAAAATTCGCCGCAAAGACGTCTGGGAGATGCCTATAGTTCTTGTGAACGACGAGAAATCAATAAATTTTGTCTCACTGGCACAGTAACATCATGAAGTGTAAAATTTGATTCAAACTTCTTCACTAAACGTTCAATTGTTTTTTCATCCGGATGATTATGACTACCAAAATTGGAGTTACAGCTCGCAAAGTTAGAGTGGCAAATCGCGATTTTTCATGATAAATTGGGATTGTTGAAGCGTGTACCTTTCTATGATTAAATGGCAGACATTAAAAAATATAACTGTCAATGTCAAAAATAAAAAATGGCTGCCATGCGTGAGTAATATCAATTTGAAAATGGGACGTTCCCATTGAAAGACGTTCCGGACGTTCCGCGATGAAATTGGGAACTTTTTAGTCAATTTCCGAGTGATTCAAAAACTTTTTTTTTGTTTTTAATTGTACCGAATATAATTTCCCGAATTTATTTTTCCAGTTGAATAGTAAACTGATAATCCATTCCCTAAGTTCAGTTGCAGTTACTGCAAAAAAGAGATCGATATTAGTGAGTGTTAGTGTGTCCCTATCTGGTAGCATTCCGTTGGGCCCCTTTGACATTCTGTTTGAACATCCGAATTATTTGTGTGTCTTAATTTGAATTTATTCCGTCCGAATCAAATCGAATAATTAATACGTTTCATTTCACCTGGCGCATGCCTTATACCCGGGGGTCGAATTTCGGACAGTAGAATCTATTATTAAATTGTCCGGTATTTTATTTCGATTTGTGTGTTATCCTTGCGAACATTGTAGGACGTAAAGCCGGTAAACTTCCTGTTCGAATCCTGTGTGCTTCAGCGATGTTAGCCATGGCATTGTGAGGGTTGAACTGGAAGTGGTGTTCCGTCAGAGGCATCCTCGAAGCATCGGATTAAGGTGAATGTCTAGCTCGAGGTGGATTTCTCGGTCGTTTGGATCGCCGATCTGCGAACAAGGGCGTAGTTCTTCGACGCTATTATACTACGACGTAAATAGAGTAGGAACACGAGGACATAATATATCATAGCCAAAGTGAGCCCTGGTCTTACTTCCTTTTCACTTTCACTTCGACCTGCATGCTCTTCCTGTCCTGTATTCTTGTTGATGATGTTACTGCTTGTATTATCTGCTCTGCTCGCTATTCTTGACTATTCTGACCTCCACAATCACCGTTGACATTCACTGCTGTACCTTCGAGTGCGTATAGTGTATATCAGTGATCAGTCAGTACCAAGTCATCAAGTAGAGGCTTATAATCATAGTTTCACCTGTCTTGCTCATTTGTTTCAGAAGTCTCCGTGTGTGAATAGATACTGAGATTGACTTCGTTAAGTGTATTTCAGGCATTGAATCGTAGTGAAATTGTAATATACTTGTATATAGTCATTTCTTATTACCCCGAGAACCGTGCACTGTAGTGTACGAAATAAACTGGTACCACTCAATCGATTACACCTTAGATTGACTAGAACCCTTCCCTAACTTTATAAAGATCTGCAAATAAGGGAAGTGTACGACAAGGAGTTGCAAACTTGGACTCGAAATTTGCAACTGGTGCCCGAGAAAAAGTCCGTGAGGTATAAAAGGTCGTCACACCATGAAAAAATACTGCAGTATTATCAAGCTGTCCTACCTCTATTGGTTCTATTTTCAGTTCCATATCAACCTCCTGCTCTCTTATTTTCTTCAAGGTGTCCATAATCAGCCTGACATCATCCAAATCTCTTATGGTTCTCTCCAGTTTCCTTTCCATTTCATTTATAACAGCATATACATAGTCCATTTCTCGTTTATATTTCTTCTTCATGACTTGGCCAATCCTATGAAGACATAAAGTGGTCACTAAAATGAAGCGATATAAAACGACTCAAAATTTCTGGGTGATTTTCAACAGGCTGTAACTTGGAGGAAAATGATAATAAACCAAAATTAATGAAAGAATTGTAACTCAAAGTGTGTAGTTTTCAGATTTTCCCATAAAACTAGTTTATCACGTACGTTTCCGGAGAAATCCGAATAAAAAATTCAAAATTTTTGCTTGTATTTAAAGTACATCAGTCGAAATATACTTTACTTTAAATTACCTGTGGGTACAACTTTTTATTTCTGTACTTAGTCCATATTTCAGCTTTTCCGTTGAGATTGCCAAACTGACCCCAATAAGAACTGCCTCTGGCTCAGTTTCTAATCTGGTGTTGAGCTCTTCATGTTTTCGCAGAGAAGTTTCGTATTCTGTTAGACAAGCTCCTAGAAGTTCCCTGTGCGACTTCTCGTTCCTCCATAGAATGTTGTAAGGCCTCCACTTTTGGATGAATTGTGTAATTTCCTACAATAGATACCTCATTTTGAATTCGGATGAACTTGAAGTTAAAAGTTATAGGAAATATTGAATGTAATCTCAAAGATCAAAAAAACCTATAACGTTGAACGTCTGCCCGACTACCTAGGAGCTCAACGATATATCTGTTCTTCCTGGGATACTATAGGTACAATATCTGGAAAACAGGTTTTTGAAATGTTTAATCACAAATTCCTTTGATTACAAACTTCAAAGAAAAATAACATAATTACAATTTCAAAAGTTTGAGCTGGGCTAATTCTGAATAGTCAGAAAGTATAAAAAAATCTTAAGTTTAACAAAAGTTTCGTCCTCTGCAATATTTGGGTTTGGTTTCCCGGAAATGTCCGAGAAATCACCTCATGAACAACAGGTAAAATGTTGCTTCTCGATAAGATTAAGGAAACTGGCAGCATAGGTAGGAAGTAAAACTAGCATTCAACAGGTAGTCAAGGAACTTCTAACTTTCTACAGAGCGTAACGTTGTAAAGCCCGGTACGCTGTTTTGTAGTTATGCAACCCATGATGCGTCGAAAGTGAATTAATGGTCGCGTTAAGGTTTGAGATTTTGTAACATATTTCGAGTCTAAATTCAAAATGTCTCATTTTATGAATCCGTATCGATTTTCCCCATTTAATTTTTCAATATATTATAGAAATTATTTCAGTAATTAAGTTTAATACCGTGAATTTATCGTTTCAATTCTGTGGGACCAGAATTTTCTGTGGTCAGACGATTGGGTGTAGCAAGCTCCAGGGGAATTACTCTCTTTACTTTACGCTCGAACTCTTGAGCGAGATACTTCTCTGAAAACGTTATTAATAGTTGAGATGAAATAAAGGGTGGTCTGGAATCTCTCAACAGTTTGTGTGAATTGTTTGTGAAGATATATGTCAAGTGACGGTGAGTAAGTTTAAATGTGTTTTTGTGATGTTGAAGTTGGTTTTGTTAAATTATTTTACGCGATGTATAATTTCTGTAACACTGTTTTCATTACCTAGAAATATTAGCTGGTGCAAAAAACCTCGTTGTTAAGTTTTTGTGAGGCTGCATGTCTAACACCATACATCACCTAAATCGTGAGTTCCAGTTTGAAGAAAACATACTCATCACCCTATCTGGATTTGGAAGAATTGGCTGTCACTGATATAACTAGAAGAGTACCTCTGTTTTCCCTGAACGAATTGCCCAGTAAAGATTAAAATTCAGAGCTGTTTCCTTTTGTAATCAAAGGAATGTCTTCATTAAACCTTAAAAAAAACAGTTTTATCAGCTGCTACCTCATATCCCAGGAAGAATAATTGTATCGTTGACCTTCCAGCTGGTCGAGCAGACATCCTAAAGGAGGTCAGCGTTACAAGAGCAAGTATCTGGATACTTTCCAGTCTTTTATGTCCTAAAATAAGGTAAAATTTGGTTTCAGGCCAAAACTACGATCCAAGCCGAAATGCCAATCCTGGTGTATATTTAACAACACAACGCACGAACTACTTTTTCAGATTTCTTTTACACCATTTCTCTACATCAACAACAGGGAACAAAGAAAACGTAGGAAAAACGTTACTACATGTGTACTGCTCAAAGGTTCAGCCTCAAAGAGCCTCCGGAAGAAGCTTCTTTTGCGGTCGACGATCACCAACGATCAGAGAAAATTTTGTTAGACCTTTGGCGCACAGAAGCAAAACGATAAATTTACTATACTGTAGCAATCCTTGTAATCTAGTAAAATGAGGATAACACCAGGAATTCATGAGACAAAAGACTTCTAATTTTGATTGAAATAAATTAACGATTTCAAATTATAAGGTGTGACAAGTAGGCAGAATATATGTCACGCGGGTTGCGTCGTTATACTTAATTTGTCAACATGGGGTTATACACTACGGAGCTAGAGATAAGGGATTTTTACTTAATTGTGGGTACGTTCCCAATATGAATTTTGAATATTTCCTATTCATATATTTAAATAAGCTCAAATGTGGTGGTATATAAAAACTTCCGGGATTATCCACTGTGTGGGTTATAAATCTATACAGTTACATTCACATCACTGTAATTATAATTTTGTTTGATAACCCCCTTCCTCCACTAAAGTGATTTAGTGATTTCTAATCTGAAATAAATATAACTACACACATCTTCTGGAACATTTTTGTTCTTCATGAGGACACACATGGACCTGAAGGTTGGGTTCTAGGTGAATCAGAATGAATTCCTTAGAAAATGATCATTTACCTGTTTCAAATCCTGTGTACAACTAGACAAAAGTGACAGAGCTTTCACAACTTCCTTGTTCTCCATGACGTGGTTGTAAAAATTCCTCTGCTGCAGAGGAAAAGAAGGTTTATCTTCGGTGGCCAATCTGTAGAATTTTCTCCTTCTAGTCTTCAGATCGTCTTCTTGTTTGAGCTTGACGGCTCCCTTGAGCGTCCGCTGTTGCAAACGAGATTGATCTACAATATCCCTTATGTTTGACCTTCGACCCGCCAATTTTTTCCATCCCTTCTTGCTATGATCGACCTTCTTCCGTTGGGGCAATGTACAAAGCGTGGTGTGTTGTGCGAAGTATGTGAATTGTATAAAGATGTACAAGTGGAAGGGTCCAATGTCGAACGACAATTCAATGGAATTTCAGTCGAAAATAAACATCCCAAAAATTGACAGCGAATCCAAAACGATTATTATTCCGGGTATTCGAAGAAAAAATGTGCGTGCGCCATTTAAATTGAAAATTAATGGTCATTCAAAAAGCAAATACACATTAAGAACAGAGTTCCATTAAAAATTCGATCCAAAAGTGAATGAGTGAGAATCCACAGAATTGCACGGATCATTAAAAAAAATGATGGAAATTGAGTGATTGAGTGAGTTAATTATTGAGTTGAGAGTATGCATCGCAGTACAGTGGTGAAATGTGAATAGTGACAGGTTGTGAGTGTGGAAAAGGAAAAAAAAACTTGATTAATAAATGGACAATAAGAAATTCAAATTCTACTAGCAATAATAAATCTACACAAATAACAATCAATTGGGTGAGCACTGAATCAACATCGATTCTTATGTAATCATGCATTTTCAAAATTCAAGTTCTAATTTCGATCAATTAATGTCATAAAGGAGTTTCCAAAGCTGATTGCTTTCATATCTTGTCGCTTCTTTGCCATCATAGGATAAATCTCCAATCACATAATACACGGCAGCATGCTGTTGACATATATGTGACGGAGGACCCAGGCAACACAGGGGCCTCCCAAAAATATCTCGGTGAGCTATTTCCAGGATATTGTAACATAGTAAAATCGCAGGGATATCGCATTCGGAAGTTTCCAAACAGCTAACACTGGGGAATAGTTTGTGAGGTTTGCTGGAAGGTCACCAAGAACTCTATATTATCTCATCCAAATGTCCGCCAAAGGGGATGAGTCTAGTAACATCTCAGAGATATCACACGAGGAAGTTGCCAAACAGCTCACCATGGGCAATTGTTTGAGAGGTTCGCTAGGATATCGCAAGGAAGTCACCAATAGCACTAGTATCTCCTCGAAATGTCCGCCAGAGGGTATGAGCCTAGTAATATCTCAGATACATTACATGGGCAAGTTCTCAAACTACTCACCCTGGGAAATATTTTGAGAGGTCCGCTGCGATATAGCTGGGAGGTCGCCAAGGCTCCTAACATCTCAGATATATCACATGGAGAAGATCTCAGACTTCTCAACCTGGGCAGTTAGTACGGAGAGAAAATTACTGCGATATGGATCTATAATCTCCTCCAAATGTGCAGTACACGTGTGGCACCGGATACTTCACTTCGATGCGTAGATCATTAACGATGCGGTTGTTCTTCCGGGTATGGCGTAGACGATTGCACCATCTACCGGTGGAAACGAGAAGTGGCTAGGAATGCTGTAGATCACTACAACACCCCGCCTTATTCCTTATTCTTGTTGAATTTGCGATGTTGCTCGCAACATGAACGTCTTGTTCTTGTTACGTATGCGATACGTAATAGCTCCTCGTTTTACTTGTGACGACTTGAGGAGTTCTTAAAAGGAATTTCTTATTCTGGTTACATATGTGATATCTTGAGGTAATCCACAAAGGGAAATTCGTATTCTCGTTTTACTTGCGATGACTTGAGAAACTCGCAATAGGAATGTCTTATACCAGTTACATATGTGATATCTTGAGTAGCTCACAATAGGAATGTCTTATTCTGGTTATCTGTGTGATATCTTGAGGAGCTCACAACAGGAATGTCTTTTTCTGGTTACATGTGTGATATTCTGAGGAACTCCACAGTAGGAATTTCCTATTCTCGATACACTTGCGATATCTTGAGGATCTCACAATAGGAGCTCTCAATACATCCTCATTTTAAAGTCCCAAAGATTTCTATGCGAGGTCTGTGTTACCTGGGGAAGAGAATTTATTTATCCTGTTTCGCTAAATCTGAAACATAACTCTTCTATCTCCTTCATTACCATGGACACATTATTTAAAAATGATGTTGTGCTGCATGTGCTTCAAGTATCCACAGTATCGGGGATGAAGCGATAGAAAATATTTAATTTGTGATAAATAGGCGCTCATTCTATCTAGAGGAATTTGGTATTTAACTGATTTACGAACAAGTGTAATTGAACACATAACTGTTACAAAGCTAAAATAGTGAAGCCACAATATGTTGGAAATATTGAATCACGAAAGTTCTACTATATTCATCAATCTAAAATTATAGTGGATTTGAATGAAAATCGTTACCTGCAGCCTTCCACCAGACCATTGTCCCACACCTTTGGATACTGATGTTATATTCTTTCCAGCCAAGGCCAGAACCTCCTGAACCTCGTCCAAGTTTGGTTGAATCGAAACTTTTGGTATCATCAATACAGCATTCAACAAGAAGATGGGTTTCTGATTCTGCTCCTCTGTGAATTGCAATTAGATGTTCTACATATAATTTAGCTCTTCACGTGAAGACTCACCTACTACAGAAAATCTCCTCATGAGCGCGTCGAGTGAATATCGGGTCACTTTGACCAAAACGTCTATCACTTTCCTGCTGTAGTAACGTCTCATTTCACTCACGGCACCCTTCACCATGTCTTGCATCGATCTGGCCATACCGCTACCTAGAAGAAGGTGTGGTTTCTCGAAACATTCCCAAACCAAACTCCAATCGGTCGGTTGCGAAGAAAGATGTGTCCCTTCTTCGAATTGGTTGCCACTTTCATCTGAATCAGGTAAGCGGAGTCAAACTTCTGGGTCACAATGATATAGAAAGATCATGGAAGACACCAAATATTTAAAAAACTTTCCGTGAACAAACAGCTCAAACATAAAATAATGAATTATTGCAAGATATTATAAAGGCAAGAAATAAATAACAAATCATAATATGTGTCGATCATTTTAAAAGTGGTGTAACTCCATTCATTTTAAATACATATTTTTGCGCGTATGTTCTGGGGAACATCGCGTTATAGTTTTGCTCAAATGTCTGTAACTTCCGAATTTTTTGAAAAAAATGGTCTCAAACGATTAAGTTCGACTCCCCAATGAAGAATTCGAGGTCAAATTTGATTCTGTCCGGCCGGCCGTTGCCACGATAACTTGAGAACGAAAAGAGCTAGCGACTTGAAATTTTCAGGGTAGGTGGCGCATCCCAATACGACGGACAAGTTCGTTAATGGGCATAATCGGCCCAGTGGTTTCCGAGTAATAATTTTGTTTTCAACCAATATGAATCCGATCAAATTGAAACTTGGTGGGTAGTTGTAGAATATGACCCTAAGCACGTTTGTGAAATTTTGTGCGAATCGTATGGCTAGAAAATTTTAAAAAAATTATTAAAAAATATTTTTGTTGTCACGATAACTTGCGAACGGAATGAGATAGCGGCTTGAAATTTTCAGGTTAGGATGTGCACCAGAACGCGACATTTCAGTTTGTTTATGAGCATAATCGACCAAACGGTTATAGAGTTATAGCAATCTGAAATTTTCTGAAATTTGGTGGTTTTTTGTTCCTCATTAACTCGAAAAATACTGAACCGATGGAATTCAAACTTTGTTCTTAGTTGTAGAATGGCAACGCGAAAATGTTTGCAAAATTTGGTGAGGATAGCATTTGTAGAAAATTTTTAATAAATCATTAAAAATAAAAAAAAAAATTCTATATATCAGTAACTATTCGTTTGAAATTCATGAAATTTTGCAAGAGCCTTCATAACCTAACTCTACTGCCAAGTTTCAAGTTTTAATATGATCGGTTAAATATTGTTGGAGATTCGAGCATTCTTGTGCGAGTTCAGTAGTACCGATTTGGTGTAGCGTAAGGCTCCGAAGAAACGATCGACCATTCTGGACAATAGAATTCATCATGGCAAATTCGATTAAGAAGAGTCTCCAATACAGGAGAATGGACAATAGAATTCATCATGGTGAATTCGATTGAGAAGAGTGTCCAATACAGGAGAATAGACAATAGAATTCATCATGGTAAATTCGATTAAGAATAGTGTTCATTACAGGAGTATGGACAATAGAACATACGCGCAAAAGCTCCTGACTTCACGTCAGTGCTTGAACCAATTTTCTGCTTATAATGATAGCAAATTGTTTACTCATATATCTCATTAAAATAGTAAAGTGACTGCAATAGTTGTAGTATTGACAGGATAATACTGCAAACAATTCATTTCAATTTAAAATTAAATTATACCTGAGAATCAAAGAAAACGAAATAAATTAAGGAAGGGATGTTTTACTCACTAATGATCTAACACCCATTAACAACTCTTTGTTCTCACTAATCGACTAATATCTAAGGTGCGACATTGTATTGTAGTTTGGAGCCAAGTTCCTGAGTACATGGAAGACATTAACCTTCCTCTCCCAACGCCAGTATCGAAAACTTTGTATTACATAAAAAGGCCTAAACGAAACGGTTTTGAATAATCCAAGACGTCATGGAAACTAACTTCCCAAGCTATAGAACATGATGAGGAGTGGGTCAGTCTTGTGAATCCCTCCTATTGCGATCTCCGTCTTTTAAAAAAGTGCGCAGCGCCACCCTGTTGATTCGCATACACATACCTTCCATAAACATCTCATCTACGGATTGTGAAGGAATATCGATTCTGGACCTTCTGACCAACGATAGAATTTCTTCCACGGCTTCTTCGACCATCAGACTCTTACGATGTAACTCAATGGCAGCAGACCTGCATGCCTCGTCGCTCCTATCGCAAAAATCTGAGATGCTCCACGGGTCCTCGTCGAGCTCAGGCAGCGCATGAAGCTGGACCGCTTGCATTGTGGCTAGTACTTCTAGCACGCGATTGGTATAGATGTCATGTACTCTATAAGACTAAAAAGGATGGCATATATTCCAGATGAACATATTTTTCAGAGTCTCCTCTCACCAAAACTTTGAATTTCACTATTGCATTGCTGGCTTTTTCCGTGAATTCCTTCCAGTCAGAAGAAATCCATGTTAATTCCTTCATACCAGGCTCCATAATTCTCATGAGTTTGACCAAATGGGGCAAGAATAATGGCCTTACTTCTTGTTTCACGCCTTTCACATTCTTCTCCAAATCATTGATGAGAAACTAAAAATCACTTTACAATATCGCAAACACTATTTTTAGGATGAAAATACACCTGCAAGGAATCTTGAATGAGAGCAAAGTAGTCCTTTTTAGAATACAAAGTGAGGGCTACTATAGGTATGGGTAAACTCATCTTGGCCATCAGATCTGATTCTCGTATCAAGAGTGGTATAGAATTATGAATGTTGACTTTCAGTTTCTGTTGCTCTGGACACACTGCAATCAGGTTCCTCTTCAGGCAGTTATCAACCTCCCAAACCTTGAATAGAAAGGAGGTTCTAATTTTTACGAAACTATTTTGTTATAAGTGCAAAGCAAGAATATTATACTGTTATATTATTCCCGTTTGTGGTTTTCATTCCCATGCATCGCAATATGTGTTATATCACATTATTCAAAATCTCTCGTTTCGTTCCATTCTGCCATTCTGCATGTTACAGGGATTACAGGTTTGTGAAATGATAAAAAATTGGTTCAAAAATTGAACCCAGGAAACTAAGCCAACTGCCAAAACCTGTGTGGGGAAATTTTGTTGCAGGGATCCATACTGAGGCAGTATTCCTGAGCACCAGCGATGCGCCTTTTCACCTTAACGGGATTGATAATTAATAAAATTTTCGCTACTTCACTTATGACAACCACCAAATTGTTCGCGAAATACCGCTACATTCTCCTAAACTAACGGTGTGGCGTTGTACTTTGCATTTGAACAGGAAGGCGTGACCGTGACTGTGATCAATTATGTTATGTTTCAATTTTTCTGTAGTTTCGATTGGAAGTAGTTGTTGCAGAAGAGGGATTAGAGGACTTTTGGTTCCAACAGGATGGGACTATAGCCCACACAGTCCGAAATTCTCTAAATGCTTTAAGATAAATGTTTCCCGGACGTCTCGTGTCTTTCAGAACTGACGGGGGGGGGTTTTTCTTTGGCGATATCTTGAGGAAAAAGTACTCAAACACCTCCAAAATCTATAAGATCTAAAGGAGCGTATTGTTGAAGAAGTAAGTGCGATACTTCGCATTGTGTTGTATATTGTTGTAGTGGGTTACTTTGCACTGTGACCTTGAGGTCTATTATGCCCCCCCATCAGAGCTATCAATGTCACCATCATCAACAGCTCGCCTTCCAGTTCTAGAGCTCTGATGAACTTCAGTATCTGGAATGGCTTCAAGGAGGCTACGTCTTCGCTACTGCAGATTTCTTGCCAAAAGAATTCCTTGCGTTTGTTTGAGATGGCAAGGCTTTCCGTAATCAGGTGATCAGGAGTTTTTTCCTCCTCCCCACATAATCTGCACTTATCAGTTTCTGTTGGTCCTAGCCCTCATCAAATGCTTCTTAAGACATCAGTGCGCTGTGAGGAAGTCAGTGAGGAGGTGCAGCGTATTTTTACTGGAGATCCATATAAAGGGTCCGCAATCTAACGGTTTTTTTTTCAACTAGTGCTTATTTCTTGAATGGTAACACTTAGCTCATGTGTGATTTGACAGATAATTAGTTTTATCCTTCCGCTGAACGAATATGTTTGTGTATACGCTTGAACAACGCTGGGAAATATTGCGACATTACTTTGAAAATCATGGTAATGTTGCAGAATGTGTGCGAAAATTGCGTACGGATTTTGGAAGAAGAGAAGCACCGTCAGCTCCGTATGCTCGTTATCTTGTGAAAAAAGTGAAAGAAACTGGTATCCTCATCGATAAAACAAAGCGTGAAAAGCCAAAAACAGTGCGTACTCCCGTGAATATTGCTGCTGTGGCAGAAAGTGTGCGTGAAGCGTCATCAACATCAATTCACCGTCGTTCTCAAGAATGAAACATTTCGGAGACATCATTGAGACGAATTTTGCATAAAGACCTTGGTATCACGCAATACAAAGTCCAATTGGTTCAGGAGTTGAAGCCAACTGACCATCCAATGCGTGGGCCTGCGATCGACTTACAGAAGATGCCGATTTTGCCAAAAAAATCATCTTTTTAGATGAAGCTCATTTTGATCTTGGTGGGTGTGTAAACAAGCAGAATTGTCGCATTTGAGGCACAGAAAACCCGCACGCAAACATTGAAAAGCCGATACACCCAAAACGAGTCACTGTTTGGTGCGGATTTTGGTCCAGAGGCATAATGTGCTTAAAAATTGGACCGTTCATGTAGGCTACTGCATGGCCAGCCAAGGCAGCCATTTGAATGAAATTATTTTCCGTTATAAAGCGGAAGGATTGTACTTTCAAATAAAAAAAGAAATTTGAGAAAATATTCAGTAGTTTTTTTATAGCATTTTCAAAAAAAAAAGTTATTTGGCGGACCCGTTACTTCTTGGATCTGACAGTGTCAAGGTTCCGGAGGAATTTTTTGGAGAGATACTTTCCTGGGAGAGATCTCCAGAATATACCTCTTTCAAAAGATGTCAATAGGCAGTCCAAAACTTCAGAAAGTGGCTCCAGCAATGTAGTGCAGGTAACAGCCACCATTTCAAAGACATTATTTTTTTACAATGAATGAGTATAAAATGGTCAATGCTACTGATTTAAAAATAAAACTTATTGACCCAGGCTTTTTTTTTATAACTCTTCAAAACTGCTCAATTTATTCTGCCGTACCATGTAGGTACATAATATCTGTCAGCAGAGCACTTGACTCCCCGTTAGTCCAATAAAAACTAGAATATTATATTGAGCCAGAGTGATTTCCTGGCCAGAAATCAGTCGATGACAGTTACAAAATGGGAACAAGAGGAAGCTTGCATTTTGGCGAATAATCAGCGGACAAAGACAGGTCAAGTTATTCCCCTCCTACTCGACGAGCTGGGCTAAAATGGTTCTCCCAGTCAGCAAATTAGAACTGAGGAAATTGAATGATGCACTCACTGGCATGGTGAATTATCACCGATAATTCCAGTCCCTTCTGTTAAGAAGCCAAAGAGACAGCCGAACATCTGCTTTGCGATTGTGAAGCTGTCCATGTGAAAAGGTTTTTACACCTTGGTGCAAGTGAACACCCGGAACAAGTGATGGATGTAGCACTCGGGAATTTACTGAAGCTTATGGAGACTTCACTGCCGGCTGGTAAACAGCGTAAACGGCTTGTAAACAGCGTGGAGTTGCACCGTAGATCGTTAGGTCAATGTGCAAGGTTTGCATGACCTTATCGCCCCTCTAGTATCTCTAGTATCTTACACCTCCTCACAGAACCTGCATTCGTTGCTTTCTGCTGAACCTAATCTCACTTGTAGCTTTCTGAGGCGTCAAATCAACTGCATTATAAAAACTAAAAGACACACTGCGAATTATTCATCGATTAACTTTCAACAAATATTGACTCGGGATCTGAACTATAGTCATCGCTCATCGTTCCCCCGAAGGGTGAAAGTGCCATTCAGGGCAGATACGTACTGGTTTCATGGTTGTCACCAATCATCAGCGTAATAGCAGCTGAATGGCAAATGAACTTACTCTAGGGAAATTGAAACCTATGGTGGTGATATACCTGCACTCTTAGCAGTGCCACTTAGAAAGATTCTTATGAACTCCAACCCTTGATGCGTAAACCTTGAGCGATGTTTAAGACGTTCATCCTTTTGTCGCAAGATGGAGTTAGACACTGCGTTGCAGACATCATTTCGGCATGGAAACATTCAGTTCGGTGTGGTGAGAAAAGACCACTTTTAATTATTAGCAACTATATACAGTCACTTTCGATGTTTTTATTATAATATACTTACTTGTTGATTCATCCATACTGCCACCATGTCTGTTTCATAAGACTTCAGCGTTTGTTCAGCTTGATTATATCTTCTGGACAATTCTTGAGTTGCCGGTAAATTTTTCAGGATATTATGACTAGTAACACTTGTCAACAACTCTTCTAGGTGACTTTTTAAGGAACGTGCCCATTTGATTCGTCCTGAGATTAAAATACTTCACATATTATTATTATATTTATATTTAAATACTTTATTAGTTAAATTCCAACAGTATGGAGCACCACCACAGTACCAACGCAATGTCCTGCAGTACCTCGACGCAATATTTCTAAATCGGTAAATAGGAAGGCCAGGAAGGATCGAATGGTCAGCGCGAACCCCTGATCTTAACCCATTTCTTTCTGTGGGGATATGTGAAGAGTACAAAACTAAACCCCTTGATTTGAATGACGTAAAAGATCGAATAACGCTTGCGATTAGGTCGATCACTCCTGAGATGTTGAATAATGTTGGAAAAAAATTTTATTTGAGGTTATGATGTTGCCAAGGCTTTCACGGTGAACACTTTGAACGTCTACTTTATCAAAATTCATAATTTTTTTGCTACATTTTGTATTACATTTTAGTTTTTTATATTGAAGCAAATTTCGCTAAACATTTGATTCTACTTTTTTCTAATTTGATTTTTGCAATAAAAATGAAGTTAATAACATTTCTGAATACAAAATGACAAGACCTTTCAAACGATGTATCACAAGCCCATACTTCATATTTGAAACATTGGGGGTTTTACCTGCCTTTGGGTTGAAGGTTGGGTTCGCATTTTTTCGAAGAAGAAGGAGCATTTGAAATGTTTCGGGATTTTCCATGAATATGTATGGTAACCAAGATAATGAATTTATTCCATTTGGCTTATGCACATTATATAGTGAAACTTTGTATTTCATTTAAATAAAGAATGTAATTTGAACTTTGTTTTTATGATTAGAACGTAATTTTATCCAACATGTTGGAACCACACTATTTTCCTAACCTGCAATAGGGGGAAACATCCATGGTAGAGGAGGATCGTCCTTCTCCTTTCTGTACATCTTTATGATGCGATCTACTTCTTTCTCACAATATTTCAGGATTCTATCATATTTGTCGTCCATTTTTGCTAATGGTATTTTTTCGCTCACCTGTTGATATAATATATCAGTTTAGTTTGTTAGTGTGTATTCTCTTCAATAATTGATATCAATTGCAATTTGAACGGATCCAGTTGATCTATCTGAACTTTGTGCGCGAATGTTCTAGGAATTTTTTTTCGAATTTCGTATCACTAGAAAAAAAATGCAGCAGGTCCGATTCACGCAACCAGACGAATCTTGTCGCGAATTTCAACATTTTATTTCGGACAAAGAAACATCTCTTGTCGACGTTATTTGAACACAAATCTTCTACTTACCTTTTCGAATCTTGCAAGAAATTTTATCCCCTGAGGCGTCTCCCAAACACTGTCGAAATTACTTTCTATCATTTCACTCAGATGTTCTTTCAATTCTTCAGTTTTTGCTAAGAATGCTTTGAAGTCATTGTCGAAATCTGTATTTCTTTGATCGAGGTAGTCGTATTTTTTGTTGATTATCGTCGACTTGATTTCGTTGAAATTTTGGATTACTTCCTCCAAAGCTAGAATAAATCAGAAATATAAAAATATTCAAGAAACATTTCAGTAGATGACTATCTGGAAAGCTTAGATATTTAAATTTTGAAAAAATATCAGAAATATCTTTTTAGTCATTTTCAAATTGAATATTTAAGGACATAATATTTGCCTTATTTCAAGTCAAGAAAATCATATGAACGTAGATCGGTTTTCGCTTTATTCAAGATATACAGTGTGCTACAAATTTTTTCGTTATACCTATTGTTAATAATATTAACTAGTATAACATGGTTTTCTGAACAGAAATTGTTATACATTTGCCAGTTGTTTTATTTTTCTGTTCAATAAAAATTATAGGATACCTATATTTGTGAAATGTAGAGAGTATGAGTGTAGAGTGTAGGGACACATTATCGCATTAATACCATTAATCGCATTGATTAAATTAATCCCGTTAATCGCATTAATCGCAATAACCCCTTTAATTACATGAATTCCATTAATCGTATTAATCCTATAAATCTTATCAATTCCATTGATCCCATTAATCGCATTAATCGTATTAATCCCATTTATCGCTTTAGTTCCATTAGTCACGTAAATCGCATAAATACCGTTAATCGTACTATCCGTATTAATAGCATTAATCACATTAATCGCATTAATTGTATTAATCCTATTAAGCGCATTAATCAAATTAATCCACATTAAATGCATTAATCTCATTAATCCTATTAATCGCGTTGATCCCTTTAATCACATTAATCTCATTTATCTCATTATTCATATTAATCCCATTAAGCACATTTTTCACCTTCATTGCATTAATTAATTTAATCGCGTTAATTGCTTAATCCTATTAATCGCATTAATCCCATTTATCGCAGTAATCACCTTAATCTCATTAATCACATTAACCTCAATCACGTTATTATTATTAATCCTATTAATCGCATTAATCACATTAATTTTACTAATCACATTAATCCCATTGATCCACATTAATCGCATCAATCACATTAATCGTATTAATCACATTCATCTCATTGATCGCATTTAACGCATGAATAATTAATGATTATCAATTATGATCAATGATTTTTATTCATGACTATGATTTTGATTGTTCCGGGTCATCAACTCCCGAATAGCTGTGCTAAATTTGAGTATCTTTCAAGAACGAAATTCCTATCGAAAAAAAGCAAGCTTCATTTCAATGATGTCAGAGTAACAATAACAATACAATTTATTTTCATATTTATTGAATAAAATCTCATTTAACACAAGGGTCATTAAATATAATATAATTATTTTGTTTAAATATTACATATACAAGGTATACATCAAAAAAATATTAAAAGAGTGTAATTAATAATTTATTTACTATATTACAATACGAATATAATTAGGTCCTCCTTATTGCGCGTATGTTCTGGGGAACATCGCGTTATCTTTTTGCCCAAATGTCTGTAACTTTCGAATTTTTTTACAAAAATGGTCTCAAACGATTAAGTTCGACTCCCCAATGAAGTATTCGAGGTCAAATTTGAAACTGTCCGTCCGGCCGTTGCCACGATAACTTGAGAACGAAAAGAGCTAGCGACTTGAAATTTTCAAGGTGGGTGGCGCATCCCAATACGATGGACAAGTTCGTTAATGGGCATAATCGGCCCAGTGGTTTCCGAGTAATAATTTTGTTTTCAACCAATATAAATCCAATCGGATTGAAACTTTGTGAGTAGTTGTAGAATATGAACCTTAGCACGTTCGTGAAATTTTGTCCGAATCGTATGGCTAGAAAATTTTAAAAAAATTATTAAAAAATATTTTTGTTGTCACGATAACTTGAGAACGGAAAGAGATAGCTGCTTGAAGTTTTCAGGTTAGGATGTGCACCAGAACGCGACATTTCAGTTTATTTATGAGCATAATCGGCCAAACGGTTTTAGAGTTATAGCAATCTGAAATTTTCTGAAATTTGGTGGTTTTTGTTCCTCATTAACTCGAAAAATACTGAACCGATTGAATTCAAACATGCTTATTAGTTGTAGAATGCCAACGCGAAAATGTTTGCAAAATTTGGTGAGGATAGCATATGTAGAAAATTTTTAATAAATCATTGAAAAAAAAAATTCTATATATCAGTAACTACTCGTTTCAAATTGCTGAAATTTTGCAAGAGTCTTCATAACCTAACTCTACTGCCAAGTTTCAAGTTTTAATACGATCGGTTAAATATTGTTGGAGATTCGAGCATTCTTGTGTGAGTTCAGTAGATGGGTTACCGTTGCACGATAACTTTCGAACGAAAGGAGATAGGGACTTGCAATTTTCAGGGTAGGTTGCGTATCCGAAAGGGAGAGTTGAGTTCGTTTTTGGGCATAATCGGTCTAACGGTTTCCGAGTTATACCCACCTGGAATATTATTTCCTTGATAACTCAAAAAATAAATATTCGATCGAATTGGTGCTTGGTAACTATTAGTAGAAAAGTAACACAAAGACGTGTTTAAAATTTTGTAAGAACCGTACCCCTAGAAAATTTGAAAAAAATGACGAAAAAAAAAATTTTAAGAACCGTACCCCTAGAAAATTAAAAAAAAATCACGAAAAAAAAAATTGGTTCAAGCACTGACGTGAAGTCAGAAGCTTTTGCGCGTATGTTCTATTGTCCATTCTTCTGTATTGGTAAATTCGATTAAGGGTGTCCAATACAGAAGTATGGACAATAGAACATACGCGCAAAAGCTTGAATTTTTTAAATGAAAATCATACAAAGATCAATATTTTCTAATTGAATATAACTTATTTATTATTCAGTTAACGAACGAGTACTTCTGTAAATTTTAGTTTTGGATTTAATTGTATCATTGGATTCAGAATAAAATAGAATCGAACATACCATCTCCTAATAGCAATCCTTCCATCCTCTTCTTGAACAAGGAAGTGTAGTCTTCTATCAAATTGAAGGTAGCAATTATCCTCGTTAATCTCCTGCAAAACACATCGAATTTCCCGAATACATAGTTTTCGGAAAAATTAAACTGCCTCTGCCCAGGGAGTACAGGTTGACTTTTCACAAGTGAATATGTTTTTCTATAAACCCTGTTCAGCATAATGCATTGGGTTAATTTCTCTCTCATGATATCTCTGTCTTGGGACCAAATACTTTCTTGACCTCTGCAGGTGATATAGTCCTTGCAGGTTTCAATCATCTGATTGGTTATCTTGAAATAATGGAAGATCGTAGGATGAACATTGTATATTGTGATATTGAAAAGACTAAAAGGAAGACAAATGACTTTCACCTATTTCTGATTGAATTCATTTGCAGCTCCGCTAGAATCTTAATTATAGATTTTGTTCACTATCTATATACAGGGTGTCCGGGAACGCTTCGTTGAAGAGATATTTTGCTTCAAAGATGACGACTTGATGAAGGATTTATTTTATTTTTTCAAGTGGAACAAAGATGAAGAAATGAAATTTTGCAGAGGTACTTTTCAAATAGAGAAGTACCTAGGACTCAATTTTCTACTCATCTCCATAGCTACAGAGTGATGAAATCGACTACCCTCATTGTATTTTCCACCATAACTTTTTATGAGGTTCGAATATTATAATTAAAAAAAATCACAAATAGCACTGATGTGAAGTCAGGACTTTTGCGCGCATGTTCCATTGTCTATTCACGCCTCATACGAAGTCAATCGAGCTACAATTCGGTACTCGATTGTAAAATGGTGTTTCCAAGTGAGATACATGATATTTTTTCATAAATTTTAAAAAAAATTTCTAGTAATACTATTCTCACGAAATTCTACAAACGTCCTTGTATCGGTATTTTACAACTACTTACTGATCGAATCTGTATTTTATGAGTTATCCAGATATTCCAGATGGGTATAACTTCAAAACTATTTGGCCGATTATGCCCAACAACGAACTTAACTCTCCCATTCGGATGTGCAACCTACCCTGAAAATTGCAAGTCCCTATCTATTTTCGTTGGGAACTTATCGAGGCAATGGTTACCCATCCAGCTACTGAACACACCCAAGGCTGCTCGAATCTCCAACAGCATAGATTCGATCGAGTTCAAACCTGGAATTAGGTTTTGAAGGCTCTCGCAAAATTTCAGCTATGTTGAAATTTTTTGGATAATTTTTTTAAATTTTATAGTGATATGATACTCACGAAATTTTGCAACAATTTTGTCGCGTAGGCATTCTACAACTAATTACATGTTTGAATTGGATCGGATTTGTATTTTTTGAGTTATTGAGGAAATAACAACCAAATTTCAGATAGGTATAACTCCAAAACCGTTTTGCTGATTATGCCTATTAACAAACTGAAATAGTCGCTGTCTCTTTCCGTTTTTTTAATTTTCTTCTCATACGATCCTCACAAAATTTCACAAACATCTTTGTGCCAGTATTCTATAACTAGTTACTAAGTTTCAATTCGATTGGATCTGTATTGGTTGAAAATAAAATTAGTACTCGGAAACCGTTGGGCCGATTATGCCCATTAACGAACTTATCCGTCGTATTTGAACGCCTGAGATCCTGAAAATTTCAAGATGCTATCTTTTTCCGTTCGAAAGTTATCGTGGCAACGGCCGGTCGGATAGAATCAAATTTGACCTCAAATTCTTCAATCGTTCGAGACCATTTTGGCAAAAAATTCGAACATTACAGACATTAGCGCAAAGGATAACACGCTGTTTCCCTGAACATGCGCGCAAAATAGAAGGAATCTATCAACGAGTTGACATCTTTGAAGCAACGTAACTCTTCAAAACATCGTTCCCGGACATGCCTCCGTTGGAGCTTTTCGTCTTATTTCGAGGTTCTGAACCTACATCCAAATTTATTCCAATTAATCCTGGGACATCCTGTATAATCGAACTATGAAGAAAATTCTTCAAATTCAGTAGTTGAAGAGAAAACAGTTTTATACACTAAGTAAAAAATTAATGGGTCTAAAAAATGTTTGAAATTCTTCGGTTTTTAGAATATTTCAGTGAAAATTGGTCTTTTGGGATTTTGGAAAGAAGATTTTGAAGCTCACTAAAGAACGTGGGAGTTTTTAAAAATTTACTTCAATACTGTACCGATGTACAATAGCCTAGCACAAAACAAACAATCCTATACATCAAATAATATGTGAAAAATTCTACCTTCACCATTAGCGCAGAAGTTCTTTCTGAGGTATTGTAAAACTGGGAAACATTGTAGATTAGGCGTACTGTCTGCAATAATCCTAATATCGATTCCCTCATTTTAACCTGAAAAAAAATCCTATTTGTTTTCCAAATACTTTTAATTCAGACATTGTATTCCGACGTTATTAAATTCTTCTTGACGAAGATAATACTAACTGGATCGTCAAGATATAATGAATGACAATTTTTCTCCAATGCTTGAATGAATTTCGCATTATCCTTAGCTTCATTGTAACAAAAGGTGACTCTCTTATCAGTATCCTGCCATTCCTTCAGAATTTTGACTCTTGCAATCCTCAAACACAATACAGTTGCTTGAACTTCACCTGAATGAAGTTGTGAAGCTATCTGGGAGAACTGAGCTCCTCTTTTTTTCCAGTATTCCAGTTCCCCCTGGGGACCTGAAAAGAACGAACAGTTAATTATTATACTTTGAAATCAAATGCAAATACCATTTATCATCGCTTCCAAAACACTGGTATGTTCACTAATGCTATTATGTTTCGAAGATTTAGGGCGACATCACTGGAACTTCGTTCCATCTTCTTTAGATGACATTTGGGCAAAATTATAACGCGGTGTTCCCCAGAACATACGCGTAAGAACATTACTTCGTATATAGAAATATGGATCATGCGGAGAAATATATATATAACTGGGAAGGTTTAACGGGTAATTCCGCAAAAGGAGCAGAGGAAAATCATTCTGCTGGTACCTGCTGACACGTGTTTCTGCTAGTTGGCTTCTTCAGGACAGGGCAACCAAGAAACCAAGGAAAAGATGGACATAAAAGTGAAAATAGGTGACACCACACCAGGAGCGAGCAACCAACTGTGCCTTCAGCTCTAGGACCTCCATTTCGGAGGTAGACTATGGCATCGGCACGAAGGAAGCATAAGCAACCTGTGCGATGCGACCTTAACCCGAGGATATGAAATATAGAAATATGGATCATGATATGATATGATATGATCCATATTTTTATGTTTCATATCCTCGGGTTAAGGTCGCATCGCACAGGTTGCTTATGCTTCCTCCGTGCCGATGCCATAGTTTACCTCCGAAATGGAGGTCCTAGAGCTGAATGCCACAATTGGTTGCTCGCTCCTGGTGTGGTTTCACCTATTTTCACTTTTAAGTCCATCTTTTCCTTGGTTTCTTGGTTGCCCATTCCTGAAGATGCCAACTAGCAGAAACACGTGTCGGCAGGCACCAGCAGAATGATTTTTCTCTGCTTTTGCGGAATTAACCGTTGGGGAAGACCTAGGAGGATCAGTATAATAATATACAAAAAAAAAAACCTTCCCACTTATTATTTCGTATTTTGTTCCTCATTCACCCTTGTTATAATAAATAGATCCTCCAATTTTATATCACAATCATTTCTCAAATTTTGTTTTCATTGACCTTATATTTAATTAAGAAATTTTGAGTTTTGATTTGCAAAAATTTATTTCACACTTGTTTTGAAAGAAAAACAAAAAGTAGGGTGAGGTTTCCCAAAAATTTTTAAGCGTAGAGGCTCGGAAATCGTAAATCCGCCACTCTGGATGGCGCCATCGAGAAATGATGACAGATTTTTGTAATTTCACGGTCATTTCTATTAATATCAGCTTTCCAGTTTTGTGATTATAATTTTCCGGAAATATTTAGGTGGGAATGAATAGTTATCAAGTTAAATTTATGAAAATTCCCAATATGATTAATTCAGGTGGACTGACACGTACATAGATTCCACGCTAAAACATTGTTCTATGATATGTATAAGTCGACTATATTAATCTTGATGAACGTCATCTGAAGTTCTGCTGATGTCACCCATTTTGATCCAAACCTTCGAACACACGAGGGTCTGAATGGTTGAAATGTACAATTTACCGGATGAATCATTTTCTCTTCTGATCTGTTCGCTTTCCTTCAATATCTCAGCAAGTCTCTTGATCCAACCTTTAACTCTTCCTTCAAGTTCATGCATTCTATCAGGATGGGTAGTCCATTCCTTCAATTCATCGTCTTTGAGAGTACACAGAGAAAATGAATCTTTCTCAAAAACTGGACCTTGTCCACAGACTTCTTCGCAGACTGAAAACATATGCATAATAGTGAATAACCATTGATTTGTTTGATCTCCTCAAATAGGAAAAGAGAAAACCGGTGGTTTTGGATAAGAGTTGTTGAATTTTGGGCCAGAAATTCGTTCGCAATGATTGGAAATCCACGAGTTTTTTGGGGTCTTTTTCAATGAATTTGCTTTCTCAATTTCTGCATAACGCTCAGCTTATATTCTTCATTTACTCAATCAAAATTTCTGATCGACTTTGTAAAAATGCCAAAACACACAGGATGAACTCAGAAAATGGAGTACTGTAAATTAATTAAATGACAGATGACTCTCAAACTCCACATAAGTATGTGAACGGGATATTTAAATGATCCCGGTACATTCTTGACAGTATGTAAGTATATTTCAAGATTCGTGCCAACTGAAAATTACTAAGGATCTGAGGGTAGTTCTTGATTTGTCTGCCAAGATTCATGAATTTCTTGCGATTTTTTTTTCGCTTCGCAATTCCAAAACTTCAATATTCAAAAAATGAGACGAAACGTAAATGTTAATTTATTCAAAATGACAGGTACAGATTTATTATTTCTTGTTGGATAGGTCTCAACCGTAGAGAAGATTCTCTCTCTATCCTTGTTGTCTATATATCCTTAGTTCCATATGTATTGCCAAATAATAAATTTTTCAATAATCTAACATTCTAAAGGCAATAATAGATTTATATCAAATCTATGTGGTCATTATAGTGTCTTGATTCAATTCAAAATCAAATACGACTGTCATATTTTTCAAAAGAAATGTTGGAGATTATACATAGATAAATCACCTACCACCTATCAGAGTGAACGTACTGAATATTTTATTTTCATCGGTCAGGAAACAATCCATTTCAAAATTATGGAATATTACCTTTCAAAGCACTGCAAAAAGACCTTAAAGCTGGCAGCAGTTGGTTCTTGACCATAGGGCAACTTGCAGCATCGTCCTCACAATCCAATGAAGGATGGGCCAAAACTTCCATAAAAATATGTTCGATGATACGCTCGATAGTGGTGACCAATCCAATTTTTTTGGCGTCGATTATGCCGCAAAAGAGGTCCTGAAGCAATATCGAATAGAATATTATTCTGCATACTTTTCATATGCAAAAGTGAATCAATAAATAAACCTCCACTCATAATGACATTACTAACCAGAAATGTATTAAATATAGCACATTGAATTTTGATGTATGTACCTACTAATATCATACATATTCTACATATGGCAATTATGCGTAGTACCAATATATCTTTAAAATTTTTTTTCATATATCATATAAATCTTTTTGCGCGCATGTTGGAATAGCTTGCTATCATTTTTCCCAAACGCTGGCCGGCTTTACAGTTCTTAAATGCTGAATTAGTGTGAATTTATGTCGATTCCAAGTTCGATTTTTATGCAACCATGGAATTTTATCTACAATCCAGCTAATTGAAGCTTTATGAATCCCACCATAATACCTACTTTAGCTAAAAGAAACAAAAGAGGAAAAATACATCTGCTATTAACGTAATATTTGTCAATTGACAGATGTGTCAATTGATAAATTAAATGTGTCAATTAACAGATTGACCGCCGTATTCACAAAGCATTCAATTCCCGTTAAGTCCTAACAGAGGTTCTCAGTTAAGGATAAATAAGAATCGCAACCTCAGTTAACGTATGTAAAGGTGCTGAAACAGGCATGTTTCACGTTAATGTCCACTTAAACTGAGGTTGCCATTCAAATTTATCCTTAACTGAGGACCTCAGTTAGGACTTAACGGAGATTGAATGCTTTGTGAATACGGCTGTGTATGTGTTAGTTGACAGTTGACAGATTTTTAGTTTTTCCATAACTTACCTTTTGAAAACCTTCCTCTGGCAGCTGCTTACTAGTGTTTGTCCTAAAAATGTAAACACAAATTCCAGTCAGACCAGTCTCCCAACCATTGGTCAGAAAGAGTTTCTTCTTGTAAGTGGGTTGAACGATTTGCTGTGCCGCTCTACTAGTACTAGGTTGTGACTGTCTACTGGTGCTAGGTTTATTTATGTCAACGACTGGTACCACTTCTAGTTCCTCCATATCTTGGTAATACCACATTAACTTCGTCTTCATGTGCGGTAGAAAGAGCTGATTGATCTCGTCCAACTGAAAAATTCATGGAAGCTGAACAAGATACTAATTAAGATAAATCAACAAGTCCAGAGCGTTCCTGCCAATAGGGTCTACATAATGGCTTCGTATAATTAACAAACTTATGCATATATTCAAAGACAAATAAACCCCAGGGGATTTCATTGATTTGCCGAGAAGCAAGAACAGACGTGTTTCTGGCTTCTTGGCCTTCATCAGTACTCTGTAGCTTCCCAACAAATTCAACTATACTGAACCATGTTAAGACTCTCACAGCCGGCTTGAGTGGTTATACATCAACGCCCAAGCCACCTATGAGACAAACCAAGGAATTGAGCCTTTCCCCACCATTGATTATTATTATTATTATTATTATGAATACAAATTAGAGTTTAGGTTATCCTATAAACTCAGAAACTAAAAATATAACTAAAAAGTTCACATGCTGAAAAACAATTAAATGCATTAATATTTCACACATTCACAAGATCACAAGCTCTTCCATTCGTCAAAAGAGTTCTTGAAACTATTCACAGATCCTGCCTCAACCACACCAACAGGCAAACGGTTCCAAGACTCGAATACCCTGTTGGACAGGAAACCCTGCCGTTGAGTGGTCCGAAAGTTTTCCTTACGAAGTTTGTAGCTGTGGCCTCTTAAGTTGTTGTGATTTCTTTCGAACATGTGACAGATATCCCCTCCAAAATGACCGTGAAGGGACCGATAGGTAACAATTAAATCACCTCTCTCGCGCCGATCGCTGAAACAAGGCAGGTCAAAAATACGAAGTCGATGCTCATAGGAGGGACGATTTCCTCGATACGGTATACGAGTATTCCACCGTTGAACAGACTCGAGTAGATCCTCATCACCCTTGGTAGACGGCCACCACACTGGTCCCACGTATTCGAGAATCGGTCTCACGTACGTGGTATAAAGTGTCCGGATGGTAGCTACGTCGCTCCCCCTGAATGTTTTATGGATAGCATATGTTATCCGCTTGGCCCTGGCACAAATGGAGGAGACATGTTCAGACCACCGCAGATCCCCAGTCACCGTCAGTCCAAGGTCACAATGGCTCGTTACACTCTCCAGAGCCCTTCCATCGATGTAATACGATTTACGTGGATTGTTCCTCCCCATATGCATAACGCAACATTTATCCACGTTCAGGGGCAAGAGCCAATCTTCGCACCACGCAGTTATTGTGTCCAGATCGTATTGTAGAGTATGTAGTTCACTCAGTGGGAAGTTGTAAATCTTTGTATCGTCTGCAAATAGTGAGCACCAAGAGCGCATGAGGTGGGGGAGGTCAGAGGTGTAAAGCAAAAACAGTACAGGGCCAAGGACAGAGCCCTGGGGCACGCCAGATGTAACAGGGTAATCTGTTGTGGAGAATGATTTGTCCACTCTTACTCTAAAAGAGCGGTTGGACAAAAACGCCTCTATCCAAGCCAGTATTCGGCCTCCAATACCAAAATGCTGAAGTTTATGCAGCAGGCGTCGGTGTGGAACCCTGTCAAAAGCCCTGGAGAAATCCAGATATAACACATCCACTGGAACACCCATGTCCCACGCTTTCGTCCAAGCGTCTACACAGTGCATCAAGTTCGTCAAAGTTGAGCGACCGGGCGTGAAACCATGCTGCTCTTTAGGGATCAAATCGTGTGCTGACGCAAATTGAACAACGTGATCACATATTATTCTCTCCAATACCTTTGACACAGTCGATAGCAATGATATAGGTCGATAATTTTGCGGTGAAAACTTATCACCCTTTTTGAAGATAGGAGTAACGGAAGCCTTCAGCCAGTCACCTGGCAATTTGGAAGTTTTCAGGGAGCACGAGAATATTCTACATAAAGGTGAAGCTAGTGACTCAGCGCAACACTGTAGTAGTCGAGCGGTTATGCCGTCGAGACCAGGAGCGGAATCTGCCTTTACCTGAAGAAGATACTTTTTCACCAGTTCGTCATATATTACGATGTCAGATATGTCTGCAGCACACCGAGGAATCTGAACTTCAGGAGGTGGAACATCTGGCTCCATGGAGAATGAGGATGAGAATGCCTCAGCTAATTCATCTGCGACCTCCGACGAACGACTGCAAAACTCACCAGATTTGTTGCGGACCAATGGAATGGCAACCCTGCCGCACATAGACGATCGTAAATACTTAAAAAACCTTTTACTATCCTTGGAATTTGCTAATTTTCTCTCATATTCTACCTTTGATTGGTGTATACACGCAGACAACTGGTTTGAGTATAAGCGATGAGTCCGGTAATCTTCATCGGATCTGGTATAATTTGAAGCGTGAAATCATATGCCACCATTCGCTCGATTTTAATCGAGAAACGAGTCTCGCAGATCTCAGACAATATCTTCCTATGGCCATGAACGCTGTTTAGCGTTTTCAAAAATAATATTGAAAAATGGCGATACCGTTGTTAATAAATCAACAAGTCCAGAGCGTTCCTGCCAATAGGGTCTACATAATGGTGGCATAGGATTTCACGCTTCAAATTTTCACTGGTGTGGAAAGGCTGAATTCCTTGTTTTGTTTCATAGGTGGCGTGGGTGTTTATGTATAACCGCTCAAGCCAGCTATGAGAGGCTTAACACGGTTCAGTTTAGTTGAATTTATTGGGAAGCTACAGAGTACTGATGAAGGCCAAGAAGCCAGAAACGCGTCTGCTCTTGCTTCTCAGCAAATCAATGAAATCCCCTGGAGTTTATATGACTTGTGAAATATATGCATAAGTATATTAATTATACGAAGCCATTATGTTGACCCTATTGGCAGGAACGCTCTGGACTTGTTGATTTATTAACAACGGTATCACCATTTTCCATTATTATTACTAATTAAGATAGTTGAATGAGCTGAAAATTGCTTAATTTAGAGAAATGGAAATACATACTGATATTGAATTATACAATAATTTCCTCAACTTGATTTTTCGGCAATGTGGTAGTCCTACAGCAAGAAGTTGCAGGAAATGTTCATTAATATGTAACATGTAAGACGTAATGGCATGTTAAGGCATCGATAAAATGGCCGATGTCTGCTTCTGGCACCCCATTCCAAGCAACGTGAACTTTGTGGATAAACTGTGCCAGATTCTGTGGAGGATGGTGCAAAGTGGTTGCATCTTCTGGATACTAGAAGGCTGGGCTTGCAACCTCCAACACCTCAAATACTGGGAGTTTCTCTGTTGCTAGGACTAGAAGGAGACGCCAATTCATCTCGGATACTAGGATACTAGGGCACGCTTCCGCCCAATTATAAGACCTTCGCTGTCCAACCAGAGGTCCATCTAACTTGGCCTTGCCATCACGAGGCCATCTTCAAGAGAGGGCACCAGGAGCACACGCCGGGGGGTTAACTCTCCCCTTGGTACTATTATTACCATGAAAACATTGATTCTCGGTTGCCCTTAGCAATTTCAACTCGGATACTAGTGACTTTTACTTAAGCATAAGCTCCAAAATCTCAAGTATTGACTTCCCATAGATCTAGCTCATGTAATTACCGATGTATTCACCCGTTTGGCCAGCTTCCGCAGGTCCTGGCATTGGATGGTACTATACCAGTTTTAAGGATGCAATCCCTGAACTACAGAGAACACCCGTTGGCTCCCGCCATGACAGGGCCCCGGAAGGACAATGCTGGTGGGGTTACTTCTTTCCGGAGTAATATGTTTACACCTTAGGGAATTTGTCTCGGATACTGGTGATCTGGGCTTAAATAGCACTCTGACACCTCAAGCGATAACTCTTCCTAGGGCTAACACGTATTATTACTGAAGTATTCACCCTTTCACCCAGATGATAGAACTGGAATGTGGTGGAATCACAAGAGTTTTAGGGGTAAACCGTATCGTAGAGCTACTTGTCTGTGGTACGCTTTGGTTGACCAGTTAGTCTTCATTATCTTCTTCTACCTTCATTCACATACACAGACACATTATCCACATTGCAGTATAATAAAAAAAAATCAAGCCGAAGAAATTATTCCTTCTGGGTGGGCGGGATTTCTAAAGTCACGGAAAATATTTGCGGCTGTTAAGATACTGGTGTGCATTGAAATCTAGTTCAGCCTTATAGCTTCTCCATTTATCATAGGAATGTATGGAAAATGATGTCCAATACTTTATGTATGTAGTACTAACCATGTCTCCTTCGAAAACGTGATCCATGATTTCGTTTCTTGGCAATCCTGTCGCGTCCATCAAAATCTGGAAGGTGAATTCCAGACGAGGGTCCATTTCTCCCCTTCTGGCTTTTCGCTCGCATTCTTCCCTTCTCCTCTGTGAAAGATAATAATCATTCAATTATTTCTATATCTGTTAGAAAAGAGTCAAATTCCATTCGGATTTTTAAGATTTGCTGACTGTGCTTTACCTTTAATCGGAAAATTAAGGAAATATTTTCGAAATTCATTGCATCAACACTAAGATGACATTCACGAAGTTATTCAGTATGCGGATTCAAAAATCTAATTGCGTTTTCCTTCATTGAATGTAATATACAGGGTGTTTTCAACTCATCAAAATAAATTATCAATCAATATAAAATATGCAAGATGGTGCTAAATATCACCCCCCGAATTGGAATGAGATTCGATGAAACTTCGAGTAAATCTCTAAGACTCCCCACGCTTTGAGTCAGCCTTAATCAATGAATATATGGATCAGCTTCCTTAAATACCAGCCATGCCCAAGAAACATATGGTCACAATGTCACAGATACCTACGAACTTACCTCTAACTAAACAGTAGTAGCGATGCTAAATTGGAGAAAATAACACGAAGTTATAGGTTATGAATTTTGCCAGATTTTCATGTGTTAACGGTTTATTCTGTAAAATATTCTGTTAAAGAGTGCAAATTAATTTTTAGGGCGTGAAAGCTATTAGTTTTTGAGACTTAGGTATTTATTGATTCAGTGCAAATTCGGTGAATAAAATGGTAGGTATGGGTCAATTTTCTAATTTCCGAAAGACCTCTATTTAAAAATTAAATGAATCTCTTCCAAAATGGGATTCTCCACATAGTTAAGCTGTTAGTTGAATCAATATCCGAGAGGATTCAACGCGGGATCAGAAAATGATTTTTCATTATACTATATTGAAATAAGAGTGACATTTCAATATTTTTGTCTCGACATTATCATTGTGCGATTTTCTGTTGCACAAAGCGAAATCAAAAACTGACTCCCATGTCTTGGTATCCTAAGCTGATCAATTCTAGCGTCATGTCCGGACGATATTTGGTGCTTGAAATTGGCTCATTTGCCAGAAGAGTTTGTATTTTTCGTGGGATTGGTGGTCAGTATAAAAATGTGGTTGCAGACCAAGATAATTCATGATTTGAAGAAAAATGGTTCCTTAATTTTCATGACAAGTGGTTAATAAAATTGTTTCCAACAAATGCGTTATTAAGAAATAAATTTTTTTTAAGAAACGGTTTTTTTTATCATAATTATCATCAAAGATTATGCTTTTATATCATAAAAAAAATTTAAATTATCTCATATCAATTTTTTCAACAATAGGAGATAAAATTATTAAAAATCATTTTCAAGTTGCTTCTGATCATAAGAAAACGGATCAATAGTAATATAATAAAAAAAAGTTTGTTTCAATGTTCAATGTTTCGATGTAATGAACCTCTATAATTTTTCACATAAGTAAATTGTTTTAAGTAATCATTAAAGGATACTGTGGGAGGTATACTCATTATTAAAAAGTGACAATTCTCGAATTTCAGAGCAACTATCAACAAAATAATTCGGAAGTTTTGCGTTAGGCGTCTGGCGAAGGAGTCTGATATAGACTTTGAAACGTTACGATATATTTGTTTCTTCGTTAATGTTGTTTCGTTGTTGTTTGTTAGGCAAGATTGTTCAATTGATTACTTCTGACAAATATCTTGTGTTTCTTACGCAGAAGCAAATCGCAGAATAATTAATTTTTATTTTATAGATGTTTTTCAGAGTTTGGGAGAGAAAACCCAGAAAGAAACCTTTTAATAAGTGAATTGTAGATAACAAAACCAAAATTAATTTTTTTTAAATTTTTCCAACGGGAATCTATTCTAAGACCTTCAAAAAATGGCTCCACAGAAGAAAAAATTCTCAGATTAATAGTTTAACAATTATCGCACTTGCAATGTTAATGTTCGTCCAAAAAACAATTGTTAATTAACTAATGGATAACTAATTGAAAAATGGGTTCAAGCCCCGTGGACAGGAGCTTTCTGGCGCTCTAGTTCAAACAGACAAATTATATCTCCGAAAGTATTGGTTTCTCTGAGTTGGGAATTATATCAATGTATACATATGATAGAGCTGCATCATAAAGGAAATTCAATTCAAATAATAGTTTATATTCAAGATTAAATGAGCAATCATGAGAATGAGAACTGCACCATGGAAGAAATCGAATTAAATCTGGCCAATTTTGCCCAATAACGAACTCAACCGAGATATTCATCTCGCTAACCTACTCTGTTAATTTCAACTACCTAGCTCATTCCGTTCGAGAGTTATTGTGGAAAAACTTTTTTTAAATTTTCAAAATTTTTTTTTTTACACTTTGCGGTAATCTGGTCAATACAAAACTTCACATGCGTTAAAGGTCATGATTCTACAATTTGATGCTAAATTTCAGATAGATCGAACGAACTTGTCCGAGATATTTACGCTCCAAAACCACCTTGCAATTTTCAATCCGCTAACTCCTTTCATTCGAGAGTTATCGTGCCTACGGCCGGTCGGCCGGCCGGACAGAATCGATTTCGCACTCCGATTCTTGATCAGTGAGTCGAACCAAATCGTTTGAGACCATTTTCAGCCAAAAATTGCAAAATTACAGACACTTGGGCAAATTGATAAGCACTCTGTTCCGAGGAACTAGAGCGCCAAAAAAACAAGTTTCGTATGACAATTGCCCAAAACAGGTTTAAAGTACCTACAAATAGTAGGTATTCCATAAAACATGTATAAAATAATAAATTACCTTGTAATCGATCAAAAATTTCCTGATCTACGTTCACAAAATTTTCTCCTCTCTCGAACTACAGAATTATGCTTTCAATATTTACGTAATATTTTCAAACGCTAAAATACGAGTATTTCAACCCCAATATTCTTGAAGTTACAATATTCCCTTCTGTCAAGTTGACTTTATGACAATTCATACATAGAATATACATAGAATAATTATATCAATCTGTGAAATACGATTTACATTGAAATTTTGAAAAATCATATCTCCGAAAGTATAAGCTTGTTAGAGTTAAAAATGTTATGAATGGATTCTTATGATAAAACTGCTTATTAAAAAAAAGTTAATTTGGAATTTGTTTTGTAAAAAAAAATTTTTTTTTTATTACTCCGAAACCTTCTGTCCGATTTTGCCAGTAACGAACTTAGCCGAGATATTCATCCCCCAAACCTACTCTGAAAATTTCAACTCTCTAGCTCATTCCGTTCGAGAGTTATCGTGCCTACGGCCGGACAGAATCGTTTAAGACCATTTTGATCGAAATATTCGAAAATTACAGACATTTGGGCAAATTGATAAGCACTCAGTTCCGAGGAACTAGAGCGCCAAAAATCGCGATAAAAATTTTTGGACCACCCATTATTGTTCATTGATCTACCCTGCAGGCGCCTGAATTTTTAAATTTTTCGTTTTCATATTTAATAAATAATATTTATTCATTAAAGGTCCGAAGAGGGCGAGGCTTGCGCAAGCCGAAGTACCCGTTTTCGGACGTATTTTCAAACCTTTGGGAAATTATAAATATTAGTCCTAAAGTCGGGAGTTGGGATTTTTCTTAGGAAATTTCCTCCTCTTTTTGAGTCTTTTTTCAAATTTGAATTATCTCGAATAGTTTTTGAGATATTCGCGAGGGACTAAACTCCCCTTTTTTCACTGAATTCTTTATAACTATTGCAGTTTTTGCGAGCGACCTTAGCATTTTCCCAAAAATTATCTACTAGCCATTCCGAATCATAATTTTCGGATAATACGCAAAATTTTTAACCTAAAAAGCACTTGTTGACTAGACTAAAATATCACGAAACCAAACATCATATGAAATATTGGTCTTTTTGGTTCATTTTGGTGCATAATGAATAGAATAACCGTAAAATAAATTTTAGGACAATACCAAAAAAAATTGTAGAGTTGTGTTATCGTATAGAATACTTGTTATCGAAAATAAATTTTTCAATTAAAAAATGGATTCAAGCCCTGTGGACAGGAGCTTTCTGGCGCTCTAGTTCAAACAGACAAATTATATCTCCGAAAGTATTGGTTTCTCAGAGTTGGGAATTAAATCAATGTATTCTTATGATACAACTGCATCATGAAGGAAATTCAATTCAAATAACAGTTTATTTATCAAGATTAAATGAGCAATCTGAGAATGAGAACTGCACCATGGAAGAAATCAAATTAAAATAGCTGAAATGAATTTGACTCCTTCTTATAGAACAGGATGAAATGTACGAGTATGAACATAGATCATATAATAAAGCTTAGATAGAATAATTTTAGCATTCTGTGAAAACTAAGAAGTAAGTATGATTCATTATTGAAATTTAGAAAAATCATATCTCCGAAAGTATTAGCTTGTTGGAGTTGAAAATGATATCGATGGAATTTAATGGTGAAACTGCATCTTAAATAAAAATTCATATGCACTCAGATCCGAGGAACTAGAGCGCCAAAAAGTGTAATTCCCTTTCCGGGATTTGAGCCCGCCTTCTCTCGTTCCGAAACCCGACGGGTCAGACCGACCGGCTATCGGGCTCCTCGAACAATCTCATCGATCTCCGGTATTGGAATAAAACGTCGGTACTTACCTGGGATATATATTCTTAATTTTCACTTTTCGACATAAGATCGCCACATGGGGGTTTATTTGACTGTTTTTGGCGCTCTAGTTCCTCGTAACTGAGTGCTTATCAATTTGCCCAAATGTCTGTAATTTTCGAATATTTTGATGAAAATGGTCTTAAACGATTTGGTTCGACTCACTGATCAAGAATCCGTGGTCGAAATTCATTCTGTCCGGCCGTCCGGCCGGCCGGCCGTAGGCACGATAACTCTCGAACGGAATGAGCTAGAGAGTTGAAATTTTCAGAGTGGGTTTGGGGGATAAATATCTGGGCTAAGTTCGTTATTGGGCAAAATCGGACAAATGGTTTCGGAGTGAAAAAAAAAATTTTTTTTTTTACAAAACTAATTCCAAATTAAATTTTTTTTAATAAGCAGTTTTATCATAAGAATCCACTCATATCATTTTTAACTCTAACAAGCTAATACTTTCGGAGATATGATTTTTCAAAATTTCAATGTAAATCGTATTTCTACGTTTTCACAGAATGATAGAATTATTATGTGGGTATTCTATGAATTGTTATAATGTCAACTTATTCTGAGACATAACGTTGTTTCATTCGAGCAATCGTATAAATATGAGAATGATAATATAATATCATACTTTTTGTTGGTTGATATTTTCATGCCGATGGTCAATCCATATGATGATGGGAATGGTAATGGTAAGTTAATAATATTGAGTTCAGAATATCTCCACTAAAAACAAAACTGGAATATTGTAGATTTGAGGAAAGATATATATTATCGTTCATCATATAATTAAGGAATGAATATCTCGGATGAGTTCGTTGTTGGGTAGAATTCGTCTATTGGTTTTGGATTGATAATTTTTGGCACTCTTGTTGAATTTAAATTCTTCTATGATGTTTGAATTCAATTTCTGCTAAGATGAAGTTCTGAATTTCAATAAAATGAATCGTACTTCTATGTTTTCACTGAATGCTATAATTATTCTGTCTAAGCTTTATTATATGATCTGTGTACTCGTACATTTCATCCTGTTTTATATGAGAGAGTCAAATTCATTTCAGCTATTTTAATTTGGTTTCTTCCATGGTGCAGTTCTCATTCTCAGATTGCTCATTTAATCTAGATAAATGAACTATTATTTGAATTGAATTTCCTTTATGATGCAGTTCTATCATAAGAATAAATTGATATAATTCTCAACTCTGAGAAACCAATACTTTCGGAGATATAATTTGTCTGTTTGAACTAGAGCGCCAGAAAGCTCCTGTCCACAGGGCTTGAACCAATTTTTTACCCTTATATTCGCTTTTCGTCAACTTTCAGGCCAGAAAACTGTCACGTCTCAGGAAAATAAGTTGGCATTATGACAATTCATACAATGAATAATTATATAATTCTGTGAAAACGTACAAATACGAGTTATTATTGAAATTTTGAAAAATCATATCTCCGAAAGTGTTACCTTGTTAGAGTTAAAAATGATATCATTGGATTTTTATGGTAAAACTCCTTATTGAAAAAAATTTAATTTGGAATTTGTTACGTAAAAAAAAAATTTTTTTCTGTTACTCCGTAACCATCTGTCCGATTTTGCCCAATAACGCACTTAGCCGAGATATTTATCTCCCAAACCCACTCTGAAAATTTCAACTCTCTAGCTCATTCCGTTCAAGAGTTATCGTGCCTACGGCCGGCCGGACCGGCCGGACAGAATGAATTTCGACCACGGATTCTTGATCAGTGAGCCGAACCAAATCGTTTAAGACCATTTTCATCGAAAAATTTGAAAATTACAGACATTTGGGCAAATTGATAAGCACTCAGTTCCGAGGAACTAGAGCGCCAAAAAATAATAAAAAGTTTTCCATAAGGTGCAAACTTGATTGTGCACACTGTACAGAGTGGTCCAAATTGGACACTTTTGATAGGAAACACCAATTTCTAGAGGAATTAGAGAAAAACTAGCCTACATGATACGAGGTCGATTTTCGTGAGAAAATGAATGCCGAAAACCGCACATTGATATCTTGAGTTGTTCGAAAGATACAAGGTGTTTTTCAATTTTGTGCATTTCTGACCCAACCCCGTAACTTGCTTATTTTTGAATATTTCTTGTTTCTGTGAAAACATTCTTCAGGCACTTTTTTGACAGGAATCCAATGGTGTTCCTAGATTTTTATTAAAAAATATGGTTTTGAAGCTAGAAATTGGTGTTTCCTATCAAAAGTGTCCAATTTGGACCACTCTGTACATATAACACATCTCACCGCGAGTAATTCCACAGGATCAAGCTCGGAATCGTCCTGATCACTCTCAGAATCGGAATGTATGATAACGCCCGATACAAACATCGCGAGGAAAGTTCGAAAATTCAAGATTTCCACTTAACCTCGAGAGACACCTCTCACAACGCAACTGAAATTTATACCTGAGCCAAAATTAAAACACGCGACGTTCGCATTTCATGCATACAGCCAGCATTATTTCCTTTCTGGTCGTGGTGGAAATGATTTTTTTTTCTTGGGAAAATGGCGCGCGAGGTTTCTGCTTGGCACGATCAGGACCTAGTTAAGCATGTGTGAAATTTTCTGTGTACGTTCCTGATTAATGTTTTGACGGGTGTACAAGTTTGCTGGTTCATTCATGAGCTGATTTGTGAGTACGAGCACCGAGCAGAATTGATCACGATATCTGTTGTACGGGGTCATTCTTTCTTAACCTCACTCAACATTAAAGAGATATTTTCATGAAATTCATTTTCGGTGTGTTATCCGGGACGTTGAGAAATTTTGAAATTTGTTCATGTTTTTGTCACTTTCAGAAGCATTCTGTGAAAACATAGTAAAGTACGATGTCTGTATTTTGAAAAATCATATCTCCGAAAGTATTAGCTTGTTAGAGTTACAAATGATATCAATGGATTCTTATGATGAATTTGAAATGTAATGTAAAAAAAAATTTTTTTTTTACTCCGAAACTATCCGGCCGATTTTGCGCAATAATGAACTCAACCGAGATATTTATCTCCCAAACCTACTCTGAAAATTTCAACTGTCTAGCTCATTCCGTTCGAGAGTTATCGCGTTTACGGCGACCGGACATAATCGATTTCGACCATGGATTCTTGATCAGTGAGTCGAACCAAATCGTTTAAGAACATTTTCAGCCAAATATTCCGCAAAATAGTAGTAATTTTTTGAATATTTTCATGTCATGTGATCCTCACGAAATTTTGTAAAAGTATTTCAATTCAATCCGATCAGTATTTTTCGAGTTATTGGGGAAACAAAATTTTTTTGCCCACTTTATGCCAATCCAATGAGTACAAAACTTCGCATGTATATAAAGGTCGTGATTCTATAATTTGATACTAAATTTCAGATAGCTCGAGTGATCGGTTCCGAAAATATTTATAAAAAATGTTTTCGTTAAAAACGGCCATAACTCCGGATCCGTTGGGTGGATTTCGTCCATTAACGAACTCGTCCGAGATATGTACACCCCCAAACCTAACCTTCAAATTTCAATCCTCTAACTCCTTTCGTTCGAGAGTTATCGTGCTAAACGGCCGGCCGGACCGAACGAACCGAATTGAATTTGACCTCGGATTATTCATGAGTAAGTCGAACTCAAACGTTTGGGACTATTTTCTCAAACAAATCGAAAAATACAGACAATGGTCGCGTTTGGCAGAAAGATCGGTAGTATGAACCGCTACGCTAGCGGTAGGTAGCGGCACAGAATATACCCTAGTTATATTCTGTGGGTAGCGGTATCGTATTCTGCTGAACGGACAGCTTCTTTTGTCGGCAAATCACAGATATTTGAAGTTCAGGTTAGGTGATTCGAATTTTCTTTGATTGCCTGTCACAAAAATAAATATTCAATCATGAATCCAAATATAATTTCATCACTCTGCGAAGATGATAATATTACGGCCAACATAACAATTGAACTCGTTAAATTATTGGTTCAACATTTGCTATATTTGGAAGATGAAAACAGAGGAATTGTTCCCAGTAGTCAGAATTTTTATGAAGATACAATTCCTCAATATATGGGTGATTTATTCAAAGACCATTTTAGAAAGTCCCGAAGTGCTTGTAATTCTTTCAGTCGAAAATATATCCCAGTATCCATTTCTTCGCTCCTTATTTTTAAAACAAATGTCACAACTGTCAAACTTACAACATGTTACCAATGCTGAGCGGAAAAAATCTTCGCTACTTAAAATGGCGACCGCTACTCAACATGTTCCACAGTGAGCGTATCTTTCAGCAGATAAATCGTAGAAATGTGACAACTCTGTTCTGCCGAACGCGGCCATTGTGGCAAAATGATAGCACTCTGTTCCTTGTGGAACACGCGCAAAAAAATATATGGAAATTTATCCATTTTGATAATACTCTAATACTTCTGCTTCCTCTTCTCCTTGTTAATCTTCTTCTCTTTGTTCTTCTTCTTCATCCTGGGTGCAAGTAAATTGCTCCAATTATGACACATCGCATGTCATGTCAAATTAATCCTTAATTGTTGGCGATTCAACATTGAAGCACGACCGGTCATGACAATTTGTACATGCTACAGAGCAAAACAGTCCCACTTTTTTGCAACCACATTTAGCACTACATCCTTTTTTACAGTTGCAAAAAATTGTGTTTAAAATTTTTTCCGGCGAAGGTGAGAGGAAAGTTTGAACTGGTTCTAATGTATTGTCGACCAACGTCCAACCCCAGTCTTTTGGGTCTATATATCCGAAAAATATGTTGATGAGGAGCCGCTGATGTTGGAGGAACACAAACTAACTGCACTTGTTTTTTATTTCGAGTATTTTTAACGAAATATGCGTATCGAAAATTATCTAAGCACGTAGATTTTTTAGGAGCTCCATACATAGAGAGAAGAAAGCGAATTCCGTTGGTGATAACTTCTTGTGGAATTGAATTTTTTAAAAACTTCAGCACATTTGTTGTGTTTTTCAAACATTCTAAAAACTAAGTATGTAATCATTGAAGGATACTGTGGGGGCATACTCATTATTAAAAGGTTTCTTTCTGGGTTTTCTCCCCCAAACTCTGAAAAATATCTATAAAATAAAAATTAATTATTTTGTGATTTGCTTCTGTGTGAAAAACACAAGATATTTGTCAGAAGCAATCAATCGAACAATGTTGCCTAACAAATAGCAACGAAACAACATCAACGAAGAAACAACTATATCGTAACGTTTCGGACCCTATATCAGACTCCTTCTTCAGACGCTTAACGAAAAAATCTTCAGAATTATTTTGCTGATTGTTATTCTGAGATTCGAGAATTGTCACATTAAAAGTATTTGAAAATCATAGCTAACATAGTTTTACTTTGTATAGAAATTTCCACCTCCTTTTTCAATAAATTCAGCCAAATATGGTCAATAGCAATTGAGCAATTTGCAAAATTGCATTCTCTGTTATTGACCATATTTGGCTGAATTTATTGAAAAAGGAGGTGGAACTTGGAAATTTCTATACAAAGTAAAACTATGTTAGCTATTATTTTCAAATACTGTCAATGTGACAATTCTCGAATCTCAGAATAACAATCAACAAAATAATTCTGAAGATTTTTTCATTAAGCGTCTGAAGAAGGAGTCTGATATAGACTCCGAAACGTAACGATATAGTTGTTTCTTCGTTGATGTTGTTTCGTTCTTATTTGTTAGGCAACATTGTTCGATTGATTGCTTCCGACAAATATCTTGTGTTTCTTACACAGAAGCAAATCACAAAATAATTAATTTTTTATTTAATACATATTTTTTAGAGTTTGGGAGAGAAAACCCAGGAAGAAACCATTCAATAATCAATATACCTCCCACAGTATCCTTTAATGATTACTCATAAGAGTTGATATTTTGTAAAATATATTGTTCTCTATGCAGACCTTTCCTAATTTTTTGGCGCTCTTTGAATGAAAAGTTCATAAAAAAATTCATCGAGACCAAAAACGAGACTCTCGTGTTGGGCTGTATATGATCTCGGTATCGCCTATAATATTTTTCAAAACATCTCGTCTCGTCTAGCTTTTCCGAGACGACAACGAGACGAGGCGAGAAAAATCTCGCTCTCGCGTGAAGCCCTAAACTGAACCAACGCGCCGAGTGCTAGTAGAGGGATTTTCTTGGACAGCTCTATTCTGTTCATGGTTTACCATCGAACTTGCTGTTTCTCGTTTACTTACTGACGGAAAAAGTCCAGTTTCATGAAGTGACAGATTAACATGTTCTAATGTTTGGTGGTAAGGAATTCGACGATCCGGATGTAGCCTTCGATATTCCCTAGCAGCTTCACGATAAAATCCGTAAACCAACAACATGTCAGTATATTCAGTATTCTTAAATGACGGAATTTCTATTGTTCTCGTATTGAACATTTATGAGAACGCTACAATCTAACACTCGTTGATTATACTATTTCAATAATTAATTGACAATGGTTTGAAATGTCAAAATTCTTAGACGGAGGTTACACGGTCAGTCTGACAGTCTGGTATCATTCTCGCATCAATCTAACATCAGTATCACCATCAATCCGGATCAACAGTCCATCAGTCTACGACGGAGGTTACACGTTCAGTCTGGTATCAATCTCGCATTAATCTAACATCAGTATCACCATCAATCCGGATCAACAGTCCATCAGTCTACGACGGAGGTTACACGGTCAGTCTGGTATCATTCTCGCATCAATCTCATATCAGTATTACCATCAATCCGGTTCATCAGTCCATCAGTCTACGACAGAGGTTACACGGTCAGTCTGGTATCATTCTCGCATCAATCTAACATCAGTATTACCATCAATCCGGATCATCAATCCATCAGTCTACGCAGATAGAACCAATTTCCCGTCAATCTGACATCGATCCATGATTGATCTGATGCAAGACTGATACCAGATTGACCGATGTAACCTCCGTCTATGCATAAAGAACCAATTTCCCGTCAATCTGACATCAATCCATGATTAATGTGATGTGAGACTGATACAAGATTGGCCGTGTAACCTCCGTCTTACAATGGTAAAGTAGAATTTTGAAATGGGTTGAATTCAGAGTTTACGAAAATCTTTTGTGATCTTTCACATAGTATTGAGAATAACATACAATCTAAAGCTGCGGATGGATTCAAGCTGCATGTGAAAAGATAAATAATCGAGCAGAAACGCTAATGAAAGCAGCAGCACATACACTACAAGAGCTAGCAAGTGTCAAAAATAAATAGGCGAATTTTCGAGAACAAATCACATTATCATTCCTTTAATCCCCTTTTATAATGAGTTCACTTCAATGTGCAATATTTTTTTGTCTCTATGAAATCTTTGATTCTACTACCATCTGTTTCAACTATTCAAAACAAAGAGTTTTCGAAGATGAATAATTCGAGAGTGAATTTCTATTATTTGAACCATGTTTTTGAACAGTAGTAACAGTATTTTATTGAAAAACTCTTTACGGTAATCTGAAGTCGAAACTCTGAATTTGTGTATTGGGTGAAATAAGATGCTGCACATTCCTGAAGTCATGATAATGAAAAATTAATTTCATTCAATATGTATTAACGCAAAATTCGGAGGCACAGGGGTTCGTGCTTATTATGAATTGAAAATTCTAAATATTCAATGGTTCATAAAATATTGATGCGAAGTGTGTTATTACTGTTATTAGTGCCAATAGACTTGTTCGAAAGAGTATTTATTGTGGATTCTCAGAAAAATTTTACTTCTTCAAAATTTGATGTACTGGGTGTTTTACAAGATGCGGAATAAAGAAAATAATTTTTTCAGTCTGTACCTGCGCTATCAACAAGTCATTATGAGTGAATTTTAGGCATAGGCTTATACCCATTCCCTGAAATTTTCATGGAAATTCATGCAGGCGTTCAAGGGTTATGCCGATTGAAAGTTTTTGATAAAATAAAGGGTTTTCCAATAAGAGGTGTTATTTTGATATTCAAAGAAAAATGCCATTTTTCAATATAATTGATCGGTTTTTTATTTCATTATAAAGAAGAAGCTATGCCGTTAATAGTGGAAAATAACATCAGGCAAATGACCACCACGACCACGCTTACAGGACCATATCCTTTTAATGAAATTTTCCATAACCAAATCGCAAAGTGGCTGCTCTATGTCCTCGATAGCCTCACGAATTCCATCTTTGAGGTATTGAATCGACGCTGGGCTATTGGCGTAGACCTTCTCTTTCACGTGACCCCAAACGAAGAAGTCGCAAGGTGTTAAATCACAAGATCTCGGTGGCCAATTGTGATCACCTCTTCGAGAGATAACACGTTCCGGAAACTTTTCCCGCAAAAGATCAATGGTTTCGTTGCTTGTGTGGCACGTAGCACCGTCTTGTTGAAAGTAAACCTTGTCCAGATCAATACCATCCAATTCCGGCCATAAAAAATCATTAATCATCTATCGATAGCGCAATCCATTCACCGTAACTGTGCTCCAGCCTCATTTTCGAAAAAGTAAGGTCCAATGACTCCGCCGGACCATAAACCGCACCAAACAGTCACACTTTGAGGATCGAGAGGCTTTTCAACAATAACTCTTGGGTTTTCCGAGCCCCAGATGCGACAATTTTGCTTGTTGATGAAGCCACCGAGGTGGAAATGGGCCCCATCACTCAAGATGATTTTTCGATGGAATTCCGGATCATTGTCATGCATTTCAACGACCCAATCAGCAAAGACACGACGTCGTTGATGATCGGCCGGCTTGAGTTCTTGTGTTAACTGAACTTTATAAGCCTTAAGACCCAAATCTTTATGCAAAATACGGTGTAATGACGTTTGTGGAATGCCTAATTCCAAAGAACGAAGAGGAATGGACAAAACTGGGTTTTCTTCAACACTTTTCGGCTACAGCAGCAATATTCTCGGCTGTTCTTGAGCGTCGTGCACGTGTTTTATTCTTCACATAGCTAACTTGTCCCAACAGCTCGAATTTTTCCACCACTTTCTTTATGGCGGTCCGACAAGGTGCTTCACGACGACCCAAAAATGTTCGAGTTTTACGAACCGTCTCTGCCAAATTTTCACCATTTTTATAGTGAATTTTAATAATTTCAATGCGTTCTTGAAGCGTGTATCGTTCCATTTCTATTAATGGCGTACTTTCTACTTGTCAAATGTCAAAAAATGACAGCTTCAAAAGTGACACCTACCGAAATAGCGGGCTATTCAAAATAACATCTCTTATTGGAAAACCCTTTACATAAACCATCCTGTATCTCTTGAACGAATACAGTTAGCACATATTTCGAACACTGATTTAGACTCACCAAAATGTTCTGCATCTGCACTGAAGGCCTGTACAATCATTCGTGAAACACCCTGTATACGTGGTGTACGTATTATTATGACGTTTACAACTCTTCCAATTTTTTGAATCATTATATCTCAAAAATGGTGGCTTTTAGGAAAAGAAGTATTGGAACATTTTTTATAGATAATTATTTGATCTACAAATTTTGTCTGCACTAATTTTATGATAAAACTCACCGTTTAGTTGAAAATCGGGAAAAACCCGTTTTTGTGACCTTTGACCCTGAGAAAATTTTTTTCCAGGTACCGGATCGGTGAGGACTTTTTAGATTTCATCTATAATGGTGTTTTGAACAATACTACCAATTTTCAGCTGGGTTCGAATTTTTGTAACTCCTATTTTATGGTCTAATTTGACCGGACTACTAATTAACTATACCTACATTTCAGTAGTCTAAACTCATGACCTGATGTCAGTGCTTTATGAATGTTTTATTCATTATTTATTGAGGTCGATTAGTCTTTCAGAACCACTAAATGACCATACGTCCAGAATGAACCGAGACCGAGGACAATATTATCCGATTCTTCATATCAAGTCTTAAAACGATTAAAAGATAATTTCAATTCCTGTTGTGGAATATATTTTAAACCTGGCAAGCACTCACCATCACAGTACCTTCGCTCAGGGATCTGCTAGGCATCGCCAGCCTTCGAATACCCTCCAGAAGGATAAGCCTGCTCGCTAATTTCTTCTTTTTTTTATGACGTTGATCGCCCATTTCCGTTGATTAGATTTTGGCCAAATTACCACTCGGCAAACACTTAAATTCGTATTTTCATCGAATATCTTTCCAAGGGTGTGTTATCACCTGGGTTACAGATAGTTAAATCGATTCGAGAATGCGTATAGGATTTATTGGAAATTTCGGAATCTAAAGAATTTGTAAGTACAGGCAGCACATACTCGAACGTCATCAGAATGCTGAAAACTATAGATGAATTGCTTCATCGATTTTGTTTCACCATCAATGTAGGAATTGAAGATTATTATGAAAAATTTAATACTTGTGGCTTTTAATTGTTGCAGATACATATTAACTCAAATGAAAAATTATACATATTGATTATCGCACAAAATGTATATCTTCGGTTTTTAATATTAATTGTTGAAAAAAAATTTTGTAAGAACCGAATTTACCATGGTAAATTCGAATTAAGAGTGTCCAATACAGGAGAATGGACAACATAATTTACCATGGTAAATTCGATTAAGGGTGTCGAATACAGGAGAATGGACAATAGAACATACGCGCAAAACCTCCTGACTTCACGTCAGTGCTTGAACCAATTTTTTTTTTCGTAATTTTTTTTTAATTTTCCAAGAGTACGGTTCTTACAAACATTCTTTTTCGTCATTTTTTTCTAATTTTCTAGGGGTACGGTTCTTAAAAAAATTTAAACGCGTCTTTATGTTGATTTTCTACTAATAGTTACCAAGCTTCAATTCGATCGAATCTTTATTTTTTGAGTTATCGAGGAAATAATATTCCAGGTGGGTATAACTCGTTAAACCGATTATGCCCAAAACGAACTATAATCTCCCATTCGGATACACAACCTACCCGGAAAATTGCAAGTCCCTATGTCCTTTTGTTCGAAAGTTATCGAGGCAACGGTCACCCATCTACTGAACTCACACAAGGCTGCTTGAATCTCCAACAAAATTTAACCGATCGTGTTAAAACTTAAAACATGGCAGTAGAGTTGGGTTCTAAAGGCTCTCGCAAAATTTCAGCAATTTCAGACGAATAGTTACTGATATATAGAATTTTTTTTTTATTTTCAATGATTTCTTCAAAATTTTTCATAAATACTATCCTCACCAAATTACCAGAATTTTTGCGTTGGCAAAAAAAAATTCAATCGGTTTAGTATTTTTCGAGTTAATGAGGGGAAAAAAACAACCAAATTTCAGATGGCTATAACTCTAAAACCGTTAGGCCGATTATGCTTTTAAACAAACTAAAATGTCGTGTTCAGATGCACATCCTAACCTGAAAACTTCAAGCCGCTTTCTCTTTCTGTTCTCAAGTTATCGTTACAACAAAAATATTTTTTAATAATTTTCTAGCCATACGATTCGCACAAAATTTCACAAACGTGTTTAGGTTCATATTCTACAACTACTCACCAAGTTTCAATTCGATCGGATTTATATTAGTTAAAAACAAAATTATTACTCGGAAACCATTGGGCCGATTATGCCCATTAACGAACTTGTCCGTCGTATTGGGATGCGCCACCTACCCTGAAAATTTCAAGTCGCTAGCTCTTTCCGTTCTCAAGTTCGTGGCAACGGCCGAAGAGAATCAAATTTGACCTCGAATTCTTCATTGGGGAATCGAACCAAATCGTTTGAGACCATTTTCGTCAAAAAATTCGAAAGTTACACACATTTGGGCAAAATGATAACGCGATGTTCCCCAGAACATACGCGCAAAAAACTCACATTCTCTCCTGTATTGGACACTCTTAATTCGAATTTACCATGGTAAATTCGAATTAAGTGTCCAATACAGGAGAATGGACAACATAATTTACCATGGTAAATTCGATTAAGGGTGTCCAATACAGAAGAATGGACAATAGAACATACGCGCAAAAGCTCCTGACTTCACGTCAGTGCTTGTTTTTTCATTAATTCTACAAAACTAAGTAAACCGGTAAAACATTGAATAAAAATGCACCATCCTCGAGTAACAAGCATTTTTATGATCACTATATGTTTTCAAGAATATTGCAAAGTTATTATTCCGATAGAATTAGAAACAAAAAAAATGGTTCAAGCCCTGTGGACAGGAGCTTTCTGGTGCTCTAGTTCAAACAGACAAATTATATCTCCGAAAGTATTGGTTTCTCAGAGTTGAGAATTATATCAATGTATTCTTATGGTAGAACTGCATCATAAAGGAAATTCAATTCAAATAATAGTTTATTTATCAAGATTAAAAGAGCAATCTGAGAATGAGAACTGCACCATGAAAGAAATCAAATTAAAATAGCTGAAATGAATTTGACTCTCTCTTATAGAACAGGATGACATGTACGAGTATGAACACAGATCATATAATAAAGCTTAGATAGAATAATTATAGCATTCTGTGAAAACATAGAAGTACGATTCATTATTGAAATTTAGAAAAACATATCTCCGAAAGTATTGGCTTGTTGGAGTTGAAAATGATATCAATGGATTTTTAGGGTGAAACTGCATCTTAAATAAAAATTGGTTCAAGCCCTGCTATTGGGCGAATGTTCATCTTCCTTGTGGCCCGTACTGACCAGTAAAGAAAAAAAGCAGTATCATGTTGAATACCTTAATATTATTCTGGAACACAAATTTTCCATTACAATAATCTTCATCTAGCTTCTATTTAGTATCAATTCCTGTAGAACGTGATCATAATAAGTGTTTTCCATATAATAAAATGTGTTTGAACTTGGTATGTAGGAAATCTGACATCAATTATTGGAATTAATTGATTTGACAAACAGCCGTCAAATGAGGTAAATAGATTTTTGTGACGATTTTCTGTGACCATAGAACGTCAAAACACGCTGGAACGTGAATTTTAAGCAATATCTTCTGGAATTGAGATCGTATCGAACTGAAATTTTGCACACTCGTGTAGAATGCTTGATTTAACGTCGGTACAAATTTTTTTATTAAAAAATTTTCCAACTGCCCGATCCCAACAATACTTATTGTACTTATTATATCCATAAATTAAGCATTTCATTATTGCATTTCTTGAAATAGGTACCTTTTCAAGTGGATCAACATCGTCCTTCTTTCGACGTCTAAACTATGACTTGATTCTTTATGTTTATGTCTTTGAATTTGTTTTCGGTGGAATTTAAAGAGTTCATAGAATAATCGATGAAAATACTGAGAGAGACCCAGGAAATTTGACACATTTTGTCTTATATCTCCAGAAATTGAAATCGTATAGAGCCAAAATTTTGCACAATGTTGCAAAATACTACAATTGACGTTAGTACAAGTTTTTGTTGCAATCTGATGAATAGTTCACGAAAAAAAAATTTTTTTTTCGAAAAAATTAAAAGAAATATTTTTTTTAAAGTTACCAACATTTCGATCATAACAGAATTTTGCCAAAAGTTGCGCGTTTATATCCTCGAACTGACTACCAAGTTTCGATTCAACATCTTCTTTAGTTCTTGAAATATCAGGGAAATAACCTCAAAATTTGAAATGTCTATAACTTCTAAACCGTCCGGCCGATTTTGCCTGTTAACGAACTTAACCGTCGCATTTTGATCAGAAACCTACCCTGAAAGTTTGAAGTCGATAGGACCTTCGGTGCTCCTGTTATCGTGCCTACGGCCGGAAGGCCGTAGGCACGATTGGACGAAATGATAGGACGATGTTCCCCTAGAACATGCGCCCAAAAATTGAATTTGAAATTTGTTACTTAAAAAAAAATGTTTTCGTTACTCCGAAACCATCTGGCCTATTTTGCCCAATAACGAACTTAACCGAGATATTCATCTCCCTAACCTACTCTGAAAATTTCAACTGCCCTGCTCATTCCGTTCGAGAGTTATTCTAGAAAAAAATTTTTTTGACACTTTGCAGTAACCTGGTCAATACAAAACTTCACATGCGAATAAAGGTCATGATTCTACAATTTGATGCTAAATTTCATATAGATCGAGTGATCGGTTTCGGAAATATTCATAAAAAATGGTTTTACTAAAATCGGCCATAACTCCGAAACCGCTAGATGGATTTCACCCATTAACGAACTCGTCCGAGATATTTACGCTCCAAACCCACCTTGCAAATTTCAATCCTCTAACTCCTTTCGTTGGAGAGTTATCGTGCCTACGGCCGGCCGGACCGGCCGGACAGAATCGATTTCGACCTCAGATTCTTGAGCAGTGAGTCGAACCAAATCATTTAAGACCATTTTCAGCCAAAAATTCGAAAATTATAGACATTTGGGCAAATTGATAAGCACTCTGTTCCGAGGAACTAGAGCGCCAAAAAAAGGAATTTGAAATAGTATATTCTAAAACAAGTTGCAGAATGGGCTGATATTTAAACAAGAATGCGAAATTCGAAATCGAGCGACGAAGGAGCGAGTTTTCGTACGCATGAGTGTTGGAATTGCCTTCTGCAATGAGTATTAGACGATATTTTCTCTATTTCATGCAAGTTTTGTAAAATACTGTTGAAATTTAATGAAAAAAAATGGGTTCAAGCCCTGTGGACAGGAGCTTTCTGGCGCTCTAGTTCAAACAGACAAATTATATCTCCGAAAGTATTGGTTTCTCAGAGTTGGGAATTATATCAATGCATTCATATAATAGAACTGCATCCTAAAGGAAATTCAATTCAAATAATAGTTTATTTATCAAGATTAAATGAGCAATCATGAGAATGAGAAAAGCACCATGGAAGAAATCAAATTAAATCTGGTCAATTTTGCCCAATAACGAACTCAACCGAGATATTCATCTCCCTAAACTACTCTGAAAATTTCAACTACCTACCTCATTCCGTTCGAGAGTTATATCTATGTCTATGGATGAAAAGCAGTCTCACTACTCTCAGATCTCTTACTTTATGTTCAGTTCCGAAATGTAAGAATTTTCTGAGAAAAACTAATATCGGAGCAAACAACTGAGATTTAACTCACTTCGCTCACAATTCTCAGGAACATCATTTGACATTATGACAATTCATATTCATACATAGAATAATATCATTCTGTGACAACGTTGAAATACGATTTATTATTGAAATTTTGAAAAATCATATCTGAGATTTTTCTCACTTCGCTCACAATTCTTCAATTGAACATCATTTGACATTATGACAATTCATATTCATACATAGAATAATATTATTCTGTGACAACGTTGAAATACGATTTATTATTGAAATTTTGAAAAATCATATCTCCGAAAGTATTAGCTTGTTAGAGTTAAAAATGATATGATTGGATTCTCATGATAAAACTTTTTATTAAAAAAAATTTAATTTGGAATTTGTTCCGTAAAAAAAAAATTTTTTTTTTGTTACTCCGAAACCATTTGTCCGATTTTGCCCAATAACGAACTTAGCCGAGATATTTATCCCCCAAACCTACTCTGAAAATTTCAACTCTCTAGCTCATTCCGTTCGAGAGTTATCGTGCCTACGGCCGGCCGGCCGGCCGGCCGGCCGGACCGGCCGGACAGAATGAATTTCGACCACGGATTCTTGATCAGTGAGTCGAACCAAATCGTTTAAGACCATTTTCATCGAAATATTCGAAAATTACAGACATTTGGGCAAATTGATAAGCACTCAGTTCCGAGGAACTAGAGCGCCAATTAGGATTATACATCCTAGTGACTTTTGTATTGTATCTTGGCAGTTGGTGTGACTGTTACGAAAGTTGACAGATCATGAAATTTGAATTGTACGTAGAGCATGAAGATCAGATTGAACAGTTTCCTAATATCATGAATGATTTAAAATTAGCAAGAAGGAAATATCTAGTACCTTATTTTTTTATGAAAATAAAACCTTTCCTCTCAACAATTATTTCGCCTTATCCAGATTATCTTATATTGACAATAATTGACGTGTGTTGAAATTTGATACGATCGAATGTCAGTGCTGACTAGCACAAAACGAAAAATATAACTAGAAACAATGCGGGAATGAGTTCATTCCAGCACTGTTTTTAGTGCTGGAATGAACCCATTACGATACTGAAATAGAGAAAATAAATTCTAGAATATTGAAACAGATCCTAATTACAAAAAAAAAACAAGTTTCGTATGACAATTGCCCAAAACAGGTTTAAAGTACCTACAAATAGTAGATATTCCATAAAACATGTATGAAAGAAGAGACGTAATAATGAAAAATTACCTTGTAATCAATCAAAAATTTCCTGATCTACGTTCATCAAATTTCCTCCTCTCTCGAACTACATAATTATGCTTTCAATATTTACGTAATATTTTCAAACATTTTTGGGTGTGAGGTCCCCGTTGCATCGCCAAAATACGAGTATTTCAACACCAACAATACCAACATAATATTTTTGAAGTTATAATAATAATAATAATAATAATAATAAATTGCCTTTATTTATACTGTAAATATTACAATATTATATATATTATAATATTCCCTTCCGTCAGTCCCGTCTTTAAGTGAGAGAACTGAGCATGATGAAAAGCAGTCTCACTTCTCTCAGATCTCTTACTCTACATGTTCCGTTCCGAAATGTAAGACTTTTCTGAGAAAAACTAATTTCGGAACAAACAACTGAGATTTTTCTCACTTCGCTCACATTTCGGAATACACTTTATTCTCATAATTCTTCGATTGCTGAAATGAATTAGACAATGTCATGTCTCAGGAAAACAAGTTGACATTATAACAATCCATAGATAGAATAATTTTATCATTCTGTGAAAACATAGAAATACGATTTATTTTTGAAATTTTGAAGAATCATAGAACCGAAAGTATTAGCTTGTTAGAGTTAAAAATGATATCAATGGATTCTTATGGTGAAACTGCTTATTGAAAAAAATTTAATTTGGAATTTGTTATGTAAAAATTTTTTTTTTTTTGTTACTCCGAAACCATGTGTCCGATTTTGCCCAATAACGAACTTAGCCGAGATATTTATCTTCCAAACCTACTCTGAAAATGTCAACTGTCTAGCTCATTCCGTTGGAGAGTTATCGTGCCTACGGTCGGCCGGACAGAATTAATTTCGACAACGGATTCTAGATCAGTGAGTCGAACCAAATCGTTTAAGACCATTTTCAGCCAAAAATTCGAAAATTACAGACATTTGGGCAAATTGATAAGCACTCAGTTCCGAGGAACTAGAGCGCTAAATGAAAAAGATCAATAATTTCGGATACGGGAATCGATCACATATTTGCCAAGAAGACGAGTCCCTACCACTGGGCCACAGAAGCACTAAATATTCAATGTGAATGCCGTAACTTGAACTTATGTTATTACTGACCTTTGATACCTTGTCTTTAAAATTCTAATTTCAGAAAAATATCATCATGTTACATATTATTCGATCAAGTTTAAATCGATAACTTGGCTGTAAAATAAGTTACATCATAGACAAGGTATACCAATTCTCAGTAGGTAATGAAAGAACGTCAAAAATCAAAAACTGTTGACAACTTCGCTGGTCGAGTATAAAACCAGTGGACCAGTGAGTCTCGATTCTTCGAATATTTTGGCCATAACTTCACCAATATAGATTCGATCGAGCTCAAACTTTGCACTTTATTGTAAAATAAGGTTTTGAAGGATCTAGCAGAATTTCAACGATATCTGACAGATAGTTTCCGAGATACAGATTTTTTTATCATATATTTTTTCCAGTCATGCGTTCCTCACAAAATGTTGGACAAGTCTTTGTGTCGGTATTTTTCAACTAACGACCTCGCTTCAATCCGATCAGATCAGTATTTTTCGAGTTAATGGGAAATCAAAACTTCAGATGGCTATAACTCTGAAACCACTCGGTGGATTTTGCCCATTAACGAAATTAGCCCACGCATTTGGACTCCAAACCTACTCTGAAAATTTCAACTCTCTAACTCATCGCGTTTGAGCGTAATCGTGCTGACGGCCGGACATCAATTTTGACAATTCTTCATCAGTGAGTCGAAACTAATCGTTTGAGACCATTCTCAGCCAAAAATTCGAAAATTACAGACATTTGGACGAATTGATAGGCACTCCGTTCATTTGAACAGCGCGCTAAAAACTACACTGTTCGTCAACGGTTAATTAGAAGCTAATATTAGCTTATTGCCATCCTGCAATCTTTTGGCAATGTGGAAATTTGATTTATATTTTTCGAATTGAAATATAAGTTAGAAGTATTCAGAGGTTCTTTATCTTTAAGATCTTTAAGCGTGATTGGCTGGTTCATTATCTAGAAAACTTTCCTGAATTCATTGTATGGAGAATTATAATAATTGCAACGATAAATATGCAAAGAAGGGGTGAAGCATTCGCGACAAACTCACATTAGAATAAACTTACCCTGTTCAACTCTTCGTCGTCTGCCATTTTGCCTAACTTTTAATAGAACTTATCACTCTGAACACTATTCACATTCAATTACCACGATTTTTTCAGCCATTTTCGATACACGGGACGACGCATTTTGGATAGCATTTCCATATAGAATGACAATCTGGATTAGATAACTTATGATGAACAGAACGGGGCATGTCGTTCGAGCATAGTTTTCCTCCATTTTCCAATAGATATTATAGCTTATGATGAGATATCACGCAACATGTCCCTCGTACTTATTGAGGAACCCTTATTCGTGTTTGGTTATAGTTTATCAGAGTTTGAATTTCATCGTCGGTTTAATGGCTTAAGAAATTAAGCTTTAATGATTGACTGACATGTCTCCCTAGTATTGTTTGCGGTATGCATACAATTAGGTGAATTTGTAACTAGCTCACGAAAATACGAAAAGGTTCTGAATAATCATTAAAGGATATTTTGGGAGGTGCATTCATCATTCAATGGATTATTGCGCGTATGTTCTGGGGAACATCGCGTTATCATTTTGGCCGAATGTCTGTGGAATTAATCGCCGAAAATTGTCTCAAACGATTGGGTTCGACTACCTGATGAAGAATTCGAGGTCAAATTTGATTCTGTCCGGCCGAACGTTGCCACGATAACTTGAAAACGGACAGAGATAGCGACTTGTAATTTTCAGGGTAGGGTAGGGTAGGCGCATCCCAATACGATGGACAATTTCGTTAATTGGCAAAATCAGCCCAATGGTTTCCGAGTAATAATTTTGTCTACAACCAATACTAATCCGATCGAATTCAAACTTGGTGAGTAGTTGTAGAATATAAACCTAAGGACGCTTGTGAAATTTTGTGAGAATCGTATAGCTAGAAAATTTTTAAAAAATTATTGAAAAATTACGTCACGATAACCTAAGAACGGAAAGAGATAGTGACTTGAAATATTAAGGTTAGGTTGGGAATCGGAATGCGCCATTTGAGTTCGTTTTATAGTTATAGTTTTATAGGCATAATTGGCAAAACGGTTTTGGAGTTATACCCATCTGAAATTTGGTTGGGTTTTGTTTGGATTGGTTCCTCAATAACTCGAAAAATACAAAACCGATCCAATTCAAACATGGTTATTAGTTGTAGAATGGCAACGCGAAAATTCTTTCAAAATTTCGTGAGGATCTTATCACTAGAAAATTTTAAATAAATCATAGAAAATTATTGAAAAAATTCTATATAGCAGAAACTATTCGTCCGATATCGCTGAAATTGCGAGAGCCTTCAGAACCCAACTCTATTACCAATTTCCAAGTTTGAACATGATCGGATCTATATTGTTGGAGTGTGAGTTCCGTAGCTGGATGGGTGACCGTTGCCTCGATAACTCTCGACCGAGAGGAGATAGCGACTTGCAATTCTCAGGATAGGTTGCACATCTGAATGGGAGAGTTACGTTCGCTGTTGGCCGTAATCGGCCCAACGGTTTCGGAGTTATACCCATCTGGAATATTATTTCCTCGATAACTCAAAAAATATAGACTTGATCGAATTGAAGCTTGGTAACTAGTTGTAGAATATCGACATGTGTGTAAAATTTTGTGAGGACCGTACCACTAGAAAATTTCTAAAAAGTTACGAAAAAATTTTTATTTTCTCATGATTCCTTGAGAACGGAAAGAAATAGCGACTTGCAGTTTTCAGGGTAGATTGCGCATCTGAATGCGATATTTAAGATCGTTAAATAGCATAATCGGCCAAACGGTTGTTATTTCCTCAATAACTCAAAAAATACAAATCGGATCCAATTCAAACATGGTTATTAGTTGTAGAACGCGAAAATTCTTGCAAAATTTCATGAGGATCGTAGCAGGTGATCGTAGTGGTGAAATATTCGAAAGCACTTTAAACAAACAACAATAGTAATTTACGTAACAAGTCCGGAAAATAGGGTTTTTTTGGACGAATAGACAAAATTCTAGGACGAGCGTAAGCGAGTCCTAGAAGTCTATGAGTCCAGAAAAACCTTTTTCGGGCGTCTTGCGTACAATATTTTTTCGGCAACCGTGTAGAATAACAAATCAATGAGACGACATATTTCTTTTTTATATATTTTGATTCTTATTCAAATTAAACGGAACAGAAAATATAACATGTTAACTAATTTTATATGAACAGTCAGCCGTTTTCTCATGCTATGGTAACTTCATTTATCAAAAATATACCTACCAAGATTTTCATTTTTGCAATGACCAAAACGACGTGATTCTTCCGGTCTAGTCCGGGAAGTACGTACTTCCCGGACTAGGCCGGGAAATGCTTCTTTCTCAAAGAAAAAGCGTCCGGGAAGTGGGCACTTCCCGGACGATTGCCGAAAATAGTAATTTACGTAACAAGTCCGGAAAATAGGGTTTTTTTGGACGAATAGACAAAATTCTAGGACGAGCGTAAGCGAGTCCTAGAAGTCTATGAGTCCAAAAAAACCTTTTCCGGGCGTGTTGCGTACAATATTTTTAGGGCAACCGTGTAGAATAACAAATCAATGAGACGACACATTTCTTTTTCAGAAATTTTGATTCTTATTCAAATTAAACAGAACATAAAATATCACATGTTGACAACTAATTTTATATGAACTGTCAGCCGTTTTCTCAGTGCTATGGTAACTTCATTTATCAAAAATATACCTACCAAGATTTTCATATTTACAATGACCAAAACGACGTTATACTTCCCGGCCTAGTCCGGGAAGTACGTACTTCCCGGACTAGGCCGGGAAATGCTTCTTTCTCAAAGAAAAAGCGTCCGGGAAGTGGGCACTTCCCGGACGGTTGCCGAAAAAATGTATTTTCTTGTCACCGATACTGAGATAACAAGCACGAAGTAATTGTACATTGCAATATTGATACAATTTAAAATCTTCCTTCTATATGAAAATGTTTAGCAAAGAAGAAGTGACTACTAAGTTGCTACGAAGACAAGGCAATGGTATTGTTTCGCGACAGATCAAAGAATAGTAATGAATTCGTACAGTGTAATTGTATATAAAGGACCAGATGGAAGGAAAATAGGAGGTTCCTTCTTCTGGGTAAAAAGGGGAGATATTAACAACGATTGGGGATTTTGAGCTTAAAACCGACCTGATATATGTTACAACTATACTCTCATTTGTCGTTTACGAAAAAGGGTAGAAATGCATACTAAATCCACCAATCAGTGCAACTTCTAGCGTGTTTTAATCTTAGGAATTCGAAATCTCGAATTCCTCCCACTATCGGACTAATTTTACTGATATAAGTAATCTATCAGCGAAAACTGATATATAACTTTCACAGACTAGGGGTTTTCAAATCGGCTAGACAAAAAGAATAACAGCACTGGCAAATGTGTTAGTTGTTGGATGCATTTTAGCATTCTTTCACAGGAAATAGGCAATAAATACTTCTACAAGGGTCGAAGCTTTACAAGATATTCTACTCGCAGTTATCTTTTCGTAAATGATTATTTTCAAGGGTGAAACCACACATGGTAAACTAAAACCCAGAGCTAAAATCCCCTGATATATGAATATGTTACAACAATACTCTCATTTGTCGTTTACGAAAAAGGATAGGAATGCATACTAAATGCACCAATCAGTGAACTTCTAGCGTGTTTTAATCTTAGGAATTCGAAATCTCGAATTTCTCCCACTATCGGACTAATCTTACGTGCTTTCTGCATTTAATTTATCAGCGAAAACTGATAAATAACTTTCACAGACTAAATCGTCTAGACAAAAAGAATAACAGCACTGGCAATGTGTTAGTTGTTGAATGCATTTTAGCATTCTTTCACAGGAAATAGGCAATAAATACTTCTACAAGGGTCGAAGCTTTACAAGATATTCTACTCGCAGTTATCTTTTCGTAAATGATTATTTTCAAGGGTGAGACCACACATGGTAAACTAAAACCCAGTTAACCCAATAGCCAAATATGCACGTGAGCTCCATTGTTTAGAGAAGCAATTCTGCGTTTCCCAAAATCTGAAGGCATGGGACGTAACAAAGTGTAATCACTGAAAAATCAGAAAACTTTGTCTTCTAAATTGAAGGTATATCCACTGAAAACGTTCGATTGTTCGTACCATTTGGTGATTCACCTTCTGCTTTAAAACTACTTCTTTAATTATCAGTAAACTGGCATTGCGTGCAGCGTGCAGTTGAATTCGCTTCTCTGATAATACACAAATGCAATTGCGATTGCACGATATTCGGACAGTATATATTCCATTATATACTTACTGACAAAGAAACTGCAACACCCATAAGGAGCTGTTTAAATTTAATTTTTTTTTTGTAAAACATAGACAGTATATCAAGGAGTAAATGATTAAAATTTGTAGAAAAAAATCGTGAAGGTTTTTTCATGCAAGCATTTTTTGTTACTTACATATTGTAGTCATTTTTTGCAATTTTTTTAAATTTTACAATAAACCAGCTGTTCTTGGAGATCCAAAGTCGATGTTTAGTTGTTGCCTAGAGCGGAATTTATTGCCAGCTAATTGGATTTGAAAGAGGTCGAATTATTGGTCTACGGGAGGCGGGGTTTTCATTTCGAGAAATCTCTAACCGTACGAACAGAAATTCAACTACTGTTATGTAATGTTGGTAAGCGTGGTTTGATGATGCCCAAAATCGAAGAAGAGTAGGCGCCGGACGTCGAAGGGGCACAAATGAAGTTCAAGATCGACGTCCAAGACTGATGGCTATTAGAGACCGATTTGCGACAACTCGATCTTTGGCTGATGAGTAGTTAGGAGAACAGGACCATCCTGTAACTGTCCGTTAACGGTTTAGCGCCGGATAAGGTCTTTTGGACTGCAGCATTATCAACCCCATCTTGTGTTACCTCTGACGGTTGAGCATCGCCGGCAACGATTACAGTGGTGCAGAGAACGTCAACATTGGAATGTGGATCGTCTTTTCTGATGAATCTCGATTCTACTTGGCTGCACACGATGGCTGAAGAAGGGTTAGACGACGTCGGGGAGAAAGACGTGAACCTCAGTTTGATATTGAGCGTCATTTACACCGGACAGTAGGCGTTATGGGATGGGGTGCTATTGCACATGCAAGTAGGTCACCTTTAGTCTTTATTCAAGGTAACATGACAGCGCTGCGTTACCTTCAAGAAATAGTGGAGCCATATGTTCTCCCTTACCTTAACCGGCTCGGGAATCCAATATTTCAGCAAGACAATGCTCGACCTCATGTTGCCAGAGTTAGTTTAAACTTTTTTGAAGCGACCCATGTGAATCTTTTGCCATGGTCGCCCAGATCCGCCGATCTTTCGCCCATAGATGTTTCGCATGTTTGGGACATCATGTGCAGAAGGCTTGGAAATTTACCCCATCCCCCACGGACTTTGGCGGCTCTGATACATGAACTACAGATAGCTTGGGATAGTATCCCTCAAGAAGAAATAGACCATCTTATTGCATCAATGCCAAGACGTGTTGGGGAGTGTATAGATAATCGCGGTGGACAAACACATTATTAACAAATTTATTTAAAAAAATTGTAAACCCTTCGTTTTTTTCCTTTAAATTTCAATCCTTTACTCCTTGCTATACTATCTATGTTTTACCAAAAAAAAATAAAATTTAAAAAGCTCCTTCTGGGTGTTGCAGTTTCTTTGTCAGTCAGTATATTATTGCCTTTCCACATACTCGTTCGGGAACAGAATCAACAAAATATATTCCTCACACGTTCGTGATTGAACTTACATATGGAATGAGAAACTTCTGAACCATTTCCTGACAAAAATTCTTAAAAAGTCAGGAGCTTTTCCGCGCATGTTCTTCTCTCTATTCACGCCTCACACCTTACTCACTCACGAAATAATGCATGAGCATAGACAAGCCTTCAAGCAGTCTCTTTTCAACCTAGAACTAGATATTATATACGTGAAATATTTCCATAGTAACAACAGATGAAAAATGTTCTTCAACAGTCGCCAGGTCTTTATTGGAATTGTGCAATTCACTAATATCTTCAATATCATTAGTGCATGTTTTCATGTTATTTCCACATTAAAATCTACTTCTCTAAACCTTAAGAAATTAGCCAAAGTATCTAAAAACAGGCGAGAAATGCATGAGGAATTCAGTGCTCGGATCCACGGATGGATCGTAATTCAAATTTCCCGCCTAACCTAACTAATGTGGTCTATTCAATCGTGTTATGGGGTTTTATGCAAGATAACGATGATTCCATCTTCTGAGACGAAGCGTTACTGAAGCATGCTATCAATTTCTACACCCAAGTAGGGGTTGATATTTTACCCTTAGTCATGAACCGAGTTGTGAGAATATTTGGTTCTTCTAATAATCAAACGAAACAACAATGTGTTTTCTGCATAAAACGTGCCGAAACATATGACATTTATGATAATAAAATGACAGGTTGACGAATACAGAATACCCTAAGGCTTGTTTCACATGCATACGGTTCCATTCGGTTCGTTTCGTTTTCGGTTTCAATTCGGTCGCTGGCGACAAGTGTGAAACGGTGCTCCGGTTTAGATTCGGTACCGAATAGAAACCGTACAGCACCGAATACTCCCTCGACACGAATAGGTTTCTATCAGGTTTGGATTCGTGTGTAGGGAATACAGATCAACCGGGGCGTTCACACAAATGCGGTTTAGTTTCGGTTTTAACCATAAAATAATAAATATTTACATATGTTTTCGCCGGCTACGGTGGCATAGTTGGGTAGACCACCTGACTGTGGTGCCGGAGGTCGCGGGTTCGAATCCCGCTCAGGGCATGGATGTGGTGTTGGGTTGTGTGAATGTCCAAAAAATAAATTGAAAGAGTTTGCGATAAAGATTGTTACTGTGTAGATGGCCTACAGTTGCCTAGCACATAAAAAGGATAGAAAAAAAAAAAAAAAAAAAAAACATATGTTTTCTGTCTCGTTCTGTGGTTTTAACCTCAAATCGAGCAGATATCTTTCAAATATAGAAATATAAACATACATATTTTCGGGATATTGTTGCTATCTCAGTATTCATGAGAAAATGATGGTTCACCAAATGTGGATCGACTGATTTCTGCTGTAAATCTAAACCAGGGCTGCGGGACAAAATTTCCGAAAAATATAAAGATCAATTAAAGATGTAGGATGCATTCAAAGATGTATATGTTCAATTTTGAATGGCTTTGATGAATCTGACGTCGCGGAAAAATTGGAATTGTGAGCCCGTGTCGAAAGATAACATCAAACCTAATATGAACCGTATATGTGTGAAAGGCCTTCATTCGTTTTCGGTTGAAACCGAAAACGAACCGAACCGAATGGAACCGTATGCATGTGAAACAAGCCTTAGATGTTGTATATTTTTCATATCAACATTAATATTCTGTTTTATATGTTCGGGAACAATCAGAAACACTCAAAATTGTATATTATGTCCATTTTGACTTTGAATATCAATAAAGGCCTACAAAATGTCAGACATTTTGGGCCCGAAACTAGTAGTGGCAACATTGAATTGAAATTATTCCAATATTTTGTTCCTGAAGTGGCAGCGACCCATTGGCAACCCTGGTAATAATGTATGTTGTTTTGTTGTTCTGTTGTTAGCACTGTGATATATCGGTGAATTACCGATACCGATTGCAGACCCTACCCAATTTATTATTTTATTTTATTGGCTGTTATTTGTTGTTTTTTTCCTACGGTAAGCTATGGATCTTTCATAATATTTGAATTTTATATTTATGAACATATGGAAAAACAACCTTTGTTCACTTTTTTAACTACCAGAATTAGTGTTATTTTCGGTTCTTACAGTAATAATGAAAATTGATATTCTTTTTAACAACTTCAGCTGAGATTCTCACTTCTCAGCACAGCTCAGTTGTAGTACTTGTTTAATTTATCTTAGTTTGATAAGATTCATCTTAGAATTTACCAAGACAATTTCTTTCCCCCTTAACCCAACTGAACATGCTATTAATCAGGTGCTTTATTGAGCATAATGTGAGACTTGTTTATTAACAATATCCGCTATGTTTTATCTTGTTTTTTGTTCAGAATTGTATCAGAGACAACACAATCTATTTTACATCTAGTTGAGAGGAACCATCTATCGTAAAATGAAATTTATTTCTATGCGAAACTGATATGACCAATTCCTCAGGAACTGTATGTTACTTATTTGTTCACGGAATACACGATTTCGCCTAATGGCCTTCATAATTGTTGTGTGAATAAATTGTAAAGAGTGGGCAATATAGAATACAGCCATTGGGAGTTGAAATCACTTTATACCATTCCTTGAAGCTTTATCTCATTAAATCTCGTTTTAGTTATCTACTAGGGTTGCTAGCAATCTGACCAAACATGAAGAAAAATGATTGTCCTTGGAGACAACCTCGTTCTGCTAATGCAGGAACTGTAGGTGCGTACACAATTGTGTTCATTTCAGTGAGAAATGAGAAACAATATTTGCTCAGCCAATTAATATTCTTTCAGAAGTAGGAGCTGTTTCAAATAGTGGCCAATCTTGGAGATCACGATCAGAGTTACGAGGGGATGTAACAAATGGAAAGTTACCTCGTTCTGTTAGTACAAGATCTGTAGGTGAGTACACAATCATTTTGTTCATCTCATTGAGAAATTGAAAACTATATTTGCTCAGCCAACTAATCTGCTTTCAGAAGTAGAAGCCGTTTCAGACAATACCAAATCTTGGAGATCAGAATTGCGTGGTGATGTAAGATTTAAAAAGGTACCTCGTTCTAATAGTACAAGATCTGTAGGTGAGTACACAATAATTTTGTTCATCTCAGTGAGAAATTGAAAACTATATTTGCTCAGCCAACTAATCTGCTTTCAGAAGTAGAAGCTTTTTCAAACAATGCCAACTCTTGGAAATCACAATCAGAGTTGTATGGAAATGGAAGAAATGAGAATATACCAAAAAAACAAAAGAATGACCCTTTTAAAAGAAAGCGACAAATTTCACATTTTTCCTCCGAATTTATTGATATTGAATTTTTATTGGAAAATCCTTTGGAGGAAGTAGTTAAAATGCTCGTAGGAAATGAACATTTCTTCAATTATATTGCCACAAAACTTTCTTCCGACAATATAGTATTGACTGTAAAACTTTTAAGCCGAATATGTGATTGTGATTTCCCACATTTAAGGATTGCAATCTTGCAGAAAAGTTGTTCTGGTTTTTTGCGTAATTTGCAAGCTTATATTTCAAGTTTAGTGGTTCAAACTGCCAAAGACATAAAATTGAACTCATATTACTGGACCGATCCTGATTGTTTCTGGGACAACTTGACGAGAGTTTGTGATGTTCTGTTGAGGGAAATTCCTAATTTTTTTGTGGATAATGCATTGAAACTTGTTAAGATTACGTTGATGAATATACCACATATTGAAGCAGAGCATCAAGTGCAAATTTGTGATAAGACCAAAAACGATTTGAAATGTATGATTTCCAGAGCTGAGAAAATTTTAACAGCTAGGTCGTGTCTTCGTGAAAAGACAGAAATTCAAGATAATGGTGAAGAGGAACCTCCCGAAGATTTTCATGACATTAGCATTTTTCCAACAAGTGCCGAATTAATTAGTACAAACAAACCCTTTCTCAGAAAAAATATTGTCAAAGGTCCTTACAAAACTGTTTATCACTATTTAGATGTACAATTTCGTTTGTTACGAGAAGATTTTGTTGGTCCTTTGAGACTTGGAATACATGGTCATTTGTCTGGTAAAAAGAGAAGTGATTTACAAGACATAAAAATTCATCTGAAGGTACAATTTCTGAATCCAGTATCAGTCACAGAAGATTATTGTGTCTTACTTCAGTTTCACTTCGGCGGCAATTTGAGTAACTTCAAATTTGAAGATTCTAGAAAATTCATGTATGGATCTTTAGTATGTTTCACAAAGGATAATTTCAATTCGGTTATATTTGGTAGGATAGTGGAACGTGCAGATGAAAATTTGGCAAAGGGGCAACTTGTAATTGGATTCACTAAGACCGAAGAGTTAGCCTTTAATTCAGATTATATTATGGTTGAATGCAGTATTTATTTCGAGCCTTATTATCATGTGCTCAAAGTCTTGAAGCGAATTGTGGAGGAAGATTTCCCAATGAAAAATTATATAGTACACGTTGACAGAACAGTATTGAATCCTAGCTATGGTGATCCTTTAGTTCCATATAAAATTCCACAAGAAAGTCCATGCTACATTTTTAGTCCGGCCGTAAGTCCCACATTCAATGGTTTGAATAAATCTCAAAATGACGCATTTGTTGCTGCTTTGACAAGACAGTTCTCAATAATTCAAGGCCCTCCAGGAACAGGTAAAACCTATGTTGGTTTAAAAGTAGCAAAAACATTACTGGAAAACTGTGATGTTTGGTTTCGAGATTCACCGATGTTGGTAATTTGCTACACTAATCACGCACTTGATCAATTTTTGGAGGGATTGATAGGCACTACGGACAAAATAGTAAGAATTGGAGGACAATCTAAAAATAAAAATTTGGAAAGTTTCAATCTTAGAAAACTACATGTAAATATTGACCAATCTATTGTCTGGGATGCAAAAAAACGTGTTACTAGATGCCTAGACAGTATAAAAATGATCTCTAATACTTTGTGTGATATTGAACAGTACGATTCTATTCTGGGTATTCGTCATTTGGCTGCTGTTATTCCAAATTTCTCTAAGAGCTGGTTGGCTAATGCTACGGATAAAGATTTACTGGAATGGCTATTAGACAGGAGACTGAATAAGAGATGGTTATCGCAAGATTTGTGTCTAAAAGAGAAAATTGACTGTATCGACAAGCGTATGTCTCTGTTGGAGTCGCAAATTATGGAAAATAATGAAAACTTCTTTGAGTATATGAATTTAGTAAAGGAAAATGACGGATTGAGAGCAGTATATGAGTTTCTGAAGGTAATTCCCCGCAAGTTCGAATGTTGTATCATATTGCGTCAGTATATTATTTTGGGTCAGTAAATTTACTGTATTTTTTCAGATGAAATTGGCTGGGGCGCCACGAAAAATCACTGAGGTGCCATTAGATACTGATGCTACGAAAAGTAAATATATCCCTCTGAATGAAAGATGGAATTTATATTTTTATTGGTTGAACTTGTGCAAAGAAAATTTACGTGTAGAATATGAGGAATATAATTTGAAATACAGGAATGCATATGAGGACTACAATGAAATAAAGGAAATGGAAGATGCTCAATTCATTAAAACAATGAAAGTTATTGGAATGACCACTACAAGTGCAGCAAGACTCCATTCCTCGTTACAATTAGTGAAGAGTCCAATTGTTATTGTGGAAGAAGCTGCTGAAGTTTTAGAGGCCCATATTGTTTCTGCTCTAACTAAACATTGCCAGCAGTTGATATTGATTGGAGACCATCAACAGTTGAGACCCAATGTTGCTAATTATGAAATTGACAAGGAATATAAGTTGGGGATAAGTTTATTCGAAAGGATGATAATCAATAAAGTTCAATATTTCACACTTGATACTCAACACCGAATGAGACCAGAAATTTCGTCTTTGATCAAACCTTCCATATACCCAGATTTGAAAGATCATGAATCAGTGTTGTATAGACCGCCGATAAAGGGAGTTGAGAAATGTTTGTATTTTATTGATCATAAAGTCCCGGAAGAATCTATCAACTCATCATCGAATTCAAAAAAAAATATTCATGAGGCAAAGTTCTTAGTTCAATTAGCCAGGTATCTTTTACTTAACGGATATGAATCTGATCAAATTACGATTCTAGCAGCATATTTGGGACAAATGTTTGAAATACAAAAATTGAAGAGGGAATATGACCTCGAAAATGTTAGAATCTCTGTACTCGATAACTACCAAGGGGAAGAAAGTGATATAATATTGCTGTCCCTGGTTAGAAATAATGAAGACTCAATTGGTTTCCTTTCTATAGAAAACAGAGTATGTGTCGCCCTATCTCGTGCTAGGAATGGACTCTACATTATGGGTAATATGTCTCTTCTATGTGAGAAATCTAAGGTGAGGATTATTGTATTTACAAAATGAGGATCATCATTTTCCCAAATGAAGAACCTTTGTAATCATGCAGCGATTGTAACTCCTCTCCAACATTTTAGTTTGTGTTGTGGAGTACAGTGTAAACTCGATTAACCGGACTAATTGTTATCGTTAGACATTCAGATTATCAAATATCCAGATAATTGAATGTGTAAAGAAAAGCGGTTTTTGTATTTATTATTGCATAATACATAATGCTAGGTTTTTATTAGAAACCACAAAACCATAACAACTTTGATATAAATGGACGAACAAGTAGGCAATAGTTAGTAACGTAATGGATGTAGCAAAATTTTCTTTTCGTAACCTGCGTTACACGACATTAGTGCACCTAAGTAGTTACTTACTGTTTTATAAAGAATCTTGCCCACATCAAAATCAAGTTTTTTACAGCATATACTAATTTATTCTTCCTTATGACAATAAAAAACGGATTATTAAGTAATCGATACTATTTTTCTTTTGAATACTTTCAGCTCTGGGTGAAAATCAGGGAAACGCTTCTTGCTCAGGAAGCCGTTGGATCTGCCCTCAGTTTGATGTGCCAGAAACATAGTAAGATAACTATGGTTTCTACTGCAAACGATTTCAGTTCAGTGCCAGAAGGTGGATGCAATCAGATTTGCAATTTTTCCTTACTTTGTGGACATAGATGTAAAAGGCTGTGTCATGTTTTAGACAAGGAGCATGAACAGTATATTTGTCCAGCAAAGTGTAATAAGTAAGTGAACAGTTTAATCAAGATCTTTCTTTTCACTAACAAGAATGAGATCGTCATAATGATTATTATCATACAGGGTGTTCTACAAGCTTTATTACAAAATTTGGCAGATAGCTGTGCTAATGCTAAACTTTTTTTTTCCTATGAACATAGGTGCAAATCGTTTTCGTTTAGAAGAAGATATATAAGCATTTGAAAAAACATATTTTCATGTTCGAATTACAATAAGTAGGCTAATAAACGAAAATACTGGTTGATATGGCAACTTGTATAATTTTAATTGTTCATTTGATACTTGTCGTTCGCTCTGAATAAACAATGCATTCTTTCCGAACTCAGGAATATGCAAATATTTTGTTTGTATATGGGTATTCGAATGGAAACTCCAGAAAAGCTCTAGAATACCAAAGGAAGTATCCAAATAGACAACAACCTTCCCGCACAGAAGGTGCATAATTCTGAAGAATTCGAGGAACATGTAATCTCACTCAAAAAAAAAATATAAAAAAACACTGACGTGAGGTCAGTATTCTTTGGCGCGCGTGTTCACGTATGTTGGCTAATTTGAATTGAATTTTGAGTGTTTCAAGTTCAGAGGATAGAACGAGCCGGAGATCTACCCAGAGGGTAGTGGACACCATTCACTGTCGGGTCATAAATTAAGAGTGCTTTGTCTAAGCAGGCATAAGGATAGAGTAACAAACTTGACCATGAACACAACTGACTTTCCTTAGTCGCACAAGCTCCTAGGAGCTTCTGAGGTATCTCCTTGGGGAAGACTTGGGAGGGTCAGTATAATCATAATCATGTTTATAGCACGCCAAAACAGATTGACCCCACGACAATGCTCTTTTAGCAGTTCTATTTCATTATGAAGTTAATCTGCAGTTGGGGCGCGTGCTATAAATATGATTATACTAACCCTCCCGAGTCTTCCCCAAGGAGATACCTCAGAAACTCATGGAGCTTGTGCGACTAAGGAAAGTCAGTTATGTGCTTTGTCAACTTTGTTACTCTGTCGTTATGCCAGCTTAGACAAAGCACTCTTAATTTATGACCGAACAGTGAATGGTGTCCACGACCCTTAGGGGAGATCTACTGCTCGTTCTATCCACTGAGCTTGAAACACTCATAATTCAATTCAAATTAACCAACGTGATCACGCGCTCCAAAGAGTACTGACCTCACGTCAGTGCTTTTTTATATTTTTTCGAGTCCCTTTAACGAATCTGGCTATCGATACAGTCTGGCTATTAGTTCCTGACGTGAAGTCAGGAGCTTTTGCGCGTATGTTCATGGTTACCTTGGTGAATTAATTCACCATGGTAAATTCGATTAAGAGTGTCCAATACAGGAGAATGGACAATAGAACATATGTGCAAAAGCTTCACGTCACGTCAGTGCTTGAACCAATTTTTTTTTCGTAATTTTTAAAAAAATTTTCGAGGGTACGGTTCTCACAAAATTTTACGCGCGCCTTTATGTCGATATTCAATAACTAGTTACCAAGCTTCAATTCGATCGAGTCTATATTTTTTGAGTTATCGAGGAAATAATATTCCAGGTGGGTATAACTACGAAACCGATGGACCGATTATGCCCAAAAACGAACTCAACTTTCCAATTGGGATGTGCAACCTACCCTGAACATTGCAAGTCCCTGTCTACTTTTGTTCGAAAGTTATTGAAGCAACGGTCACCCATGCAGCTACTGAACTCTCACAAGGCTGCTCGGATGTCCAACAATATAGATCCGATCGTGTTCAAGCTTGGAACTTGGCAGTAGAGTTAGTTTTTGATAAAACATAATACAAAACCTTTCAAAAGTCCCCTTTCACAAATATACTCCTCTGTAGCCGCATGGAACTCTTGAAGAAGAATCGCCTCCGCTAATTTTCAAAGATATTCACTCTTTTTCTTTGAAATCACCTCAATATTTGATTTCAAAAAGGAAAATGTCGACCCTCCTGCCCTTAGGAGGGTCTCTTTCGAAACCAGGTCTGGCCAATCCGAACGATGATTATTCAGATGTTCGAAGACCGGTACAGGACCCTAATGGATGATGATAGCCCTATCATCTATATATCATCAGTCTATATTTTTTGATTTATCGAGGAAATAATATTCCAGATGGGTATAACTCCGAAACTCTTGGGCCGATTATGGCCAACAGCTAACTTAACTCTCTCATTCAGATGTGCAACCTACCCTGAAAGTTGCTATCTCCTTGCGTTCGAGAGAGCAACGGTCACCCATCCAGCTACTGAACTCACACAAGTCTGCTCGGATCTCCAACAATATAGATCCGATCGTGTTCAAACTTGGAACTTGGTAGTAGAGTTAGGTTCTGATGGCACTCGCAAAATTTCAGCGATTTCGGACGAATAGTTTCTGATAGATATAATTTGTTTCAATGATTATTTGAAAATTTTCTAGTGATACGATCCTCACGGAATTTTGCAAGAATTTTCGCGTTGAAATTCTACAACTAATAACCATGTTTGAATTGGATCGGTTTTGTATTTTTCGAGTTATTGAGGAAATAACAACCAAATTTCAGATGGGTATCACTCCAAAACAATACACTTTTTCAAATGCTTGTATCTTCTATACGAAAACGAATCGGACCTATAGTATATTCCAATAGGATAACAAATGTTTAGATTAAGCACGGCTATCATCTACCAAAGTTGGTCGTTGAGCTTATAGAACATCTTGTATAACTCCTAAATAGTTAAGTTCCGAAGAAACCCTTCGAATGCCTTACAAGAGAGTCTACAACTAGGAATACCCCTAGCTCTACCCACTGAACTCGTACTCGGTGACTTTAGACGTGTTACAGCCAGGGCTCCCAGGAGGAATAGTTTCTTCAACTTAATTTTTGGAAACAGATATACTATATTTAAAGAATGCCATAGTAACAATATCAATGGTTTGTTTGATAATTTTTCAGAAAAACAAAATTTTAGTTTTTGGTGTTGTAATCGTTTTCAATAGTACTATATCTTGCTACATGTCCTACAGCTATCCACAGCAGTAATACGCTCCATTGTCACCCATGCATCCTAGCAAAGACAAAAACTGATGAGGCCACCACATGCAGTCAATTGCAGGAACTGCAGTGGCTTGCCTGTGTTGGTGTCACAGGAGATAGCTATTCTACATTTCTACTATTCATAGCAGCTCTTTGGAGAAATACTCCAGGGCATAGGCAAAAAGATTAGTGGATTGCTCACCATCCTATACCAGAAAGCTCCTGCAGCTGCCACAAGCTGAATGGTGGGACTGCTGACAGGGCACTGTCGGTACAAATACTACTTGTATCGCAAGGGCAAGTCAGCAGACGAAACATGCAATTTTACAAATGGGTAAGCCAGTTCTGAATCCTCACGACGTGATAGTCAAGGCTCCTAAGAACCCCATAAGGTATACTAGCACCATTGACAATGTCCTTAAGATTGAATAAGTAGGGCAATAAAACAAAAGAGCGAATCGGTCCCAAATCTGAGGGGCTGGACCAAGCCATGCAACCCCATGCTAATAATAATAATAAATTTGGTTTATGGGATTGAGGTTCAGTTATGGACAAAAAAAGAAGTCGCTCCAATACGATTTCGTGATTCTGAAGGTTTTATTTTCGACAGGGGGCCCCTCGTCTTCTTCATGGAATTTTTTTCTAAATAGGCATCCTTTCACAATTTTGTGCAAGTAGAGCTTGCGCATTGAGTTCACCAAGGCTAAGTTTTATGTGTATGTGTGCTTCAGCCATAGGCCACAGGCATTGTATCCTTTCCATTTGAGTGGCAGCAAGTCGTTGGCAAGTTGATTGCCAAAACAATTCCATTACGGAAATATGGGACAATACTATTGTTCGCAAGAATTTTCAACTTTTCATTACACGTTACAGCTATATGTCGGAGTCGTTCTTAATAATAAAGTATTATCCTTCAAGTCTGTGCTACGGAATGTCATGTTTCCCTACATTGCATCATGAACTGTTCACAAAAAGCCATTCTCGTGGACACAGGCGTGTACCGCAACATGCTTATGTTGAATCTTGTCTTCATATCTGGGTTGATGAAAATAATGACAAAAAATTATCCTATCAAAGCCGGGGTTCCGCAAGGAAGTGTATTGGGTCCGATCCTATATGTGCTGTACACTTCTGATTCACCAACAGTAGGAACCTTTGCAGATATATATCTTTATTATTTTGATTGGGAGCTTTAGGTAGTTAGCAGAGGTTAGTGTAACATGTTACCATACAATTCAACGTATGATTCAAGAGCTTAGGCAAAAACCCCAGCAAAAAAAAACCTGTCTCCCCGTGAGTGTTGTGATTTGTAAAAATTTTATTTGTTTACGAAATTAGCTGAAATTCAAAATATCGATAGATATTTCTTTTTATATACTTTCAGGCTTCTTTGTGATTCCGACATAAGTCATATATGTAGAAAGATGTGTGGTGAAGAATGTGGCCTGTGTCAATATCCGGAAAATGTAATATTAGACTGTGGCCATGAGACAGTAATGCCATGTCATATGAATCCTCAAGATTACGAATGTAGAACAAGAGTGCAGGTCATCCTCCCTTGTGGTCATGATGCAATAAAACCTTGCTACATTGAATCCAAACTATACGAATGTAGAGAACCATGTGATGGTCGGCTTAATTGTGGTCATTCTTGTTCGTTGAAATGCCATACATCTAAAGATCCAGATCATTTAGTGGTGAGGATTAATTTTATATTTTCTACAAATTTCTTCCAATGATGAAACAGAAAATATTCGTTTTTTTCTGAGGAATTGTAGAATATATTCAGTTTGAAACGAATGTTTACAATGTATACAGTAGAAATGATTTCCTGAAATTCGGAGATTATTTTATTGTAAATTACATATGCATACAAAACAGTTGTTCCAAGTAATTTTTTATTTTTCCAAAATGTGTAGTAATACTGTAGCCAGTTTAACTAGAATTGACTTCACTGTAATTGGATAGATTGATTTTTGTGTTGAAATATATTTTGGGCTACTCCGAAATAGAAATCGAAATACATGAACTTTAGGCCCATTTTTGGCGCTCTTGTTCCTTAGAACAGAGTGCTTATCAATTTGCCCAAATGTCTGCACTTTTCGAATTTTTGGCTTTAAATGGTCTCAAACGATTTGGTTTGATCAAGAATCCGTGGTCGAAATGGATTCTGTCCGGCCGGCCGGCCGTCCGAACGATAACTCTTGAACGAAAGGAGTTAGAGGATTGAAATTTGCAGGGTAGGTTTGGGGCGTAAATATCTCGGACGAGTTCGTTAACGGGCGAAATCCACCAAGCGGTTTCGAAGTTATGGCTGTTTTTAGTAAAAATATTTTTTATGAATATTTCCGAAACGGATCACTCGATCTTCCTGAAATTTAGCATCAGATTGTAGAATAATGACCTTTATACGCATGCGAAGTTTTGTATTGATGGATTGCCGTAAAATGTCAAAAAAAAAAATTATTTAAAATTTTTTTTCTACAATAACTCTCGAACAGAATGAGCTAGGCAGTTGAAATTTTCAGAGATGGTTTGAGAGATAAATATCTCGGTTAAGTTCTTTAGTGGGCGAAATAGGCCAGATGGTTTCAGAGTAACGAAAAAAAAAATTTATTTAACTTACAAATTTCAACTTCAGTTTTTTTTAAGATGCAGGTTCTCCATAAAAATCAATTGATATCATTTTCAACTCTAACAAGCTAATACTTTCGGAGATATGACTTTTCGAAATTTCAATAAAGAATCGTACTTCTGTTTTCACAGAATGCTATAATTATCATATCTATGAATTATTATATGATCTGTGTTCATACTCGTACATGTCATCCTGTTCTATTAGAGAGAGTCAAATTCATTTCAGCTATTTCAATTTTATTTCTTCCATGGTCCTCATTCTCAGATTGCTCATTTAATCTTGATAAATAACAACAAATCTTGTCAAATTTTGAACAAGAGCGCCATAGCTCCTGTCCACAGGGCTTGAACCAATTTTTTTCTTATAGTTAGCACGACATCCAGTGATAATACAGTAATATAGAATTAGTATCAATCCTACATACACGACAAATAAATTGGTTCAAGCACTGACTTGAAGTCAGGAGCTTTTGCACAGGTGTTCTATTGCCTATTCACCCCTATTGGACACTATTAATCGAATTTGCCATCGATATTTACCGTTTTCTCGGCATTCTACAAGTATTTATCAAGTTTTAATTGGATTGGATTTGTATATTTTGAGTTATAGAGGAAATAACAACATTTCATTTGGCCGATTATGCCTATTAACAAACTCAAATGTCGCATTCGGATGTGCAACTTACCCTGACAATTGCAAGTCGATATCTCTTTCCGTTCTCAAGCTATCGTTCGAAAAATAATATGTTTTGATTTTTTTTTCTTGTCATACAATCCTCACAAAATTTCACATACGTCTTTATGTCGGTATTCTACAACAAGTTACCAAGTTTCAATTTGATTGTATCTGTACTGGTTCAAAACAAAATTTGTATCCCTGAAACCGTTGGGCGATTGGGTCCCTTAACGAACTTGTCGGTCGCATTTGGACGTGCCACCTACCTTGAAAATTTCAAGTCGCTATCTCTTTCCGTTCTCAAGTTATCGTGGCAACGGCCGGCCCGGCCGGACAGAATCAAATTTGACCTCGAATCCTTTCATCAGCGAGTCGAAACTAATCGCGTTCGAGACAATTTTCGGCAAAAAATTCGAAAGTTACGACATTTGGACAAAATGATAGCACGCTGTTCCCCAGAACAAGCGCGCAGAAATAGTGTTGAACAGTGGTTGATTTCACTGCCATTTATCAATGTTAAAACATCGAAATGTACATTTCAATTTTTGCATAGGTATATTCCCTGCAATTGCAGGCAGATAGGTGTATAAGGGTTACAACGAAATTTTGAAACTTATTAGTTACTTGCCTAAGATTTTCGCTGATTTTTTAATCTAATACTAGCTGATATCTATGTATTTCTAATACAATTTTGCCTCCCTCCTCTGTACACACGCTGTACTCCATAGTTTAATTTTTCAGTATAAATGCAAAAAGCCTTGTACCAAATTCAAGGTTGGATGTACAAATCTGGAATATGATGCCCATAAATGCTCAAAGTTATGCCATGAAAAATGTGAACCTTGCAAAAATATCATCAAAAAATCTAGAACTGTTTGTCCCCACTATTACGATGTAGCATGCAATCAAAATGTTGATGAAATTGTATGTTTAAAACCTTGCAAAATAATATTAGCTTGTGGACACAAATGTCTCAATACCTGTGGAGATACATGTTCTACAACATGTACAAAGATGGTGAGAATAAAGTATTTTCTAAGATTATTCAATATTATTAGTTTCATATTTGAGAATTTATGAGTGAATTCTTGCAATACGTAATTAGTCATTCTTCAGAAGTGAATTATCGATACAACTTTTCGGCTACATATGTTTCAAAAACATATTTATGTTTTTTAAATCTCTTTGGAGGAATTAAATATTGAACTTTCCTGTACAATATTAGTTGTTTCATTAAGATAGAATATGCCTCATATCTCAAATTTTAACAAATTTATATTTTTTTAGAAGATTATGTGATGAAACTTACAAGTACTTACAGCTAAAGTTTAATCAAATGTATCATATTAATCATTTTTGTATGGTAGAGTAATTGACTTGGGAGCGGAAGCCCCAAGTTCAATTCCGAGGCTAGGAAAGAAATTTTCTAGTCACGGTAATCGCCACCATTCGCTGTTGGGTCAAAAATTAACAGTGCTGTGCCTAAGGTGGCGTAAGGACACAGTAACAAAGCCTACACAGAACACAACTGGTTCTCCTAACTCAGGGCAAGCTCTTAGAGCTTATGAGGGGTCTCCTTGTGGAAGACCCAGGAGGATCAGTATAATAATAATAATAATAATAATTGTATTATTAATCCCATTCTACTAATTTTTGTGAATATAACAAAGAGCAATCCTTACTTCACATTTAGGATTCTTATGAGATAATTTCATTAAAGGTGGAAAAGAAAGTACCTGGATGCAACCATTTTGTCAAAGTGCCATGTTATGTGGAAGCAGATAAAATATATTGTAAGAAGAAATGTCCCAAAAAATGTTCCAGGGTCATGGTGTGTGGACATATTTGTGGAGGAATATGCAAAATGAATTGTGACCCGTACAATTGCAAAGAAATGGTGAAAGTAGCCTTGTTAGCAAAATGTGGACATATTATTGAGGAGGTTCCATGTTTTGTTAATACATTATACAAAACGAAAGGTAAAAAAACTCCCATATATAAACGTCCACTGGTGGGGAAAGGCTGTGGCGTGGGCGTTTATATATCGCTCCTCGGGAAGAACAATGAAACAACTGCAAACTTTCAGAACTTCAATGGTCAATCGCGTCATTAAGGCCAAATAACCTTATGTTGGTCTTAATGATGCGATCAACTGAAATTCAGAATTTCAGTGATTAAGGCTAACTCTGATGGTTATTTGGCCTGAATGACTGAAATAAACCATCATTTAGCCTTAATGACGCGATTGGCGATTGATGTTTTGAGGGTTTGCAGTTGTGTCATTGTTCTTCCGGAGTAGCGATACATCCGCTCAGGCCAGCTATGGGAGGCTTAACACAGCTCGGTTTAGTTGAATTTGTGAGAGCTACAGAGTACTGATGCAGGCCAATAAGCCAGAAACGCGTCTGCTCTTACTTCTTGACAAATAAATGATATCCCATGGGGTTAATTTAATTTGTGAAATATATGCATAAGTATATTAATCATAGGAATCCATTTTGAAGACTCTATTGGTCAAACGCTCTGGACTTCTTGATTTATTAACAACGGTATTAGCCATTTTTCAATATTATTCTATTTTTCAAAGAGATAACTGAGAACCTTTCATAAAGAGCCTTATGATCTCAGCCTTGTGTTGGATAAATACTGTCCAGCTTGAAGAACATATCCTTCAGGAAGTTTCTCTGAACATACAACAATTTGTCTTATATGTATCAGGTGTCCCAATTTCGTTGTTTAAAAAACACAAGTTTGTAATATAACTCGAAAAGTAACCACAATAAAAATAAATTGGTAACACCAGTAGATTCTACTAAAAAAAGTGCCTGTAGAAGGTTTTTGTTTCAAGTCGATAGCTTCAGTATTAAAGAAGTTATGAGTACCTTTTGTTTCACGCCATTTTCCAATTTTCGCTCCTAACTCGAAAACAGTTGAACTTATGATATGAGGTTGCGGTTTTTACCAAATTGTTTCTCTCAAAAATCGAGGCCGCAAATGTGCAATCCAGATTTATCTAGCTCAAAGGGATTATGAGATCCCCTCACTAAAGAAGGACAGCAGATACATTGTACAAGGAATTCCAGATCAGGCAGCCATATTATTCAAGTCTGAATGATGCAATCCGGTTCCTCAAAATCTTTGCATACTCTATAGATCGGTGCAAGCATTCTCTTCACGGCAATTGTTTTTGTATTGATGCGGATTGTGTACTGAATGTTGACTTAAGGCGGAGGTTACACAGTCAATCTGCCATCAATCTCGCAGGGGTTCTGTCCGTGACCTTGATGACGATGAGACTGATGCGGATTGGTGAACTGACGAAGCACATTAATATTCCATCAATCCATTAGCCTGTCAATATGATATCAATCCATGATCTATGTGATGCGAGACTGATACCAGATTGACCATGTAACCTCCGTCTAAGATCAAATTCGACACCCAAATCTCTCACCTGATTCGTCCGCTCCAGCACCACATTGTCAATGGAGTAGCTTTAATCAATTATTATGGTAGTCTTCCTTGTAAATATGACCAGCTTACAATACATAATGTTGGGAGAGACTATCCGCCGTATTCACAAAACATTCAATCTCCAGTCTCCAGTCCTAACTGAGGTCCTCAGTTAAGGATAAATCTGAATCGCAACCTCAATTAACGTATTTAACGGTGGTGAAACAGGCATATTCCACGTTCATTTTTACGTTAACTGAGGTTGCGATTCTTATTTATCCTTAACTGAGGACCTCAGTTAGGACTTAACGGTGATTGAATGCTTTGTGAATACGGCGGTATGTTTTTTGTCCACTACAGGTTCAGTTTGTCAAGGTAGTCAGTGAAGATCAAGAAATAGCAGAACAGTTCATCACCTATATCCTTAATGAAATGTGGGAAAGACCCGTGAACAGGAAGCTTTGGCGCTCTTGTTCAAACTTTGACAAATCATATCTCCGAAAGTATTGGTTTCTCAGACTTGGGAATGACATCAATGGATACTTATGATGGAACTGCATCATAAAAGAAATTGAATTAAAAAAAGTGCCATTAAAAAAAGAACCTGCACCAAACCGATTCTACCCAATAACGAACTTATCCGAGATATTCATTCTTCAAATCTACTCTGAAAATTATATTATACCAATTGAAACAGCCAATATTCCAGTTTTGTTTTTACTGGAGATATTCTAAACCCAATTTGATTATCTTACCAAAGTATATATTTCCATCATCATATGGATTATCCAAGGGCATTATATTATCACGATTCCTTTCCGGGCATTTTTCGTTATGCGGATGCGCAGATGAGAATTATTTAACTGCTGGTGTTTTCGTCTGAGAGGATTGGGGTTTTCAGGTGGAGGATGTTATTCCTCCATAGAATCCCCTGGTTAGAGTCCGCGCATGCGTGGTTTCCAGATGCGATTTCTCCTGAACCATTGGTGTTGGAGAATGAGAGTTTTGTGTGAGGTGTGTGATGAGAGGACGTTCAGCCACTGGTGGATTGCGCATGCGAAGAAGAGATGTTGTATGTTGGGTTGTATGTGTTATGTTGGGATTGCTTTTAGGACTATGGGTCTGGTGCTGAGCCATACTTGTGAAGTTTTAAAAGAAAATTCATGGCAATTCTGTGCACAGACAAGTCGTTTCGGGGGAAATAGCGTTGTTTCCAAGTTGGAGCACAGATTAACCAGATGCGCCACTCCCAGTATTTATGAATGAACTGAGCTGACGCGTAATGTTGACCATGGAATTCTCGGCACCCCCAAATAGTTCCTAGCTCCTAACTATTTGGGGGTGCCAATAAACTCGCAGATATAGGATCACGTGAACTCTCGGCCAATTACAACTATGGTAGAGGCAGAACGACGTTCATTCATAAATGTATAACAACAAACGGAAAGGTTAGCTAAAATACTCAGCTTATGTACGAAAATTTGTAACTCAAGTGGGATTAATTTAATCAAATTCATAAAGAGTAATGAAGACGTTTAAGATGCAGTTTGTGGCGTATGTGCAAGAAATAAAAGAAATATGATATATGTGAAGTTGAGGTTAAAGTTTGTTTAAAGATCGAGAACGCAGTTCATTTCTCTCTGTCATTTTACTACGTCTTCACGGGTAGTAAAACTGAAGGTCAAACCTACGTGCGTCCTGCCAAATGTCGATTGCACTATCTGGTAATCTGTGGTTGGAGTGTCCGTACCGTAACCCTGTGGCCATTTTTGAGATTTATGTTACCGCTGTCGGGCATTTTTTGTTATGCGGATGAGCAGACGAGAAGTGATTCAAATGCTGAAGTTTTCCTCTGAGAGAATTGTGGTTTTGAGGTGCAGGATGCTATTCCTCCATAGTATCACCTTGGGAGGGTCCACGCATGCGTGGATTGAAGCTTTTAGCCACGAGTAAGATTGCGCATGCGCAGACGATAAGTGGCTCTTTTTGGGTTGTATAGCTTATGTTGTGTGTTGTTTACGTCTAGCGGTCATGGATTTGGTGCTGATCCGATATTGTGCTGTTTTAAAAGAAAATACATGGCAGATGAAATGAAAATATTCACTAGCACCTAATGCCACTCATAAAATCTATTGATTGTTGAACAAACCTCTTATTGGGTCTTGTCAATCCAGATATCTGAAAACTGGTAGCATAGATCACGGCCTTCTCGTTATCTCAACACATAACATACCAGAGAAAATCATTGGAATATTGTCACTGGAGAGGTCCCATCTCTAGCTGTAACCTAAGTGATAAATGCTTATTCCACAATTTTACTATTTCCATTAGGCTTTCTGTGAAGTACTAATAATATAAATTCTCCATTCCAGGCGAATCATCAGCAGAGGACCTAACATCGTATTGTAACGTACCATGTACAGAATTATTGAATTGTGGTCCCGAAGATAAACATTTATGCAGTGGTTCATGTGGATCTTGTTTCCAAGGACGGATTCACAAAAGATGCACAAAAAAATGCAGTCGAATATTAATCTGCACTCATGAATGTAAAGGTTTTTGTCGGGAGGCATGCAGACCTTGTTTGATGAAATGTTCTTACATGTGTAAACATATTGTTTGTAAGAAGCGATGTGGTGAGCTCTGCATCAAATGCAAAGAACAATGTTCTAGAAAATGTAAACATCAAAAATGTAGCAAGTTGTGTGGAGAAATTTGCAATGTTCCTCCTTGTGAAGAGGCGTGTGAGAAAATACTTAAATGTGGTCATCCTTGCATTGGTTTCTGTAGTGAGCCATGCCCACCGTTGTGTCGAATTTGTAATAAAGAAATCGTCGAAGAATTATTTTTTGGAGCAGAAGATGAAGAGGATGCACGGTTCATTTTATTGAATGATTGTGGACATATACTTGAAAGTTCTGGTATGAAACAATGGATGGAAAAGGGTGTGAATAAAATGGGCTTCAAAGTATGTCCAAAATGCAAGACCAATATACTCACGACTGAACGATACAGTGATTACGTAAAAAAATCAATCGAAACTATTTCACGAGCTAAGACGACAGTAATTGGAACGGAAACAACTATTTTAGCAAAACATTCTGAACTGGGTTCGAAAGTCAGAAATTTATCTATTCCATGTAAGTTATTCCCTTTTGTCTGTACGATTCATAATTGAAAATATTTATATATGTACATATATTATTATAATTATGATATGCACAAAACGGGCTCCAAAAAGAGCGCAGTACATTTTATTTTTATATATTAATATGGAAATTGGAATCCACTCAGGGGCGACTGGTGAGGGAGGGGTTCGGACCACAGTACTCTAGGGAGTACTGTGGTCCGAACCCCTCCCACGAATATGAAATATACAAATTAATTGTTTATGTATGTACGTCATTTTTATAGCTAAAAATGACGTACATACATAAACAATTAATTTGTATATTTCATATTCGTGCTTTCGCTTCAAACTGGATTCAATTAAAATAAAAAATTTTTACCTAGCGACCATCTATATTTCACAATAATTACATTTGCGTTAAGCGTCCGCATAGACATCAAGGCGTCCGCACTATGCTGGGCTACGTCTCGAACGCCCAGGCGAACTTTCCGTTTACCATGGAAACGGCAAACTTCCCCACTCTGAGAGCAGCTAGTCCAGGGCCGTAGCTAGAGATGAATTTAAGGGTTGCGTTCGGAATCAACGTCGGACGTTGTCCGGCGCACACCCGACCCGTTCGGAATCGACGTCGGGTAAATATCAACCCCGTTCGGAAACAGACAGGACGCACGTCGGGGTGTGCAACTTTGCAACCGTGAAAATACGTGTGTAATAATCACTCGTCCTGCGCAGATATTGGTATTAGTTTTGAACGTATGTATTTGAATATACGGGGTCTTCATAAATTATTGTAACATCGCAGTTGGGTTTGAATAATTCTTTGCTGCTCTTCGCTAAGGATACTGACTATTTTACAGGCCTTTGAAAGTGTCAGCCTTGATAACTGTATCGTCAGAAATTAAATTATGTGGACGGAATCGCGAATGTGAACAGTTTATATATGAAACGGCAAAACAATAATATTTTAAAGCCAACTGCGATGTTACAATTAATTTTGAAGACCCTGTAGAAGGTTCCTTCGTTTTAATCGTTTTATTACCCTTTGTCGTTTTGTTAAGAACACGAAGAAGAAGTTTAGTTTACGGTGAAGTTAGTTGCTACTTATAGACGAAAAACAAAATGAGTTTTGATTTCTAATTGAACACATCATGTTATTAATGGCAATCAAGACAGAATTATCGTTTATGCTATCCTCCAATTTTTGTGAGAAGAATATCAAATAACGATCTAGTTGATGTGATACTTCCTCCGGAATTGTTCGTCCGTAATATTTGGTATAATAAAATTAATATAACCCTGCACTCGCAACGGCATTTCTCGAGAATTCTCTAGTAATGCCAATCTTCCAACAATTTGTTCCTCCTCATCGCTACTCAATTCATCATCCAAAATCTGATTTGAATAATTATTACATAAAAACACTATTGATCCTAAAATAACAATATTTTCTTCGTTCGATCTCGATCCAATCTCCATTTTTCAATACCTCAAAAACCTTTAAAACTCTTCAAAGATACAAACACAGTAGCTTAACCTCAAAGCGTCCAAAATAAACGTCAGAAATTAGAAAGAGAGGCAAGAATGCACCCGGCGTCGTTCTGAAACGTACGACAACATTTCAAACAACCGGGCGCACTCTACGTCGGACGCACTCGTTGCATCCGACGTTGATTCCGAACGCAACCAAGGTAGGGCAATGGAGGTTACGGGTAGGGCAGAAGTAAAAAAATTTACTTGATGTGATCTGAAGAATCAATTTTCATCGTACCTACTTTTGAGTGAAATATGGTAGTTAATATTAAAATACTTATTTCTTCAGGTTTATATTATTCCTTTTAACATATTGTGATTATTATAACGTTGATAAAAATCTTCCTCAAAACCCCTGAATCCTTCGATTTGCCATATTATTAAATATGCGAAGGACTTCATTCAGACCAACTGAATCAGTTCTTCTCTTTTCAAAGGCCAGGATTACCATAATAATTAAATGAGACTGTGGGAGGTATATTCATTATTAAATGGTTTCTTTCTGGGTTTTTTCTCCCAAACTCTGAAAATACCTATCCATAAAATAAAAAAAAATAATTTCGTGAAATGCTTCTGCTTAAGAAACACAAGATATTTGTCAGAAGCAATCAATCGAACCAGGTTGCCTAACAAACAATAACGAAAACAACAACGATGAAACAACTATTTCGTAACGTTTCGGAGTCTATATCAGACTCTTTCGTCAGACACTTAACGATAATCTTATTTTTGCGCGTATGTTCTGGGGAATATCGCGTTATCATTTTCCCAAATGTCTGTAATTTTCGAATCTTCTGCTGAAAATGGTCTGAAATGATTGGGTTCGACTCCCTGATGAAGAATTCGAGTTCAAATTTGATTCTGTCCGGCCGACCGGCCGTCCGTTGGTAACTTGAGAACGGAAAGAGATAGCGACTGGAAATTTTCAGTAAAGGTGGCGCATCCCAATACGACGGACAAGTTCGTTAATGGGCATAATCGGTTAAATGGTTTCCGAGTAATAATTTTGTTTTCAACCAATACAAATCCGATCGAATTGAAACTTGGTGAGTAGTTGTAGAATACAAACCTACGGACGCTTGTGAAGTTTTGTGTGAATCGTATCACTAAAAAATTTGAAAAAATATTTAAAAAAATATTATTTATGACAGGATAAACTGATAACAGAAAGAGATAGCGACTTGAAACTTTCGGGTTAGGTTGTGCATCTAAATGGGACATATTTGAGGTTTGTTCATAGGCATAATTGGCCAAACGGTTTTGGAGCCATACCCATCTATTCAGAAGCTATCCAATTCCCACATGGTTCTCAGTTGTAGAATGCCAGCGCAAAAATTCTTGCAAAATTTCGTGAGGATCGTATCACAACAACATTTTTAAAAAATCATTGAAAACAATTCTATATATCAAAAACTATTCATCCGACATCGCTGAAATTTTTCGAGAGCCTCAGAACCTAACTCTACTGCCAAGTTCCAAGTTTGAACATGATCGGATCTATATTGTTGGAGATCCGAGCAGCCTTGTGTGAGTTGCTGGATGGGTGACCGTTGCCTCGATAACATTCGAACGAGAGGAGATAGGGACTTGCAATTTTCAGGGTAGGAATTATTAATTACATATTACATGAGGTGCTTCTGAATATGTAGCGTGTGGTTAATTCGGAATTGCTTTGCGAGTAATAATTTTTTTCCTCACGTCACATTATGGAAACACATTTTCCTTAGCATATTATTTAAATTGTTACTATTTTTTAAGGTAGGGCATTGGAAATTAAAGGTAGGGCATTGCCCCATTATGCCCCCCCCCCCCCTAGCTACGGCCCCGAGCTAGTCCTACACTATTATCTGTGATGATTCGGGCGTATTAAGTAGCAGCCGACAGAGGAATAAATAGTTGCGTTCATTAGTAGTATACCTTGCTTATGGTTACGCTAAATAGGTGTTGCGGGTGCCAATTTTTTCGTGTTATAAAGTTGCGTTGAGGATTTAACGACTGAGACTGAGGGTGTGTGATTGATCTAACAAAATTAAACTTTAGTTCTTTGAGTTAGGCAGACGAGGTAAATATTAAAACAATGAACGACCTGTACCCTTATTGAATTTAATCCAAGTACAACCCGGGTATAAGCATCGGGCGGGGTTTACGCGGAAAAGTTTGACGCAAATGTTTACCAAAAGATTGTGCGGATGTGAAGCAAAAAATTCGTTTTTTGGTTTGGTTTGCTGTTACTGTTTGGTGGAGACGATAACTGGATAAAAGAAGGTGTACGTGATTTGAAAAGATAAAAAAAAAACACGGAAAATCGGTCAAACATATGAACAAGATTGTAAGCTTCCAGCTATTGGCCACAAGTAATATCGAGAACGTGACCGGTTGCTTACGTACTTTAAATTTAATATTGTGTCGTATGGTTTGGATTTAACGTTTTGTGAAATATGTAAAAGTTTTTGTTTTTTTTAATATCTATGCCAATGACAACCGCAGAAAGTGAAAGATGATTCTGTACCTTAAAATTGATCAAGACGTTTCTGAGAAATAAAATGTCGGAAGAAAGACTGACGGCGCTCGCAATGTTGTCCATCGAACAAAATTTAGTTAAAGACATTCCTGATTTCAACGAAAAAGGTGATCTGCGACACAGACAGAAGGATTGAGTTTCGTTTTAAGAAGTAGGCATTTGGTAATAACCTTTTAAAATACATATATTTTTTTTTATATTCTTGAATCAGCGCCCCTTGAACAAAATTATCACCAGCCGCCACTGAATCCATGAATTGTCAAGAAAAATTATTATCGATGAAAGTTGATGCAAAATTTTATTATGCCTATAATCAACAAAATTATTACTCTAATACATTGGGCCGATTATGCCCATTAACGAACTTGTCCGTCATATTGGGATGCGCCCCCTACCCTGAAAATTTTAAGTCGCAAGCTCTTTCCGTTCTCAAGTTATCGTGGCAACGGCCGGACATGGTCGGACAATGGTCTCAAACGATTGAGACCATAATCGGCAAAAAATTCGAAGATTACAGACATTTGGACAAAATGATAATGCGATGTTCCCCAGAACATACGCACAAAAATTAAGTCAAAATATAATTTTCGAATCCTATTACAAATTTTTTTTTTTTTTCAGTACTGTTATCCAGTCATTCAAGCTTGCAAAACTCATTGCTTAAGAGTCAGCGTATTTTACTTGATCGTTTGCTGAAAGTGAAGAAGAAGGAAAGAAGACAACGTTTCAATCTTGTAGTATTGAATGCTATCGAAATAAAATACCAACTTATGGAACAAGTTTTCAATATCATGAAAATTTCTGAACTCGATGATCTAACAGCTTCATTGGCACAACCTGTAGAAAATCAAGTTAATCTAATTTTAGGCAACTTGTTGATAGAAGTTGATGATATTACCACTACTGAAATTGAGGATATTCAAAGAGAAATCAATCGATTACATCGCATGATTCAAGTATTACCATTATTGAACAGATTAGAAAATCAAGACAAGAATATGGCTGCAAAAATTGAGAATGTAAACAGTCAAATCAATAAATTATCTAAATATGATGAAGCATTAGATAACATTGTCAAGCAAGAATTGAGTGATCTCAGGAAGGAGCTTGCTTTGTTGGGTATCACTGAATTAAAAAAACCAGAGATCGTGAAGGCTCTGGGGTTGAGTAAAGGTCATTGGTTCATGTGCCCTAATGGGCACACATATGTAATAACAGAGTGTGGTGGGGCCATGCAAATTGGCCAATGTCCTCAATGTGAAGAACCTATCGGAGGAGAAATTAATAGACTACTTGAAATAAATAGGCTACCTACTTTTATGGATGGAGCTAGCCATTCTGAAAGGTCGGAACATGAATAATGATATACTACCTGCTTTTCGATTTTAATGGTAAGGATTTTTCCGATTACCTGAAATGCCATATAAAGGAAGAAAGTGGATTCTTGATTATTTTTTTTATATCTGGTATACAATTAAATCTGATTAGTCTTCTCGAAGCTTCCCATGTTAGAAGCATGGATTTTAAAAATTGAGTGCACATACAGGGTGTCCCAGAAATCAACGATAAGCCGGTAACGGGTGATAGGCCAAGTCATAACAGATATCAGAAAAATATTTTAAAAAATCTTTGTCATGTACTTTTCAAATTATAGGTATTAGAAAAAAAAAAGGAAAAACTGACATCCTGTGATGATCTTTCAAGTCCTGTGTCTACAAATATTAATTTTTCGTCAGTCTTTTTTCTGTAATGTAATCATGAATAACCCTTCTGTAAATTACAGTTCAAAATTAAAACATAACTGCCTCAGTTTTAAATAAAATGTTGGATTTTTGCCCAACATTAAATTCAAAATAATTACATCATCCAACTTTAACCGACTGTACTGTAAAAAATTGGTTCAAGCACTGACGTGAAGTCAGAAGCTTTTGCGCGTATGTTCTATTTCATAACATTATTAAAGGATAATAGAATAGAAAAGCCTCAATAGTTTTATCCATTTATATATCACCCATACATCAGCATGAAACTCAACCACGTTTCTTCTTTAACCTTAACCTTCTACTTTCTTACATTATAGAAAAAACATTAAAACCACAGAATCAAATAAATCGCCATATTATAAATTGCACCGCTGGTGCCATCTAGCATTCAACATAACTAATACAAGATTTTAGTGAAGCATTCTATAATACCCCTCCTCACTAAAATCACTCTTACCCTTAATGCCTAACAAATACCTAAATCTATTAAATAAAACAAATGTTAAACCTTTTGTTAACAAGTCTGCCAACTGATCCTTGCTTGAGATGTATTGTATCTTCAAAATGTTCTCACTTATTTTTTCTGAGACAAAATTATATTTCAAGTCAATATGTTTAACTCTTCGGTTGTTGGCAGGGTTGTTCACAATTGCGATACATCCCTGATTATCTTCATATATTAACATTTGTCCAATATTCAAATTAAAAACCTTAAGTAACCTCAGTAACCACAATCCCTCCGATACTGCACTACACATGGCTACTAACTCTGCCTCTGTGCTGGATAATGAGACACATTGTTGTTTACGTGTTGCCCACATTAGGGTGTTATTGAATAGCCTAAATACAAACCCTGAGACTGATTTACGATCATGAGTATCTCCAGCCCAGTCGGCATCTACAAAACATTCTAATTTTAATAACTCATTTTTCTCTCTTTTAAATTCTAATCCCAAATGTTGTGTACCCTTTAAGTACCTAAGTATCACTTTTAAATGATTCCATGCTGTATCAGAGGCTTTGTCTTGAAATCTACTATAATAATTCAATGCAAAACAGATATCGGGTCTTGTTCCTAACATAAGGTACATCAAGCACCCAATTAGTTCTCGATATGGCTTCCTTGTCAATTCATTTTCATTCTTGCAAATTTCTATATTTAATTTTGGTTCTATTGGTATAGAAGAAATCCTACATTCCTCCATTTTAAACTTTTTTAGTAAATTTTTGATATAACTTTCCTGATTTATTTTTAAAATCCCCTTATCCCTATCATAGTTTATTTCTAAACCAAGAAAATGTCTAATTTCACCTTTATCTACCATCTTGAAATTTGTCATCAATTCTGATTTTATTTTATTTATTAAATGTAAACTGGAACTAGAGATAATGATATCATCTACATAAATCAACAAATAAGCCATAACAGATGATTTACTTAAATAATATAAACAGTAATCGCTGTTGGATCTTTGAAAACCTATATCTAATAGAAATGAATTTATTGTGTCATTCCAACATTTACTTGATTGTTTTAAGCCATATAATGATTTCTTGAGCTTTAGCACTTTACCTTTTTCACACTTTACACCTTTGGGGGGATAAATAAAAACATCTTCGTTCACTGTACCGTTCAGAAATGCCGTTTTAACATCAAGTTGACCAAAATAAAATTCATTCTGATTTCCTATTATTAGTAAAAGTCTGAGAGTAGACATTTTTGCTACAGGTGAATAAATATTTTGATAATCTACATTTTTATCCTGTAAAAAACCCCTTACAACTAATCTAGCTTTATATCGATCTCTTTCCTTATTTTCTAAATTTTTGTAAGAGAAAACCCACCTTGTATCAAGTATTTTAGCACCTTTAGGCATATCTACTATTTGCCAAGTTTCATTTTCAGTTATTGAGTTAAGCTCTTTATCTATTGCATTCAACCACAGTTTTTCATCAGGTCTATTTACAATTTCATAAATGTTTTTAGGAACGTCTACTACAAAAGATGTGGCATCAAACGCCATATAGAGTTCAAAGTCATCGTACTTAGCAGGAGTTTTAATACTTCTTTTATGTTCCCTATGTCTTACTTTACTGTTTGAAAATTCGTTCTTACTTTCTTCATCGGAGCTTTCTCTTATATCATCATTATTATTTGTGTTATTTTCTTGTTCTACAATATCTTCAATTTCTGTTTGATCATTCACTTGAATTAATTTATTTTTAAACCAAAAACTATTTTCATCAAATTCAACATCTCTAGATATGATAATCTTTTCTTTCTCAATATTCCATAACCTATACCCTGTTGGTGCATACCCAACCATTACACACTTCTCCACCTTGGAATCAAATTTACTTCGGAATTGTTTTTGTATATGGCTATATGCAGTACATCCGAAAATTTTCAAATTACTAACGTTTGGTTTCGTATTGTACCAAATTTCAGCGGGTGTGACGTTTAAATTTGATGAGATACCTCTATTCATAACATAATTCGCGGTTCTAATAGCCTCATTCCAAAATTCTTTAGGCATACCCGCCTCCTCTAATATTGTTCTACTACGTTCGACCAAACTTCTATTTTTCCGTTCAGCCTTTCCATTCTGCTGAGGCGAATATGGTGTCGTGTAATCAATAATTATTCCCTTTTCGCGACATACCTTAATAATATCCCTTGAAATGTATTCCCCACCGTTGTCGCATCTCAATTTATGAATTTTACATGTGAATTTAGCTTCTACCATATGCAAATATTCAACAAACTTTTCATACACTTCAGACTTATTTTTTATAATATAAACTACAGAGAAATTAGAATAATCATCAATGAATGTTAAGAAATATTTGCCACCATCTATAGCCTCTGGAGTAATAGGCCCACATAAGTCTGAATGTATAATTTCAAGAATTCTTTTACTTTTAGTACGTGTTCCAAAAGGAATACGTGTCATCTTTCCCTTAATGCAGGGTTCACAAAAACTTATATCATGAATCTTTATATTTTTATCTATACCTGAAACCATATCAGATCTTATAATCTCTTTCAATCCACTAAACCCTATATGTGCATATCTACGGTGCCACTTTATGTATTCATCATCATTTCCTATAAATAAGCATTCTGATGAAGAGAGCTCAAACGAAATTTCATATAAACTACCTCTGTCCCCTATTCCTAAAACTTCATTTCTATTATTCAATAATTTAACTTGACCTTTTTCGAATAAAACTTTAATATTCAACATTTCCAATCGTTTGACAGAAAGTAGGTTTTTCCTTAAATCCGGTACATAGAAAACATTTCGAATAGTACATTTAATCCTTTTATTATTAACATTACTATAAATTTCTAAATTTCCAACTCCTACCGCTAATAAGAAGCTTGATTCCTTTGCGACTGATATTTTTATTGGATTAGTTAATGTCATTAAATCTGAAAAATATTCTTTCTTGTTGACCATATGATCTGTACATCCTGAATCAACATAAAACTTCAGATCCTTTAATTCTTTTAACATATCTGACCTTTGCACACTTCTATGAACCATAAAACAAACATTTTGATCATTACTACAGTCATTTACATTGTTCGTATCATTATTGTTTGAATTATGACTAGTAGTTGGTTTATTTTCCACATAGTTGCTTCCATAATAATTGTTAAATCTACCCCTACCTTGATAACCCCTGAAACCTCTGTTACCTCCAGAACGACCTCTCTGACTTCCTCGAAACCTTTCTTCATTTCTTTGGAATGCTCCTCTAATGTTCCATAACCTGTCATTTCCACCTATGGATGATCCTTGACTTCTGCTTTCTGGACATTCCCTCTTAAAATGTCCAATTTTGCCACATTTAAAGCAACCCTTTTGTGACACAAATGCTGTGGGAGTAATAACCTCGGTATCTTTGTTATTTTTCAAACTCACTCTTCTTTTTTCATTTTCAGCTAGCAGTTTATTTTTTACCATTTCAAATGTTACTTCTGACAAGTTCTCAATCACTGTAACAAATGTATCATATGAACTTGGAAGGCTCAATAGAAAATTGCAAATTAGATCTTCATCGTTAATTTTCACATTTGCTGATTTTAACTGCCTCACTATTTTCTCAAATTCCTCGATGAACTTAATTGGACAGTCACTTTCCTTGAGTTTCATACTCAATAATCTTCTCTTCAAGAACAGTTGTCCAGGCAATCCTTTCTTTTCATATTTGTTTTCTAATACTGACCACATTTCAAATGCAGTTTTACATTCTCTAACACTTTCTAATTCCGAGTCTTCTATACACTGGACCAGTAATGATTTTGCTTTATTGTCCTTTTTCTTCTGGGTTGTCTCTTCTAAATTCGCTTCGCTCTGTATGCTTACTAGAACATCATTTTCAGCAAGTATCAATTCAATTCTGAATTTCCAGTTGTGATAGTTATTACTATTCAATGGTTCAATGTGTAATCTTTTATCTAATCCAGACATATTCTCAATTTAATTTTCTTGTTAATGCACTGAACTTTATTACCTTCCTGCCTTTTTCCCGCGTTTCCTAAACGTCTTGTTTTTTCCGGTTGCTGCCTTATTCCTTTCGAAATGACTACCAGTACCTTGCCCATATAATTATTACTTGCACTTCAGCGTTTCTGGGCCCATAACCTCATAACATTATTAAAGGATAATAGAATAGAAAAGCCTCAATAGTTTTATCCATTTATATATCACCCATACATCAGCATGAAACTCAACCACGTTTCTTCTTTAACCTTAACCTTCTACTTTCTTACATTATAGAAAAAACATTAAAACCACAGAATCAAATAAATCGCCATATTATAAATTGCACCGCTGGTGCCATCTAGCATTCAACATAACTAATACAAGATTTTAGTGAAGCATTCTATAATACTATTGTCCATACTTCTGTATTGGACACCCTTAATCGAATTTACCATGGTAAATTATGTTGTCCATTCTCCTGTATTGGACACTTAATTCGAATTTACCATGGTAAATTCGAATTGAGAGTGTCCAATACAGGAGAATGGACAACATAATTTACCATGGTAAATTCGATTAAGGGTGTCCAATACAGAAGTATGGACAATAGAACATACGCGCAAAAGCTTCTGACTTCACGTCAGTGCTTGAACCAATTTTTTTTTTCGTGATTTTTTTGAAATTTTCTATGGGTACGGTTCTTAAAATTTTTTTTCTCGTCGTTTTTTTCAAATTTTCTAGGGGTACGGTTCTTACAAAATTTTAAACACGTCTTTATGTTGATTTTCTACTACTAGTTACCAAACTTCAATTCGATCGAATATTTATTTTTTGAGTTATCAAGGAAACAATATTCCAGATGGGTATAACTCGGAAACCGTTAGACCGATTATGCCCAAAATTGAACTCAACTCTCCCTTTCGGATACGCAACCTTCCCTGAAAATTGCAAGTCCCTATCTCCTTTCGTTCGAAAGTTATCGAGGCAACGGTCACCCATCTACTGAACTCACACAAGAATGCTCGAATCTCCAACAATATTTAACCGATCGTATTAAAACTTGAAAATTGTCAGTATAGTTAGGTTATGAAGGTTCTTGCAAAATTTCAGCAATTTCGAACGATTAGTTACTGATATATAGAACTTTTTTTTTAGAGAGAGAGAAATCAACTTTATTTTCAAAGATTCATTTAAAATTTTCTACAAATGCTATCCTCACCAAATTTTGCAAACGTTTCCGCATTGGCATTCTACAACTAATAACCATGTTTGAATTCAATCGGTTCAGTATTTTTCGAGTTAATGAGGAACAAAAACCACAAAATTTCATAAAATTTCAGATGGCTATAACTCTAAAACCGTTTGAGCGATTAGGCTCATAATCAAACTGTCGCGTTGTGGTGTACATCCTAACCTGAAAACTTGAGGCCGCTATCTCTCTCAGTTCTCAAGTTATCGTGACAACAAAAATATTTTTTAATAATTTTTTAATAATTTTGTAGCCATACGATTCGCACAAAATTTCACAAACGTGCTTAGGTTCATATTCTACAACTACTCACCAAGTTTCAATTCGATCGGATTCATATTGGTTGAAAACAAAATTATTACTCGGAAACCACTGGGCCGATTATGCCCATTAACGAACTTGTCCGTCGTATTGGGATGCGCCACCCACCGTGAAAATTTCAAGTCGCTAGCTCTTTTCGTTCTCAAGTTATCGTGGCAACGGCCGGACGGACAGAATCAAATTTGACATCGAATTCTTCATTGGGGAGTCGAACTTAATCGTTTGAGACCATTTTCGTCAAAAAATTCGAAAGTTACAGACATTTGGGCAAAACTATAACGCGATGTTCCCCAGAACATACGCGCAAAAAAATGTACTACACTATTTTGGCAAGTAACATTAAAAGATGGCGCATTTAGTCTGGATTGATACTTGCTAGAACACTTCTTAGTTGAGGAAAATAATAATGTTTTTTTAAATGGAACCGGATTTCAGGCCAATTCTGTCTAATTATTGGAAATGGAGCTTAGGCATCTTTAAGTCCACAATTTACAAGTAAAGTTTGATTTAAACGGTAGACGGAGAGTGACGTTATTTTGCCTAGTAAGAGTGAGACAGATGGTGACGTTAAGTGTGAGCGAGATAGATAATGACGCTACTTTTATGCGAGAGTGAGACGAAATAAAAGGTGCAAGTTTGAAATAAAATTCAGACATTGGATTTTTTCAGTTGAATTTTATTTAATTTGATTTACAAGAAATTACAGCCAATGTTCAAATTGTTGGCCTTCAGCTGGCAATGCAAGCTCTACATCTTCTTAAAAATTATCGCGTAATAAGACGGGTGTAACTTCTTCAGTTAATGTATAAAGCGGCTTCTGAAGGCCAACAATTTGAACATTTGCTGTAACTTCTTGTAAATCTTATTAAAGTCAACTGAAAAAATCCAATGTCTGAATTTTATTTCAAACTTGCACCTTTTATTTCGTCTCAGTCTCGCATAAGTAGCGTCACTATCTATCTCGCTCACACTTAGCGTCACCATCTGTCTCAATCTTATTAGGCAAAATAAAGTCACTCTCCGTCTACCGTTTGAATCAAACTTTACTTTGTAAATTGTCTACTTAAAGATGCCTAGGCTCCATTTCCAATAATTAAACAGAATTGGCCTGAAATCCGGTTCCATTTAAAAAAACATTATTATTTTCCTCAACTGAGAAGTAATCTAGCAACCATCATACCATTTTGGAATCCAGACCAAATGTGCCATCTTTTTTATGTTACTTGCCAAAATAGTGTAGTACATTTTTTTTACAGTATAGTAGGTTAAAGTTGAATTTAATGTTGGGCAAAAATCCAACATTTTATTTAAAACTGAGGCAGTTATGTTTTAATTTTGAACTGTAATTTACAGAAGGGTTATTCATGATTACATTACAGAAAAAAGACTGACGAAAAATTAATATTTGTAGACACAGGACTTGAAAGATCATCACAGGATGTCAGTTTTTCCTTTTTTTTTTAAAACCTATAATTTGAAAAGTACATGACAAAGATTTTTTTTAAATTTTTCTGATAACTTATGACTTGGCCTATCGCTTGTTAACGGCTCATCGTTGATTTCTGGGACACCCTGTATACTTAAATTGGAGGGTACTATAATGCTTGCATAATCCATTTATTGGTTTGTTATTTTCTTGAATAATAAAACTGCAGCAATAGAAATGTTGTAATAAATATTGCCAGGGCATAACGTTGATCCTCAGTTTGTCTAATAAGACAAAAAACTCGATATCGCAAAGCAGAAAGCCCAAATTTCTTTGACATGTTTTCATATTTCTCCTTAATTTAACATTCCTAATACCTATTTGTAAAATAAAAAATTACAAATATATTTTTAACATCATATGTTTTAGCTCTTTTTGGAAAGAATGATATTTGTGTAATCTTAATCTGGAACTGATTAAATGAGAAGGAAATGCAAAATAATCATTCAAACATAATTGCAGTGAAAAATATCAAGAAATGCATGAAAAAGAGGTTTAGAATACAATTGTTATTTTTTTCTCTAGAATTAGTTATTCCTTTTATACTTTTAAAATATCATTAAATGTAAAATTAAGAATTATGGTTATTTTGGGTACAACTTGTTGTTATGTGGTACTTATATTTAGTCAAATAAAGTAAAGAAAAAATAAAACCATCCAATGTTTATTCCCAATTTTGGTTATGATAACAACCAAGACCTTAGGTAGGTATATATAATATTTACATTCATCTACTCTACTGCTTTTCTACAGAAGTATGTAGTCGAAATTCTTATATATACTTATTAAATAAATTAAAGGATTAAGGAAATAATTAAAATAAGAGGTAAAATATATGAGAAGTTGGAGTCATTCCAAAACTTGTGTCATGAATAATATCCATTAAATTGTTATCTTAGGCCGCTCGTACACCAGCACGACGCTACCGCGACGATACTTTTTAACGAGGAAAATGCGTCGCGTCGCCGTATCCTTGGTGTGGGCGCTTCTATGAATTACCACGTACCGCGACTGCAAAGCGACACGAAGTTGCGGTCGCGTCGTGCTGGTGTACGAGCGGCCTAACAACTCCTTCGACATTTAAGAACATTCTGTTTAAAAACATAATACTCCTCAGTATGACACCAAGGGTAAATTTAACTGTGCTTATAGCTCTGGGTCAAGCATTCCCTGAAAAAAGTGGGAAAGCCTTGTGGGCAGGAGCTTTAGCGCTCTTGTTCAAACTTTGGCAAATCATATCTCTTAAAGTAAAGGTTTCGCCAATAGAAGGAATTAAATTCAAAAGTGTTTTAAAAAAAATTACGATCAATTATTGAAATTTTGAAAAATCATAATCTCCAAAAGTATTAGTTTGTTTGAGTTGAGAATGATATCAATGGATGAAACTACATCTTGAAAAAAATAGAATTTGTAATGTAAAAAAAAATTGTTTTTTCGTTACTCCGAAACTACCGATAACGAACTTAACCGAGATATTTATCTCCCAAACCTACTCTGAAAATTTCAACTGCAAAAGTGCGGGATTGTTATATATATATACTCTTTGTACTCATGCAACCTATTAAACATGCTAATAAAAAGGTCTTATGCAATTAAAAACATACTATAGTAGTAGCAAGAACCAAAAACTGTTATTATTGTCAGGCCTACAAATTGCAAACCCGAGGTGGAGCAGAGGATTAGCAAGCAGGGAGACAATAGACAGTTTTACGCCAAGGTGCATAGTACATTTTTCTTCGACCCTTACATACTTTTATGAATTGCGGACCTCTTAAATAATTTCGCAATAGGCAGTCCGTTGCCACGATAACTTGAGAATGGAAAGAGATAGCGACTTGAAATTTTCAGAGTAGCTGGCTCATCCCAATGCTACGGGCATCTCAACCACAGAATACAAATATATATACAGGGTATCAAGGAAAAAAGTACCACGCATAGTGCCACGCGATGGAGGGCCATACAATATGACAAAAAAAAATTGGTTCAAGCACTGACGTGAAGTCAGAAGCTTTTGCGCGTATGTTCTATTGTCCATTCTTCTGTATTGGACACCCTTAATCGAATTTACCATGGTAAATTATGTTGTCCATTCTCCTCTATTGGACACTCTCAATTCGAATTTACTATGGTAAATTCGAATTGAGTGTCCAATACAGGATAATGGACAACATAATTTACCATGGTAAATTCGATTAAGGGTGTCCAATACAGAAGAATGGACAATAGAACATACGCGCAAAAGCTTCTGACTTCACGTCAGTGCTTGAACCAATTTTTTTTTTCGTGATTTTTTTAAAATTTTCTAGGGGTACGATTCTTAAAATTTTTTTTTCGTAATTTTTTTCGAATTTTCTAGGGGTACGGTTCTTACAAAATTTTAAACACGTCTTTATGTTGATTTTCTACTACTAGTTACAAAGCGCCATTTCGATCGAATATTTATGTTTTGAGTTATTAAGGAAATAATATTCCAGGTGGGTATAACTCGGAAACCGTTAGACCGATTATGCCCAAAAACGAACTCAACTCTCCCTTTCGGATACGCAACCTACCCTGAAAATTGCAAGTCCCTATCTCCTTTCGTTCGAAAGTTATCGAGGCAACGGTCACCCATCTACTGAACTCACACAAGAATGCTCGAATCTCCAACAATATTTAACCGATCGTATTAAAACTTGAAACTTGGCAGTAGAGTTAGGTTATGTAGGCTCTGGCAAAATTTCAGCAATTTCGAACGAATAGTTACTGATATATAGAATTTTTTTTTTTAATTTCTATGATTTATTAAAAATTTTCTAGAAATGCTATCCTCACCAAACTTTGCAAACATTTTCGCATTGGCATTCTACAACTAATAACCATGTTTGAATTCAATCGGTTCAGTATTTTTCGAGTTAATGAGGAACAAAAAACCACCAAATTTCAGAAAATTTCAGATGGCTATAACTCTAAAACCGTTTGACCGATTATGCTCATAAACGAACTGAAATGTCGCGTTGTGGTGCACATCCTAACCTGAAAATTTCAAGCCGCTATCTCATTCCGTTCTCAAGTTATCGTGACAACAAAAATATTTTTTAATAATTTTTTTAAAATTTTCTAGCCATACGATTCGCACAAAATTTCACAAGCGTGATTAGGTTCATATTCTACAACTACCCACCAAGTTTCAATTCGATCGGATTTATATTGGTTGAAAACAACATTATTACTCGGAAACCACTGGGCCGATTCGGCCCATTAACGAACTTGTCCGTCGTATTGGGATGCGCAACCCACCCTGAAAATTTCAAGTCGCTGGCTTTTTTCGTTCTCAAGTTATCGTGGCAACGGCCGGACGGCCGGCCGGACAGAATCAAATTTGACCTCGAATTCTTCATTGGGGAGTCGAACTTAATCGTTTGAGACCGTTTTTTTCAAAACATTCGAAAGTTACAGACATTTGGGCAAAACTATAACGCGTATGTTCCCCAGAACATACGCGCAAAAAGGTCCTATGAATATATGTCCGAAACTACTTCCTTTGAGAAATACAGGGTGTTAAAGTTTATTTTTTATTTGGTTTTTATTTCACAGATATCGTCAATCAATGATGCAAAGAGTGGAAAAGTGCATTCAAGCACAAGGCCAGCAATTCGAACATGTTCTAAATACTTAATGTTTTTTTGTTATTTAATCAGTCTTTTGCTGTTGTTATTGAAATTTAATTATTTAAGTGTTTTGTCCTTGTTATTGTAAGTAGGCGCTTCTGGACAATTTGCGTGCATCATAACTTTTCGATGCGTTTTTACCGGAAACCGTTGGTCCTAGCGACTTCAACAAAGTATACCTTTTTGAGGGAAAAAAGATAGAGGAATCGCTTTTTATAGTCCAGATTGACATACAGTGTAAGGCAAAAAAGTTAGGGTTGATTTAAATGTGAAGGAATCCTGTATGTGGCGCCCTCTATAATAATCTAAAAACTAATAGGATATTTGGATTCTGCATCATACAAAACCCCCCAATACCACATTTTGTTCAATTCTTACCTCTTTGTCCAAAGTTATTAAAAAAAAACCAAATAAAAAAATAAACTTTAACACCCTGTACCTATTTCTTAAAGGAAGCAGTTTCGGACATATATTCATAGGATAGGCCATCTATAGCGTGGCCTATGCATGGTACTGCTTTCCTTGACACCCTGTATATCTCAACCGGAATGTGATGCCAATCCAGAGAAATATTTCTCTGTGCCAATCCAGTATTTTTATTGTTGTCGTTCATGAGATAGAGATCAACTGCACTCATCATATACTAGTATCATGTGCAGGTGCTACACTCTTTCTTTAGAATTAGAATATGGGTTTAATCGATTTAAGTCTATAATGGGTGTTGGCATAGTCGAAATTCGAATATTTTGTTCGTGAAATGATAGCGACCCATTGGCAAACCTGGTAATAATGTATGTTGTTAGCACTGTCACTGTGACATATCGGTGAATTACCGATTCCAATTGCGATTATGTTCATGTTCTGCATTCCATTCATTTTCATTTGTATTCTGTGATTTCTGTGCAGCAGATTATTTTTATTATTATCATTATTTTATTTTATTGGGCATTGGTATTGATTTTTCCCATGGTAAGCTATGCATCTTTCATAATATTTGAATTTTATATTTTATGAATATTTGGAAAACATCTTTGTTTTATAAGCTACCAGAATTCGCGCTTTTTTCGGTTCTTAGAGTAATAATGAATAGTGATATTCTTTTTACCAACTTCAGGTGAAATTCTCAGCACAGCTTACTAGCTTAGTTGTAGTATTTGTTTAATTTATCTTTAGTTTGATGAGATTGATCTTAAAATTTACTAAGACAATTTATTTCTCCCTTACCCCAACTGAACATTTATTGAGCATATTGTGAGACTTGTTTATTCACAATATCCGCTAAGTTTTATCTTGTTTCTTGTTCAGAATTGTATCAGAGACAATACAATGTATTTTATCTCTAGTTGAGAGGAACCATCTATATCGTTAAATGAAATTTTAGATTTGTGTGAAACTGATATGACCAATTCCTCAAGAAACTGTATTTTACGTATTTGTTCACAGAATACACGATTTCGCCTAATGCCCTTCATAATTTTTGTGCGAGTAAATTGTAAAAGTTAGCAATACAACATAAAAATACAGCCATTGGGAGTTGAAACTTGTATCGCTCTATACCATTCTTGAAGCTTTATCTCATTAAGTCTCGTTTTAAAAATAACTAATTTATCGTGAAAATAGATTCACCAATCGGGATATCTGAATCATCAAATGACTAATATTGAAATTCTACTAGGGTTGCTAGCAATCTGACCAAACATGAAGAAAAATGATTATCCTTGGGGACAACCTTGTTCTTCTAATACAGGATCTGTAGGTGCGTAAACAATTGTGTTCATTTCAGTGAGAAATTAGAAACAATATTTGCTTAGCCAATTAATATTCTTCCAGAAGTAGGTGCTGTTTCAAACAATGACAAATCTTTGAGATCACGATCAGAGTTGCCTGGAGATATAACAAATGAAAAGTTACCTTGTTCTGATTGTACAAGATATGTAGGTGAGTACACAATAATTTTGTTCTTCTCATTGAGAAATTGAAAACTATATTTGCTCAGCCAACTAATCTGTTTTCAGAAGGAGGAGCTCTTTCAAAGAACTCAAAATCATCAGAGTTGCGTGGAGATGTAAGATTTAAAAAAGTACCTCGTTCTGTTAGTACTAGATCTGTAGGTGAGTAGACAAAAATTTTGTTTATCTCAGTGAGAAATTGAAAACTATGTTTGTTTGGCCAACTAATCTGCTTTCAGAAGGAGGAGCTCTTTCAAACAACTCAAAATCTTCAGGGTTCCGTGGGGATGTAAGATTTAAAAAAGTACCTTGTTCTATTAGTACAAGATCTATAGGTGAGTACACAAAAATTTTGTTTATCTCAGTGAGAAATTGAAAACTATGGGTGCGTTTTTATTTTAATCGATTAATCGTATAAGAATCAGTGTTTTTTATTTTCAAAAAGTGAATGAATACTTGAAAATATAAACACACTGATTCATTTCCGATTAACCGATTAGAAATTTCGATTAAAATAAAAACGCACCCTATATTTGCTTAGCCAACTAATCTGCTTTCAGGAGGAGGAGCTCTTTCAAACAACTCAAAATCTTCGGAGTTGCGTGGAGATGTAAGATTTAAAAAAGTACCTCATTCTGTTAGTACAAAATCTGTAGGTGAGTACACAATAATTTTGTTCGTCTCATTGAGAAATTGAAAACTATATTTGCTCAGCCAACTAATCTGCTTTCAGGAGGAGCAGCTCTTTCAAACAACTCAAAATCTTCAGAGTTGCGTCGAGATGTAAGATTTAAAAAAGTACCTCGCTCTGTTAGTACAAGATCTGTAGGTGAGTACACAAAAATTTTGTTTATCTCAGTGAGAAATTGAGAACTATATTTACTCAGCCAACTAATCTGCTTTCAGAAGGAGGAGCTCTTTCAATCAAATCAAAATCTTCGGAGTTGCGTGGAGATGTAAGATTTAAAAAAGCACCTCATTCTGTTAGTACAAGATCTGTAGGTGAGTACACAATAATTTTTGTCATCTCAGTGAAAAATTGAAAACTATATTTGCTCAGCCAACTAATCTGCTTTCAGAAGCTGAAGCTGTTTCAAACAATGCCATCACCTCGAAATCACAATCAGAGTTGCATGAAGATGGAAGAAATGAAAATATATCAAAAAAACAGAAAAATGATTGTTTTAAAAGAAAGCGGCAACTTTTAGATTTTTCCTCCAAATTTATTGATATTGAATCTTTATTGGAAAATCCTTTGGAGGAAATTGTTAAAATGCTCATAGGAAATGAACATTTTTTCAATTATATTGCCACAAAACTTTCTTCCGACAATATAGTATTGACTGTAAAACTTTTAAGCCGAATATGTGATTGTGATTTCCCACATTTAAGGATTGCAATCTTGCAGAAAAGTTGTTCTGCTTTTTTGCGTAATTTGCAGGCTTATATTTCAAGTTTAGTGGTTCAAACTGCCAAAGACATAAAATTTAACTCGTATTACTGGACCGATCCAGATCGTTTCTGGAACAACTTGTCAAGAGTTTGTGATGTTCTGTTGAGGGAAATTCCAAATTTTTTTGTGGATAATGCATTGAAACTTGTTAAGATTACGTTGATGAATATACCACATATTGAAGCAGAGCATCAAGTGCAAATTTGTGATAAGACCAAAAACGATTTGAAATATATGATTTCCAGAGCGGAGAAAATTTTAACAGCTAGGTTGTGTCTTTGTGAAAAGACAGAAATTCAAGATAATGGTGAAGAGGAACCTCCCGAAGATTTTCATGAAATTAGCATCCTTCCAACAAGTGTTGAATTAATGAGTACAAGCAAACCCTTTCTCAGAAGAAATATTGTCAAAGGTCCTTACAAAACTGTTTATCACTATTTAGATGTACAATTTCGTTTGTTACGAGAAGATTTTGTTGGTCCATTGAGACTTGGAATACATGGTCATTTGTCTGGTAAAAAGAAAAGTGATTTACAAGACATAAAAATTCATCCAAGGGTACAATTTCTGAGTCAAACAACACTCACAGAAGATTATTGCGCCTTACTTAAGTTCCACTTCGGTGGTAAATTGAGTAACTTCAAATTTGAAGATTCTAGAAAATTCATGTATGGATCTTTAGTATGTTTCACGAATGATTATTTCAAGTCGGTTATATTTGGTAGGATAGTGGAACGTAAAGATGAGATATTGGCAAAGGGGCAACTTGTAATTGGATTCACTAAGACTGAAGAGTTAACCTTTAATTCAGACTATATTATGGTTGAATGCAGTATTTATTTTGAGCCTTATTATCGTGTGCTCAAAGTCTTGAAGCGAATTCGGGAGGAAGATTTCCCGATGAAAAATTATATAGTACATGTTGACAGAACAGTATTGAATCCTAGCTATGGTGATCCCTTAATTCCATATGAAATTACGCAAGAAAGAACATGCTACATTTTTAGTCCAGCAGCAAGTCCCACTTTCAATGATTTGAATCAATCTCAGAATGACGCATTTGTTGCTGCTTTGACAAGACAGTTCTCAATAATTCAAGGTCCTCCCGGAACAGGTAAAACCTATGTTGGTTTAAAAGTAGCAAGAACATTACTGAGAAACTGTAATGTCTGGTTTCGAGATTCACCGATGTTGGTAATTTGCTACACTAATCACGCACTTGATCAATTTTTGGAGGGATTGATAGACACTACTGACAAAATAGTGAGAATTGGAGGACAATCTAAAAATAAAAATTTGGAAAGATTTAATCTTAGAAAACTTAAACGAAATATTGACCGATGTATTGTCAGGGATGCAAAAAATCGTGTTACTAGATGCCTAGACAGTATAAAAATGCTTTCTGATATTTTGTGTGATATTGCACGGTACGATTCTATTCTGGGTATTTGTAACTTGGCTACTGTTATTCCAAATTTCTATCAGAGTTGGTTGGCTTATGCTACGGATAAAGATTTACTGGAATGGCTGTTAGATGATAATATTCCAGATAATATATATATAGATGAAGAGGATGAACCAAATAAACACGAGATATTCAATTTAGGAGAATTTTTAGCAAACGGGAAACTGTATAAGAAATGGTTATCGCTAGATTTGTGTCGATTAAAAAAGGAAATTGACTTTATCGACAAGTGTTTGATTGTGCCGGAGTCGCAAATTATGCATAATAATGAAAACTTTCAAAATATGACTCCAGTAATGCAAAATGAGAGATTGAAAGCAATATATAAGATTCTGAAGGTAATTCTACACAGTTGGAATGTTGTATCATATTGAGTATACTATTTTGGATCAATAAATTTACTGTATTTTTTCAGATGAAATTGGCTGGGGCGCCACAAAAAATCACTGAGGTGCCATTAGATACTGATGCTACAAAAAGTAAATATATACCTCTGAATGAAAGATGGAATTTATATTTTTATTGGTTAAATTTGTATAAAGAAAAGATGCTTGTGGATTATGAGGAATATAATTTGCAATACAGGAATGCATATGAGGAGTACAATGAAATAAAGGAAATGGAAGATGCTCAATTCCTTAAAACAAAGAAAGTTATTGGAATGACCACTACAAGTGCAGCAAGACTCCATTCCTCGTTACAATTAGTGAAGAGTCCAATTGTTATTGTGGAAGAAGCTGCTGAAGTTTTAGAGGCCCATATTGTTTCTGCTCTAACTAAACATTGCCAGCAGTTGATATTGATTGGAGACCATCAACAGTTGAGACCCAATGTTGCTAATTATGAAATTGACAAGGAATATAAGTTGGGGATAAGTTTATTTGAAAGGATGATAATCAATAAAGTTCAAAGTTTCACACTTGATACTCAACACCGAATGAGACCAGAAATTTCGTCATTGATCAAACCTTCCATATACCCAGATTTGAAAGATCATGAATCAGTGTTAAATAGACCACCGATAAAGGGAGTTGAGAAATGTTTGTATTTTATTGATCATAAAGTCCCGGAAGAATCGATCAACTCATCGAATTCAAAAAAAAATATTCACGAGGCAATGTTCTTAATTCAATTAGCTAGGTATCTTTTACTTAACGGATATAAATCAGATCAAATTACGATTCTAGCAGCATATTTGGGACAAATGTTTGAAATACAGAAATTGAAGAAGAAATATCACCTCAAAAATGTTAGAATCTCTGTACTCGATAACTACCAAGGGGAAGAAAGTGATATAATATTGCTGTCCCTGGTTAGAAATAATGAAAACTCAATTGGTTTCCTTTCTATAGAAAACAGAGTATGTGTCGCCCTATCTCGTGCTAGGAATGGACTCTACATTATGGGTAATATGTCTCTTCTATGTGAGAAATCTAAGGTGAGGATTGTTGTATTCACAAAATAAGGTTCATCATTTTCCCAAATCAAGAACCTTTGTAACCATGCAGCGGTTGTAACTACTCTCCGACATTTTAGTTTGTGCTGTGAAGTACAGTGTAAACTCGATTAAGCGGACTAATTGTTGTCATTAGGCATTCAGATTCAATGTGCAAAGAAAAGCTGTTCTTTTACTTATTATTACATAAAACATAATGCTAGGTGTTTATTAAAAACCACAAAACCATAACAACTTTGATATAAATGGACGAACAAGTAGGCAATAGTTAGTAACGTAATGGTGTAGCAAAATTTTCTTTTCGTAACCTGCGTTACACGACATTTGTGCACCTAAGTAGTTACTTGATGTTTTATAAAGAATCCTGCCCACATCAAAATCGAGTTTTTTTACAGCATATACTAATTTGTTCTTCCTGGTGACAATGAAAAACACAGATTAAGTAATCAATATTATTTTTCTTTTGAATACTTTCAGCTCTGGGTGAAAATCAGGGAAACGCTTCTTGATCAGGAAGCCATTGGATCTGCCCTCAGTTTGATGTGCCAGAATCATAGTAAGATAACTATGGTTTCTACTGCAGACAATTTCAATTCAGTGCCAGAAGGTGGATGCAATCAGATCTGCAATTCTTCCTTAGTTTGTGGACATAGATGTAAAAGGATGTGTCATGGTTTAGACGAGGAGCATGAACAGTATATTTGTCCAGCAAACTGTAATAAGTAAGTGAATAGTTTAATCAAGATCTTTACACTAACAATAATGAGATTGTCCGTAATGATTATTGCTACATGTCCTTTTGCTATACACCTCAGTAGTACAACCCATTGTCACTTACGCATCCTTAGCATGATGGAGAAAAACTGATGAGGCCACCAAACACAGTTGGTTGCAGGAACTGCAATGGCTTGCCTGTGTTGTTGTCGCAGGAGCTATCTATACTACTTCCATATAGCAGCTCTTTGGAGAAATACTCCAGGACACAGGCAAAAAGATTCCTGGATTTCTCAACAACCTATACCAGAAAGCTCCTGCATCTGCCATAAGCTGAATGGTGGGACTGCTGACAGGGCACTGTCGGTACAAATACCACTTGTATCGCAAGGGCAAGTCAGCAGACGAAACATGCAATTTTACAAATGGGTAAGCCAGTTCTGAATCCTCACGACCTAATAGTCAAGGCTCCTGAGAACCCCATAAGGTATACTAACACCATTGACAATGTCCTTAAGATTGAATTAGTAGAGCAATAAAACAAAAGAGCGAATCGGTCGCAAATCTGAAGGGCTGGACCAAGCCATATGCGACCCCGTTCTAATAATAATAAATTTGGTTTATGGTATTGAGGTTCAGTTATGGACAAAAAAGAAGTCGCTCCAACACGATTTCGTGATTCTGAAGGCTTTATTTTCGACAGGGGGGCCCCTCGTCTTCATGGAATTTTTTTCTAAATAGGCATCATTTTACAATTTTGTGCAAGTAGAGCTTGCGCATTGAGTTCACCAAGGCTAAGTTTTATGTGTATGTGTGCTTCAGCCATAGGCCACAGGCATTGTACCCTTTTCATTTGAGTGGCAGCAAGTCTGTTATACGGAATGTCATGTTTCCCTACATTGCACCATGAACTGTTCACAACAAGCCATTCTCGTGGACACAGGCGTGTACCGCAACATGCTTATGTTTAATCTTGTTGAAAATTATTTTCATATCTGGGTTGATATGAAAATAATGACAGAAAATTATCCTATCAAAGCTGGGCTTCCGCAAGGAAGTGTATTGGGTCCGATCCTCTATGTGCTGTACACTTCTGATTTATCAACAACAGGAACCTTTGCAGATATATATCTTTATTCTTTTGATTGGGAGCTTTAGGTGTGTTAGCAGAGGTTAGTGTAACAGGTTACCATACAATTCAACGTATGATTCAAGAGCTCAGGGAAAAACCTCAGCAAAAAAAACCTGTCTCCCCGTGAGTGTTGTGATTTGTAAAAATTTAATTTGTTTACGAAATTTGCTGAAATTCAAAATATCGATGGACATTTCTTTTTATATACTTTCAGGCTTCTTTGTGATTCCGACATAAGTCATATATGTAGGAAGATGTGTGGTGAAGAATGTGGCCTGTGTCAATATCCGAAAAATGTAATTTTAGACTGTGGCCATGAGACAGTAATGCCATGTCATATGAAACCTAAAGATTACAAATGCAGAACAAAAGTTCAGGTCACCCTCCCTTGTGGTCATGCCGCAAAAAAACCTTGCTACATTGAATCTGAACTATACAAATGTAGAGCTCCATGTGATGGCCGGCTTGATTGTGGTCATTCTTGTTCGTTGAAATGCCATACATCTAATGATCCAGATCATTTGGTGGTGAGAATTAATTTTATATTCTGTACAAATTTCTTCCAATGATGAAACAAAATATTGGAATAGTCGTAACAAACGTTTACAATGGATAGTCGAAACAATTTCCTGAAATTCGGAGATTATCTTATTGTAAATTACATATGCATACAAAACAGTTGTTTCGAGTAATTTTTTATTTTTCCAACCATCCCACCTATCGATTCATTAAAGTATAACAATTTTTTATCAGAACAAAAAATTAAAGCTTCAATTGGTACCTTTCAATGGTGTTATGACTTGCAAAACAACTAATTATAACGTGCGTTGAAAAAAATCCTTGTTAGGTAGGCTATGGAATTTCAAAACTTGCATTGTCTGAACTTCAGACGCAGAATATTGAAGTTCAAAATTCCATAGCCTACTTGACCACTAATTTTTTTGAACGCACGTTACTACCAAATCCAGCAGTATGTCTTGAATTCAAAATTTTATATGTGGAATGCAGCAAAGCTTGAATTATGCAACTTATCTATAATTCCGCGTACATTTGCGCGTCGGAAATGGTATATTTCAAGTTATAGAGGAAATAATAACAAAATTTCAGATCTGTATGACTCAAAAACCATGACGTGAAGTCAGGAGCTTTCGAGCGTATGTTCTACTTTACTGTATCGTATAATAACTGTATAATACAGGTATTCTACGACTAGTTACTAAGCTTCAATTCGATAGAGTCTAAATTTTTTGAATTATCGAGGAAATAATATCCCAGGTGGATATAACTCCGAAAAAGTTGGACCGATAATGCCCGTAAACGAACTTAACTCTCCCATTCAGATACGCAACAAACCCTGACTTTCGTTCGAAAGTTATCGATGCAACGGTCATCCATCCATCTACTGAAACTCGCACAAGGCTGCTTGAATCTCCAATAATATGTATCCGATCGGGTTCAAACTTAGAACTTGGCAGTAGAGTTAGGTTCTGAAGGCTCTCGCACAATTCCAGCGATGTCGGACGAATAGTTACTGATATATAGAATTTTTTTCAATGATTTGTTAAAATTTTTCTGCTGATACGATCCTCACGAAATTTCGCAAGAATTTTCACGTTTGCATTGTACAACTAATTACCATGTTTGATTTAGTCTGTTTTGTATTTTTCGAGTTATTGATGAAATAACCAAATTTCAGATGGGTATAACTCCAAAACCGTTTGGCCGACATCGGCCAAACGGTTTTCATTCTCACTTTATCGTGACAAAAAATACTTCTTTATAATTTGTTCTAAATTTTCTAGTAATACGATTCTCACGAAATTTCACAAACGTGCTTAGGTTAATATTCTACCACTATTCGCCAAATTTAAATTCGATCGGATTTGTATTGGTTGAAAACAAAATTGTTACTCGGAAACCATTGGGCCCATTATGCCCATTAACGAACTTGTCCGTCTCATTGGGATGCGCCACCTACCACCTACAATTCGCTAGCTCTTTCCGTTCTCAAGTTATATCGTGGCAAAGGCCGGCCAGACAGAATCAAATTTGACCTCGAATTCTTCATCAGGGAGTCGAACCCAATCGTTTGAGATCATTTTCGGCAAAAAATCGAAAATTACAGACAGTCAAAATGATAACGCGATGTTCCCCAAAACATATGCGCAAAAAGGTCTTATGCAATTAAAAACATACTTTAGTAGTAGCATTTATGAGGTTTTTTATGTACCAATGACCAAAAACTGTCTATTATTGTCGGGCCTGCAAATTGCTATCCGAGGAGGAGCCGAGGCAATAGACAATTTTTCACCAAGGTGCATTTTTCATTTTTTCGTCGATCTCTACATACTTTTATGAATTTCGGACCTCTTAAATAATTTCAATGAAAAATTATATACGATTTACACTTATTTATTCAATATTGTGACGCGTTTCGTCGACACAGCGACTTCATCAGACTACATCATACTGTATGATGTAGTCTGATGAAGTCGCTGTGTCGACGAAACGCGTCACAATATTGAATAAATAAGTGTAAATCGTATATAATTTTTCATTGAGTTAATATGGATTTGCATCAAGTAAAAGCCACAAGCATTAAATTTTTAAATAATTTCACAATGGCAAATGACAATTATTCTCATATTATACACTTATGTTTGTATTGAACAGTATTCTGACAGTTATTCTTACAGGCACTTATGTTTGTATTGAACCGTATCATGCCGTATTCATAGTGACCACAGCGGACGAAAAAGTACTTTTTCTTTTTCTGGGACGTTTGCGCGTTCATTGTCGGATACGGAATTTTAATATATTGAGTCCCGCAAATTCCGCACGGAAATTCCCGCAATGTTGATCCCGCAGAATTTCAGCGGGATCCCGCATTTGCGGGATTGAATTCCCTGATTGCAAGTGCTATCTCTTTCTTTCCGTTCTCAAGCTCTTATCGTAAATAATACTTTTTAATATTATTTTTTAATTTTCACGTCATACAATCCTCCCAACGTTTCACATACGTCTTTATGTCGGTATTCTACAACAAGTTACCAAGTTGATCGGATCTGTATTGGTTCAAATCAAAATTTGTATTCTGTAGCCGTTGGGTTAATAGTGTCCCTTAACGAACTTGTCGGTCCCATTTGGACGCGCCAACTATCCTGAAAATTTCAAGTCGCTGTCTCTTTCCGTTCTCAAGTTATCGTGGTAACGCCCGGACAGAATCAAATTTGACCTCGAATCCTTCATTAGTGAGGCGAACCTAATCGCGTTCGAGACCATTTTCACAAAAAATTTTGAAGTTAAAGCCGCTTTACACTAGGCAATATTGATGCAACGCAATAGCAATGCAACGCATTGCATTGCATGAATATGTTTATTCCATACTGCAATTTAAGTGCAATACTATTTTCAAGGACTTGTACGATCAACTTAAAGAAAACTAACGGGTCCGCCAAATAACTTTTTTTTGGGCGCATGTTCTAGGGGAACATCGTCCTATCATTTCGTCCAAATGTCTGTAATTTTCTAATTTCGAGCTGAAAATTGGCTAATAGACTAATTCGGACTCCCTGATCACGAATCCGGTGTCAGATTTTTGGGTGCCGTCCGGCCGGCCGGCCTTCCGGACGTAGGCACGATAACAGGAGCACCGAAGGTCCTATCGACTTCAAACTTTCAGGGTAGGTTTCTGATCAAAATGCGACGGTTAAGTTCGTTAACGGGCAAAATCGGCCGGACGGTTTAGAAGTTATAGACATTTCAAATTTTGAGGTTATTTCCCTGATATTTCAGGAACTAAAGAAGATGTTGAATCGAAACTTGGTAGTCAGTTCGAGGATATAAACGCGCAACTTTTGGCAAAATTCTGTTATGATCGAAATGTTGGTAATTTTAAAAAAAATATTTCTTTTAATTTTTTCGAAAAAAAAATTTTTTTTTCGTGAACTATTCATCAGATTGCAACAAAAACTTGTACTAACGTCAATTGTAGTATTTTGCAACATTGTGCAAAATTTTGGCTCTATACGATTTCAATTTTTGGAGATATAAAACAAAATGTGTCAAATTTCCTGGGTCTCTCTCAGTATTTTCATCGATTATTCTATGAACTCTTTGAATTCCACCGAAAACAAATTCAAAGACATAAAGACATAACATAAAGAATCAAGTCATAGTTTAGACGTCGAAAGAAGGACGATGTTGATCGACTTGAAAAGGTACCTATTTCAAGAAATGCAATAATGAAATGCTTAATTTATGGATATAATATTATCTAAGTATTGTTGGGATCGGGCAGTTGGAAAATTTTTTAATAAAAAAATTTGTACCGACGTTAAATCAAGCATTCTACACGAGTGTGCAAAATTTCAGTTCGATACGATCTCAATTCCAGAAGATATTGCTTAAAATTCACATTCCAGCGTGTTTTGACGTTCTATGGTCACAGAAAATCGTCACAAAAATCTATTTACCTCATTTGACGGCTGTTTGTCAAATCAATTAATTCCAATAATTGATGTCAGATTTCCTACATACCAAGTTCAAACACATTTTATTATATGGAAAACACTTATTATGATCACGTTCTACAGGAATTGATACTAAATAGAAGCTGGTCAGTACGGGCCACAAGGAAGATGAACATGCGCCCAATAGCTCCTGTCCACAGGGCTTGAACCAATTTTTGGGCGTATGTTCTAGGGGAACATCGTCCTATCATTTCGTCCAAATGTCTGTAATTTTCGAATTTCGAGCTGAAAATTGGCTAATAGACTAATTCGGACTCCCTGATCACGAATCCGGTGTCAGATTTTAGGGTGCCGGCCGGCCGGTTTTCCGGCCGTAGGCACGATAACAGGAGCACCGAAGGTCCTATCGACTTCAAACTTTCAGGGTAGGTTTCTGATCAAAATGCGACGGTTAAGTTCGTTAACGGGCAAAATCGGCCGGACGGTTTAGGAGTTATTCCGCCGTATTCACAAAGCGTTGTTAAGTGTTTGAATCTCCGTTAAGTCCTAACTGAGGTCCTCAGTTAAGGATAAATTGGAGTCGCAACCTCAGTTAACGTATTTAACGGTGGTGAAACAGGCCTGTTTTATCACCTTTATCCCTTATTATCCCTTATTATCCCCAATTTAACCATAACTGAGGACCTCAGTTAGGACTTAACGGAGATTGAATGCTTTGTGAATACGGCGGATAGACATTTAAAATTTTGAGGTTATTTCCCTGATATTTCAGGAACTAAAGAAGATGTTGAATCGAAACTTGGTAGTCAGTTCGAGGATATAAACGCGCAACTTTTGGCAAAATTCTGTTATGATCGAAATGTTGGTAATTTTTAAAAAAATATTTCTTTTAATTTTTTCGAAAAAAAAATTTTTTTTTCGTGAACTATTCATCAGATTGCAACAAAAACTTGTACTAACGTCAATTGTAGTATTTTGCAACATTGTGCAAAATTTTGGCTCTATACGATTTCAATTTCTGGAGATATAAGACAAAATGTGTCAAATTTCCTGGGTCTCTCTCAGTATTTTCATCGATTATTATATAATAATCTCAATAATATTAAGGTATTCAACATGATACTGCTTTTTTTCTTTACTGGTCAGTACGGGCCACAAGGAAGATGAACATGCGCCCAATAGCTCCTGTCCACAGGGCTTGAACCAATTTTTTTTTTAAATGCAATAAAAAAAAACTGAATATTTTCTCAAATTTCTTTTTTTATTTGAAAGTACAATCCTTCCGGTTAATAATGGAAAATAATTTAATTCAAATGGCTGCCTCGGCTGGCCATGCAGTAACCCACACGATCGGTCCAATTTTTAAGCACATTATCGATTGTGTGCGAATATTGTCCTTTAAAGCGTCAATTGTCTCTGGCTTGTCGGCGTAACACTTATCTTTGACGGTACCCCACAAATAATAGTCCAACGGTGTCAAATCGCAGCTCCGAGGTGGCCATACGACATCAGCTCTGCGGCTGATAATGCGATCTTCAAAAACGGCGCAAAACATCGAGTGTAGCTTCGGCTGTGTGGCACGTAGCGCCGTCTTGTTGAAACCAAATGTTGCCAATATCCTCCTCTTCAATTCTTGTGAACAAAAATTTGTTCAACATGGCCCGATAATGATCGCCATTGACTGTAACGGCCACTCCTTGCTCATTTTCAAAGAAAAATAGCCCAATTATGCCTCTGGACCAAAATCCCCACCAAATAGTGACACGTTTTGGGTGTATCGGCTTTTCAATGTATGCGTGCGGGTTTTCTGTTCCCCAAATGCGACAATTCTGCTTTTTTACATACCCACTAAGATCAAAAGGAGCTTCATCTGAAAAGATGATTTTTTTGGAAAAATCGGCATCTTCTGTAAGTCGATGGCAGGCCTACTTAGCGAAGGGAAAACGCATTGGCTTCAACTCCTGAACCAATTGGACTTTGTATGGCGTCATACCAAGGTCTTTATTCAAAATTCGTGTCAATGATGTCTCCGAAATGTTTAATTCTTGAGAAGGACGGTGAATTGATGTTGATGGCGCTTCACGCACACTTTCTGCCACAGCAGCAATATTCACGGGAGTACGCACTGTTTTTGGCTTTTCACGCTTTGGTTTATCGATGAGGATGCCAGTTTCTTTCAGTTTTTTCACAAGATAACGAACATACGGAGCTGACGGTGCTTCTCTTTTTCCAAAATCCGTACGCAATTTTCGCACACATTCTGCAACATTACCATGATTTTCAAAGTAATGTCGCAATATTTCCCAGCGTTGTTCAAACGTATACACAACCATATTCGTTCAGCGGAAGGGTAAAACTAATTATCTATCAAATCAGACATGTCGAGCTAAGTGTTACCATTCATGAAATAAGCACTAGTTGAAAAAAAAACGTTAGATGGCGGACCCTTTAAAAGCACTCTTGTATTTATACTTTCATCACAGCTTTTATATTGCGTCGACATTAACTTGCCATAATGAGATCGGAGCAAATTTCAATTATTATAACTATAACGTTATTTTATGTAAGAAGAAAATATGTCGACAAATAAAAGGTAGGCGGAGGTGGGTCCTTGGATTAATAGAAGCTATGGAAATTTGGACATTATTGAATCGGATTATCTAAAAAGTTATAAAGTTTTGGGCAATATCACTCAGTGCTCTCGAACGTGCTATTTTATTATGATAATCATCAGACTTGAATATAAGCGAGCATGGTTTTCATACAATAGCATTAAACTTGTTCTGTGTCTGTAGACTAAATATACTTGGGAACCCATACCTTCTTGCTTATATTCATCGAGTGATAAAAAAATTCAAACCATATAAAATTGATGAAAACATTGAATTTGATTCTGTCCGGCCGGCCGGACAGAATCAAATTTGACCTCGAATTCTTCATCGGGGAGTCGAACCAAATCGTTTGAGACCAATTTCGTCAAAATATTTTAAAGTAACAGACATTTGGGCAAAACGATAACACGTTGTTCCCCAGAACATGCACCCAAAAATATATCAAAATAGTGTTAACCAGTAGTTGATTTCACTGCCATTTAGTAATGTTAAAACATCGAAATGTACATTTCAATTTTTGCAAAGGTATATTCCCTGCAATTGCAGTAAGGTGTATAAGGGTCACAAGGAAATTTTGAAACTTATTAGTTACTTGCCTAAGATTTTCGCTGATTTGTACCCTAATACTAGTTGATATCTATATGAATTTCTAACACAATTTTGCCTCCCTCTGTACACACGCTGGACTCAATAGTTTAATTTTTCAGTATAAATGCAAGAAGCCTTGTACTAAATTCAAGGTTGGATGTACAAATCTGGAATATGGTGCCCATAAATGCTCAAAGTTATGCCATGAAAAATGTGAACCTTGCAAAAATATCATAAAAAAATCTAGAACTGTTTGTCCCCACTATTACAATGTAGCATGCAATCGAAACGTCGATGAAATTGTATGTTTAAAACCTTGCAAAAAAATATTAGCTTGTGGACACAAATGTCTCAATACCTGTGGAGATACATGTTTAACAACATGTACAAAGATGGTGAGAATTAAGTATTTTCTTAGATTATCCAATTAACATTATTAGTTTCATATTTGAGAATTTCTGAGTGAATTCTTGTACCACGTAATTTGTCATTCTTCAGAAGTGAATATTCGACACCTTTTCGGCTAAATATGCTTCAAAAACATTCATTTAATTTTTTGAAATGAATATTTTTTTTAAATCTCTATGGAGGAATTATTTATGTAACAAGGGAGTTATGAGGATACCAATTACAGAGGGCAACAGATTTCAATCCCGAGGGACGTAAGTCCCGAGGAATTGTTAAGTTTGCGCGAGGTTGTTAACATCCAATAACTCACGTGATAGATAATTAATTTTATTTCATACTGAATGAAAAAAATTGATTATATGATGAAACTTACAAGTACTTACAGCTAAATTTTAATCAAATCTATCATATTAATAATTTTTGTATGAGCATAATTTTATGGATAGAAGATTTCTATTTTTGTCAATATGACAAAGAGCAACCCTTACTTCACATTTAGAATTCTATGAGGAGATAATTTCATATGAAATAAATTATAAAATGTATTCGTTTATTATATAAACTTTATTTAATTATAACATTTTAAAGGTGGAAAAGAAAGTACCTGTATGCAACCATTTTGTCAAAGTGCCATGTAGTGTGAAAGCAGATGAAATAGATTGTGAGAAATGTCCCAAAAAATGTTCCAGGGTCATGGTGTGTCGACATATTTGTGGAGTAAAAGCATGCAAAAGGAATTGTGACCCAACCAATTGCAAACAAATGGTGAAAGTAGCTTTGTTAGCAAAATGTGGACATATTGTTGAGGAGGTTCCATGTTTTATTAATACATTATATAAAACGAAAGGTAAAAAAAATCCCATATATAAACGTCCACTGGTGGGGAAAGGCTGTGTTCCTTGTTTTGTCCCATAGGTGGCGTGGGCGTTTATATATCGCTCCACCGGAAGAACAATGACACAACTGCAAACTTTCAGAATCTCAATGGTCAATCGCGTCCTTAAGGCCAAATATCCTTTATTTAACCCTAATGTGCGATTAACTGAATTTCAGTGATTAAGGCTAACTGATGGTTATTTGGAGTCAATGACTGAAATAAACCATCATTTAGCCTTAATGACGCGATCAACTGAAAATCAGAATTTCAGTCATTAAGACTAACAATAACAGGAAGAAGGCAGAAAGAAACAGGACACAGTCCTATCGAAAGAGGAAGAAGAAGAAGACTAAATGATGGTTATTTGGCCTCAATGTCTCGATTGGCGATTGAGGTTTTGCAGTTGTGTCATTGTTCTTCCGGAGTAGCGATATATCCGCTCAGGCCAGCTATGGCAGGCTTAACACGGCTCGGTTTAGTTGAATTTGTGAGAGCTACAGAGTACTGATGAAGGCCAATAAGCCAGAAACGCGTCTGCTCTTCTTGACAAATCAATGACATCCCCTGGGGTTAATTTAATTTGTGAAATATATGCAGTATATTAAGTATATTAATTATATGAACCCATTTTGAAGACCCTATTGGCCAAACGCTCTGGACTTGTTGATTTATTAACAACGGTTTCAGCCGTTTTTCAATATTATTCTATTTTCCAAAGAGATAACTGAGAACCTTTCATAAAGAGCCTTATGATCTCGGCCTTGTGTTGGATAAATACTACCCAGCTTGAAGAACATATCCTTCAGGAAGTTTCTCTGAACATACTCAATTTGTCTTATTATGTAAATTGTACAAGGAATTCCAGATCAGGCAGCCATATTATTCAAGTCTGGATGATGCAATCCGGTTCTTCAAAATCTTTGCATACTCTAAAGATCAGTGCAAGCATTCTCTACACGGCAATTGTTATTGTATTGATGTGGATTGTGGACTGAATGTTGACTTAAGACGGAGGTTTCACGGTCAATCTGCCATCAATTTCGCATCAGTTCAGTCCGTGACCACGATGAGACTGATGAGGATTGGTGGACTGACGAAGCAAATTAATACTCCATCAATCCATTAGCCTGTCAATCTGATATCAATCCATGATGGGTGTTTGAGAATTTCGTTTAATGTTCTCGACTCCTCCAATAAATCAAGCCATTTCATTTATTCGGTGTTTGAACTAATTGAGAATCGTTGTCGTTTTCTAAAGAAAACGATATACACATTGCTTGCGACCATAAAGATCAGTCTACCGTTGACAAATTTATTGGGGTTTCGACCACCTAGAAATAGAAAAGATATTTTATATTTTCAAGGGCGTTTTAAGTTTACAATGCTCTAAGGGCCATGTGGTTATAACGGTTTCCCAGAGTTTACGGTTCAAAATATCACTTTCAATATGATTCTTTCTTTTAGTTCAAACAACCAATAACTAATAACAAAGCAGTTTTTTCACATTGGGTGTTATTCATTTGGAATTCCCAATCAAAGTTGGGTTTTTCCCTCTACAAGGGAGGAACTTGAATAAATGACTTAATTTAGTAGGAAATGATGATATTTAGAACATACACTATTGAGATTTTCTAAGAGACACTACTCAGGTTACATTTATTTCACACTTGTAACTTTATCAAATATTCATCAACTTGTTGGTATTCATTAATGATTAGTGAACCAGCAACGAAACAAAATACAGTCCACTCTATCGAAAGTGTAAATGTATTGTAAATAGATTGTTAACCGAATAGTTTTCAATTCAACCACCCTCAATTTTATCTACACATTTTTGGTCCTTCGGATCGGATCATCGAAAATATTTACACAATGGGTGTGATGCGAAACCGATACCAGATTGACCGTGCAACCTCTGTTTAAGATCAAATTCAACACCCAAATCTCTCACCTGATTCGTCACATTGTCAATGGAGTAGGTTTAATCAATTGTATTATGGTAGTCTTTCTTGTAAATATGACCAGCTTACAATACTGAATGTTGGGAGGGAATCTGTTTTTTGTATACTACAGGTTCAGTTGGCAAGGTAGTTAGCTGTAGTAAATCACAGTCTTTCCTGGTGGATATGGTTCTGACCATTTTGAAATCGTCAGTGAAGTTCAAGAAATAGCAGAGCTGTTCATCACCTATATCCTGAATGAAATGTGGGAAAGCCCCGTGGACAGGAGCTTTGGCGCTATTGTTCAAACTTTGACAAATCATATCTCCAAAAGTATTGGTTTCTCAGACTTGGGAATGACATAAATGGATACTTATGATGGAACTGCATCGTAAAAGAAATTAAATTTAAAAAAGTGCCAATTGAAAAAAAACTTCACCAAACCGATTCTACCCAATAACGAACTTATCAGAGATATTCATTCCTCACATCTACTCTGAAAATTATATTATACCAATTGAAACAGCCAATATTCCAGTTTTGTTTTTACTGGAGATATTCTAAACCCAATTTGGTTATCTTACCAAAGTATATATTTCCAACATAATATGGATTATCCAAGGGCATTATATTATCCCCAAAAATTGTGATATCCTATAATCTTCATAATTCTACGATAGCTGAGGTTATTTCATTGGTCATTATATCATGATCATTATATTATTGATCATTATATCATGATTCCCTTTCCGGGCATTTTTCGTTATGGGGATGCGCAGATGAGAATGATTTAACTGCTGGTGTTTTCGTCCGAGAGGATTGGGGTTTTCAGGTGGAGGATGCTATTCCTCCATAGAATCCCCTGGTGAGGGTCCGAGCATGCGTGGTTTCAAGATGCGATTTCTCCTGAACCACTGGTGTTGGAGAATGAGAGTTTTGTGTGAGGTGTGTGATGAGAGGACGTTCAGCCACTGGTGGATTGCGCATGCGAAGAGGAGATGTGTTTTTGGGTTGTATATGTTATGTTGGGATTGCCTTTAGGACTATGGGTCTGGTGCTGAGCGATACTTGTGAAGTTTTAAAAGAAAATGGCTCTTTTTGGGTTGTATAGCTTATTTTGTGTGTGGTTTACGTCTAGCGGTCATGGATTTGGTGCTGAGCCGATATTGTGCTGTTTTAAAAGAAAATGTATGGCAGATGATATGAAAATATTCACTAGTACCTAATGCCATTCATAAAATCTATTGATTGTTGAACAAACCTCTTATTGGGTCTTGTCAATCCAGATATCTGAAAACTGGTAGCATAGATCGCGGCCTTCTCGTTATCTCATCTTGTTACTCATAACATACCAGAGAAAATCATTCGAATATTGTCACTGGAGAGGTCCAATCTCTAGCTGTAACCTAAGTGATAAATGCTTATTCCACAATTTTACTATTTCTCCTAGGCTTTCTGTGAAGTACTAATAATATAAATTCTCCATTCCAGGCGAATCATCAGCAGAGGACCTAACATCGTATTGTAACATACCATGTACAGAATTATTGAATTGTGGTCCCGAAGATGAACATTTATGCAGTGGTTCATGTGGATCTTGTTTCCAAGGACGGATTCACAAAAGATGCTCAAAAAAATGCAGTCGAATATTAATCTGCACTCATGAATGTAAAGGTTTTTGTCGGGAGGCATGCAGACCTTGCTTGATGAAATGTTCTTACATGTGTAAACATATTGTTTGTAAGAAGCGATGTGGTGAGCTCTGCATCAAATGCAAAGAACAATGTTCTAGAAAATGTAAACATCAAAGATGTAGCAAGTTGTGTGGAGAAATTTGCAATGTTCCTCCTTGTGAAGAGGCGTGTGAGAAAATACTTAAATGTGGTCATCCTTGCATTGGTTTCTGTAGTGAGCCGTGTCCACTGTTGTGTCGAATTTGTAATAAAGAAATCGTCAAAGAATTATTTTTGGGAGCAGAAGATGAAGAGGATGCACGGTTCATTTTATTGAATGATTGTGGACATATACTTGAAAGTTCTGGTATGAACCAATGGATGGAAAAGGGTGTGAATAAAATAGGCTTCAAAGTATGTCCAAAATGCAAGACAAATATACTCACGACTGAACGATACAGTGATTACCTCAAAAAATCAATCGAATCTATTTCACGAGCTAAGACGACAGTAATTGGAACGGAAAAAAATATTTTAGCAAAACATTCTGAACTGGGTTCGAAAGTCAGAAATTTATCTATTCCATGTAAGTTATACCCTTTTGTCTGTACGATTCATAATTGAAAATATTTATATATGTACATATATAATTATGATATTTACAAAACGGACTCCAAAAAGAGCGCAATATATTTTATTTTTATATATTATATGGAAAATGGAATCCACTCAGGGGCGAATGGGGAGGGAGGGCTTCGGACCACAGTACTCCCTATAAAAATGACGTACAAACATAAACAATTAATTTGTATATTTCATATTCGTGCTTTCTCTTCAAACGGGATTAAAATTAAAAATTTTTACCTAGCGACCATCTATATTTCACAATAATTACATTTGCGTTAAGCGTCCGCATAGACATCAAGGTATACTATGAGCGTCCGCACTATGCCGGGCTAAGTCTCGAACGCCCAGGCGAAATTTCCGGTTCCAATGGAAATATATATATATATATATATAAATTTTGGAAATATACAATTTTGTTATGAAAACTCGATTCTAGATGGTTGAGAAAGGTCCAAGGAATCTATTTCAACCAAAATAAACCTTAAGAAATTAGCCAAAGTATCTAAAAGCAGGCGAGAAAGTCGCGTAAATTTTAAGTCCATAAGAAATGCATGGGGAATTCAGTGCTCGGGTCCACGGATGGATCGTAATTCAAATTTCACGCCTAACCTAACTAATGTGGTCTATAAACAAACTCAAATGTCACTTTTAGATGCACAACCTAACCTGAAAATTTCAAGTCGCTTTCTCTTTCTGTTCTTAGGTTATCGTGACAAAAAATATTTTTAATAATTTTTTAAAAATTTTCTAGTGATATGATTCTCACAATTTCACAAAAGTACTTTTAATAAATTGGTATACGAAAAAAATTTACACATATGCGTTACCTCATAGTTATTTCACAAGAAATTATATCAACAATAGTGCCTATTCTTTTAGAACAAATTCTAGATTGGGGGAGAGATACTTTTTGAATTACATTCATATATTTGTGAATTTAATCGATATCAGTATTAGAAACCTGGAACGTGTTAGTGTTTTTAAAAAACATACTGTTGAATGGATTAAACTTAACTATGATCAAATTAATAATTTATTTTCTCATTAATCAGGAGGAAATTATCATTGTAATTCTCGCTCTGTATTGCTTTTCTGGACCGTTGCCGTTTGGGGGGATTAAAGAATCTTGAGAGAGATTAATAGACTTGCTTTGTTTCGGTGTGTTACATCCTTGGTTTGTGAGTCATTGAATTTGTTATTTTTTGAGCCACACACAAGAATTTCTTCTGTGGCAAGATAAAATATATTAATTGTATGTGTATTTTGGTACCTAATAAAAAATTTTCAATTTCAATTTATATTCTACAACTATTCACCAAGTTTTAATTCGATCGGATTTGTATTGGTTGAAAACAAAATTATTACTCGGAATCCATTGGGCCGATTATGCCCATTAACGAACTTGTCCGTCATATTGGGATGCGCCACCTGCCCTGAAAATTTCAAGTCGCAAGCTCTTTCCGTTCTCAAGTTATCGTGGCAACGGCCGGACATGGTCGGACAATGGTCTCAAACGATTGAGACCATTTTCGGCAAAAAATTCGAAAATTACATACATTTGGGCAAAGCGATTTTCCCCAGAACATACACGCAAAAATTAAGTCAAAATATAATTTTCGAATCCTATTCACAAAAATTTTTTTCAGTACTATTATCCAGTCATTCAAGCTTGCAAAACTCATTGCTTAATAATCAGCGTATTTTACTTGATCGTTTGCTGAAAGTGAAGAAGAAGGAAAGAAGACAACGTTTTAATCTTGTAGTATTGAATGCTATCGAAATAAAATACCAACTTATGGAACAAGTCTTCAATATCATGAAAATTTCTGAACTCGATGATCTAACAGCTTCATTGGCACCACCTGTAGAAAATCAAGTTGATCTGATTTTTGGCAACTTGTTGAGAGAAGTTGATGATATTACCACTACTGAAATTGAGGATATTCAAAGAGAAATCAATCGATTACATCGCATGTTTCAAGTATTACCATTATTGAACAGATTAGAAAATCAAGACAAGAATATGGCTGCAAAAATTGAGAATGTAAACAGTCAAATCAATAAATTATCTAAATACGATGAAGCATTAGATAACATTGTCAAGCAAGAATTGAGTGATCTCAGGAAGGAGCTTGCTTTGTTGGGTATCACCGAATTAAAAAAAACAGAGATCGTGAAGGCTCTGGGGTTGAGTAAAGGTCATTGGTACATGTGCCCTAATGGGCACTCATATGTAATAACAGAGTGTGGTGGGGCCATGCAAATTGGCCAATGTCCTCAATGTGAAGAACCTATCGGAGGAGAAAATAATAGACTACTTGAAATAAATAGGCTACCTACTTTTATGGATGGAGCTAGCCATTCTGAAAGGTCGGAACATGAATAATGATATACTACCTGCTTTTCGATTTAAATGGTAAGGATTTTTCCGATTACCTGAAATGCCATATAAAGGAAGAAAGTGGATTCTTGATTTTTTTTTATATCTGGTATACAAATAAATCTGATTTTAAAAATTGGGTGCACATACAGGGTGTCCGGGGAATAACTGTACATACTCTTACCAGATATAGAGTTGGACTAGCTGATTACTGATTGACTATAAAAAATGTATTTCTGGATTTCCCTAGAAAGCTACAGGGTGATTTTCCAACTTCATGGAAATACTTAGACCATCATAAAATCTAAACTTATTGACGGATATTATTGAAACTTGGGGGGTTATTGGCACATGCTAAGGTCGAGTCAGAAAGATATCAATTATTTCATTATTCCAGGGCCGGACTAATTATTCTTCATTTAAAGTGTTCAGGGTAATAAAAACACTTTGTATTTCGAATTACAAATAATTGATTCGCTTTTTAGAAAGAAGATAAATTATGCTTCAATGTGTGGTATCTCTTGAAGTTGTCACATCAACATTTATTTTTTTATGAATTTTTGAATTTGGATAAAGTTCGAAAATTTTAATTTATTTACCTGAACAGGACTTAGTCATCTTGTGGAGGTCGAAAATAAATAATAAATTTTCTTAAAAAAGTCACCGAAGGTGAGGAAGACTATAATAATTTGTTGATATACTGGGTGGCCACCCCAGACGCGGATCTCATTGCGATGGAGTAAATGAAGGTATATTTCGAAAAAAGAAAATTGGTGAATTGTATAGGGTATACATAAGCATATTTCAAAATTATTCATATGTATACTGAGTGTTCGACAACAATGATATAGACCATAGTGACACTTCTACTATTTTCTACTAATTTTCTACTAATACTTTCGCATTCTATATTCGAACATGAGATTTTCAGTTCTCTTCATGGTGAAAAATTCAATTTTTCGAACTTTATTCAAATTCAAAAATTCATAACAAAATAATTGTTGATGTGACAACTTTAAGCGATACCACAAATTGAAGCATAATTTAGCTTCTTTCTAAAAAGCGAATCAATTATTTTTAATTCGAAATAAAAAGTGTTTTTTTTAACCCTGAACACTGTAAATGAAGATTAATTAGTCCGGCCCTGGAATAATGAAATAATTGATATCTTTATGACTAGACCTTATCATGTGCCAATAGACCACATTAGTTAGGTTAGAATCATTCGCTTGGCGGGAGATCCATATTCAAATTTTTTAACAAGGAATTTCAACTTTAAGATGAAACCACCCTATTTAAAAGAGACTGTTAGTACAGAGACAACAAGTATTGGGTACCTTCATCATTAGTGCATGTTTTCATGTTATTTCCACATTAAAATCTACCTCTATTTATCCTTAAATCAAAATTGAAACCATTCTAGTTCGAAAGATTTCCGTATGTCGTAGATGACTTCTGTTGTGCGTCATCACAAGGCCGAGTTAGGGTTATGTTATTATTTTTGACTGCTTTCGAGTGAGCTAAGACATACGTCAATCGAATTTAGTGAACACTTTTATATTTATTAATTATTTTGGAAATATATAATTTTGCTATGAAAACTTGATTCTAGATGGTTGAGAAAGGTTCACAGAATCTATTTCAACCAAAATAAACCTTAAGAAATTAGCCAAAGTATCTAAAAAGAGGCGAGAAATTCGCGTAAATTTTAGGTCCATACTAAATGCATGGGGAATTCAGTGCTCGGATCCACGGATGGATCGTAATTCAAATTTCCCGCCTAACCTAACTAATGTGGTCTATAACCTCCCAAGTTTCAATAATATCCGTCAATAAGTTTAGATTTGATTATGGTCTAAGTATTTCCATGAAGTTGGAAAATCACCCTGTAGCTTTCTAGGGAAATCCAGAAATAAATTTTTTATAGTCAATCAGTAATCAGCTAGTCCAACTCTATATCTGGTAAGAGTATGTACAGTTATTCCCCGGACACCCTGTATACTTAAATTGGAGGGTACTATAATGCTTGCATAATCCATTTATTGGTTTGTTATTTTCTTGAATAATAAAACTGCAGCAATAGAAATGTTGTAACAAATATTGCCAGGGCATATAACGTTGATCCCCAGGGTGTCCAATAAGACACTAAACTCGATATCGCAAAGCAGAAAGCCCAAATTTCTTTGACATGTTTCCATATTTCTCCTTAATTTAACATTCCTAATACCTATTTGTAAAATAAAAAATTACAAATATATTTTTACCATCATATTATGTTTTAGCTCTTTTTGGATAGAATGATATTTGTGTAATCTTAATCTGGAACTGATTAAATGAGTAGGGAATGCAGAATAATCATTCAAACATAATTGCAGTGAATAATATTAAGAAATGCATGAAAAAGAGGTTTAGAATACAATTGTTATTTTTTTTTTCTAGAATTAGTTATTCCTTTTATACTTTTAAAATATCATTAAATGTGAAATTAAGAAATATGGTTATTTTGGGTACAACTTGTTGTTATGTGGTACTTATATTTAGTCAAATAAAGTAAAGAAAAAATAAAACCATCCAATGTTTATTCCCAATTTTGGTTATGATAACAACCAAGGCAGGTATATAGAATATTTACATTCATCTACTCTACTGCTTTTCTACAGAAGTATGTAGTCGAAATTCTTATATATACTTATTAAATAAATTAAAGGATTAAGGAAATAATTAAAATAAGAGATAAAATATATGAGAACTTGAAGTTGGAGTCATTCCAAAACTTATGTCATGAATAATATCCATTAAATTATTATCAAACAACTCCTTCGACATTTGAGAACATTCTGTTTAAAAACGTAATACTCCTCAGTATGACACCACCAAGAGTAAATTTAACTGTGCTTAAAGCTCTAGGTCAAGCATTCCCTGAAAGAAGTGGGAAACCCTTGTGGACAGGAGCTTTGGCGCTCTTGTTCAAACTTTGACAAATCATATCTCCAGAGTTTTTTAATGATATCAATGGATTCTTATGATATAAATGGATAATAGAAGGAATTAGATTCAAAAGTGTTTTAAAAAAAATTACGATTAATTATTGAAATTTTGAAAAATCATATCTCCCAAAGTATTCGTTTGTTAGAGTTGAGAATGATATCAATGGATGAAACTACATCTTAAAAATCGTTACTCCGAAACTACCGATAACGAACTTAACCGAGATATTTATCTCCCAAACCTACTCTGAAAATTTCAATTGCAAAAATGCGGGATTGGTAACAATATATATATATATATATATATACTCTTTGTACTCAACCTATTATGCTAATAAAAAGGTCTTATGCAATTAAAAACATACTTCAGTAGTATCAAGAACCAAAAACTGTTATTATTGTCAGGCCTACAAATTGCTATCCGAGGCGGGCCGAGGATTAGCAAGCAGGAAGACAATAGACAGTTTTTTACCAAGGTGCATAGTAGATTTTTCTTCGACCCCTACATACTTTTATGAATTGCGGACCTCTTAAATAATTTCGCAATAGGCAGTCCGTTGCCACGATAACTTGAGAATGGAAAGAGATAGCGACTTGAAATTTTCAGAGTAGCTGGCTCATCCCAATGCTACGGGCATCTCAACCACAAAATACAAATATATATACAGGGTGTCAAGGAAAAAAGTACCATGCATAGTGTCACGCGATATAGAGGGCCATACAATATGACAAAAAGGTCCTATGAATATATGTCCGAAACTACTTCCTTTGAGAAATACAGGGTGTTAAAGTAAATTTTTTATTTGGTTTTTATTTCACAGATATCGTCAATCAATGATGCAAAGAGTGGAAAAGTGCATTCAAGCACAAGGCCAGCAATTCGAACATCTTCTAAATACTTAATGTTTTTTTGTTAATTAATCAGTCTTTTGCTGTTGTTATTGAAATTTAATTATTTAAGTGTTTTGTCCTTGTTATTGTAAGTAGGCGCTTCTGGACAATTTGCGTGCATCATAACTTTTCGATGCGTTTTTACCGGAAACCGTTGGTCCTGGCGACTTCAACAAAGTATACCTTTTTGAGGGAAAAAAGATAGAGGAGTCGCTTTTTCTAGTCCAGAATGACATACAGTGTAAGGCAAAAAAGTTAGGGTTGATTTAAATGTGAAGGAATCCTGTATGTGGCGCCCTCTTTTAATAATCTAAAAACTAATAGGATATTTGGATTCTGCATCATACAAAACCCCCCAATACCACATTTTGTTCAATTCTTACCTCTTTGTCCAAAGTTATTAAAAAAAAAAACCAAATAAAAAAATAAACTTTAACACCCTGTATTTCTTAAAGGAAGCAGTTTCGGACATATATTCATAGGCCATCTATAGCGTGGCCTATGCATGGTACTGTTTTCCTTGACACCCTGTATATCTCAACCGGAATGTGATGCCAATCCAGAGAAATATTTCTCTGTGCCAATCCAGTATTTTTATTGTTGTCGTTCATGAGATAGAGATCAACTGCACTCATCATATACTAGTATCATGTGCAGGTGCTACACTCTTTCTTTAGAATTAGAATATGGGTTTAATTGATTTAAGTCTATAATGGGTGTTGACATAGTCGAAATTCGAATATTTTGTTCGTGAAATGATAGCGACCCATTGGCAAACCTGGTAATAATGTAAGTTGTTAGCACTGTCACTGTGACATATCGGTGACGGTGAATTACCGATTCCAATTGCGATTATGTTCATGTTCTGCATTCCATTCATTTTCATTTGTATTCTGTGATTTCTGTGCAGCAGATTATTTTTATTATTATCATTATTTTATTTTATTGGGCATTGGCATTGATTTTTCCCATGGTAAGCTATGCATCTTTCATAATATTTGAATTTTATATTTTATGAATATTTGGAAAACATCTTTGTTTTATAAGCTACCAGAATTCGCGCTTTTTTCGGTTCTTAGAGTAATAATGAATAGTGATATTCTTTTTACCAACTTCAGGTGAAATTCTCAGCACAGCTTACTAGCTTAGTTGTAGTATTTGTTTAATTTATCTTTAGTTTGATGAGATTGATCTTAAAATTTACTAAGACAATTTATTTCTCCCTTACCCCAACTGAACATTTATTGAGCATATTGTGAGACTTGTTTATTCACAATATCCGCTAAGTTTTATCTTGTTTCTTGTTCAGAATTGTATCAGAGACAATACAATGTATTTTATCTCTAGTTGAGAGGAACCATCTATATCGTTAAATGAAATTTTAGATTTGTGTGAAACTGATATGACCAATTCCTCAAGAAACTGTATTTTACGTATTTGTTCACAGAATACACGATTTCGCCTAATGCCCTTCATAATTTTTGTGCGAGTAAATTGTAAAAGTTAGCAATACAACATAAAAATACAGCCATTGGGAGTTGAAACTTGTATCGCTCTATACCATTCTTGAAGCTTTATCTCATTAAGTCTCGTTTTAAAAATAACTAATTTATCGTAAAAATAGATTCACCAATCGGGATATCTGAATCATCAAATGACTAATATTGAAATTCTACTAGGGTTGCTAGCAATCTGACCAAACATGAAGAAAAATGATTATCCTTGGGGACAACCTTGTTCTTCTAATACAGGATCTGTAGGTGCGTAAACAATTGTGTTCATTTCTTACCTTGTCTGATTTTACAAGATCTCTAGGTGAGTACACAATAATTTTGTTCATCTCATTGAGAAATTGAAAACTATATTTGCTCAGACAACTAATCTGTTTTCAGAAGGAGGAGCTCTTTCAAAGAACTCAAAATCTTCAGAGTTGCGTGGAGATGTAAGATTCAAAAAAGTACCTCGTTCTGTTAGTATTAGATCTGTAGGTGAGTACACAAAAATTTTGTTTATCTCAGTGAGAAATTGAAAACTATGGGTGCGTTTTTATTTTGATCGAAATATCTAATCGATTAATCGTGAAAGAATCAGTGCGTTTTTATTTTCAGAAAGTGAATGAATACTTGAAAATAAAAACACATCGATTCATTAAATCCGAAATTTCGATTAAAATAAAAACGCACCCTGTATTTGCTTAGCCAACTAATCTGCTTTCAGAAGTAGAAGCTGAATCAAACAATGCCATCACCTCGAAATCACAATCAGAGTTGCATGAAGATGGAAGAAATGAAAAGATATCAAAAAAACAGAAAAATGACCGTTTTGAAAGAAAGCGAAAACTTTTAAATTTTTCCTCCAAATTTATTGATATTGAATCTTTATTGGAAAATCCTTTGGAGGAAATTGTTAAAATGCTCATAGGAAATGAACATTTTTTCAATTATATTGCCACTAAACTTTCTTCCGACAATATAGTATTGACTGTAAAACTTTTAAGCCGAATATGTGATTGTGATTTCCCACATTTAAGGATTGCAATCTTGCAGAAAAGTTGTTCTGCTTTTTTGCGTAATTTGCAGGCTTATATTTCAAGTTTAGTGGTTCAAACTGCCAAAGACATAAAATTGAACTCATATTACTGGACTGATCCTGATTGTTTCTGGAACAACTTGACGAGAGTTTGTGATGTTCTGTTGAGGGAAATTCCTAATTTTTTTGTGGATAATGCATTGAAACTTGTTAAGATTACGTTGATGAATATACCACATATTGAAGCAGAGCATCAAGTGCAAATTTGTGATAAGACCAAAAACGATTTGAAATATATGATTTCCCGAGCTGAGAAAATTTTAACAGCTAGGTCGTGTCTTCGTGAAAAGACAGAAATTCAAGATAATGGTGAAGAGGAACCTCCCGAAGATTTTCATGACATTAGCATTTTTCCAACAAGTGCTGAATTAATTAGTACAAACAAACCCTTTCTCAGAAGGAATATTGTCAAAGGTCCTTACAAAACTGTTTATCACTATTTAGATGTACAATTTCGTTTGTTACGAGAAGATTTTGTTGGTCCTTTGAGACTTGGAATACATGGTCATTTGTCTGGTAAAAAGAGAAGTGATTTACAAGACATAAAAATTCATCTGAAGGTACAATTTCTGAATCCAGTAACAGTCACAGAAGATTATTGTGTCTTACTTCAGTTTCACTTCGGCGGTAATTTGAGTAACTTCAAATTTGAAGATTCTAGAAAATTCATGTATGGATCTTTAGTATGTTTCACAAAGGATAATTTCAAGTCGGTTCTATTTGGTAGGATAGTGGAACGTAAAGATGAAAATTTGGCAAAGGGGCAACTTGTAATTGGATTCACTAAGACCGAAGAGTTAGCCTTTAATTCAGATTATATTATGGTTGAATGCAGTATTTATTTCGAGCCTTATTATCATGTGCTCAAAGTCTTGAAGCGAATTGTGGAGGAAGACTTCCCAATGAAAAATTATATAGTACACGTTGACAGAACAGTATTGAATCCTAGCTATGGTGATCCTTTAGTTCCATATAAAATTCCACAAGAAAGTCCATGCTACATTTTTAGTCCGGCAGTAAGTCCCACATTCAATGATTTGAATAAATCTCAGAATGACGCATTTGTTGCTGCTTTGACAAGACAGTTCTCAATAATTCAAGGTCCTCCAGGAACAGGTAAAACCTATGTTGGTTTAAAAGTAGCAAAAACATTACTGGAAAACTGTGATGTCTGGTTTCGAGATTCACCGATGTTGGTAATTTGCTACACTAATCACGCACTTGATCAATTTTTGGGGGGATTGATAGGCACTACTAACAAAATAGTGAGAATTGGAGGACAATCTAAAAATGAAGATTTGGAAAGATTCAATCTTAGAAATCTTGAACGAAATATTGACCGATGTATTGTCAGGGATGCAAAAAATCGTGTTACTAGATGCCTAGACAGTATAAAAATGCTCTCTGATATTTTGTGTGATATTGCACGGTACGATTCTATTCTGGGTATTTGTAAATTGGCTACTGTTATTCCAAATTTCTATCAGAGTTGGTTGGGTAATGCTACGGATGAAGATTTACTGGAATGGCTGTCAGATGATAATATTCCAGAGAATATATATATGGATGAAGAGGATGAACATACAGGCGAGATATTCAATTTAGGAAAATTTTTAGCAATCGGGAAACTGTATAAGAAATGGTTATCGCTAGATTTGTGTCGATTAAAAGAAGAAATTGACTTTATCGACAAGTGTTTGATTGTGCCGGAGTCGCAAATTATGCATAATAATGAAAACTTTCAAAATATGACTCCAGTAATGGAAAATGAGAGATTGAAAGCAATATATAAGGTTCTGAAGGTAATTCTACACAGTTGGAATGTTGTATCATATTGAGTATACTATTTTGGATCAATAAATTTACTGTATTTTTTCAGATGAAATTGGCTGGGGCGCCACAAAAAATCACTGAGGTGCCATTAGATACTGATGCTAGAAAAAGTAAATATATCCCTCTGAATGAAAGATGGAATTTATATTTTTATTGGTTAAATTTGTATAAAGAAAAGTTGCTTGTGGATTATGAGGAATATAATTTGCAATACAGGAATGCATATGAGGAGTACAATGAAATAAAGGAAATGGAAGATGCTCAATTCCTTAAAACAAAGAAAGTTATTGGAATGACCACTACAAGTGCAGCAAGACTCCATTCCTCGTTACAATTAGTGAAGAGTCCAATTGTTATTGTGGAAGAAGCTGCTGAAGTTTTAGAGGCCCATATTGTTTCTGCTCTAACTAAACATTGCCAGCAGTTGATATTGATTGGAGACCATCAACAGTTGAGACCCAATGTTGCTAATTATGCAATTGAGAAGGAATATAAGTTGGGGATAAGTTTATTTGAAAGGATGATAATCAATAAAGTTCAAAGTTTCACACTTGATACTCAACACCGAATGAGACCAGAAATCTCGTCTTTGATCAAACCTTCCATATACCCAGATTTGAAAGATCATGAATCAGTGTTAAATAGACCGCCGATAAAGGGAGTTGAGAAATGTTTGTATTTTATTGATCATAAAGTCCCGGAAGAATCGTTCAACTCATCGAATTCAAAAAAAAATATTCACGAGGCAAAGTTCTTAATTCAATTAGCCAGGTATCTTTTACTTAACGGATATGAATCGGATCAAATTACGATTCTAGCAGCATATTTGGGACAAATGTTTGAAATACAGAAATTGAAGGAGGAATATGACCTCAAAGATGTTAGAATCTCTGTACTCGATAACTACCAAGGGGAAGAAAGTGATATAATATTGCTGTCCCTGGTTAGAAATAATGAAGACTCAATTGGTTTCCTTTCTATAGAAAACAGAGTATGTGTCGCCCTATCTCGTGCTAGGAATGGACTCTACATTATGGGTAATATGTCTCTTCTATGTGAGAAATCTAAGGTGAGGATTGTTGTATTCACAAAATAAGGTTCATCATTTTCCCAAATGAAGAACCTTTGTAACCATGCAGCGGTTGAAACTACTCTCCGACATTTAAGTTTGTGCTGTGAAGTACAGTGGAAACTCGATTAAGCAAACTAATTGTTGTCATTAGGCATTCAGATTATCGAAAATCCAGATAATTCAATGTGCAAAGAAAAGCTGTTATTGTACTTATTATTGCATAAAACATAATGCTAGGTGTTTATTAAAGACCACAAAACCATAACAACTTTGATATAATGTAACGTAATGAATGCAGCAAAATTTGCTTTTCATAACCTGCGTTACAGGATATTAGTGCACCTACTTGATGTTTTATAAAGAATCCTGCCCACATCAAAATCGAGTTTTTTTACAGCATATACTAATTTGTTCTTCCTTGTGACAATGAAAAACACAGATTAAGTAATCAATATTATTTTTCTTTTGAATACTTTCAGCTCTGGGTGAAAATCAGGGAAACGCTTCTTGCTCAGGAAGCCATTGGATCTGCCCTCAGTTTGATGTGCCAGAATCATAGTAAGATAACTATGGTTTCTACTGCAGACAATTTCAATTCAGTGCCAGAAGGTGGATGCAATCAGATCTGCAATTCTTCCTTAGTTTGTGGACATAGATGTAAAAGGATGTGTCATGGTTTAGATAACGAGCATGAACAGTATATGTGTCCAGCAAACTGTAATAAGTAAGTGAATAGTTTAATCAAGATCTTTACACTAACAATAATGAGATTGTCCGTAATGATTATTGCTACATGTCCTTTAGCTATACACCTCAGTAGTACGACCCATTGTCACCTACGCATCCTTAGCATGGTGGAGAAAAACTGACGAGGCCACCAAACACAGTTGCAGGAAACTGCACTGTTGCAGGAACTGCAATGGCTTGCCTGTGTTGTTGTTGCAGGAGCTATCTATACTACTTCCATATAGCAGCTCTTTGGAGAAATACTCCAGGACACAGGCAAAAAGATTAGTGGATTTCTCAACAACCTATACCAGAAAGCTCCTGCATCTGCCACGAGCTGAATGGTGGGACTGCTGACAGGGCACTGTTGGTACAAATACCACTTGTATCGCAAGGGCAAGTCAGCAGACGAAACATGCAATTTTACAAATGGGTAAGCCAGTTCTGAATCCTCACGACGTGATAGTCAAGGCTCCTAAGAACCCCATAAGGTATACTAACACCATTGACAATGTCCTTAAGATTGAATAAGTAGGGCAATAAACCAAAAGAGCGAATCGGTCGCAAATCTGAAGGGCTGGACCTAGCCATATGCGACCCCGTTCTAATAATAATAATAAATTTGGTATATGGGATTGAGGTTCAGTTATGGACAAAAAAAGAAGTCGCTCCAACACGATTTCGTGATTCTGAAGGTTTTATTTTCGACAGGGGGCCCCTCGTCTTTTTAATGGAATTTTTTTCTAAATAGGCATCATTTTACAATTTTGTGCAAGTAGAGTTCACCAAGGCTAAGTTTTATGTGTATGTGTGCTTCAGCCATAGGCCACAGGCGTTGTACCCTTTTCATTTGAGTGGCAGCAAGTCTGTTATACGGAATGTCATGTTTCCCTACATTGCACCATGAACTGTTCACAACAAGCCATTCTCGTGGACACAGGCGTGTACCGCAACATGCTTATGTTTAATCTTGTTGAAAATTATTTTCATATCTGGGTTGATATGAAAATAATGACAAAAAATTATCCTATCAAAGCTGGGCTTCCGCAAGGAAGTGTATTGGGTCCGATCCTCTATGTGGTGTACACTTCTGATTTACCAACAACAGGAACCTTTGCAGATATATATCTTTATTCTTTTGATTGGGAGCTTCAGGTGTGTTAGCAGAGGTTAGTGTAACAGTTTACCATAAAATTCAACGTATGATTCAAGTGCTTAGGGAAAAACCTCAGCAAAAAAAAACCTGTCTCCCCGTGAGTGTTGTGATTTATAAAAATTTAATTTGTTTAAGAAATTAGTTGAAATTTAAAATATCGATCGACATTTCTTTTTATATACTTTCAGGCTTCTTTGTGATTCGGACATAAGTCATATATGTAGGAAGATGTGTAGTGAAGAATGTGGCCTGTGTCAATATCCGAAAAATGTAATTTTAGACTGTGGCCATAAGACAGTAATGCCATGTCATATGAAACCTAAAGATTACAAATGTAGAACAAAAGTTAAGGTCACCCTCCCTTGTGGTCATGCCGCAAAAAAACCTTGCTACATTGAATCTGAACTATACAAATGTAGAGTTCCATGTGATGGCCGGCTTGATTGTGGTCATTCTTGTTCGTTGAAATGCCATACATCTAATGATCCAGATCATTTGGTGGTGAGAATTAATTTTATATTCTGTACAAATTTCTTCCAATGATGAAACAAAATCTTGGATTTGTCGTAACAAACGTTTACAATGGATAGTCGAAACAATTTCCTGAAATTCGGAGATTATCTTATTGTAAATTACATATGCATACAAGTTGTTTCAAGTAATTTTTTATTTTTCCAACCATCCCACCTATCGATTCATTAAAGTATAACAATTTTTTATCAGAACAAAAATTTGAAGCTTCAATTGGTACCTTTCAATGGTGTTATGACTTGCAAAACAACTAATTATAACGTGCGTTCAAAAATATTCGTGGTCAAGGAGGCTATATGGAATTTTAAAACTTTCAATGTCTGAACTATGTTCAGACGCAGAATATTGAAGTTCAAAATTCCATAGCCTACTTGACCACGAATTTTTTTGAACGCACGTTACTACCAAATCCAGCAGTATGAATTCAAAATTTTATATGTGGAATGCAGCAAAGCTTGAATTATGCAACTTATCTATAATTTTAATTTGTCGTTTCGCAGTAATTTTTCATCTGGACTGGCTCAGAAATGTTGATTTTTCGATAATTTGGACAGTTTGGAAATTGTATTGAAATTGCTTTATGCTCAAGATTTGTAAAATTAAAATTTGTAGTAATACTGTAGCCAGTTTAACTAGAAATATCGATTGCCTGCGCGACACATTCTGCAAATGGGGGAATTCTGACCCGAACTCGTTCTAAAAAATTGAACTCGAAATAAATGTACATTTCTAAGAGGACGTGGTGGAACATAGAACCTGATACGACTCAAAAAGCCGGAACGTCCCAAATCCCATTCAATAATTTAAAGAAACATATGAGATCATTATTGGCTCTCTGCGTCTCGAGGGTCAGAACATGATACTTCTCCCTTAAGAAGGATATGCTGCAGGAAGGGTAACTACCGACCAGCCTGAAGTCAACATATCGGAGAAATCTTGATTGCACAGACTCCAGTCTATTCTTATATATTGCATACTGTGGGCTCCAAACACAAACAGCAAAACTCAATCTACTTTTGATATATGCATTGAAAAGGGCATTAAAAGCCTTAAAAGATGTAAACATTCTGCATGTCCGCAGAACGAACCCCAGACATTTGTTACTTTCATTTACAATCATGTTGATATGCTGATTAAATATCATTTTACTATCGAACAGTATCCCAAGATCTTTGACCACCGAAACGCGAGTAATAGCCATGCCACTAAGTGAATAATCAAATACAATAGGGGAAAAGCCTCTGGTAAATGTAATTGTCTGACATTTAGAAAAATTTGAAAAGAGTTTATTTTCTACACAATAAGTAGAAAATGAATTTAGGTCATCCTGCAGCAACCGACAGTCTGACACGTCCAAAATGGGACGATATATCTTAAGATCGTCGGCGAATAGTAGGAAAGAAGAAGATTTGAAGCAACTAGCTATGTCGTTTATATATATAAGAAACAGCAATGGCCCCAGGTGGGATCCTTGGGGCACACCAGAAGTAGCATGAACGGACTAGAGACAAAACCGTCTATATAAACGTAGAGTGACCTATTTGACAAATAGGAAGCAAACCAAGAAAGGAGGTCAGTGGCAACTCCTATCTGAGCTAATTTAGATATTTTAATCGCGTGGGATAACTTATCGAACACCTTGCTAAAATCGGTGTACACCGCATCAAGTTGAACTTGCCTTTCTAAATAGTTCAAAACATCATCACAATAGAGAGTTAAGTTGGTATCCACTGACCTACCCCTAAAAAACCCATGTTGTTGGGGTATAATAATATTTTTTGCAAACCAGAATAAGTGTTTGTGAACCACTCGCTCCAAGATCTTACCCAGAATGCAAAGCTTGGAGATTGGTCGATAATTTTGAACATATGATTTATCCCCGCTCTTAAAAATGGGAACTAGAAATGCAGTTTTCCAACGAGTAGGAAACTGCCTATCCTCAAAAGACTTTTTGAATAATAAGTATAATGGCGGTGACAAGGCTTCAGCACAAGATCTTATGAAGAACGAAGTCAATCCATCGGAACCAGCGCTCTTTGAATCTTTCATACTTAGTATTGTACTTAAAACATCCTCCACAGAAAATGATATAGAACTAAGAATATTCGTAGAATTATTGCAGGAATTAAAGACATGTTCCGGAATAAAAATATTAGAACCTGGTTCATACACTGATTTGAAATATTTTCCGAATAGTTCTGCTATGACCTGTCCATTCAATGCATTTGAGTCATCGTCATGCATAGAAGTTGGCAAGTTGGTATTATTTTTATTTTTTTACCGAATATAATTAATTAATTAATATTATTAATATACCGAAAACCCTACGTCTAAAAGTAATTTCAGGATACGATATATTCACGAAATTCCGCGTACATTTGCGCGTCGGAAATGGTATATTTCAAGTTATAGAGGAAATAATAACAAAATTTCAGATCTGCGTATAACTCAAAAACCATGACGTGAAGTCAGGAGCTTTTGCGCGTATGTTCTATTCTCCATTCTCCTGTATCGTATAATAACTGTACAATACAGGTATTCTACGACTAGTTACTAAGCTTCAATTCGATAGAGTCTATATTTTTTGAGTTATCAAGGAAATGATATCCCAGGTGGATATAACTCCGAAACAGTTGGACCGATTATGCCCGTAAACAAACTTACCTCTCCCATTCAGATACGCAACAAACCCTGAAATTTGCAAGTCCCTTCGTTCGAAATCTACTGAAACTCACACAAGGCTGCTCGAATCTCCAACAATATGTATCAGATCGTGTTCAAACTTGGAACTTGGCAGTAGAGTTAGGTTCTGAAGGCTCTCGCAAAATTCCAGCGATGTCGGACGAATAGTTTCTGATATATAGAATTTTTTTCAATAATTTTCAATGATTTCTTAAACATTTTCTGCTGATACGATCCTTACGAAATTTCTCAAGAACTTTTGCGTTTGCATTGTACAACTATAATTACCATGTTTGAATTTAATCGGTTTTGTATTTTTCGAGTTATTGAGGAAATAACAACCAAATTTCAGATGTTTATAACTCCAAAACCGTTTGGCCGATCTCTTTCCATTCTCACTTTATCGTGACATAAAAAATACTTCTTAATAATTTGCTCTAAATTTTCTAGTAATGCGATTCTCACGAAATTTCACAAACGTGCTTAGGTTTATATTCTACAACTATTCGTCAAGTTTAAATTCGATCGGATTTGTATTGGTTGAAAACAAAATTGTTACTCGGAAACCATTGGGCCGATTATGCCCATTAACGAACTTTGTCCGTCGTATTGAGATGCGCCACCTACCCTGAAAATTTCAAGTCGCTAGGTCTTTCCGTTCTCAAGTTATCGTGGCAAAAGCCGGCCAGACAGAATCAAATTTGACCTCGAATTCTTCATCGGGGAGTCGAACCCAATCGTTTGAGATCATTTTCGGCAAAAAATCGAAAATTACAGACATTTGGGCAAAATGATAGCAAAAAGGTCTTATGCAATTAAAAACATACTTTAGTAGTACCATATGAGGTTTTTTATGTACCAATGACCAAAAACTATCTATTATTGTCGGGCCTGCAAATTGATATCCGAGGAGGAGCCGAGGCAATAGACAGTTTTTCACCAAGGGGAGCCTCCCCGCGGATCATATCTCAAAGGGCGCCGAATTGACCGCGCATAGTTGGACTACAGAAAAAGGACATAATAAAAACAAATTTTTTTGAACTACTACTTGAATAAGATGATTATTATTATAGACCGACAGCATTGTAGAAAACTTTGTTGCTGCTGGAGACTAGATGGCAGGAGTGGGGAATTCCCGGCCTTCCCCGGCTATAGATCAAAATCGGTCAATAGAAAGAAACATAACCTTGTACTTCTTATATAAATTATTCGTGAATAGTGAATTAGTGAATCTGAATATTGATTGAAATTTAAAATCGACAAACGAATACGGATTATGGATCCCTTTCCGTAATATTTTCGAATGTTCTAGGGGCACGGTTATCACTAAATTTTACACACGTCTTTATGTTGATATTCTACAACTACCTACCAAACTTCAATTCGATCGAATTTATATTTTTTGAGTTATCGAGGAAATAATATTCCAGGTGGGTAATAAACCGCAACCGTTGGGCCGATTATGCACATAAATGAACTTAACTTTCCCATTCGGATGCGCAACCTACCCTGAAAATTGCAAGTCCCGATGAGTTATCTAGGCAACGGTCACCCATCCGGCTATTGAACTCACACATGGCGGCTCGGATACCCAACGCTATAGATGCGATCGTGTTCAAACTTGGAACTTGGCAGTAGAGTTGAGTTCTGAAGGCTTTCGCAAATTTTCAGCGATGCCGAAAGAATAGTTTCTGATATATAGAATTTTTTCAATGAGTTTTTTAAAATATTCTAGTGATAGACGATCCTCATGAAATTTCGGAAGGTTCCACGTTGACTCCAAAACCGTTTGGCCGATTATGCCTATAAACAAACTCAAATGTCGCATCAAGATGCACAACCTAACTTGAAAATTTCAAGTCGCTATCTCTTTCCGTTCTCAGGTTATCGTGACATAAATAAAATTTTTTAATTATTTATTTGAAATTTTCTAGCGATACGATTCCCACAAAATCTCACCAACGTCCTTAAGTTTGCATTCACAACTACTCACAAAGTTTCAATTTGATCGGATTTGTATTGGTTCAAAACAAAATAATTACTCAGAAATCAATGGGCCGATTATGCCCATTAACGAACTTGTCCGTCGTATTGGGACGCGCCACCTACCCAGAAAATTGCAAGGCGCTATCTCTTTCCGTTCTCAAGTTATAGTGGCAACATGCGCGCAAAAAAGAGGAATGTATTTTCGAATAGAGCGAAAAACGTTAGTTTTAACGATTGCTGACACATAGTTTTTATGGAAAGTAGCACCTTGTGAATCTCCATTCAACAACTGCACTGACAGATAAAACTATAAAACTAGACCTGACTGTTTTTTTCGTGAAATTTTCGATTGGGTGACATCGACGATTTAATTTTCTATATAGTACATACTACAAAAATTTTCAGGGTGATGAAAACAAAAATATTGCTTTAATTCAGGAATTACAAAAAACGCATTCTAATATTCCAAATAGCAGATATTTTCGAAGAATTGTTGGAACATTCCACTCTAGATAGCAGCAGGGTAATATGACATTATTGCTATATCATTTTTCGAAAGTTTTCGTTTTAATATTTCTCTTCAGATAATTCTTATCATCTCGAAAGCTTGATGTATATATTTATTTTTGTCAAATACAATTATATTTTGGTCCTGGATCTTTTGAGAGATGCAAACAATATTTTTCACTCAAAAACACAAATTCAGAACGTAGTCTTGTTTGTAAAATAATTTTCATTCATTCTTTATTCAGAAACAATGTAGTATCCATCAATATATAAGGTACACTTTATCCATATGTTTGTGTTCCGTTCCTCCCTCCCCCTCCCCCCCTCGGAAAACCTCTTAGCTACGGCCCTGCGGATCGGTATTGGTTCAAAATAAAATTTGTACTCTGAAGCCGTTGGGTCAATAGTGTCCATTAACGAACTTGTCGGTCCCACTTGGATGCGCGAATTATGTTTTGTGCAAGGCAAAACAAGATTTTAAAAATTGGTTTTATTGATACAGAAAGCAAAGTAAGTTATTGATGTTTAACAATTCGATTTTAAGTCAAGACTGAGGAAAAATGAATAATGAGCATGTATATATAATATTGTCAACGCTGCACTGTGTTGCATTCCGAGGTTTGCCTAGTCATCGGTTCCCACGGGAAGACGATGTGCTGCAACGGTCAGGAATGCACGGCCAGGAATATGTAACTCCTCCATCCACAGAAGAGTCATTACGGGGAGAAAAATGACACTTGGTTTGGCTCGGTACCATCGTCACGTTCCACGCTCCTAGATGGGTTTCTGGTTTCCAAGGATTGTTTCAGTTTAATGTAACAGAAATAAATGACAATAATTATTAGTATAACATAGATAAGGCCAATGAGGCTTCCATGCAGATAATTCTTCGTTTTGTAATGGTCAGCAATTAATGGATGAATTTTTTCTTGTTGTCGTTTGAGGATGTGGATCTGATCTAGAGAAACATCTTGAAGTTGAATTTTTAATATACTGAGAGTTGAAGTGTTGAAACCATCAGAAATTTTTGGCAGGAACATCGGTTGGCTCTTAATTATTTCTTTGTTGTTATAATATTTTTCTTCTTTTGTTTCGAAAAAGCATCCCTTGGGTACAGTTATCAAATAATTTCCTTTCAATTCAGTGAAATCACTTCTTTTGCAGAATGTTCGTATTTTGATTCCATTCGAAAATATGGCAATGAATTTGCTATTATCTATTTGCTGGATGAAATTTTTATTGGTTGATACTGCGTATCGCTGACATGTTCCCGAAGCTTTTTTTAGTTGAAGTAGTTGGAATATACAATCGTTGGTTTTTGACTCTTCAATCAAATCATTGATTTCGCAGTAAAAGATCGTATGCAAATTGATACAAGGTGAAGAGGTATACTGATACAATTTATCATTTATAGTCAGATAAGAGTTTTTTGGAATAATCATGGTATTATTAATGGTTGGGATTGAATAAAGGTGGTAATGAGAAAACGTTTGCGAATTCACTATAGGAAAGTGAAGAATGAAAACTATTCTAGAACCTGTTGAATATGCATCAACTTTTATAAGCTCATAATAATTATGAAATTGACTTTCATCTGCAAAAATTAAATTTTCTCGAGAATATTTTTCACCAACAATGTCAATTATATTTTTTAATTGGGAAAATTTTATTACACTATGATGCAACGTTCCTAATTTTGAGAAACTTAAGGCATTTTCGATTTCGTTGATGAACTCCATTACGATGTTTATGGATGTATCCATTTGCTCGATAATATTTCTAATTCTCAAATAAAAGTAAAAATTATCATATAGTTTAGTGAAATTTCCAACCATTCCTTGAAACTGGGAAACAATAAGATGTAGATTTTGTTGAAGTACTGACACAGTTTCATTGAATTTTTCTATAATATCTCCAGTAAGGGATACGTCACTATTTAGATTTTTCATAATATCCTTTTGATTAGACTGCAGTTGCATTATTGCTGTTTCATAATGGATTGCATCATTTGCATCTAAATTACCTGAAATGCCTTTGATAACGGTTCCGAGCCCATCTATCAAGCCACGTTTAGATCGTATTGTAGGAATTAGCCCTTTTAATTTTTGTTCGGCCAAATCTAATTGATGCTGATAGTATTTTTTGTGAGTTTCTAATTCTTTATAAAAAGTGCTGTTTGGTTTGTTGAGAAATGTTTTCGATGCATGAAGATATAGGTGACGCAGAGATTTTAATACGTCATTAATCGGTAATAAATCGAAAAAATGAATAAAGTCGTGAAATTTTGATCTGACTCTTGCATTGCCTAGATGAATCGGAAGAATGCCTGGGTTGTCCTGGAGGTCAGTTATTTTTATCTCCTGAGTTACAGCTAGCGGCAGTAGGAGCATCCTGTAAAAGTTTTCTCGTTTTAGATTTAGTCCTTTTTAGATTTTGCTTATGTAAGGTTTTATTTTCGCTTGAAATTTTGATATTATTGTCACTAACAACTTTTACTTTAGAAAATTTCGGAGAAAGTTTATTACGGTTGTTCGATTTCACTTTACGGTAAGCGGTAGAACCTGATTTATATGGAAGGGGTTCTTCCCTCGTTTCGTTAATTTTGTTGGTAATTGATTGTTTCCGTTTCGCCATTTCTTCGTTTAGGCGTTTATAAAGTTCTTTGGTTTTTTCCCGATGTTCTTCGATATAATTATTGGTAAGTTTTTCATTTAAATCAATATTCATTGGATCTTGTGAATTTAGATGACCGTTTATAACATCGATTGGCTTTTGTTTTGTTGAAGAATGAATTGAATAATTGTAGCCGAAAATTGCATAAGGCATAATATTTTCAATACTGAGGTTTTGCTTATCTTTGTTCCTGATTATACGTAAATGTTCTATTAAGGTCGAATGTAATCGCTCAATTAAACCGTTCGATTGAGAACTATTGGTTGTAACAAAATGGGGTGTTATTTGATGGACTTTCAAAAATTCTATAACGACACCGTTCTTGAACTCCGTTCCGTTGTCCATTACGATCGTTGACGGTGATCCATGATGTGTCATGAATATTAAGAGCGATTTGACGATTTCAATTCCCGTAGATGAAATTAAGGGATAAGCTTGGGCGTACTTAGAAAATGAATCTATTATTGTGAGGAATTTTTTATTTTGAGCTTGAAATGTATCTACGTGAATAATTTCGAATGGTTTACAAGGTGTGGGAGTTAACATTAGTTTTTGTTTCGGAGGGTCTCTGTCATATTTATTAATTTGGCATAGTTCGCAATTATTTATATATTCAGTAACATCGTTTTGAATACTGGGCCAATAATAGGTCCTTTTTATTCTGGAAATTGTTTCGGCAATTCCTCTATGATTCGTTTTTGTCTCATGAATAAATTGAATGGTCAAGGTTTGTTGATCTTTATCAATAATATCTTCCAAAATATTATTGCATTTTACTAGTTTGAAAGCCAATTGTTTGAAGGTTTTTCTGAGAATCTCACACATTTCTTGGTAATAATTATCCTGCTGGAAATGCAATGCATACAAGATTTTTGGACGCATATAAGTTTTGAAAAATTGTACAACATCGTTACTAAAATTATTTGTGGCGATTTGGACAAAAGTTCTCTGTTTATTTGGAAATATTCTTTCTACTTTCACCTTTGCTGGGGAGTGATGCACGAATTCAAAGATTACTTGATTATCAAAAGTGTTGAGGACTTTATCAGAAATCGGAATTTCTTGTATAGGATTTTCATGGTTTGAATGTATAGTATTACCTTCGGAGATGTCTTCAGAATATTCTAATATCTTTAATTTTGGATCGGTTACATAATATATGACTACTTGTATATCACAATTTCCAAAAATGTATTTAATCATGGGAAAAATTGTGCTCCAATCTAATTTATCTAAACCACATGAAATTCTTGGCATGGCTAGGTATTTTTTGTCATTTTGTTCACACAATGACTTGAGATTTATTAGTGTTTTGAAAACCGTTTCATAGTCTGGCTTCTGATAACTGCGTTCTTTTGTAATGAGATAATATAATTTTCGATTATTATTTTCAATAAAAGCAACTTCGCCTAATCCCTTATTTTGAGATTTAAGTTTGTTAACTTGACCGAATCTTTGTTTGAAAGTAAGTGCAATTCCGTCATTCATGTAAAAATCACTGGATACACAATGAGCCAAAGAGTAATTTGGAGGGGCATTGAATAAATCACCCTTTTCTTCTTTCACGTTAAAGCAATTTGCAATTTTTTTTGAATTATGGAGTTCCAAGAATTTTTCATAGGATAAATTATCGTCTGATTCTTCACTTTGAATTTCTGATTCGTCTATGTTTACCATCATTGATTCATTATCGTTAAACTTTTCTATGTAGTCTAATAATTCTTTGTTATGAATTTCGATTCGAGAAAGAGCGTCAGCATTGGTATTGGAACTTCCCTTTTTATAAACAATTTCGAAGTCATATTCTTCAAGTTTCAGCCTCCATCTCAAAAGTCGACTGCCGGTTTCCTTAAGGGACATAACCCATTGTAAGGGTCGGTGGTCTGTGATAATTTTGAATTTTCTGCCGTAGAGATAAGGTCGAAAATATTTTGTTGCCCATACTATTGCCAGAAGTTCCTTTTCAATTGTACTATAATTTTGTTCGCTGTCATTTAAAGTCCTAGATGCGTAGGAAATGGGTTTATCGCTACCAATCTTTCCTTGGGATAATACAGCACCTATAGCAAAATTACTAGCATCCGTTGTGAGGATAAATTCTTTTGAAAAGTCGGGGTATTGAAGAATAGGTTCATTGACTAATAAATTTTTACAATATTCAAAACAATTTTTGAATTGGGGAGTATGTTCAATTTTGGCTCCTTTCTTTAAACAAGCGGTTAATGGTTTAGTGATTTTGGCAAAGTCCTTGATAAATTTTCTGTAATAGCCCAAAAGTCCTAAAAATCCTTTTATATCTTTGCTTGTTTTTGGTAATGGATATTTTTTTATTGCTACAATTTTGTCTGGGTTGGGCTTCACTCCCTCGGGGGTCACTATGTGCCCTAAATATGCTACTTGTTTCTTTAAAAATTCAGATTTGTCTAGTTGAATTTTTAAATTTGCGTCTCTAAGCCTTTGAAAAACTGTTTTCAAGTTGATTATGTGTTCCTGAAGGGATGTTGAAAATATTATGATATCATCAAGATAAACTAAACATATTACATTAATCAATCCTCTCAACATAGTATTCATTACTCTCTGAAAAGTTGAACAGGCATTTTTAAGACCAAAAGCCATTCTGACAAATTCGTAATGTCCATTTTCTACCGTGAATGCTGTTTTCGGTATATCATCAGGATTCATTTCAATTTGATGGAATCCACTTGCCAAGTCAATGGTTGAAAAATATTGGCATTTTCCAAGTTTATCTAAAATATCCGAGATGTTAGGAAGTGGGTATTTGTCGTCAATTGTTTTTTCGTTTAATTTTCGAAAATCAACTACTATTCTCCACTTCTTTTTGCCTGATGCATCAGCTTTTTTTGGAACTACCCAAATCGGTGAGGACCAGGGTGATTGACTCGGTCTGATAATTCCTTGGTCTAACATGGAATTGATCTGTTTTTGAACTTCTTCTTTATGGACAAATGGATATCTATATGATTTTGTATATACGGGTGTTTCATCTTTAGTATTGATTGAATGTTTGACTTGATTAGTAAATGAAAGAGGTTGATTCTCTAATTGAAAGATGTCAGAATATTTTTTGCATAAATTCAAAATATGATGTTTTTCTTCATTGTTCATATGAGAGGTTCTAATTAATTTTTCTATGTCTGCATTTTTTGAGACAGTTTCAGACTCTATAGAAAAAATTTCGTAATTGTTATCATTAAATGGAAATGATTCTATCGGATCATCAAGCATAAGGATTAAATTGTCATTAGTTTTGTTTAAAATTTCGACATAGGCTAATCCATTATTAGACACAGTTAATATTTCTGGAATTTCACATTTCTGAATAATTTGTTTCGGAACAAGAATATCACCGTTTTTTAATTTTACAGGAATTTTAGTTATTATTTTAGTGTTGGCATCAATTTTGATTCTGAATGGAATTTTCTTTAGAGATGGTTGATATTTAATGGGAATTATTGCAGAAGGTGTAACTAATGTTGATTCACCGAAATTCAAGATTGCTTTCAAAAGTTTTAAATTATCAAGACCTATAAGGCCATCATAAACATTGTGGAATTTAAAGAGGTAAAATTTGAATTGATCATCATAGTTGAATTCTGAAAATATCGGTATTTCCGCACAATAATTATGTGAAGAACTTTGAAAAACAGTCGAAACAGTGAATGGTTCTTCGAAGATAAATTTAGAATAATACTTGTTTGCAAGATCAGGATTTATGAACGATTTAGTTGATCCAGTATCAATAAGTAATTTTAGGGGAGGGTATTTTATAGTAATATAGGGTAATTCTTTTTTTTTGCTTGACAAATGATACTCTATGTGTTCTGGTCTTGTAAAAGATCCGGTTGAAAATTTTCTTCATTATCATCTAACGAATATTCAGTTGGAAAAGGTTCGCCTAAATTTTCGGAGAATTCTGGAAGAATTTCCTCCTCGTAATTTTCTGTATTGAACAATTCTTCACTCACAAAATTTTGTCTCGGTTGAGCGTTTTTATCTGGAAAATAATTTCTATTGGTGTTTCTAATATTTGAGGATTGAAATTTTGGAACAGTTTTATTGGTCGAAATACTCATAGGGGTGGGTCTTTGGCTAGTTTGGTTAGTTGAAATACTCATAGGTGTGGGTCTAGCCGCTTGAGGTCTACCGAATACTTGTGAATTTGTGAAATATTTTGGTTCTCTATAATTGGAATATCGATTTAGGTGTATTGGGGCACTCGGAAATTGATTATGGTTTAGTAATTGATTTTGGAACATATTATTTTGATTTTGAAAACGTGAAGCGTTTGCGTGACTATTGTTAAAAGGCCTATTTTCTACAGTACTCTTTTTTACATTATTAACAATCGTACCTGATTTTTGATAATGCTTAATATTATCTTCTTCGATAATAAACTGTAACGCTTGAGCTAAAGTTGGGGTCGCATCGCCCTAATGATTGGACCCAAAGGTTCCTTTAACCCAGCCAAAAAAGTTTTAAGAGCTTGCTTTGTGAAAAATTCCCTCTTACTCGGTCTCAATGCCGCATCACATTTCAAATCAATATAGTTGCAAATAGTATTTAATAGTGACATGATTTTTTCGTGAAACTCTTTTGGGGTTTCACCATTATTCTGTCTTAAATTAACTAAATCTTGATTTAGACAATTCTCGGTTATCTCTTTGATCGCCAAAGTGTAATAAAAGGGCATTCTTTATGTCATGCCAATTAGAAGTGGCTCCGTGAATAGCCACAATTTCTTCAGCTCTTCCATGGAGCTTATTTAATATGCCATTTAGCAGAAGGGTATTCTGAAAATTAGCTAAATTATTTGTATCAAAATAGTGAAGCAAAAGTGCTTCCGCAGATTGAATGAATCTGTGTAGTTTATTAGGGTTCCCATCGAAATCGGGAACAATACTCAAATTTTTAATGTCAAAAACTGGGATTGTATTTGGCATGTTTAAATTATTAATTGAATTATTTAATTCTATATTATTTAGTAACGTATTTCTCGATGAAATGGAAAGGTTATTAAAGGAATTCAATAAATCTGACTCTAATTCACAATCGTTTTCTATGAAAGAATCAATGGAAGAATTAGAGGAGTCTGACATAAATAATATTCAAAGTATCGTATAACTCACCAGCTCGTTATTACTATCCACAACTGCATTACTCGTCTTCTTCACGATGAATTTTTTGACCAGCACCAATTGTTGTTGGAAGAACTGCACCAATAGTCCAACTTTTGAAGGTTCTGTTTTCACAAACGGAAGAAACTCAATGTTTTTACTAACTGCGAAAACTCCGTCGACTGCGCCAATTATGTTTTGTGCAAGGCAAAACAAGATTTTAAAAATTGGTTTTATTGATACAGAAAGCAAAGTAAGTTATTGATGTTTAACAATTCGATTTTAAGTCAAGACTGAGGAAAAATGAATAATGAGCATGTATATATAATATTGTCAACGCTGCACTGTGTTGCATTCCGAGGTTTGCCTAGTCATCGGTTCCCACGGGAAGACGATGTGCTGCAACGGTCAGGAATGCACGGCCAGGAATATGTAACTCGCGCCAACTATCCTGAAAATTTCAAGTCGCTGTTTCTTTCCGTTCTCAAGTTATCGTGGTAACGCCCGGATATAATCAAATTTGACCTCGAATCCTTCCATACTGCAATTTAAGTGCAATACTATTTTGAAGGACTTGTACGATCAACTTAAAGGAAACTAAAAGCACTTTTGTATTTATACTTTCATCACAGCTTTTATATTTATTTATATTCGACATTAACTTGCCATAATGAGATCGTAATGATATGTCGACAAATAAAAGGTAGGTGGAGGTGGGTCCTTGGATTAATAGAAGCTATGGAAATTTGGACATTCCGCGAGCTTTTATTTAATCGGATTATCTAAAAAGTTATAAAGTTCTGGGCAATATCAGTCAGTGCTCTCGAGCGTGCTATTTTATTATGATAATCATCAGACTTAATGGAATATAAGCGAGCATGGTTTTCATACAATAGCATTAAACTTGTTCTGTTTCTGTAGACTAAATATACTTGGGAACCCATACCTTCTTGCTTATATTAATCGAGTGATAAAAAAAATTCAAACCATATAAAATTGATGAAAACATTGAATTTGATTCTGTCCGGCCGGCCGGACAAATTTGACCTCGAATTCTTCATCGGGGAGTCGAACCAAATCGTTTGAGACCATTTTCGTCAAAATATTCGAAAGTAACAGACATTTGGGCAAAACGATAGCACGTTGTTCCCCAGAACATGCACCCAAAAATATATCAAAATAGTGCTGAACAGTGGTTGATTTCACTGCCATTTATTAATGTTGAAACATCGAAATGTACATTTCAATTTTTGCAGAGGTATATTCCCTGCGATTGCAGATAGGTGTATAAGGGTCACAAGGAAATTTTGAAACTTATTAGTTACTTCCTTAAGATTTTCGCTGATTTGTAACCTAATACTAGCTGATATCCATGAATTTCTAATACAATTCCCTCCTCTGTACACACGCTGGACTCAATGGTTTAATTTTCCAGTATAAATGCAAAAAGCCTTGTAATAAATTCAAGGTTGGATGTACAAATGTAGAATATGATGCCCATGAATGCTCGAAGTTATGCCATGAAGAATGTGAACCTTGCAAAAATATCATCAAAAAATCTAGAACTGTTTGTCCCCACTATTACGATGTAGCATGCAATCAAAACGTTGATGAAATTGTATGTTCAAAACCTTGCAAACTAATATTACATTGTGGACACAAATGTCCCAATACCTGTGGAGTTGCATGTTCAACAACATGTACAAAGAGGGTGAGAATTAATTATTTTCTTAGATTATCCAATTAACATTATTAGTTTCATATTTGATAATTTCTGAGTGAATTCTTGTACCACGTAATTTGTCATTCTTCAGAAGTGAATATTCGACACCTTTTCGGCTAAATATGTTTCAAAAACATTCATTTAATTTTTTGAAATGAATATTTTTTTTAAAATCTCTATGGAGGAATTATTTATGTATCAAGGGAGTTATGAGGATGCCAATTACAGAGGGCAACAGATTTCAAGGAATTGTTGTGTTTGCGCGAGGTTGTTAACATAATTAATTTTATTTCATACTGAATGAAAAAAAATTGATTATATGATGAAACTTACAAGTACTTACAGCTAAATTTTAATCAAATCTATCATATTAATACTTTTTGTATGAGCATAATTATATGGATCCCAGATTTCTATTTTTGTCAATATGACAAAGAGCAACCCTTACTTCACATTTAGGATTCTATGAGGAGATAATTACATGTGAAATAAATTATAAAATGTATTCGTTTATTGTATAAACTTTATTTAATTATAACATTTTAAAGGTGGAAAAGAAAGTACCTGGATGCAACCATTTTGTCGAAGTGCCATGTAGTGTGAAAGCAGATGAAATACACTGTGAGAAATGTCCCAAAAAATGTTCCAGGGTCATGGTGTGTCGACATATTTGTGGAGTAAAAGCATGCAAAGGGAATTGTGACCCAACCAATTGCAAACAAATGGTGGAAGTAGCTTTGTTAGCAAAATGTGGACATATTGTTGAGGAGGTTCCATGTTTTATTAATACATTATACAAAACTAAAGGTAAAAAAAAATCCCATATATAAACGCCCACTCCCAGATAGCACACAACATTCTGAGAATGTGATATCTAGCTTCTGAACGTTCATACTTTAGAATATTCTAATAGAACGTTCCATGCATCGTCGTAGAACATCTAGAATATTCAAGGATTGTCCTTCAGTAAACGTTCTGATCACATTTCAAAAATGATATCCATATCATATGATATGAAGAACATTACTAGAATATCCTAAGAGAATATTCATAGGAGTTGTAGTTTATTTCAGTATTTGGTAAGATCCTTGTGGAATATAATAAGAACCTCCTCAGAATGTTCTTTGATCATTGCGTCGCGTGGGATCATTTTGAGATTTATGGTTAATTTAATAGTGTAGTGTAACATGTGATGTGACTTTACTATACTTCACCTCAGAGGCTTTTCGATGCTATAGAAATTTTTATATCGATTGTTCATAAGCTCGGTCAACACCTCCTACATCCTTTTAGGAGGTGTTGGCTCGGTATATTTTCACTAGTGAAAGTTAATCAGTAAAGTTCTGATTCAAATAGATGAACAGCTTTTCAAGCCGAATATTTTTCCCTAATCTTCCAACCCTGACCGATTACTTCGGCTATCAGAACACGCTCCTGGCTCTTGTTACCAGCCCAGCCTACAGATATTTATTAATTTCACAATTCGCATTCTGGAATCATCACGTGACGTGACGTGAACCAATATGGCGGTTCTTTAATCTTTGATGGTTCTTTGTTCTTTGTACATAAACGACAAATAAATAAGTTACGTGTTGAGGTCGTTGGTTATTTTATAGTGTTGATTGACATATTCCGGAGCTTTTCTGCTGTTTAAACTATATTGAAATGGAGAATGAATATCTGAAAAGACTATTGTTGAACAACGGAGACTTTGCTGAACGGTAGGTTCGAAAAAAAGTACCTTCATCGTGTGTTTACATTTGATTTTATTACAGATATACATATAATAAAGTTGGGATTAATTAACGGCTTAGATCCTTCAACATTGAATGTTTCTGATCTGGATAGTGGATAATTCAATTGATGGTGTTCCTCCAATCACATATATGGATATTGCAACGTATTTGGATTATTATATACCACAACCTACAAGACATTCATGCATTTTTGCTAATAAAGAGTTCATATCTAATAGCACAATGCTGGGATAATTATTTTCAAAACAAACAGTTATTACTACCAAAAAATACAAATTCAATTATTCACCTCACAGTCGCATTATTGTGATTTCGTTATATGATTTCCAAATAGTTGTTTCGAAGTACGAATCCTATAAGATCTGGAAATATGGGAAAAGAACTGCTAAGAAATTTCATTCAGAAGTTATTATGCCAGGGCTGATGGCGAAATATTTCACATCTGTAGAGGTTGCTGCAGATTATCGAGAAATGATCTTAATAATAATGATCATGAACCAACTGAAGAATCAATCAATTTTGAAGAAAAGTTTGATTTTCCTATTAAATATTACAACGTATTACAAAAATTGGAGAAATAGTAATTTAGACCTTGAGGAAATTAAAACAAAAGTGGTAAGTTTCACGATTTTGATTTGTGTGATGTATCCAAATGTTACATTCAAATAGATTTTTGTTCTCTAGAAAATTCATTGATACTACCACATTACTGGTTATCAAATTATTCAAATTTGTTCACATATAAAAATCCTCGATATTATTGTATGAAATTCTGGAAATTAATAATGTATACTCCTATCTAACATATAGGATTAGTCCACAGCATACATATTATTATTTATGTTACATTTCGGTTGTTGTTTTAGGTTTACGAGTTGTCAAAAATTGGGGGCCTAAACACAAAGTGATAACAAAAGGAAAGGTTGATGACAAATGCTCTTGCTATGAACTCTAGCTGGTTAGGATTTAAGAAGAAGGATAATTTTTCGGCATTGATTTTTTCCGAAATAGTGAAAGGTAAGAATTTTCGAAGAATTTACTATGTTAGATAGATAAGATAAGAAATATATTTCTATGAAGAAGCAATGTTTGATGGAATAACTAGTCAAGATATTTTACCGAAATCGCTTTACTTGGAATTATTGCGATAACTAAAATACATTAATACTCCATATTTGAATTATCTCTCATATTTTACAGAATCTGTGATGAACATTCATCGAAAGATTACAGAGTCTGATGCGGAATTGGTAATTAAAGACTGGTTGGTTAAGGCGAAAGAGAAGGAGGAAAAGTTTCAGAAATTAGACCTCAAAACTATAATCTAGTGAAGGTAGGAATATTAGTTGTACTCAATATCATTCATACCATGAAGCAATATTTTTGGGCGCATGTTCTAGGGGAACATCGTCCTATCATTTCGTCCAAATGTCTGTAATTTTCGAATTTCGAGCTGAAAATTGGCTAATAGACTAATTCGGACTCCCTGATCACGAATCCGGTGTCAGATTTTAGGGTGCCGTCCGGCCGGCCGGCCGGCCGTAGGCACGATAACAGGAGCACCGAAGGTCCTATCGACTTCAAACTTTCAGGGTAGGTTTCTGATCAAAATGCGACGGTTAAGTTCGTTAACGGGCAAAATCGGCCAGACGGTTTAGGAGTTATAGACATTTAAAATTTTGAGGTTATTTCCCTGATATTTCAGGAACTAAAGAAGATGTTGAATCGAAACTTTGTAGTCAGTTCGAGGATATAAACGCGCAACTTTTGGCAAAATTCTGTTATGATCGAAATGTTGGTAATTTTTAAAAAAATATTTCTTTTAATTTTTTCGAAAAAAAAATTTTTTTTTCGTGAACTATTCATCAGATTGCAACAAAAACTTGTACTAACGTCAATTGTAGTATTTTGCAACATTGTGCAAAATTTTGGCTCTATACGATTTCAATTTCTGGAGATATAAGACAAAATGTGTCAAATTTCCTGGGTCTCTCTCAGTATTTTCATCGATTATTCTATGAACTCTTTGAATTCCACCGAAAACAAATTCAAAGACATAAACATAAAGAATCAAGTCATAGTTTAGACGTCGAAAGAAGGACGATGTTGATCGACTTGAAAAGGTACCTATTTCAAGAAATGCAATAATGAAATGCTTAATTTTTTTTATGGTCACAGAAAATCGTCACAAAAATCTATTTACCTCATTTGACGGCTGTTTGTCAAATCAATTAATTCCAATGATTGATGTCAGATTTCCTACATACCAAGTTCAAACACATTTTATTATATGGAAAACACTTATTATGATCACGTTCTACAGGAATTGATACTAAATAGAAGCTAGATGAAGATTATTGTAATGGAAAATTTGTGTTCCAGAATAATATTAAGGTATTCAACATGATACTGCTTTTTTTCTTTACTGGTCAGTACGGGCCACAAGGAACATGCGCCCAAAAGCTCCTGTCCACAGGGCTTGAACCCATTTTTTGATTATTCTACTAGCTAAAATTTAGTTTGTTGCCTTGTATTTCATTCTGATCTGGGTTTACACTGAAAACTATTTAATTATTCAAGGTGCCTAGTAATATTTCATTTCTTCTCTTCCAGAATCTCTGATTTTGAAACCAAAAGGCTGGTTGGTAGCCAAAAATGATGGAGAAGATAATCTCGCGAATATTATTTTTTTTATAAACGAAATATTTTGTTATTATTCTTTTGAATTTATTTCAGGAAATGTCTTCCTAAAAATAAAACTGATGACTTGAATGATGTATTATTATAAAATGGATTAGTGTTGTTTGACCTCGAATAATATTATTATATTATTTGTGAAAAAACTAGGCTTATTCTCAGAATCAGCATTCTGATGATTTTTTATGGGATTACGAAAAATAAATAAGAATTTCATAGCCATTCAATGTGATGAGTCTATGAAATCTCAAAGTTTAACTAAATTTACAAAACATTTTAATTTTAAATTGAATTATAACAAAAAAGCATTCAATACCGTTGATTCATCGTTGAACACAATTTTTTTTTAGTTTTTCAGTTGGAGTTTGGTATTATTAATTCCTGCAGGGAATGCGGCAGGAATTAATAATACCAATGAATTTATAAATTCAACCAAATATTCTCGGAATTAAAGTATATTCTGGGAATATTTCTAGAATGAGTGGGAATCTCCATAGAATATTTGGAGTAATATTAATAGGAGATTTTTTGAAACGTTCCTGGAATATTCTCAAGAATATGCCTGAAATATTGTCAAGAACATTCCTAGAAGGTTCTAGAATATTCGGGAGAACATTCATAGAACCTGTATAGAACCAGAGTTCCTCTCTCACTTAATAGTGCATGGAATGTTCTAAGAATGTGTGGGGTCTGTTGTGAGGATATTCTATGAATATTTGAACATTCTGGCAGTATCTTCTAAGAACATCCATATAACGTGTGTGTGCTATCTGGGCTGGTGGGGAAAGGCTGTGTTCCTTATTTTGTCTCATAGGTGGCGTGGGCGTTTATATATCGCTCCTCCAGAAGAACAATGACACAACTGCAAACTTTCAGAACCTCAATGGTCAATCGCGTCCTTAAGGCCAAATAATTAGCCTTAATGTGCGATTAACTGAATTTCAGTGATTGGCTAACTGATGGTTATTTGGGGTCAATGACTGAAATAACCATCATTTAGCCTAAATGACGCGATCAACTGAAAATCAGAATTTCAGTCATTAAGACTAAATTATGGTTATTTGGCCTCAATGTCGCGATTGGCGATTGAGGTTTTGCAGTTGTGTCATTGTTCTACCGGAGTAGCGATATATCCGCTCAGGCCAGCTATGGCAGACTTAACACGGCTAGGTTTAGTTGAATTTGTGAGAACTACAGAGTACTGATGAAGGCCAATATGCTAGAAACGCGTCTGCTCTTCTTGACAAATCAATGACATCCCCTGGGGTTAATTTAATTTGTGAAATATATGCAGAAGTATATTAATTATACGAACCCATTTTGAAGACCCTATTGGCCAAACGCTCTGGACTTGTTGATTTATTAACAACGTTATCAGCCGTTTTTCAATATTATTCTATTTTCCAAAGAGATAACTGAGAACCTTTCATAAAGAGCCTTATGATATCAGCCTTGTGCTGGATAAATACTGCCCAGCTTCCAGAACATATCCTTCAGGAAGTTTCTCTGAACATACTCAATTTGTCTTATTATAATTTTACAAGGAATTCCAGATCAGGCAGCCATATTATTCAAGTCTGGATGATGCAATCCGGTTCTTCAAAATCTTTGCATACTCAAAGATCAGTGCAAGCATTCTGTTCATGGCAATTGCTATTGTATTGATGTGGATTGTGGACTGAATGTTGACTTAAGACGGAGGTTCCATATCTCCGAAAGTATTGGTTTCTCAGACTTGGGAATGACATCAATGGATACTTATGATCATCATCACTGCGTCGTAAAAGGAATTACATTTATAAAAGTGCCATTTAAAAAAAAACTGCACCAAACCGATTCTACCCAATAAGGAACTTATCCGAGATATTAATTCCTCAAATCTACTCTGAAAATTATATTGTATCACTGAAACTTAGCCAATATTCCAGTTTTGTTTTTACTGGAGATATTCTGAACCCAATTTTCTTAACTTGCCAAAGTATATATTTCCATCATCATATGGATTATCCAAGGGCATTATATTATCCCCAGAAATTTTGATATCCTATAATCTTCATAATTCTACGATAGCTGAGGTTATTTCATTGGTCATTTTGAATTCAATCATACTTTGTTTTCTAGAACAGGAGGTGTATATTTATATCATGATTCCCTTTCCGGGCATTTTTCGTTATGCGGATGCGCAGATGAGAATTATTTGCTGGTGTTTTCGTCTGAGAGGATTGGGGTGTTCAGGTGGAGGATGTTATTCCTCCATAGAATCCCCTGGTGAGAGTCCGCGCATGCGTGGTGTCAAGATGCGATTTCTCCTGAACCACTGGTGTTGGAGAATGAGAGTTTTGTGTGAGGTGTGTGATGAGAGGACGTTCAGCCACGGGTGGATTGCGCTTGTGAAGAGGAGATGTGTTTTTGGGTTGTATGTGATATGTTGGGATTGCTTTTAGGACTATGGGTCTGGTGCTGAGCCATACTTGTGAAGTTTTAAAAGAAAATTCATGGCAATTCTGTGCACAGACAAGTCGTTTCGGGGGAAATAGCGTTGTTTCCAAGTTGGAGTCTCCGTACCGTAGCCCTGGGGCCATTTTTGAGATTTATGTTACCGCTGTCGGGCATTTTTTTTATGCGCATGAGCAGACGAGAAGTGATTTAAGTTCTGGAGTTTTTGTCTGAGAGAATTGTGGTTTTGAGGTGCAGGATGCTATTCCTCCACAGTATCACGCATGCGTGGATTGAAGCTGTCAGCCACGAGTAAGATTGCGGATGCGCAGATGATAAGTGGCTCTTTTTGGGTTGTATAGCTTATGTTGTGTGTTGTTTACATCTAGCAGTCATGGATTTGGTGCTGAGCCGAGATTGTGCTGTTTCAAAAGAAAATATATGGCAGATGAAATGAAAATATTCACTAGCACTTAATGCCACTCATAAAATCTATTGATTGTTGAACAAACCTCTTATTGGGTCTTGTCAATCCAGATATCTGAAAGCTGATAGCAGAGATATGGGTGTTCGCGTTTTCTCATCTTGTTACACATAACATACCAGAGAATATCATTCGAATTTTATCACTGGAGAGTTCCCATCTCTAGCTGTAACCTAAGTGATAAATGCTTATTCAACAATTTTACTATTTCCATTAGGCTATTATTGAAAGGTTTTTTTCTGGGTTTTCTCTCCCAAACTCTGAAAAATATCTATAAAATAAAAATTAGTTATTTTGTGATTTGCTTCTGCGTAAGAAACACAAGATATTTGTCAGAAGCAATCAATTGAACAATGTTGCCTAACAAACAACAACGAAACAACATCAACGAAGAAACAACTATATCGAAACGTTTCGGAGTCTATATCAGACTCCTTCCTCAGACGCTTAATGAAAATCTTTAGAATTATTTTGTTGATAGTTATTTTGTGAAATTCAAGAATTGTCACATTGACAGTATTTAAAAATCATAGCTAACATAGTTTTGCTTCGCATAGAAATTTACAAGTTCCAACTCCTTTTTCAATAAATTTAGCCAAATATGGTCAATACAATTGAGCTATTTGCAAAATTGCATTCTCTGTTCAATAAAATACAAGTTGACTCCTTAAGATTCCTTTTAATATAATCAGGTTCTGTCATTAGAATCTTTGTATTACTCCAATCCATCATGTGATCTCCTTGGATTGTACATACATGTTCTGCTATTTTTGATTTCTGTAGCCAAATATGGTCAATACCAATTGAGCAATTTGCTAAATTGCATTCTCTGTTCAATAAAATACAAGTTGACTCCTCAAGTTTCCATATTTGGCTAAATTTATTGAAAAAGGAGTTGCGTCTGACGCAGGAGTCTGATATAGACTCCGAAACGTTACGATATAGTTGTTTCTTCGTTGATGTTGTTTCGTTGCTGTTTGTTAGGCAACATTGTTCAATTGATTGCTTCTGACAAATATCTTGTGTTTCTTACGCAGAAGCAAATCACAAAATAATTAATTTTTATTTTATAGATATTTTTCAGAGTTTGGGAGAGAAAACCCAGAAAAAAACCTTTCAATAATGAGTATACCTCCCACAGTATCCTTTAATGATTCCATTAGGCTTTCTGTGAAGTACTAATAATATAAATTCTCCATTCCAGGCGAATCATCAGCAGAGGACCTAACATCGTATTGTACCGTACCATGTACAGAATTATTGAATTGTGGTCCCGAAGATAAACATTTATGCAGTGGTTCATGTGGATCTTGTTTCCAAGGACGGATTCACAAAAGATGCGTCGATCCCCAGGGTGTTTAATAAGATAAAAACCTCGAGATCAGAAATCCCAAATTTCTTTAAGATGCTTACATATTTTTCCAATTTAACATTCCTGATACCTATTACGAAAATAAAGAATAACAAATATTTCTTTATCCTCGTATGTTTCAGCTCTTTTGGATAGGACGATTTTTTTGTAATCTTAATTTGGAACAGATATAATGAGAACGGATTGAGAAATAATCATTCAGACATAATTGCAGTGAAAAATATCAAGGAATGTTCAGAATACGATGTTATTTTTTTTCTAGAATTAGTTATTCCTTTTATACTACTATAATATTATTAAATGTAAAATTAAGAAATTTTGGGTACAACTTTTAGTTCTGTGTTACTTATATTTAATCAAATAAAGTAAAGAAAAAATAAAATTATCCAATGTTTATTCTCAATTTCGGTTATGATAACTACCAAGACCAAGACCCTTAGGTATATGTACAGAATATTTACGTCCATCTATGTATTGCTTTTCAAAATTCTTATACTTGTTAAATAAATTATAGGATTAATAAGGAAATTCCAAAACTTATCGTCATTCTGTTTAAAAACATAATACTCCTCAGTATGCCACAAGTATATTTGACTGAGCTTAAATATCTTTAGATCAAGCACTCTCTGAAAAAATTGCAACGGCCGGACAGAATCGAATTTGACGTTGAATTCTTCATCAGTGAGTCTAACCTTTTTCGGCAAAAAATTCGAATATTGCAGACATTTGGTCAAAATGTTAGCACGCTGTTCCTCAGAACATGCGCGCAATATGAGGTATCGGTAAGGAATAATAAAGAGCTGAAAAGAAACAATATAGATTCGATTGTGTTCAAACTTAGAACTTGGCAGTAGAGTTAGGTTCTGAAGGCTCTCGCAAAATTTGATCGATGTCGGACGAATAGTTTCTGATAATAGAATTTGTTTCAACGATTTTTTAAATATTTTCTAGTGATACGATCCTCACGAAATTTTGCCAGAGTTTTCGCGTTGGCATTATACAACTAATAAGCATGTTTGAATTGGATCGGTTTAGTATTTTTCGAGTTATAGAGGAAATAAGAACCAAATTTCAGATGAGTATAATTCCAAAACCGTTTGGCCGATTATGCCTATAAACAAAATCAAATGTCGAATTCAGAATAACAAACGAACCTGAAGATTTCAAGTCGCTATCTCTTTCCGTTCTTAGGTTACTGCGACAAAAAAATATAAAAATTTTTTTTTTTAATTTTCTAGTGTTACGATTTTCACAAAATTCCACAAACGTGCTTAGGTTCATATCCTACAACTATTCTCCAAGTTTCAATTCGATCAGATTTATATTGGTTGAAAACAAAATTATTACTCGGAAACCATTATTATGCCCATTAACGAACTTGTCCATCGTATAGGGATGCGCCACCTACCCTGAAAATTTCAAGTCGCTATTTCTTTCTGTTCTCAAGTTATCGTGGCAACGGCCGGCCGGACAGAATCAAATTTGACCTCGAATATTCTTCATCGGTGAGTCGAACCCAATCGTTTGAGACCATTTTCGGCGAAAAATTCGAAAATTTCCAATGTCATATTGCATGTACAGAGACCTTACGACCCAACAGGTACTCTCTTTATCGTTCTCAATTATTGTAGACATGTGAATGTACCAATTGGTTGATCTTTGTCTAATCACGACGATCACATTACTGCCGGTTTTTCTAAGCGTTTTTTTCCTCCTGTTATTCGAAATAAACGTATCCGAACGCAAAATCTTATTTGAATCTTTTTAACTTCCCGCCCATTTTCTTTGTTTCATTGAATGTATTTTGGGTTGCCTACACAACGTAAGTATGTAGTCCTAACAATTCACTAGACGATTAGAAAATACTAAAATAGCCAAGGTTAGAAAAATTAGGTAATAGACTTCGATAGTAGAATTTCCTGTGATACTGAACGGATACTAGATTAATTAAAAACATGAATCATGATTTTCATGTCGAAAATTTAATTTAAATATTTTCTATGATATCGACGTCTATGAAATATGAAACACATTTATGTCAGATCTCATAACCTCACAAATGACAAATTAACAAATATCTTTTGATTTATTAAGATTCTTTAGTATACATAATACTCACTATTCTCTTACGTATAAGCTTCTGGTGGTACTTGGACTTGGTAGGATTATGATAGTATTAATTTCCACGGATTACTAATAATAATATTTTTTTACATCCAGTAATCAGAATAAAATTTGAAAATGTTAGAAGAAATACAGAGGAAATTCCAGTCCGAGTTAGATAGTTTAAAAAATGCCCAAACAGGTAAGTCTCACTTTAGTTTTATATATAAACATCGCTCATATATATTCTTGTAGAATTACAGAAGGCCGTTTCAACTCGACAACAATTGGATGGTCAACTGAATGAGAACGAAACAGTTAAAGCAGAATTTGATATATTAGGAAATGATTCAAAAGTATTCAAATCGGTTGGACCTGTACTCATTAAAACCGAATTAGCAGAAGCTAAACAAAACGTATCGAAAAGAATGGATTATATTTCAAAGGAAATCAAACGAGTTGATGAACTCATTCTTTCTATAGAAAAAAGGCAGGATATTCATCGAGATGCGCTGAATAAGTTGCAGCAACAACTCCAACAAGCCCATGTTAAAGCTGCAATGCAAGCTTGAACACGTGTAAATCTCAATATAATTGTGCATTGAACCATAAATATGTGGTGAAACTGTATTCAAACTAATCAAATTCGGTTTTATAATTTAAATATTCTGTTTAATTAATAATGCTTCAGCCAGATGAACTTCAACTATGCGATGAAAGTTCTTAGGGATGTTTATTTGATTTAAACTAACATGTAATTTGAAGTTTTCTATCTTCTTAGAGAAAAAAATCATTATTTTTCAATAAATGATTATGAACGATATTTCATATAATTTTTCTTCTTGCCTATACCAATATCATTTTCGAATTTTTTGCAGAAAATGGTCTCAAACGATCAGGTTTGTTATTTCCGCATCAAATTGAAACTGGGTAATTTGTTGTACAATGCATACCCGTAAATATGTACAAAATTTCATAGGGATTGTATCACTAGAAAAAAAATACAAATTTTGCTTTAAAAAAATTTATGTATTAGTAAATATCTGACAAATTTCGCTTAAATTAGGCAAAAACCTTCGAGCCACCATTTTCCAATCAACTACCAGATTTCAGCTCGATCAGATTTGTATTTTTGGAATATTTCATTTTGAAATTTGAATTCAGTTGGTGTTGGCCAATGAATTTTATTAAATTTTAGCGCTTCCTTTGTTCATACTCAACTCCATGCAGTATTTTGTGGGGCTTGAATAGACAATAGAACATGTGTGCGAAAGCTCCTGACATGTTTGTAAGAATTTTTCTAATTCCTAGTAGCTACATGTCACCTAAGATATTAACTTTTTGACTTTTTGTAAGAAATATCCAAGAGGAATTATTATTAAAAGATATTCTAAACGAAATTCCTTTATTTCATTAGCGAATAAATAAATAATACTGTATATTCCATTCGGTATAATCAATATTTATTGAAAATTATATTATCTAGAATAAATAGACAACAATCATGAAGTAAAAAAAATAAGCTTATTTAATTAAGGATATTCTTTTATTCCATCAATCTCAAGTTCCCAAGTGCTGTTTCTAGTCTCTCCAATTCAATATTTGTTTGGGACATCTTTTCTGCATTTGATTCTTGAACATCTATTGGTACCTATATAATCAAAATTATTAGAATATTATGTCAAATTAAAAATACATTTGAATCCATTGACGTGCCATACAAAGCAATTGTAGAAAACAAACAATCTCCTATTTTTGTTAGGTACATACATATTGATTTAATAGTAAGAAACAACATATTAAATCAAATTAACAAACTTGTTGTGTAATCATGTCACATTAAACGGTTGGTCAATATAGGCAGAGTTATAATAAACGGATTCTACTGTATCAATAAATGATATGAAAATCAATTTTTGTAGTCAGTAGGAAACTAGTAGGAGGAGAGAACCAATAAATAATTTGTTCAACTGACACTATTGAAAACAGAAAAAATTAAATAAAATAAAAAAAAATTGGTTCAAGCACCGACGTGAAGTGTATTGGACACCCTTAATCGAATTTACCATGGTAAATTATGTTGTCCATTATCCTGTATTGGACACTCTTAATTCGAATTTACCATGGTAAATTCTAGATAGCTAGTTACCAAGCTTCAATTCGATCGAATATTTATTTTTTGAGTTATCAAGGGAATAATATTCCAGGTGGGTATAACTCGGAAACAACTACCGTAACCGGGGGTTACTTTGAACACAAGGGGTTACTTTGAACAGATACGTTGTAAAATCAAAAATCCTCATAGCGGGCTTAGTTCACAAGCTAGCGACCTCTAGTTGGTACTCAACATTCAATGATTACATGTAGACGGTGCTACGATCGCGAAACATTGTCAGGTTGGCTAACCTGAGCCGCTGCGCGCCTTGTTATCGGAATTGTGAAATCAGCTGTTCTGAGAACAATCCTCAAACCTCCTCTGCCGCAGTGATCCTGTTGTGAAATACCGTTTTAGGTAAGTTATATATTTCTTATCAATCTATTGGCAACATTTTCTATTTTGTTTCATATCTCTAACTCATTTCGTTGATTTTATATGGCTAATCGAGTAAAAAACAGGAACTTTGAGGGGTTACTTTGAACATCGCGCTTCGTCTACTTTTTGTTCATCAGGGGCAAGCCAACAAGCCGCGAACTTATATTCGCAAGTTGGGAGCTCAGATGTACAGAAATTATTCAACAGAAATCCTTGCCAAGGCAGTAGAAAAGTGTTTAGCTGGAAAATCAACTATCGGGGCTGCTTCTACTGAGTAGTTTTTTTTCTGTTTACGTAGGTACCTACTAGAGCACAGTCAAATCCTTTGTTGTTCCTAATTACGAATATTTTCTTGTTTTAGATTGAACCTTCCCTCTGGAACGATTTGCATGTACAAGAAGGCGGCGAAGGCAAATGCAGCAGCTGCTAACCTCTCAATTGTAGCGAAATCGCCAGGACGTCCAACCGTATTTTCAGCTGAAGAGGAAAAACTTCTGTGCGCGCACATAGTGGCAGTTGGTATCTACCGCTTCCCATGCTCCTTGAGAGATGTAAATATTATCAATAAAGTTATAATTTTTGTGTTTATTTGTGCATTCTTGAGTAAACTCAGCGAAAAAAATTAATTTACAATCTTAGGAGCATTGCGATGAAAAAATAAACATTGCCAGGAGTTCACGAGCTAAACCGTGAAGGAAAACCTTATTATCAGGCGACATTATTCTTTTAAAAACTCATACTTGCATATTCAAGGGGTTTTTATGAACAGGGCTCCCAAAACTGGCATTTTCTATGGTAGACGCTCTCTTGTTCAAAGTAGCCCCTTCTTAAGGGGTTATTTCTGAACATATAAACATATGCCCCCACCAACTTCTATTGAAGATAATGGAGTCGTACAAACGGGAAATTGAAGCTGAGATAATAAGCCATCGATTGGTTGAAAACATTTTAAAATATCTGCAGAAATGTTTGCGCTGCAATGGAATTAATGCAAAACTTGTTCAAAGTAACCCCCGGCTACGGTAATAATAATAATAATGAGGAACAAAAAACCACCAAATTTCAGAAAATTTCAGATGGCTATAACTCTAAAACCGTTTGGTCGATTATGCTCATAAACAAACTGAAATGTCGCGTTCTGGTGCACATCCTAACCTGAAAACTTGAAGCCGCTATCTCTTTCCGTTCTCAAGTTATCGTGACAACAAAAATATTTTTTAATAATTTTCTAGCCATACGATTCGCACAAAATTTCACAAACGTGCTTAGGTTCATATTCTACAACTACTCACCAAGTTTCAATTCGATCGGATTCATATTAGTTGAAAACAAAATTATTAACGAACTTGTCCGTCGTATTGGGATGCGCCACCCACCCTGAAAATTTCAAGTCGCTAGCTCTTTTCGTTCTCAAGTTATCGTGGCAACGGCCGGACGGACAGAATCAAATTTGACCTCGAATTCTTCATTGGGGAGTCGAACTTAATCGTTTGAGACCATTTTCGCCAAAAAATTCGAAAATTACAGACATTTGGGCAAAACTATAACGCGATGTTCCCCAGAACATACGCGCAAAAAGGGAAATTATTCCAAATGTTAAATTTTTGACGGAACTACTGTTTTAGCGAAACATTTGTTTATGACTACAGAGAATTCTCTAGAAATGTTTTCAGCGAATTTATCGCAGAAATAAATCTGAGGGAATGCTTTTGTTTTATAAGAGATATACTATTTTGTGTAAAGCAAATAATCAATGGGCAAAAAATAGAATAGGGAGAATTTCGCGAGAAATTATGTATAGTTTCACATAAAACAAAAGCTTTACTTCAAATTCACACTGTTGACACTACCATCAATAGCCGCATAAAGCCTATCACATTGCTGTTATTTCAGCTCGATCAACTTTGTATGAGGCGTGAATAGCATTTCTTATGGACCTAAAATTTACGCGAATTTCTCGCCTGTTTTTAGACACTTTGGCTAATTTCTTATGGTTTATTTCGGTTGAAATAGATTCTGGTAACCTTTCTCAACCATCTAGAATCAAGTTTTCATAACAAAATTGTATATTTCCAAAATAATTAATAAATATAAAAGTGTTCACCAAATTCGATTGACGTATGTCTTAGCTCACTCGAAATCAATCAAAAATAATAACATAACCCCAAATCGGCCTTGTAATGACGCACAACCGAAGTCATCTACGACATACGGAAATCTTTCAAACTACACTGGTTTCAATTTCGATTTAAGAATAAATAGAAGTAGATTTTAATGTGGAAATAACATGAAAACATGCACTAATGATGAAGGTACCCAATACTTGTTGTCTCTGTACTAACATTCTCTTTTAAATAGGGTGGTTTCATCACAAAGTTGAAATTCCTTGTTAAAAAATTTGAATATGGATATCCCGCTAAGCGAATGATTCTAACCTAACTAATGTGGTCTATAGACAATAGGAAATGTGCGCAAAAGCTCCTGACTTCACGCCGGTGCTTTTTAAGAATTTGTTTGTTTGATGAAAAATTCATACCTTGGTAGAATAGTCTGCAGCATTCATGACTTTTGTTAAGGAATTTTGAGTTCCTTGTAAAGCTTGCATCTTTTTCTCAATTTTAGCCATTTCCTTCGCTGGCTCAATCAGACCCTTCAGTAATAAATGCACTTCGCATTTATCAGAAACAGTTATAATAGTACAACCAACTGGTACTGCTTCATTGCTGGCTATCTTCGAACAGTAGGACAAAGTACACAATGGGGAATTGTATTTCAAAATAATATCGGAAATTTTAGGATCTAAACATTTCACATAAGCTGAAATATAAAATAAATTAAAAAATATAAAAATGTCAAATAATTTCGTAATGCATACCTTCGGTCTTAATTTTGTTAGGTAAATTGTAATCACTTCTGGCAGATCTAATGGCCTTGGCTACACGTTGAATGAATTCAACATCTTCTTCGATAGCCTCCTGTCTCCATCCCAAGTCTTCTACTTCAGGATAAGGAGCTAAGCAAATGCTTGGAATTTGTTTTATCGATTTTGAAGATCTTGGTAACCTCTGATACAGTTCTTCGGTTATGAAAGGCATGAAAGGAGAAAGTAAACGGAGTGCTACTTCTAATGCTCTGTAAAGAGTTACTCGAGCTGTCTTCTGAACCGATTCATCTCCTTCAGCAAACACTGGTTTTAGGTATTCCTAGAAATAGAAATTGTGTTTCTGAGACTCTTGGAAAAATTAGTGTGAACATCACCATACATGTGGTTTAGGTTATCTTGTTTTGATCTTCTGGAGTCTGAAGTTTAAACTCATAACTCTTAGTTTAGGAGTCACCTTTTGTCATATTGGTAACAAATCACCTCAGAACCTTTATAAATATAAGATAATAAATATTAGATTTAAAACAATCAAAATTACCAGACAACCCTTTTTAAGTCCATGAATTCACGGAATATCCGACGTTAATAAAATGGAATTTATCCACGATTGTTATATAATGTGCAATTATTTGAAATTATTTATAAAAAAATTAATCGTCTCGGATAAAGCATAGTATTCTATTCGCTTCTTATGACTGTCATAATAAGCTCATTGAATAATATATTATTCATCTATGCCATGTGGGCCTGCAAAAGGCTATTTCGGAAGACATGGGGGCTCTCATTTTGCCCAAATATGGTAATTTTCGAATTTTGGGTCGAGAACAGTCTCAAAAGATTCCATTCGACTTGCTGATTAAAAATCCACAGACAAATTTGATTCTGTGCATCAGTCCATCCCTAGCCAAGATAACTTTCGAAAGATTAACTCATTTCAAATTATATATTCCCAATATTTCCGAAACTACAGATAGCTGAATATTGGGTATTTAGTTGTAAAACAACGATGTCAAGGTTCATGCAAAATGAGAATCGTAAAACTAAAAGCAAATTTTTTTTCAAGAATACTTCCAACATCTTGCATATCTTCCAATATCTTGATCAACCAAGCCAATCTAAGAATTAATAAACACACATCTTTTTCATTTCACACCTATTTTTTAGCCACCAAGCGACATGTGTTGAATAAAAGTATTTCCATTTATAATCGTTAGGGAATCCCCTGGCCTGTGTGAGGGGTTTCCCCCATTAATGGTATAAAGCTTTGAGGCATATCGAACCACACATAACCCCAGTGGATTTTCTTCTTAATGGATAGGAGAAACATTGCAGAAACTTGAGAAAAGTTGGGCTCACGGATCAATCAAGATCCTATCGGATAGCCAAGCTGCCTTGAAGGCCTTTACTTCATACAACTGCAAATCCCTGCTTGTGCAGGATTGCCGGACCACACTCGCTGAACTTGGAGAGCGCTGCAGCCCTTGTGGGTCCCGGGCCATTCGGGCATAAAGGGCAATGAGATGGCGGACTCATTGGCGGCTTCCATGGGGCTCATTGGACCTGAACTGGCCTATGCTATCTCTCTCAGAGCAGCGGCGATGGAAAACAACAGATGGGTGGACCAAAAGGTCCAAGAAATCTGGAGCAGCATACCTGGACACAGACATGCTCGCTCAACAATTACTAGCCCATCAGCTGAAAGAGCCAGAAAATGGCTCAAATTCTCTAGGGTGGACCTGAGAATCCTTACAGCTGTATACACGGGCCATTGTGGCCTCAGGAAACACCTCAATACGCTGGGGTTGACTGAGGACTCCGAGTGCAGACTATGCCTGGAGGACGATGAGTCTATCGAACACATCATGTGTGACTGCCCCGCTGGGGACAGGATCAGCCTGGAGGAACTAGGAGACACTGAGGGAACTGGAAAAGTTCTCTATAATCGAGTTTAGAATCTGCTCAAGAAATGAAATTAAAAAAGGAATAAACCACTTCATGATTAATATCTATAGGCCGTGGTTGTGGTAATGTTAACCAAAATTGGTAAAGCAAATATTTTTCTCTATTTACATGGTACAAAACTGTAATGGAAAATGAAATGATATTTATTATATTTTCACTTACCAGATAAACATCACAAATTTCGTACAGCCACACATTGTATGTTGAATTAGTAACCAAGGAGAAATCGTAAGTTTCAAAACCTTTATTCGCATCTTGCGCAGCAGCCGCAAGCCGGCTTAAAATCCACAGATCCATGAGACTTTCGTTACCCACCAGCGAGTTATTTTCCGGAGCTTCAAAGTCATTGCCCAAATAGGTCAGAGCAAAACGAGTAGCATTCCAGATTTTATTGCAGAAGAATCTATAAAAGAGGATTTTGTCAATGACAAGTAATTACTTTCGTTGATTTAAGAAGCTGTTGTCAAAGTACTACAGTATACTGGTTGTCAGAATTTATAAATCACCCTGTATATAAATAAGGAAGAGGAAAAGACATTTCTAAGTAACCATTGAGTGATATTGATGATGGACCCAGTATACGGTAGGAGTATATGGGTCTCTGTATTTTCATAAAACAGTAGTGTCCGACCGAAACTGGTATTTCAGCCGAAACCGAAACCGAAACCGAACTTTCGGCCAGGGTCTCAGTTTCGGCCGAAACCGAAACTTTATATTTCATACTGAAATCTACTGTATTTTTTACAATTTTATTGGCATATGCATAAAAATAGTTAAGGAGTGTTAAATAAAATAAAAAGACATTTTTTGAGATCTTATTTATTATTTTGGTGTTACCAAGTTATCAAAATAATCAGTCGAAATATACAAGGTGATTCCAAATCAGACGTGAACCTTAGAGGAGGTGTTAGTATGGATCATTTGCTGTGGTTTGAGCCATTTTTATTGAAGACCAAACATCAACGGTTTCCGAGATATTTGAGTACTGGTTCTGTTGAAAAATAATTAGTACGATTTGGAAGGGGATATAAGAAGCAGATAGAGGAAAATATCGAATTCAATATTTTTTTGTTGCAACTAAGCTCAAAATTACATTAGAAAATGTATTCATAAATTACGGCTAGCACGTGCCGTCTTTCTGATGTCTTCAGTTGTTAGAGAGAGAGAGAATTAACTTTATTAGCATACGACCGAAGTCTTCCAGCCATTCAGTTGTTATTTTCCGCCTGAAATTTACTCACGCTGTCTTTTGATACACATTCACTATTTTAAATGCCGGACATTCAAAAGGTTGCTTATAAAAAATCTGCTGAACCGAAACTAGTTAAGCAATCTAACGAAATCTTTCAGAGAATGAAGAAGGAATTTGGCAAGTTTTTAAAATAATTTTGGCATACAAAATTGTGAAATTCGAAAGTTGCAGACAAATTGATATTAGAAATTGATTTTTCATTTATTCATATACCACATTTCAAATCATACTAATTCTTTTTCAACCTCTTATACAGCATAGTTTTGCTTTTTTCGTACATATCATATTCTTTTCTGATGAAAATAAACCAAAATTATCACCATATTTGGTCAACGTAGTAAAAATTGACGAAATATGTACTATAAGTTCAGAAATCTTTTAAAAATTACCCGAACTCCAAAAACCGTTGATTTTCGGTTATTCATAAATATGGATTAAACAACAGCTAATGAGTCATACTCCAAGTTTCACGTCTTATTTGGAATCACCTTATGTAATCTAATTAATGATCATTAAAGTGAATTTTCATGAATTCTCAGTCTTAACAAAGATAGATCACAATAACTCGTACGACAATTAAGTATACCTACTTATACCAGGACCAGGATAATTCACGAACATTCAAGTTTCGGCCCGGCCGAAAGTTTCGGCCATTTTGGGCCGAAACCGAAACTAAGGCCGAAACTAGATTTCTTGGCCGAAACTGGCCGAAACCGAAACCGAAACCGAAATTTCGGTCGGTCACTATAAAACAGTTTCGCATTATTTGAGAAAATAATGGACCAGAAACTAATTGAAAACTTATCTACAGATATTCTAGTTTGGATCTTCACCTGTAACCTTGCACCCTAAGAATATCCAAGTTGATATCCCGTCCTCTGCACATCGCACAAAGAGCGAATCTCAATGCGTCTGTACCACACTCAGGGATCCCTTCGGGGAAATCTTGTTTCTGACCAGCCTTCGCTTTTTCCACTTCCTTAGGATCCAAATTACCGTCAGCGAGTTGAATGTGTAGCCCCTCCAAAGTGATGCCATTAATTACGTCCATGGGATCGATAACATTTCCAAGCGATTTGCTCATCTTACGACCGTGTGCATCTCTTATGATGGGATGGAGATAAACTTCTCTGTGAAAAAATTACACTTTCAAATGGAAGTTTTGTAATAGTATATTCTAAAAAAAGCTGCAGAATGGGGGCTCCTATTAAAACACGAATGCGTGAGTGTTGGAATTGCCTTCTGCAACGAGTATTACACGATATTTTCTCTATTTCCGCCAAGTTTTGTGAAATACTGTTGAAATTTAATGAAAAATTCGGATTATACGTCCTAGTGACTTTTGTATTGTATCTTGGTAGTTGGTGTGACCGTTACGAAAGTTGACAGATTACGGAATTTGAATTTGAAACGTACTTAGGGCATGGAGATCAGATTTAAAACAGTTTCCTATTAGCATGAATGATTCAAAATTAGCCAGAAGGAAATCTCCATATTTTTTAATGAAAATAAAGCTTTTCCTCAACAATTATTTCACTACATCCAGATTATATTGTATTGTCAATTGACGTGTGTCAAAATTTGATAGGATCGAATGTCAGTGCTGACTACCACAAAACGAAAAATATAACTAGAAACAATGCGGGAATGAGTTCTTTCCAGCACTGTTTTCAGTGCTGGAATGGACTCATTACGATACTGAAATAGGGAAATAATATTCATCAAAGAATGCATAACTTATTCTCATTAACTTTGTTATTACATGCTACTTTACTTCTATTTTATTCTTCTGGTTATTGCTAATAATACAGAGTGATCATAATTAATTTTCATACATCAACTACAAATAATGGTAGAAAATTGCTGAAAAACTATCAGGTTTAGGTGTAGGAAAACCTTGTGAAGATAGTTACGAAATTAATTTTTACGTTCAACGAGACATAGAAGCACTGGGTGTGCCATTTGAAATAAGAAAGTTTTTGACCATTATTTGTAGTTGATGTTTGAAAATTAATTATGATCACTCTGTATATTTCAGAGTAATTTTTTTTTTCTGTACCGGAGTAGCCTATTCGAAAATAGTGTCTGTATTGCTTGCGCAACTGGTTTCTTCATTAATTGCTATCTAAAATAATTGGTTCAAGCCCTGTGGACAGGAGCTTTTTGGCGCTCTTGTTCAAACAGACAAATTATATCTTCTAAAGTATTGGTTTCTCAGAGTTGGGAATTATATCAATGGGTTCCTATGATAGAAATGCATCATGAAAGAAACTAAATAAAAAAAAAGCGTCGTTAAAAAAAATGCTTCAAAAATTATCTTATTAAAAAACTAGAACAAGAGGTGTACCATGTAAGACATGTAAGAACACAGATCATATAATAATTCATAGATACAATAATTAAGTACAGCATTCTATGAAAACATAAGAAGTACAGAAGTACGATTCATTATTGAAATTTCAAAAAATCATATCTCCAAAAGTATTAGCTTGTTAGAGTTGAAAATGATAACAATGGATTCTTATGGTGAAACTGCATCTTAAAAGGAATTAAATTTGAAGTTTGTGTTGTAAAAAAAAAATAAGTTTTTTCGTTTCTCTGAAACCATCAGGCCAATTTTGCCCAGTAACGAACTTAACCGAGATAATTAACTCTCAAACCTACTCTGAAAATTTCAACTGCCTAGCTCATTCTGTTCGAGAGTTATTGTAGAAACGAAATTTTTTTTTTTGATACCTTATTGCAATCCGATCAAAACAAAACTTCACATGCATATAGAAGTCATTATTTTACAATTTGTTGCTAAATTTGAGATAGATCGAGTGATCGGTTCCGGAAATATTCATAAAAAATGTTTTTACTAAAAAGAGCCATAACTCCGAAGCCGCTTGGTGGATTTAGCCCGTTAACGAACTCGTCTGAGATATTTACGCTACAAACCTACCCTGTAAATTTCAATCCTCTAACTCCTTTCGTTCGAGAGTTATCGTGTCTACGGCTGGCCGGCCGGCTGGACAGAATTGATTTCGACCACGGCTTCTTGATCGGTGAGTCGAACCAAATCGTTGAAGACCATTTTCAGCCAAAAATTCGAAAATTACAGACATTTGGGGTAATTGATAAGCACTCTGTTCCGAGGAAAAGAGCGCCAAAAAACTCCATATTTTCAATTTTTTGCCATTTTCTCGTAAATGGTGCTTAAAAGGTATAAAGTGATTTGAAGAAACTCATCATAATTTGAGCTTGCCATTCCATTTTTTAGGTCAAATACAGGGTGTTACGTTTAAAAAAATGTAACTTTGCTCTATATCTTTGTTTTCGAACACCCTGTATAATATGAAAATAATTTTAAATTGTGCTTTTGGAAACCCTACATACATCACAAAAAAATATTCCCAAAATATCTTCATTTACTTCCTCAAAACAAACTCCGCATCTGTGGTGGACCACCCAGTATATATATTCTTTTTAACATTGAGCATTACGGTGATAAATAACGACCTGCGGTATACGCTTACGAGATAGGTATTGCCAATTTTTGTTATTTTATGAAGACTTGAGTCTTGATCTTTACATTATTTACACCATCAAGAAAATAAATTCCTATTGAATCATTACCTGAATGGTAACTTGCCCAACAATTTCTGCCCGAAGAAGACCATTCTTGCCACCCAGAAAAATAAGATATCATGTCCGGTTTCCAAAAGGGATGTAGGATAAAAGACGTTAAGATCTTCGGTTTGATCGGGCCATCCAAAGATTGAGAATGGAAATAGACCAGAGGAGAACCAAGTATCTAACACATCTTCATCTTGAGTCAGGTTTATATTGTCCGCTGTTGTTGAGAATTTCGTCCGGGCTTTTTCTAAGGCTTCTTGTTCAGTCCTTCCAGACACCCATATTTCTGATTCACCAACCTGAATATTATGTGATGTTTGAATAAAAAAAGTTGATACCAATCCATTAAATAGTGAAAGAAAAGAACTCACCAGTTATAAGAACATAAATGAAATACTTCATCGCATAAAAGAGTGCAGAAACAGTGTTTTCTAGTGCATATCTATAAATTACAGAGACCTACATTCTACGATTTATTCACTTACCACTCTGAAATTGTCCAGGTTCAACTACAAAATGACACCATTTTAATGAATAGTATAATCTTTCTCAGCAATATTTTAAACCTGTGATTACATGACTGACTTATGAAAACGGTGTGTTCCAGTGTACTGTATACATATTCTGCATTTCAATTATCGTGCATATTTCAGATTCTCTACATTTTGTCACATTAAAATTGCATCAACCTCTCTCCAATTACCGTTAACGTTAAAACTTTAAATTATAAGGGGTTGCATCTAATACTTCATTCAAAACGTTTTTGCGTCTCATCATTTTATATGTAATTTTTTTTCCAAAATTGGTCTAAAACGATTAGGTTCGACTCACTGATGAAAAAGCGAGGCAAAATTTAATTCTGTCAGGCCAACCGGCCATTGCCACGATAACCATCGAATGGAAAGAGATAGCAATTTTCAGGGTAGGTTGCGCATCCGAATGGGATAGATAAATTCGTTGATAGGCATATGCGGCCAAACGGTTTTGGAGTATTTTAAATTTTGTTGTTATTTCCTCGATAACTCAATACAAATGTATACAAATCCAAAAAAAAAAATTTTCTTCAAAGATTTTATATTCCAGACGCTATCCGTCAAAATCCCTTCAAATTCCGCACATACCTTCAAGCCACCATTTTACAATCAAGTACAGAATTTCAGCTCAATAGACCACATTAGTTAGGTTAGAATCAGTCGCTTGGCGGGAGATCCATATTCAAATTTTTTAACAAGGAATTTCAATTTTGAGGTGAAACCACCCTATTTGAAAGAGAATGTTAGTACAGAGACAACAAGTATTGGGTACCTTCATCATTAGTGCATGTTTTCATGTTATTTCCACATTGAAATCTACTTCTATTTATTCTTAAATCTGAACTGAAACCATTCTAGTTCGAAAGATTTCCGTATGTCGTAGATGACTTCTGTTGTGCGTCATTACAAGGCCGATTTAGGGTTATGTTATTATTTTTGACTGATTTCGAGTGAGCTAAGACATACGTCAATCGAATTTGGTGAACACTTTTATATTTATTAATTATTTTGGAAATATACAATTTTGTTATGAAAACTTGATTCTAGATGGTTTCGAAAGGTTCACAGAATCTATTTCAACCGAAATAAACCTTAAGAAATTAGCCAAAGTATCTAAAAACAGGCGAGAAATTCGCGTAAATTTTAGGTCCATAAGAAATGCATGGGGAATTCAGTGCTCGGATCCACGGATGGATCGTAATTCAAATTTCCCGCCTAACCTAACTAATGTGGTCTATTGACTTTGTATGAGGCTTGAATAGACATGAGCGCAAAAGTTCCTGACTTCACGTCAGTGCTTTGTAAGAATTTTAATTGATGGCATAAACGATTTTTTAGGGACGTTACTGCTGAAAACCAGTCATGATCTGTTAAATCTCAACATTTTAGCGAGTTAGCCTTAAAGCCGTCATTTTGAAATTTGTGATCGGTTACAATTTTCATGACCGGGTCCTTGAGGTGAGTTACTGGCGGCTGACTTGTGTTGAAAGTTTGAAACTGTTGTAAGCAATTGAAATGGCTGACACATGAAATTGTGGAATGATTGGAATATACTCTAAACCACCAAGGTGTGGATTATATCTTTATTACAGACCGCCAAACAGCTCAAAGTGAACAAATATTTACTACGGTTAACCATAGACATTTTAGTGACAAATTCGCAAGGTAACATTTTTTGTTTATGAAGTGAGAGATCAACTTTTGACATTGATGACGTTGTTTTTAGTTGTCATGTGTCAAAATGGGGCCTATTCAAAATGAAATCTCTAATTGGAATACCCTGTATTATTAAGTCAAAACAATACTTACTCCTTCTGGTTTGGACTTGAAAGTGACCTTATAAGCAGGTATTCTATGGCCCCACCACAACTGCCTGGAAATGCACCAATCGCGTATTCCCTCCATCCAATGATGCCAAGTTTTAATATGCATTTCCGGAATTATTTTCAATTCTCCAGAGTCGACAGCTTCGACGGCCTTTTTAGCCATATCATCACATTTTATATACCATTGTGGCTTCAGCATGGGTTCAACAATGTCTTTACTTCTGCTACAAACTGGCACTACCATAGGATTGTTTTTAGTTTCTACATAGAGGCCTTTCTCTTTTAGCGCTTCCAAGATAGCTTTTCTTGCATCAAAACGTTTCATTCCAGTGAATTTCCCGTAATCTCCACATATATTTCCTTGATCGTTGAAAATATTGATGAAAGGTAAATTATGCCTTTTTCCAACTTCATAATCATTTGGATCGTGAGCAGGAGTGATTTTCACAGCACCAGTACCAAAATCTTTTTCTACATAAGAGTCAGCAACAATTGGAATTTTACGATCGCAAAATGGGTGAATCACAAATTTGCCGTGAAGATGCTTGTACCTGAAAATAAAATTCAAATATTTTAAGACCGCTCATGTGTTCTGGATCTTTTGCGCGCTCGTTCATTTAATATATATATTCTTTTGAACTTGAGCATTACAATTGGTTTTTCATCTAACAATAAAGCATGTGTATGAAAAAAGTGTTAGCAGAGGTTAGTGTAACGGGGTACCATATAATTTGATATATGATACTAGAGCTTAGGGAAAAAACCTCAGCAAAAAAACCCTATCTCCCCGTTAGTGTTGTGATTTATGAAAATCGAAATTGTTAACAAAATATGCTGAAATATTAAATATTGAAGGGCATCTTTTTCTTCATTATCGCTTCTTCCTTCAACAAGCAGAGAAGTTTCTTCAAGGTACCCGAAACCCAATCTGGAAAAGGAAAAGGCAAAGGGAGAAAACGAACAAATTAAAAATGGAATATTAAATATTTTATTAAATAGATTTGAAACTCGCTACCCATTCTAAAAAAGATTCAGAAACATTATGAATAGCCCTAAAACCATCTTTGAATCTATATATGCGACAATTATTAACTAAATGATCTATGGTTTCCTCTGCTTCCCCGCATTTACAACTAGGGCTCTCAACTGAGTTCCACCTGAAAAGCATGCTGTTGCGACGACCATGACCGGTTCTTAGACGATTCAGAATAGACCATATTCTCCTTGGAAGATCAAACCCCGGAACTCTATTTGAAGGAACAGAAATTAAATCTTTGTTGAATAAATTGCAAGAAATCCATTCAGACCGCCAAACTTCCTTGTCACTTTTATTCGAATTAAGAAAACAGTTGGACGATAAAGGGTTTCGTGACTTCAATCTGGGAATCTTATTGTCTGGAATGTAGGAGATAATCGGAAATGAATTCGGAAAAGAATGAAATTTATTCCAAGAATTTGAAACAGCAGTCTGCCTGCGAATGTGGGGCGGGACAATGTTTGAAAGAACTGGCAACCAATGAATAGGTGTAAATCTATCCGCCGTATTCTCAAAGATTTCAATCCCCGTTAAGTCCTAACTGAGGTCCTCAGTTAAGGATAAATAAGAATCGCAACCTCAGTTAACGTATGTAACGGTGCTGAAACAGGCCTGTTTCACGTAAATTTTCACTTAAACTGAGGTTGCGATTCTTATTTATCCTTAACTGAGGACCTCAGTTAGGACTTAACGGAGATTGAATGCTTTGTGAATACGGCGGTAATAGTTCCAGTGATGATTCGCATAGATGAATTCAACTGTGCATCAATTTTTTGAGTATGAGCACTATTAAACCAGACGGGGCAACAATATTCAGCGGCAGAAAAAACCAAGGAATTTTTGTGTATTAGAGATAAGATGTATCAACAAACAAACGAACAAAATTTGAAATTGTTTAAAAATTAGATTAGAATCCATTGAATAATAGCCTTACTTTCGTTCAACTTACTGGTCACTGTTTGCGTTAGCTGTCGTTTGGTCCAGTTTGAAAGGTAAACGTTATTAATGTCAAACGGAATTGAAAATGTATTTCTGAACATTTTGGTCGATATACGCATGTAAACATTTTGAAATTTGGTGAGTCGGAAATGAATAGTGCAAGGAAGTCGAGCATAATTTACGAGTCATTCTCTAAATTCATAGCAACGATTAAATCATTCGCTTAGATACCATCATTGAGTTAATTAGTTTCCGGAATAACCTTATTGCCCGTTTCATTGTTGCTTTTTAGTTACTTACAAAATTACAGCAAATTCTAGCAATAAGTTTCAATTTTTGGTGCGCTGTTCACCTGAACATAGTGCCTATCAATTCCTCCAAATGCCAGTAATCTTAGAATTTTTGGCCGAGAATGGTCTCAAACGATTAGTATCGACTCAGTGATGAAGAATCCAAGGTCAAACTTGATTCTGTCTGGCCATCAGCACGATTACGTTCGAACGCAATGAGTTAGAGAGTTGCAATTTTCAGAGTAGGTTTGGAGTCCAAATGCGCCGGTTAAGTTCGTTAATGAGCAAATTACGTCTAGTAGTTTCGGAATTATAACCATATGAAATTTTGTTTTCCCAAACACTCGAAAAATACTAATCTGATCGAATTAAAGAACAATAGTTATTAATATTACCAACATTAAGACTTATGTAAAATTTTTGAGAGGATCGCATGACTAGAAAATTGAAAAAAATATATATGTACTTATTTAAAATAAAATTTTCTAGTGATACGATTCTCACAAAATTTTGCGGAAGTCCTTAGGTTTGTATTCTCTAACTAATCACCAAGTTTAAATCCGATCGGATTTGTATTGGTTTAAAATAAAATTATCACTCGGAAACCGTTGGGCCGATTATGCCAATTAACAAACTTGTCCGTCGTATTGGGGCCTATCCTATCCTGAAAATTTGAAGTCGGTTTCTGTTTCCGTTTTCAAGTTATCGTGGCAACGGCCGGCCGGACGGGCAGAATCAAATTTGACCTCGAATTCTTCATCAGGGAGTCGAACCCAATCGTTTGAGACCATTTTCACCATAAAATTCTAAAATTACAGACATTTGGGGAAAATGATAACGAGATGTTCCCCAGAACATACGCTCAAAAATTCTGCATCTCAAAAAAGTTGTTGATTTGAACTCGACCGGATCTATATTGTAGAAGATATTAGAGAAATACAGAAAAATCACAAAAAAAAAGGTTGACCAGTTTTTTTTGGACGCTTGTATTTACAGTAGGATTTATATTTTCGGAAATATTTTTTTTTCTGGAGCTATGCAGTTTTAGGCGAGTTCGGTACCTGGAAGGGCAATCGCTCTAGCTATCAATTTCAACAAGCGTGCCAAAGCTCCTGGCCAGAGTGCTTTTCCAACGAGTTCTTTAACAATGGCATTTTTCAATTCTACATATCGACGGCTAAAGTGCAGGACCTCGTATCATTATTTTGAGCAAATATGCAGGATGCAGGAACCTCAGTCAATATACCTGTATACTGTATACATGTTCATGGAATTACAGGTAGTGAATTCGAAATAAATGCACCTGCATACTTGTTTTTTGTCTCTCCTGCATATTTGCTTAAAATAATGATACGAGGTCCTGCACTTTAGCCGTCGATATATGATTTCAGATCCCAATATTCAGATCCAAATTCGGAGAGGTGGGTGAGGATTGGCTCGGTGAGCCACCCTTGTACAATGGGGGTGCCGCAGGGCTCGGTCCGGCTCTCTGGAACATTATGTACGATGGGGTGCTCATGCTGAGGTTTTCAGTAGGAGCAAAACCGATCGCTTATGCAGATGACCTAGCTCTGCTGGTTAGAGCTAATTCGATCGAAGACCTACAAAGGGATGTTAACGAATCCCTTGAAAAGGAGGATGCATTCATGAGGGAAAACGGTTTAGAAATGGCCGTTGGTAAAACGGAGGTTGGACTTCTGAAGGGAAGGAGGAAAAGTGGGCGGATAAGCTTTTCCATTCACGGACAGGTGGTGGAGGCAAAGACCAAGGTTAAATACCTAGGGATAGTCCTTGATAAGGGACTGGCTATGGGTGACATGTGGAGTATGCTGCGGAAAAGATGATGGAGAGGACGGTGGCCCTGGCGAAGATTATGCCAAATATTAGGGGGCCGGGACAATTTGGCAGGAAACTGTTGAGCTCGGTAGCCCACAGTGTAGCACTGTATGGTGCGCCGGCCTGGGCAAAAGCGTGTGGTACGGAAAAATATAGAAGGAAAATAACGGCAGCGCAGAGGGTAATATTGCAAAGGGTTTGCTGCGCGTACCACACGGTCTCCGAAGCGGCAGTGCAGGTAATTGCGGGCACACCTCCAATAGATCTTCTGGCTGAGGAAAGGAGAAGATTGTATGAGAATGCTTATGGGCACCGACCTGGTGTGCGTAGGCAGATCAGGATAAGGATAATGAGGGCATGGCAAGATAGGTGGGAGTCACAGCAGGGAGCTGCGAGATGGACGAAGGAAATCCTGCCAGATATAAGTAGGTGGATGAGCTGTCCCCATAAGGTAACCAATTACTGATTTACACAAATACTTACGGGACACGGCTCCTTTGAAGTCTTCAGGGAAAGAATTGGAAAGACTGACCAACCGAACTGCCGAACGTGCAATTCGGAGGATAGCGTTGGGCACATGATATCGGAATGCGAAAGGTGGACAGTAGAAAGGCGGGGGCTAAGAAGCCTCTTCGGGGAAAACCTGAATTGTCAGGGAATTGTGGAAGAGATGCTAGACAACGAGAGCAAATGGAAAGATGGTTTCAAGATCTTGAAAACCATAATGGAGAAGAAAGAGGTAGAGGATAGAAACAGGCAGGCTATGGAACAAACATAGCATGTGGAAATATACGATCCGCAGAGACGCAAAGGGCCCTAAAGGGGCGATGAGGTGGAACTTGGTTGGTAGGCACTGTATTGTGAGTCCAACACTTTCTAGGGCAACTTCCTAGAGGAACATGAGTTCCTCCACCTCTTGAAAAAAAAAAAAAATCCCAAAATGCAGATATGTATTAACTATTGTTATTGCATATTAATATTGATTTGTGAAATTGGGTTTATCCCGTTAATAAATAAATAAATAAATAAATATTGTTGATGTTAAGTAGGAAAGAAGGTAAACAAAATTATATACACTGCTCAACAATTGATAGGGATCACTTACTTTTTCTAAATTTATTTCTGAATTATTCGCTCCAAGATTATAAATTTAGTCAGATATCAGAGTATTTTCAGTTGATAATATGGTTCACTTGAGAAAAGAATGAAAAAATGGAAAGTTGGAGAGAAAAAAAGACTTTATTAGGAACACTCAAAATTCTGTGTTTGAATAACATAAAAATTTTATGATGACACCACAAGAAGGCTGAAGTTTCGGTTAAGCTAGTACCTAGTTGCCCCCCCCACGAGCTCGTCTCAAGCATTCTACCCTACGAGGCATACTTTCAATCAAACGATTTATAAAATTTTGGGGCAAATTCGTCCAAATATCCCGTAAAGCGTTAGAAAGGTCCTCCAGGTTATTGATCGGTTGTTCTAAGGTTGACAATTGTCTAGACATCTCAGACCAGACATGTTCGATGCAATTCATGTCTGGAGAGCGAGCTGGCCAGTCCATCCTATCAATAGCATGAGTTTCTAGCGCTTCATTAACCAGACCACTACGGTGTGGACGGGCATTATCGTCAATTAAAATGAAATTCTCGCCCAAGGCAGCCGCAAACGGAACAATTATGGGTTCAATAATCATATCGTGATATCTCTGGCTGGTCATTGTGGTGTTCTGCAGAACAACCAACTCTGTGCGTTGGTTCAAACAAATGCCTCCCCATACACATATAGAACCTCCGCCAAAAGCTGTTGTGGGTACCATAAACTGTTCTGCATACCTTCGACCTCTTTCCCTCCAAGCAAGAATACGTCCATCGGAGTTGACCAAACGAAATCTAGACTCATCCGTAAATAAACATCGGCTCCAATCTTCAACTGTCCAATTGCGGTGCTCCTCAGCCCATTGCCGTCGATGAACCCGGTGTTCCCTATTCAAACGGGGATGTTGTACCCTCCTACGTTTTCAAACCACGAACATGTAGTCGTCGTCTTACAGTCTGGTTCGAAATTAGAACTCCTGTTGCAACTCTCAGTGATCTATTGAGCCGCGACGCCGGGTAAGTGGGATTTCTCCTAGCATTGAGGATCAAAAGACGATCTTGGGCAGCTGTTGTACTGCGCTGCCGACCTCCCCCATGAACATAAGCTACTGAGTCGTTTTGGATGAACCTATTCCAAGCCCGACTTACGACACTTTGCGAAACATTCAACCGCCGGGACACTTCTCGCTGGGACAAACCTTCCTGTATCCACCGTATGATTTGGTCCAGTTGCACAGGAGCCAAACGTGTTCTCGGCATGACTGATAAGCTAATATTGTTCTCATTTCTTCAATTATTGTCACCTTATGTGTTTGAACGAGAGAAAAAAACAGATTTAATAACAAATACCACATTGCTTTTCACTCCACATGTAACAGCCTACAGATAATAATCGATTTTGTAAACAAGAGCCGATGAAGTGAGGAAAAATTTGATATAATCAACTCAAAACATCTTAATTTTTCCTTAGAGAACATATAATGTACAGATATTCACGAGATAACTTGAAAAAAATACAAATGAAGAGAAGTTCATAAGTGATCCCTAGCAATTGTTGATCAGTGTATTTGAAAATGATTAGGATATATGGGTATGCAGAAAATCTTTAATTCCTAAATTTTTCATGTGCAGTTCATTCCAAATTTGAACTGGATATCTATCTGGTAGCATGTGTTCTTGCACAAGAAAATATTACGTACCAGCTAATTTTTTAAGGTCTAAGAAAGCACCCTATGTGATAGTTTACAAGACATTCGTCAATATATATTGTAGAATACCCAGATATTTCTTTTTGAAAATTATTAATTCACAATTCTAACCTTTCATCGTCAGGATGAACAGCCACAGCAGAATCTCCAAGCATGGTTTCAATACGGGTTGTTGCTACTACTATTTTTTCATCTGATCCTTCAACAGGATATGCAAAAGATACTATTACCCCAAATTCAACTTTATCTGTATACCCTGGTACAGTTAGGAATGTTCTACCGGGAATCTCCACTTTATCTACCTATAAAAGTATATACAATGATATTTTTTCCAAAACCAATATGTATTGTAATAAAAGTTCAAAGTTTGATCCATACAAATGAAAAAATTACCTCAATATCTGATATTGCAGATTTCAAAGTACATGACCAATTTACTAAGCGATTTGCACGATATATAATACCTTCATCGTGCAACCTAACAAATGCTTCGATCACAGCTTTGCATAATTTTGGATCCATTGTAAAAGCTGCTCTATCCCAGTCATAGGAAGAACCCATTTTTTTCAATTGGTGATAAATTCTATCTCCTTTTCTGAAAAGAAAATGAAACATAAATAAAACACCCCAGGTACCGAAGGAGATTGCATACTCTTGCTTCCATTTCCATATTTTCTTTAGAAATTCTTCCCTTCCAATATCATGTCTGGTTTTCTTCTCTTCTCTCCATAATTTTTTCTCCACCACAACCTGTGTTGCTATACCGGCATGATCACAACCAGGATTCCACAGTGTCATTTTTCCTTTCATTCTATTCCTGCAATTTTGCATTTTATAATAAATGAAATGAAAACAGAAATTATTCATACAATTCATCACAAACTAAAATTTAATGATATTAATTCAATGGAAACATACCATCTGATGATAGAGTCTTGAATTGCATTGGTTAGGGCATGACCCAAATGTAATGTTCCGGTGACGTTTGGTGGAGGAATAATTATAACAAAATTTCCTTTTGGAGATGGATCACTTATAGATTTTCTCTGAAAAATTGAGAGAAGCATAGTGATTATAATTAGCAAGTTACAAAAATTCATATCATTTTCATAGAATAATATCAAACATTGAAATAAAAAGGCAAACCAAGATTCATGAAGAGCTGGAAGCAAGGCCTGAATGTGGTAACTATCATAGGCAACATTTTTGTTTCTTTCGAGGGAACTGAAATCTTTCGCAGCTTGTAAAATTTCTCTTTTGAGGTGGACGAAAGTTTGGAGCGTTCCAAAACGAATAGTTGTTCAAGCGAAATTGTGGACAAGCTGTAGTCCCTTTCTTATGAATCAAACACATTTAATCAACAACATATCACTTACACCATATTCAGGCTTGAAAAATCCACTCTTCTCCCACCAAGAATACCAGGCTGCTTCAACGTACTTGGGACTGTAAGCATCTGGTAATGGATCTGAAATATTTTTTTTTGCACCCTCAGGAATATCCAGAGTGTAAATAGCAGATTCTTTGATTTCCTTTTTCTTTTCTTTTTTCTGAGAATAAAATTAAAATGTTTAATTTAGGAACTGTTCCAGTTGACATGCATGTTATCCTACCTCACATTCTTTTTTGGGGGCAGCAGTTTGCTTCTTTTCCAGTTTTTGTTTCAATTTGTCCAATTTAGCTTGTTTTTTCGCTTCTTTCTCCAATTGTTTTGCAGTTTTTGGAACAGCGGCATCCCCATTTTCTGTGATAATTTTTGCTTCCTCGCTCATGTTGCAAAATATCCAACGAGGTAAGAGTGGTTAGAAGGGAAAAAAAAGAGAGATCCGTATGAAAGTCAATTTCTGAGGTTGGAATTGGAAACGTCACCGCCGTCAGTGCCGTCACCGGTCACTTAAATCACAGATGACAGATGTTCTAAGATTGCATCATTCAACCTACAAACTAAAGTTGTATGGTGATTAAATTGGTGATATGGTGACTTTTGTTTAGCCATTCGTCTGGTCAATCACGGTCAATTACTCAATCGACATCACAGCATAGCACACAGAACATATAGCATAGCATAGCCATCATACATGCTAATATTCAAGGGGGTGATTTTTTGACTCATTTTAAGAAAAAAACTTCTTATGAACGTATGTCCAAAAAGTCTTTTTTTTTTGGTACTGCGATATGAAGCTATTTTAATTGAATTATTTTAACCAAGAACAGAGCATCTGCCAAGAAAACATATTTTTGGCGCTCTTGTTCCTCGGAACAGAGTGCTTATCAATTTGCACAAATGTCTGTAATTTTGGAATTTTTGGCTGAAAATGGTCTTAAACGATTTGGTTCGACTAACTGATCAAGAATCTCATTGTCAAAATCGATTCTGTCCGGCCGTTAACACGATAACTCTCGAACGGAATGAGCTAGACAGTTGAAATTTTCGAAGTAGGTTTAGGAGATAAATATCTCGGTTAAGTTCGTTATTGGGAAAAATCGGCCAGGTGGTTTCGGAGTAACAATAAATAATAATTTTTTTTACATTGCAAATTTTAAATTCAATTTTTTTCAAGATGCAGTTTCATCATAAGAATCCATTAATGTCACTCTCAACTCTAGCAAACTAATACTTTCCGAGATATGATTTTTCAAAATTTCAATAATTATTCTCAATTCTATAGAATACTTTAATTATAATTTCCTGATGTATACAAATCCAACATGAGATGAGTCATAGACCTAGTTTTTAATTTAATTACGAAAACTCTTGTGAATTGACACACAGAAGCCAAATTGAAAACCCTGTGGACAGGAGCTTTGGCGCTCTTGTTCAAACTTTGACAAATCATAACTCCGAAAGTATTGGTTTCTCCGAGTTGGGAATGATATCAATGGATTCTTATTTAATTTATTTTATTATATGATTAAGTTCTTTCAAAAGATTCCATTTATATCATTTCCCAATACTTTCGGAGATATAATTTGTCAAAGTTTGAACAAGAGCGCCAAGCTCCTGTCCACAGGGCTTGAACCAATTTTTTTTTATTCTCATTCATTTTGGAACAAATCTGATCTCTTAATTTGCTTTCAGTCGATGCTCAAACATTTCCACACCGCATCGGATTTTTGAGGAATTGATCCTGAAGTAAAACAATTTTTATTTTTTAAGCGGAAAACGTGCGTCGGACATAGAAAACGCATGAGTTCAAATTTGCTCAAAAATGAATGAGGATCTCTAAAGTGATTCTTATTTCAAAGGAATGCAGTGGCGTAGTATTTTTTTCTCCAAAAATATTCAATGCAAAGACCGTATGGACGCCACTGGTAGAAAACATGAAAATTTTTTTACATCACAAATGCACCTTGATGCTTAGAAGACATATATATGTACCAAATTAAATAAAGGATGTCTACAATATTATCTCAGTTATTCTTAAAAATTTTTTTTTTTTTCAAAATTATTACCCGTATCTCAAAAGTTAAGACTTTTAGGATATATGTTCATAGGAAATTTTTTTCTGAAAATAAGACAAAAAACCACCCCCTCAAATATTAGCATTAACATAATATATTAACTAGTATATTAAATTTTTTTCTGTATACCAATTTTTGAATCATTTCGTCTAAATATCGGTATTTTGCAACTGAACAAAATCGTTAACTCGCCGTAAATCATTTGAATATGCTTTGAATACTGTTTATTTGTTTGCTCATCTCGAACAAACAGTGGCTCGCACTTGAATTCAATACGGGCATGAATCGTTCATTGTTTTTAACATTTACCTTGTCCATCAAACTCGAAGAACTAAAGTTTAATTTCGTTAGATCACACACCCTCATTGTCAGTCCTTAAATCCTCAACGCAACTTCATATCACGTAACAATTGGCACTATTAATTATTCGGTTTATTCCTCTCTGGGCTCCTATTTCCACGCCTAAATCGTTACTGACTGCGTGGAACTAGCGGACTATCCTGATCTCTGATTGGTCACGTTTGCCGTTTCCATGGTAAACGGGGTTGACGCTTTGGGCTTTCGAGATTCCGCCCCCCCAGCATAGTGAGGAGGATCGTCGCTCATAGTATACCTTGTCTATGCGCAGGCTTAACGCAAATGTTATTATTGTGAAATATAGATGGTGGCTAGCTAAAAATGTATAAATTTTAATTGAATCTTGAATCCAGTTTGAAGACACTAGCACGAATATGAAATATACAAATTGATTGTTTATATATGTACGTCATTTTTCTAGGGAGGGCGGCGCCCCGCAGCTAATTTTAAAAAATTAACATTACTGTGTCTAAAGTGGCATAAGGACACAGTAACAAAGCCTATACAGAAAGAACGCAATTGATTCTCCTAACTTGCACAAGCTTGTAAGAATTTATGATGGGTCTTCTTGTAAGACCTAGGAGTGACAGTATAATCATATCAATTTCAGAACGACCTAGTTAAAGGTTGGACATTGGTTAAACAAAGACAAGTTTTCCAATTATTTATTAACATATTTGTACAAATCAACAAAATCCAATCATTTTCATATAATTCAATTGGGAGTTATATTATAATATCACAGCTAAGTAATTCTATGATAAAATTTGTTTAATTTTCGAAACTTTTTTATAATAGACTGAATTATGTACATGAAATCATTGTTTTCCTTAGTATTTTTTGTATGAAAATGAACCTTTCAAATATAAAAGCGAATAATATATCCAACATCTAACTAAACAATTCATTACAAAATAATTTCTCATGATATGATAAATTTATACTCTATCTTGAGGATTTTTTGTTAATGATTTTCATGTACATAGTTCATAATTACGATTATACATGGAAATTTCTATTTATATATAGTAAATATCGAAAAAATATTGCAAAATTGTGAAATATATATAATAAAATTAGAGAGGAAGATTAATAGAATACAGTTCAAAATAATTACTAAAAGACAGATATTATATCGATAAAATTAGGAAATAAAAAAACTCAACAAAACCTATATAATATTTTACTTTGCAGCGCAATAAATTATATATTACTTGGTATAAAAACCAAGTATTCAAATCTGTATAATTCAAAATTATAAGATTATTTAAAGTAACTTAATGGTAAAATCATTAAATGACTCTAATCAGTAGAAATAAATATAATTAAGTTCAACCATTCTGATTAATATTTATTCTGTACTCAAGAAAATTCTTGTTTCAATAAATGTTTTTCCCTTTTTCACTATCATAATTTATTTTTACATTATTCATATATGTAATTTTTTCCATACAGTGATTTAATTTTTAGTGTGAATTTTTGTAATATGCACAATTGCTTTGGATTACATATATAGGTAATTTGAATGTGGTAATTAATTTAAGCATCTAAACTGTAATTCTGAAACAAATATCAAGGAAAATATTTAAAAACCTAGTTGCTGATAATATCAAGTCTTGCAGTCCATTTTTGAAGATCATATACCAAATGAAATAATAAAAATTGTACAAAAATAAACACAATTAGCACAACTACAAATAATAGTGTGTATGTTCGGTTGAAAAAAAAAATTCTATGGTGTATTCCAGTTACACATTACTCGAATTTAAGCAAGTAAGCAGATCGGTTAAGACTAATCCCTTGCTAAACATAACCGATCGGTTATAATAGCAAGGGATTGGTCTTAACCGCTCTGTTCCGGTTACTCCCTTAAATTCGACTATTGTGTATAAATTTTATTGGCTCATAATTGTTGCCTTGTTCTGAATTATTTCAGAAGCGGAACATTTTTGTTATACATTATCTCCTCTCTTTTCTAGGCCATAATTAATGTAATATAAAAAAGATAATTTGTCCTTTAATGTTGCCGATAAAAATATTGATTGATCAATATAATAGTATGATCATAATTAAGTTTACTTCGAAAATCACTATCAACTATCAGAAAATAATGTTAATATTTTTTTCAGAGATGAAGTGTAGATGCTGTAAACGTTTTTTATAATTTTCGATCTAACATGAATGGAAAAAATCAAATTGTTTCATAAGCAATACTCAATTCAAAAATCCTCTAAAACAATAAGAGATCAACATTAAAAGGCACTAAACTCAGCAATATCACCCAATAAAATAATTCACACCAATTTGATGGAAAATATGTATGTGATAAAAATTCTGTTGCATTTATGAAAAATCATTTGTAGCGAAAAATTCCTTAATCATTTTTTCTCTATTAATTAACCAAAAATAAATCATTTCAAGCTACTCGAAAGTAGTCCATTCATTCTTCGAATTAGCTTTACTGGACCCAGCCCCTGTTTCGAACTCAGATATCTTGTTCTGAACACTAGAAAAACTATTGAAGTCTATACCATACTCTTGAAGCAGAGCCTGATCTCTACGTGAAGTGGTTACATGAGAAATGTTACTTTTTTTCCTTATAACGTTGTGATTTTCATAAGCATATAGAGGGTTTGATATGCTAAAGGGAATATTGCATGTGTTTCGGTGCAAGAAGGAGGAATTCGCCATCTGTTGAGGTGATTTCAATGGATCAAAGTCATCCATGTCGTCTGATGTTGAATCTAATCGTATAAGATCTTCAGTTTCTTCAGATTGCTGTAAATACTATATGTTCATGAATATAGCAATTAACGATGTAAGCAGGACAACACACTTGGCAAAATTTTTCATTCCAAACAAAAGAACAAATGGGTGTTGTGAACATTGAAACATTCAACACAAAAAATGACGAGAGGTTCAAAATCAATAAAAACAACTAAGGTTGTTTGTAACAGAAAGTGTGAACACGTATAATTATGAATGGTGTTATAAGAAGCTTACAAGGAATATTTGCCATGTGAGTTCATTTTGTCAGAGCTCAGAATCGTTCAGAATTCTACTAACTTGAAATTTCAATTCTACTTCTTTCTTTTCATTATATTTTGGGTACTGGTAATTGTAAATGTACTAAACTTCCCAATTATTGCCTGTTTTAATATAGTCAGTGTAACACCCAGAACGAATAATTTCTTCAACTTTTTTTTGGCAACAGAGAGCATGATATGGTAACAATGTTAATGTTTTATCTTTGATCACTTTTGGAAAAAACAAAGTTTGATCTCCGAATTTTTAGTTAAGATATCGGTTTACGAGAGTTAAGTCAGATATGCTGGTCCACAAAAGTTAAGGAAGTTCAGGAATTTTGTGACCGATTCTTGTCCACCAAATGATCATTTATGAGAAATCGGAAGTGTTTTTGCGCGCGTGTTCCGCAAGGAACAGCGTGCTATCATTTCGTCACAATGTCTGTATTTTTCGAATTTTTTTTCGAAAATGGTCTCAAACGATTGGGTTCGACTCCCTGATGAAGAATTCGAGGTCAAATTCAATTCTGTCCGTCCGGCCGGTCCGGCCGGCCGGTCCGGCCGGCCGGTCCGGCCGTTAGCACGATAACTCTCGAACGGAACGACTTAGAGCGTTGAAATTTGCAGGGTAGTTTCGTAGCGTAAATATCTCGGACAAGTTCGTTAACGGGCGAAATCGACCGAGCGGTTTCGGAGTTAAGGCCGTTTTTAATAAAAACGTTTTTTATGAATATTTCCGGAACCGATCACTCAATCTTTTTGAAATTTGGCATCAGATTGTAGAATCATGACCTTTATATACCTGCGAAGTTTTGTGTTGAACGGACGGCCCTAAAGTGGCAAAAAAAAATTTTGAAAATTTGAAAATTTTGTTTTCACGATAACTCGAAAAATACTGATCTGATTAAATTGAAACTCAGTAGTTAGATGCAAAAGACCAAAGCAAACACTTTTGCAAAATTTCGTGAAGATCACGTGACATGAAAAAAATAAAAAAATTACTACTATTTTGCGGAATACTTTGCTTTTAATGCCGAAACATATGTTTTTGAGGTTCATGCTGCCCTTTCCGGGCATTTTCCGTATTGCGCATGCGCAGATGAGAAGTCCTTTAACTGCTGTAGTTTTCGTCAGAGAGGATTGGGGTTTTGGGGTGGCGGATGCTATTCCTCCATAGAATTCAGATCCCTGATGAGGGTCTGCGCATGCGTAGATTAAAGATGCGATATCTTCCGAACCACTAGTGTTGGAGAATCGGAGTTTTTTGTAAGGTGTGTTATTTTGAGAGGACTTTTAGCCGCCAGTAGATTGCGCATGCGCAGAAGAGAAGTGACTGTTTTTGGGTTGGATGGGTTATGTTGGGAGTGCTGCGTCGATATTATGAGGTTTTAATAGAATATTCATAGCAATTCAGTGCAAGGACAAGTCAGTTTGGGGGATGTAGCGTTGTTTCCGAGTTAAAGTGTCCGTACCGTGGCCCTGGGGCTAATTTTGAAATTGATGTTACCCCTTACAGGCATTTTTCGTTATGCGCATGAGCAGACCATCAGTAATTTAACTGGTGGTGTTTTCGTCAGAGAGGATTAGGGTTTTGGGGTGGCGGATGCTATTCCTCTATAGAATCCCCTGTTGAGGGTCTGCGCATGCGTGGATTAAAGATGTGATATCTCCTGAACCACTAGTGTTGGAGAATCGGAGTTTTTTGTAAGGTGTGTTATTTTGAAAAGGACTTTTAGCCGCGAGTAGATTGCGCATGCGCAGAAGAGAAGTGACTGTTTTTGGGTTGGATGGGTTATGTTGGGAGTGCTGAGACGATATTATGAGGTTTTAAAAGAATATTCATAGCAATTCAGTGCAAGGACAAGTCAGTTTGGGGGCTGTAGCGTTGCTTCAGAGTTAAAGTGTCCTTACCTTGGCCCTGGGGCTAATTTCGAAATGGATGCAACCCCTTACGGGCATTTTTCGTTATGCGCATGAGCAGACCATCAGTGATTTAACTGGTGGTGCTTTCGTCAGAGAGGATTGGGGTTTTGGGGTGGCGGATGCTTTTCCGCTATAGAATCCCCTGGTGAGGGTCTGCGCATGCGTGGATTCAAGAAGCGATATCTCCTGAACCACTAGTGTTGGAGAATCGGAGTTTTTTGTGAGGTGTGTAATTTTGGGAGGACTTGCAGCCACGAGTATACTGCGCTTGCGCAGACGAGAAGTGAATGGTTTTGGGTTGTTTGGGTTATGTTGGGAGTAATGAGCCGATATTGTGAGGTTTTAAAAGAATATTCATGTCAATTCAGTGCACGGACACAAGTCAGTTTGGGGGAAATAGCGTTGTTTCCGATTTGAAATGTCTGTATGGTGGCCCTGAAGCGAATTTATAAATAACTATATTCGGTAGATCTATATTAAAATGCGTTCGGATTTGGAGAAGATGCAATTTTGTCCCTAACGGAGGACCCACAACCGAATTTTTTTCTGATCTACGGTAAAACTAACAGCCAAACTGTATTGATAGCTATATTTGTTAAAGGAACTTGAAAAAAAAAAAAAAGCACTGACGTGAAGTCAGTACTCTTTGGCGCGCGTGTTCACGGTGGCTAATTTGAATTGAATTATTCAAAATTTAACAGTGCTGTATCTAAGCTGCCATCAGGATAGAGTAACAAAGTTGGAAAAGAACACAAGTGACTCTCCTTAGTCGCACAAGCTCCTAGAAGATTTGGGAGGGTCAGTATAATCCTAATCATGTTTATAGCACGCGCGCAAAAGCAGATTGACTTAACAATGAAAGAAAAAGTGTAAAAAGTCAATCTGCTTTGGCGCGCGTGCTATAAACATGATTAGGATTATACTGACCCTCCCAAATCTTCTAGGAGCTTGTGCGACTAAGGAGAGTCACTTGTGTTCTTTTCCAACTTTGTTACTCTATCCTGATGGCAGCTTAGATACAGCACTGTTAAATTTTGAATAATTCAATTCAAATTAGCCACCGTGAACACGCGCGCCAAAGAGTACTGACTTCACGTCAGTGCTTTTTTTTTTTGCTCCCTAGTTGATAACTTTTTCAGTTTCACGCAAGTTCTTGTCGTTTGCTTTTCTGAATATTCTCAATCAGTTATTGTTTACTTTCTTACAATCAACTTTGATTCAAAATCTGAAAATTTATTTTGCAATAATGCCTAGACGTAAACTGCGGATAAAGCCAATAGGACTATTGGTATGATCGGGGCGAGACGAAATCAGAGAGATGTTGCGGATTTCTTTCAAGTTAGTGAAAGCGTAGATATCGAGAAAGGCGATCGAGAGAACGAGACGTGGACGCCAAGATCTACCACTCCTGCACGAGATCGTTTTTTGACTGTGTCTACCCATAGAGAGCCTTTGAGTACTTGTCGAATCATGGAACTGCACCTTATGAGCGCAAGTGATGTTTTGGTTTCGATTGAAACAGTTCGAAGACGTTAATCTACATTCTCGACGACTATTGAGAAGGATTCCTCAAACTCAAAATCATATGCGACTTCGATTGGAATCCAACGAGCACGTGAATTGGAACGATCAATGAAGGTCTGCATTGCTCACAGATGGGTTAAGATATGGACAGTTTTCGGATAGTAGGCGTGTTCAGGTATGGACCCATCCTCTGGTGCCCAGAAATCGTAGATCGGTTCAGGAAGTTCATCCGTTCATAGGTGGTACAGTTACTGTTTTTTCCGATCCATAAATAATACACATATATGGATTATGGCAGCCAAGTATTTAAAATAATGATTAATCGTGTCTGACGTATTACTATCATACTTCTGTCCATTTCCATAACTAATTTTAGCATCTAACCTAATAATTAACAGTGCTGTCACGCTGTGGCGTAAGAACAACGTAACCAAAGTTACACAGAACCCAACTGATTCTTTTAACTCACACAAGCTCTTAAGAGCTTATGAGGGTTCTCCTTGGAAGACCTAGGAGTTTCAGTATAATTATACCATATCAATATCTTTGCTCCTAGGCCTAGGCTCTTTCTGGCAACAGCTGTGGGGGATCAAGATGGTTGCTCAATTGTTTCTCTTGTTGAAGTTTAGGCCTTTACGCTCTGCGAGTAAAAAAATCACACATTGTTGGCTCACTGGGGTTTTAATGAGTCAATGAAAGCACATACAACACATCAGTATACAATCCAGAACCCTATATAAATCTTTAAGCTTCATTTCAACAATTATTTATATTAAATTCCATCTAAAACAGAGCACTAGCAGAAGAAAAAGTTCAAAGATTGGAATAATACATGTGACCCAAACTTCAAAAATCGAATCTGTGGTATCTGTGATATGTTTGATATGACTCCTACGCCTTACGAGGAGGAGCCTCATAAGCTTTCAAGACTTTATGTCAGATAGGAAAATCAGTTCAGTTCTATGTAGACATTTTTTACTGTGTCCATACGCCAACATAAGCATCTCACTGTTAATTTTTGACCCAACCGTGAAAGGTGGCCTCACATGATGTGCTCGATAGACTCGTCGTCCCCCAGGCATAGTCTGCACTCAGAATCCTTAACCAACCCTAACTTACTTTGGAGATTCCTGAGGCCACAGTGATCCGTGTTTTGTTTGTGTAAGACCGATCTTCTTCTTCTTCTTCTACCGCGGTGCCGTCTCAGGCTGAACTGAGGCCTTCAGGCCCATTGTTCTCCCGCTTGCCAAACTCGTGAGACTCAGTCCAAGAAAAACGCTGACAGGAATGCCGCGAGCTTAAAAGGAGAAGTCACTCTCACCGTAGGAATCGTAGGTGTTGGGTTGCCTAGGTGTATGACCCTCAATTCTTTAAGGTTGTTACAGTCGAACAGAATATGTTCAGCTGTTTCTTCCATGTTCTTGCACCAGCGACACAGAGCGCTATCGGCCAATCCCATCCTATTCAGATGTTTGTTGAACTGGTGACCAGTTAGTAATCCAGTCACCAGGCTCAATTCTCTTCTTTCGAGTGAAAGAAGTTTCTTTACTTCAGACTTTGACGATGGTTTCTTAATGAGAAGCCTTGACTGCCTGAGTCCTACTCCCATGTTCCATACACTGGAGAAGTTCCTGTCCAAACGATTCTTGAAGAATGTTTTAACAGAGGTACGACATACTGGAAGCGAAGGCTCAGGACCTATATATGGTATCCGAGCCCCTTGCTTCGCCAGCTTATCTGCCTTAACATAACCTGAAATCTCCGAGTGAGCCGGACACCAGAGTGTTAGACCGATACCGATTCAGCGAGTATCCCGTGCTGCAGCCTAGGGAGGCTTCTTGCACCTAGCGCGGTCTACTATTAGCTGACAGGGTCTCATGGTTGATCCTCCTCAGCTCAGGTTGCTAGCCTCCATAGGGTCTCTTAGTCAATCCCCTGCAGCTTAGGTTACTTAACCCGAGCTACGTCCTGCACAGCTGACATTACATGGGTCTCATATAACATTCCCACTACCTTGTCGGTGTATTACCTACACAAGGTCCGTTTTCCTAGTCAGTAGGATTAAGCCCTTGACTAGGTTCCTCGCACGGATTCTGACACTCAGGGTCATGTCGTCGCCCACATAGTGAAGTCTCCATTATCTGTGGACTGGACAGTCAAATATGACATGTGAGGCAGTTCCATCTGCCTCACACATTTCCTACAAACAGGGTTTTCTCGGAGAATCCCCATGTTGTTCAGGTGCTTTCTCAGGGTACAGTGTACGTTTAGTAGACCAGTTACTGCCCTGAACTTACTTCTACTCAGTAATAAGAATTCTTTAGTTAGTGAGGGGCAAGTTAGCCCCATCATTAACTTACTATGCCACTGGTTCTAGTGCCGAGTGTGCTGCGCAAGGATCCATTTTTCAATGACGCCATTCACAAACCGATTTGATCATCCCCTACTCTAGGCTCTGGTGCAAAGAGGGGGATAACCGAGCTCTCTCTAGCATGTGTATCAGCTCTTTCAATCCCTTCAACCCCTGTGTGCCTCGGCAACCAACCGAGCTCAACTCGGTTTCTGGCAGCCAAGGTTTCCAGGTGCTGTCAGCATTCCAGCATAAGCCTGGAGTTAAGTCTCCAGCTGGCTATTGCCATAAAAGCTGACTGATATGTTTGATTGACTGATATGACTCTTACGCCTTCCGACGAGGAGTCTCATAAGCGTTCAAGAGCTTATGTCAGATAGGAAAATCAGTTCAGTTCTATGTAGACATTTTTTACTGTGTCCATATCCAACATAGGCATCCCACTGTTAATTTGTGACCCAACCGTGAAAAGTGGCCTCACATGATGTGCGCGATAGACTCGTTGTCCCCCAGGCATTGTCCGCACTCAGAATCCTCAACCAACCCTAAATCACTTAGGAGTTTTCTGAGGCCACAGTGATCCGTGTTTGGTTTGTGTTAGACCGATTCCGCTTGAGCGAGTATTCCGTGCTGCAGCCTAGAGATGCTTCTTGCATCTAGCTCGGTCTCCTATTAGCTGGCAGGGTCTCATGTCTCATGGTTGATCCCCCTCAGCTCAGGTTGCTAGCCTCCATAGGGTCTCTTAGTCAATCCCCTACAGCTTAGGTTACTTAACCGAGCAAAGTCCTGCACAGCTGACATTACATGGGTCTCATATAACATCCCCACTACCTTGTCGGTGTATTACCTACACAAGGTTCGTTTTCCTAGTAAGTAGGATTAAGCCCTTGACTAAGTTCCTCGCACGGTTTCTGACACTCAGGGTCGTGTCGTCGCCCTCATAGTGAAGTCTCCATTGTGTATGGACTAGACAGTCAAATATGACATGTGACGCAGTTTCGTCTGCCTCCCCACATTCCCTGCAAATAGGGTTTTCTCGGAGAATCCCCATGTTGTTCAGGTGCTTACTCAGGGTACAGTGTACGTTTAGTAGACCAGTTACTGCCCTGAACTTACTTCTACTCAGTAATAAGCATTCTTTAGTTAGTGAGGGACAGGACAGCCCCATCATTAACTTACTATGCCGCTGGTTCTAGTGCCGAGTGTGCTGCGCAAGGATCCATTTTTCAATGAAGCCTTTCACAGCCGATTTGGTCACCCCGTACTTCAGGCTCTGGCCCGAAGAGGGGGATAACCAAGCACTCTTTAGCATGTGGATCAGCTCTTTCATTCCCTTCAACTCCTGTGTGCCCCGGCAACCAACCGAGCTCAACACGCTTTCTGGCAGCCAAGGTTTCCAGGTGCTATCAGCATTCCAGCATAAGCCTGGAGTGAATTCTCCAGCTGGCTATTGCCTTAAGTGCTGACTGACCGTACTAGAGAATTCGTATGTTCCTGTTGGAATTTCCCATACGGATATTCTCCACGACACATATCGTGATGGCTACCACTTGCGCCTGGAATATAGTGGTGCATTGCCCAAGCGACATCGAAATGCTCACATTGGGTGAAGCCCCATACACTCCAGCTCCAGAGCGTCCACCCATCACTGAACCGTCCGTGAACCATGTTAATTCACAGTGCGATCTTTTCTCCCCCACCGCGGCGGCTTTAGCCCCAGTTTGAAGGAAGAATAAAGTATGTGAGTTACTGGACTCCAGTCGCTTACCCTGTTCAGAATCGGGTGACTAAGAATTCCCTCAATCCCAGCGTGTCCGTATGACCGTTGTCTCCAAACAACTTTTAGCTACAGCCTGTAGGTCCCAGCCTCGCTTCGGCCCTCACCAGAAGGTGAAGAGGAGAGCCGCAGTTGGAGTACTTTTCATTGCTCCAGTAACACAAAGCGAGGCCAGTCTCTGAACTTTCTCCATCTCTTTGACGGCCCTGCTCGGGTTCATTTTTGTCCATTACATAGCACTAGCATCTGCGAGGGAGGGCCTCACTATAGCAGTGTAAATCGACCTAGTGATTCCCGGGCTCAAGCCCCATATTTTGCCATTTGCCCTGCGAGCAATCATGAGGGTTTTCTTTCCCTTGACAACATTATCTCATTGCAACTCTAACTTTAGAAACAAACGTCAAAAAATTTTGACAACTACCTTTTGAAGGCTAGTACTTATTTAAGAATACTGGTGGCGCCCTCTATGTGTCAGACCTGGTACTTATCAGCCGATATAATATTAGCTTTCATCGATTAAAATACCGTTAACGCGCTTACGGCTCGAAATTATTGTAGGTTGATTTTGCATCAAATGCAAGTTGCTTCCAATCTTTGAAAGTTCGCAAACGCTCGTTCCTTCCTTAAGATCTATTTGCGATCATGTACCTGCCAATTACGATTTATATACTGAAGATAATTGTCTTCAAATTAGTAATATTTTGAACAATCAAGCTCTCTGAAAGTATAGAATATTCTCGGTTTCATTTTCATTTTTACCTTACGCCTGGAAACGCTAATAACTGGAGGTGACAACTTAACAATATCAACAGAATCTTGATGAGCAACGTAAAATAAGGGATCGCCATTTTCGTTTCTCCCTCCACCGACCACAAAAGCTGATGTGCCAAAGAGATCTTGGGTGGGAAGTGGTGGTGTGATGCGTGGTGGGGGTGCTGGGGGAGAGGAGAAGACATCATCAGGAGATTGGAGGAGGAGATTCCCGGAATCTTGGGAGGGTAGACGGGGAAGGAAGAGGGGCGGTGCGCCGCAGGAGGATGAGAAGGTGGCGCCACCCCAGTGATCGGGAGTAGGCGGGGAAGAGTTGGGAATTTCGTGCTTGAAGTTCTCGAGACTACGGACAGGTTTAAGCTGAAAAGCCAGATAAATATGAAAGGTTAACACAAAATGAAGGTTGCATAACAGGTATCTTTTAGATAGGTGTTTTTCAGAAACAGATATGAATAAGAGGTGCTTTACACAAAAACTGTATAAGAAAGTCGTCAACCTTTATTGACCTTACTATACCTTTTTAAGTTCAATTTGGAAATGTAAAACCAATATCGGAAAAAGTAAAATGAATTTCGGAAAAAATACTCAGATTTACTTAGAGTAATTTTGTGTCCATCATACTCATTTTCGTAATGAATATCTCCTTTCTTATGATTTTAACTAGTACGTTGAGGTATTTAAGAATGGCTAAACTCCAGTAAAAATATTTTTCGACTAATTGCAACTATTTTCATTTATGAAAATATACTGTGTAGAATGTTTCAACATTTTGGGTAGTTAGGCAGATATGCGGAAAAACTATAAATTCAGCTACTTGTCTATTTTTTTTCCTGGCTCTATTTGAAAACGTATTTTCAATTAATTTGCACATTTTTGTATTCCGACATTTCGGTCTCGAGGGGTCATCCAGGGCCCACTTATTTTTATGAGGAAGACGAAAGTCAAGTTTGATTCCGAATTAAATTATATTATTCTTGCAATCGCTTAAATAAGATTTCAACTTGTTTTAGTTATAATTTAAAAATTTTCATACGTATGCCTCTGAGCGCCATCAAAATATCTATTCGGGAAAGTCAATAAAGACAAAATATCCAACAATTTTTTTTTAACCAATAATTAAAAATATCGACTTATTCTTTCTAATTATTTTGCTAAAATTACTATTTACATTATTAATTACAAAAGGTGTTCGAACAAATTACCATTATTTTCTTAGCGTATATCAACGATATTTTCAAAATGACGTTAACTGATTTTGCCATTTCAACATATTAACTTAGATGACCTTAACAAGTTCCGCATATTTTTTTAATCGTTGGCTCTGGCATTGATCTTAGTCATTTTCCATTATTAAATCTTTTGTCATCTTCTAAAAAACAATGAGTGATCAATAACCCAAAGAACAAACAAAAGAAAAAAATCCACAGTTGGACGTTGAGACCAATGTTTAGAAAATAATCTTTCGGCTGAAATATCAATATTAATTAGAAATAATAAAACATTTCATAAATTCACTTATTCATTTTTTATTACATCTTTTTTCCATTATTGATTAGAAAAATGTTATTGGATAATTTATGCTTTATTGATAATACTGTTAGTTAGTTCTGAAAGGCCCAGAACTATACTCAGGAAAAAATTAGATAATAGCATTAACAAGTTAACGACCTATTTGGACGAGAATATGATCTAATTCAGAATTGAAAATGACTACAAATTTTGTCATAAAACTAACAGGATCGAATAAAACAAATTAAGTTGAAGAAGATATTTCAAACATAAGGATTTTATCTAATTAATTTCGGCAGCTGCCAAAGAAATATTTGATATAATTTAGTTGTTTTATTAAACTTTAATAATACCTATCAATTAAATTAGATGTAGAAATTTACAAAAATATATATTTAAATATCTTCGAAAGAAATGGATGGGCAATTTTGATTTATTCGTGTATTCAGAGGGGGTAAATTTCAGCAGAGTCCTAGTTTCCATCTTTACAGTTTTCCTAAAAAAAATCGGGGACGTTTCAATTTTGAAAAACAAGCTGAAATTGTTGAATAAGTTAAGCTATTGTACTGTGTTACCTACTACTTACGAATATCAGTCTAAATGGGAAAAATTAGGAGTTTCCAATAATTATCCTACAGAGCAAAATCTTTGTTGATTAGTTCAGTAATTGTGTAAAGCAGATCTCAAACTACAAGTACAGATGATAAGGATAGCTAATTCTTATATCTTCAGAATTCATCAGTATGGAAACAGATGATTACTTAATTCTCAAAGAACCAACCAATAAGTTGCATTGTTTTTCAAAGAGACCTTATATGTCCTGTATATATTTTATAGTATAGGGTATCATGATTAAAATATCATCAGGTACGCTTAATGTAGATATAAAATCATATACAGTGTTTCCCAGCAACTCCGCACGATGAGGGACTTTTCTTTTATATTAATATTTCCGAATTTCATTTTATATAAAAAGTTGGTCCATCAAAAATGATAAAAAATGAAATAAAACACGGCCAACTGCGACTTCCGGTATGAGCGGAAATCGCCGTTTTTAAACAAAAATGTCAATTATCTCGGAAAATTCGAACTTTTTGAATGAAATCCCCTAAGTAAACTTGTTTGAAATTATAATTTTGATATTGAAAGGTTTTTTTCTGGGTTTTCTCTCCCAAACTCTGAAAAATATCTATAAAATAAAAATTTATTATTTTGTGATTTGCTTCTGCGTAAGAAACACAAGACATTTGTCAGAAGCAATCAATTGAACAATGTTGCCTAACAAACAACAACGAAACAACATCAACGAAGAAACAACTATATCGTAATGTTTCCGAGTCTATATCAGACTCCTTCGTCAGACGCTTAATGAAAGTCTTTAGAATTATTTTGTTGATAGTTATTTGGTGACAATTCTTGAATTTCACAAAATAACTATCAACAAAATAATTTATCACATCTTGAAATTAAATAAGTTTAGTATTATTGTAATAAGATTTAGGAATATTCGAGGGAATATTATAATGAATTTCGGTAATCACATTATGCAATTTTTTTTCATTTTGAGCTTTGCAATGAACGTGAAATTTGAATTTGATGTATTTCGGGATTTTTCATGAATATGTACGGTACCTAACCAAGATAATTAATTTACTCCATTTGGCTATTCCACACTGTATTAATAACATTGAATAACAGATGCAACTTTTGAAAGTACTTCTAGAACGTTAAAATCTATATACACGTCTGGCAAACCGTAGTCTTTGGTGTCTAATATCAATACGATAAACAGAGACGGCAATACTCTCAGATAAATAAAGACAGAACGGCGAGAAGTAATATTCATGCGCCAGCTCATCCACGTGTTTGGTAGAAAAATAATTATCGTTGTCTTATTCAAAACTTTTAGAAGATTGTATTTCATCGCAAAGATATTCAGCACCCAAGACCTCGTTTTACCAGACATGCATACAATAGGTCTCTTGCATGATTTTTTCTTATTATTGGAATCGATTATGATATCCATAAGAATACTGAAAAAGTTCAACCGCCGTCAAAAATTTCAATTTTCAACGAGAAAAAGATCATTCAAATTTGGTTGCACAGAATGACTGTTCAAACGATCGAAACTTGGCGCCAGTCCGTGACGTAACCCGTCATATCTACTCTCACTCTCTTATCGTGTCCGCTTCACTCTTTATTCCAGTGTAACACAGCTCCCTATAAAGGGCTCGTAGTCCGATTTGGCTGTAACAAGCAGATGGTAAATTTTGATTACGTCATCCGTCATAGCAACGATTCACCTCATTTGAAATTGTTTCTTGATTTACCGATTTTCAATACCGAAATATTCAAATTTTATACATTATGAACGTGTATGAGGGCATACATGATTGATCTGGTATTGAAGTAGATTCAGAAAAACATAAACACATGTTATTTCATGTTACATGCAAGAGGCCTATTAACTAAACAAGTGGAATCAAAATATTTGTCTTATTTTGTTGAGACATCCAATATGTGGACATACAAGTACGATAAACCAAGTCACCTTGAATGAAAATATACTCAATCACCATGTGTTTCAGTGACTAAATATTGTGAATGTAACAATAATTACCGATCTATCAACTGGTGGATTCTCGAGTCTCAATTTCAGCAAATCCTGAACTTCGTTCATTAGATCTATTCTAGGAATATCTGGACTGTCACTTCTTGAGTTGCTCTCAGGTGAATGAGGTTGGGAACTTGGGCTTAAGGGACTATAAGATCTGGAAAAAACCATTACATTTGAAAAAAAACTATAATGTAGAAGTTAATGAAATATAAAAATGCTAAACCTGCATCTTGGTCTCGTCAAATATTCTAATTTTACTGTGCAGAGGAGGGGGTTTGCTAAGTATAAAACTGAAGTTTCTAGTTACCCAGAATATGAGCACATCTTAAAAATCTTTCAGAAAGTTTATGTTAAAATTTATTGTAGAATATGAATGGATTATATTATTCTTGCTGTCAGAATTTCAATGATAAATAAATTATCAAGTTATAGATAATACAGGGTTAGTCTTCAAGTTGTACATACATTTTAACCATAGATACCTCTCATCAAATAAAACACTTTTTCCCTCTACCATTTTTAAGAATTCGGCAAAGTTTAAAAGATACATGCTGTTGAAATAAAAAAAACCGATTTGACATGGATATTCCGAATGAAATGAAGTTTGGTGGAACTGTGAATTTTTCTATAGCTATGGCACATAATATTCTCCAATTTTTTTTTTCTACTTCCAATGTTTTCCTAGTTATAGATTCGCCAGTTCATAAAAATATGAGAAAGTAGCCTAAATAATGCAGTTAAAGTTTATCTTAAGTTATTATAAGAAACTACAATCATTTTAGAAAATTAAATAATTCTATATCATTTTTCCTAAAACGTACCTTTTTCTTTTTTTTTATCTACTGGGTGCCTAATGATTCCGTGATTTTTGTGATTTTTGGAATTTTTCGTTTTTATTTCTACCAAATTTGTGATTTATTCGATTAGATCATATAATTCATATTGGTAGTTAGAACGAACATTTATAAATTTGAAGATAATAAGGATTTTAAAGATTTTTCTTTTCAATCGGAGAATATAGACGATGATAAAACTGTTTATAATATTATAGTGGAAATCATTGGATACTATTGAATGAATAGGTATCAAGTTGAAGTTCAGTGTTTTAACATTCGAGAATTGTTAAAAAAATTTGTTGCAAATGCTGCATTAAGGGCGAAATCATAATAATTGGGTAAGTAATTGAGGTTTCTCATACAAATTAATTGAATTTCAAGCATCAGATGATACAGTTTTTTTTAATATACAATACAGGTGACATTAACAGTTATATGTTCAATAGGTAAAGGTAGTGCATGATTGTATTAGCACATTGTGAAATCTTTAAACGCTTCTCAACTTTTTACCTGAGCCGAATCTGGAAAGACGGTAGATGAAAAAAGTGTTTAATTTGAAAAAAAGAATATATGATTATTTTTAATGTACTTAAAGACTCGCCCAGAGCTAAATTGTTGTATACCCATAGCAAAGTTGAGAAACAATCGGAAAGCTCTATGTCATGATATCAGAAAAGTGTCAAATTTTAAGATTTAATACACAGAGTTTTTGATTATTTTAGATATATTGCGCCGCTTTTTGCAAGAAAATAAATCGAATTATTTTACATTTATGAAGCTTCTTCTCCTTCTGCCATAATAAAAAAAAGAAATTATACTTTGGCCAAAATTCAACATTTTACTGTATGGATTTCAAAAACGATAATTTCATAGACGCACAGGTGGTCACTTACACAACAACAAAACCCATGAATATATTATCGTAATTTTTGCCTGTCTCTTTGTCCGGGCTGATCTGAGGAGCTTCTGAACCTATTTCACTGGAATTAAGGGTATTTTTATTAGGCATGATTCAGGTATTCTATTATCCCAGGAAATTTGGAATAACTAACTAATAAAATGCACACTTGTACCTGTGCAAGTAATGGAGATCGTTATAACGAACGTTGTGTTCTGGTTATGTTGCCGTTTTTTTTTCTAGACACATGTTCCTCTGGCTTTCCTTCAAATTTCTAAACTGTCAATTCACGAATATTACCCGGATCGTTCAGTAAAGATGTAAACAAACAGAATCGTAGTTCGAACGACCGAAGCTTCAACCGGCGGCCTAACCGTTTTCAGATACGTAGTAAAAACTGACACGACTCAATGGAGCTTTCGTGTGCCCGTATCTTCATTATCTTTCAATACCCTGTTTATTTACCTTCACGCGTATTTGAAGTTTAACTACACATGCAACTGAGCAGAGGTGATCGAAAACCTATAACTATTAAACTAAAGTTATGTTAAAATAAAGTCCGTAAATCCATAATATCTTTTTTCTGGAAACTTGTGTTTGGACTCACAAGTAAGTACGCCTTGTTTATAGAAACGAAACAATCATTATTTACTTTATTAAACCGGGCATTTTCTACTTTCCAAACATGCGATGCATTAGGACGAAAAAATCGTGCAAATTATAGCAACAGGAGTCATTTACTCCCTTCTCACGCAAAAGGAGTGTTCCGAATCATTTGAATTACAAGTCCGTTGACCCTCCTTTCCAAATATGAACCTGAAGAAACTCAAATATCAATGCCTTGCAGTTTATGAACTCGTCTAGACTAGCTTTTCGGAACGCATCATAAGAGAACGGGTATTTTTCTGTGAATTGCGACATTTCCATATAAAAGTGACTTTTATAGAAATCATTTGCGTAATTTCCCTGAGTTGTGTTCGAAAATTAACTCCACGGAGTAGAGTAGAGTTTTTGAAGGTTTGACAGATTTACTCTAGAGTTACTCTGACACTGACACTGACAGTGGCAGAAGGTGCCAATATCCGAAAATAGGTTATGTTGGTTTAAGAAAGATCCTATTATTATTGTTTTCTTCACATATATGTAACTCTAATCATAAATATATATTGTGAGCAGTATAAAAACTATTAAATTACCTCACAAAACATTCATAAAACAGTTAGACAAAGATACTAGATTTTCCTTCCCATGAGTTATGTCAATTTTGACAGGAGTAAAATGAACTCCGAGTCGAATACTCCGACTTTTCGGACGACAGTCACAGAGTAAAATTTACTCAACCTTTCAGTTTTCGAACGCAATGGAGTAAATATTACTCTACGGAGTTAATATTCGAACACAACCCTGGGTGAGTTTCAGACTGGATTCGACGAACATTTATATTAGAAGAATCCACGATTTAATCAATATCCTTCAATTATGTTTCACTTTATTCGGGACAAAACACCGCTGTATTTGGGTGTAAAAAAATATCGAAATTATTTTGAACCACAGCAGAAAACCTTGTGCAAGTTAAAAAACCTTGTGCTAGTTAGGAGAATAAGCTGGGTTCTGTGTAGGCTTTGTTACTGTGTCTTCACGCCATCTTAGACGCAGTACTGTCGATTTTTTTAAGAAAAATTGTAATTTGTTCCTAGTAATAAGATTCTCACGAAATTTTGCAACTAGGAATTTTGGTGTACAAGAAAGTAGAATTGCATGGAATTCCAATTGAATTCCAGGGAATTCCTATTGAATTATAAAGAATTCCTATTGATGCTAGAGAGCGTCACCTATCGGACAATCATGAATACAGCTCCAAATACAAGAATATAGAATTCCAATAGAATTTCGAAAGAATTCTTATAAATTCCAATGAAATTCCGGTTGAGTTGGAATTCTGGTGTACACATTTTTTTCAGCGGTTTCCCCCTCGCTCTATAACGTATTTCAGAAACGATGCAATCAAGATGAAATGGGACCCCCAAGTATAAGCTATAAGAGGTGAAATATTTTTCGATTTACCATCAGTAACCAACATCTCTGATTAAAATAAATACAATACCTGTACCAAAATTTCTATGATATTTCGCTATGTATTCAAACGGATCAGATTTCATTTCAATCTGTTTTCTTACAATTAAGCATTATACTTATGGACATCCTATTTGCATGATTGAGCTCACCTCTCAAAAGGAGAACTTCTAAAGGGTAGAGATGCGTCCTTCCTATATGTAGCGGTTGGAACACTCAACCCAGCTATTCTACGCTTACTGGTCGTTGGAGAACTTGGCGCTGATCTAGGCTTATTGCTTTTCGGGCCAGAGTCATTCGCACCATTCTGTAGTGGATGAGGTGCGCCTTCACCTTCTTTCAACAGGAACCGAAGACCTTTATAAGCGTTCTTCATACCCTTTCCTCCTCCTTTCACCTGCGGCAGTTGATTTTTTAGTAGGGAAGTTTAAAAATAGGTGAAACAACCATGTTTATGTTAATCATAGAAGACGAAAGACAATAACCGAAAAAGTCGTAACAACATGCATGAAGAACAGATTGTGTAAAACCAAATTTTGCATTTTTTATGAGGAAATAAAAGCTGAGGCACATAGAACAAATGATTTTTGAATATCTTGTACTCCGACACAACCAAAAAAGTTGTTCATGAAGCCTCACTATTTTTCAGGTTGAGCCATCAACCAGATTTTCGACATAATTTTAATATCGAAATCAATTATATTTTTACTACTGCAATTCATGTTCATCTACATTTTCAAACTTCTTTTCCTTGACTGCCTATTTTGACTCACTTGTATTATACTGAGAGTATTCTATATTGAATGACTCATTGAATCACAAACTCGAGTTTGCTTATGCATTTAGTTAATGAATACATTATATGAGAATCATGTATTTTTTCGGCAGCGTCGAATTTGTGCCCAACCCTACAGAAAAAATGCAACTGCAGTGATTGCCAAACATAAAACATTATTCCATCAACATCTACTTACCAGTAAAACAATTAATTAATGTAAACGAAGCACTAAAAATATGAAACAGATGAAATTCGGTAAAAAAAAACAATCATGCATCAAGAAAACATATTCAATTTGCCCTGGTGGAAAAACATACTTCTTAGTCCGAAAAAGCAAGCACCAAATTGAAACAACTCCACCTTTCAACCTATACACATTATGCAGGAAACAGCAGTTCAAATACGGACAACAATATGTTGAAAAAAACTGGATTATGTCAGAAAATCGCAAAAGCATTGTGCACATGCGGAAAGACATTAATAAATAGATAACTCACAGTTTTGACAGCTGATTTAACCGCTGGATTTGCCTGAAAAATTACTAGTTATTATGCACTTAGAGCGAAACAAAAAATTGCGGATCTAATACAGGGTTTCATATGTATACTCCATTAACTTTTATAATGTCTCCCGGTTGTCCATGAAAATTTGACACATTTCACCATGTATATTTTGAAAATGCTAGGTTATAGTCATTTTCATGTCAGATAAATACGCAACGTTGTCCTCTCTACAAAGAAGTCGTAGTAATTACGTATTTTAACAATGTGAAGTTACTTCGGAAAAATAATGAATTTGAGAAGATATTATGTGAATTCAATAATTCCACAGTCCTGACAACTGTAGAAGAAAATTTTTCCTCTGTTGTTACAAGAAATAATTCACGTATATACACTGGTTGGAATATTCAATTATGCTATTTTCTTGTATGGAAATCAAGAATCAAGTGTTGGAATTTCATTGATAAATTATGGATAGAGTAGTCCGGTACTTTGTGATAGTTCATTTGAAAAAAGAATAAAAGTACCTGAAAAACCCGGCAGAAAAACTTCTAAACTTTTCTCAAGAAGACATTTAAAAACCTTGTTGCACAACTTGAAATACACCAGTTTCAAAATGTAGTAGTACTACTAAACCCGAGTCAATAAAATATGATAGGAAACTAAGTAATTTCATTCGATAGTTCAACATGTCAGAATGAAGTTTTCCTATTGCAGATTTCGGTTCTGTATAGCACTTCATGATACCTTGTCTCTGCTTTTCAAAACTACTTTCGCCATTTTCAATTTCAAAGCGAAGAGTTCTTTATTATTCTATGATAATGTTCTGTGATGATATCTTGTCTAAGATTGAAGATTATGTTATGATTATGTTGAGAGTAGAAATTTGCAACGTCTCGGCGAATTGTTTTGACCTTGACAATATTTCAGCAGTGCTAACCTGCCTGTGTTTTAGTTACAAAAACGTGATAGACCTAAATCATGGCCAACCGGGAGACTTTATAGTGAATGGAGTATACCTCGACAAATTTTGTGTCATTCTGTGGCCGTTTTCTAGAAAAATAGTTCAGATGAATAATGACCAATATTTATTTCCGTGATAATTGAGTAAACAAAAAATCTACGCGCTTGTTCATCTTGGGTACTACATATTTATTTTTCCAAGACTTATACACGGTGTGTCTTCAGTTGTACATTACTTTTAACGATCAATTCCCCCCATCAAATAAAACCCATTTTTCTTTTACCATTTTCCAAATTCTGCTCAGGTTAAAAGATACAGGCTGTTGAAATTGCAAAGAAAATCAGTTTTCCTTTTGTAGCTTTCACATGGTTATTCAGAATGAAATGAAATTTGGTGCGAAATTTTCGATAACAATGACACATAATCTCCAATTAACATTTTTTCTGTACTTACACCCGTTTCCTAGTTATAGACTAGCGAATTCATAAAAAAATGTAATTATCAAATTTTCTGGATTAAACGTATCTTCGTGGTATCCACCACAAATTATGTCTATAACTTATGATATGTATAGAGTTCGGTCATAGACTGAGAGTTGTAGATGTTTATAATGTGGTTGGATATTATATTATATCATTGTAATCATTTATATGATAAGAATTAGAATATTTAAGGAATTACAGAATAGGCGATGAAGGAATTGTGTATAATCTAAGAGTGGATATTGAATGAAAATCAAGTTAAATTCAGTGTTTTAATATGCAGGAAACATGGAAAATTTTTGTTACAAATACTGCATTACGCTTAAGCATCAGATGATGAATCTTTAGGATAATTAATGAATACTAAATTCCAGTAACAGTTTATGTGTTCAATAGGTAAAGAAAGTTCAGGGGTGTATTAGCACATTGTAAATTCTTAAACGATTATAACTTTTTACCTGAGCCGAAACTGGAAAAATGGTAAATGAAAAAGGTATTTAATTTGAGGAGAGGAATTTAAGGTTAAAATTAATGTACAACTTAAAGACACCCTGTATATATCATTCATATCGTTTTAGATGTTCGTTGGTATGTGAATGATATATTCCAGCAGAACCTCGTGAAATGATATAGACGTTCTTTCTATTTTCAAATTAGTTCAAAATTTTAGCTGTTTTCACCTGAAAGACCCAGTATAATATACTCATTACTTCTTCAACTTTTCAACATTCCTCTAATAATAATGGATTTGAAGAATCGAATTCGAATACTTCTTTTATAACAGCGATTCCGAAATGAAATGGCTAATGTATCTTTTCTAAAAATTTAATGCTTGTGGCTTTTACTTGATGCAAATCCATATTAACTCAATGAAAAATTATATACGATTTACACTTATTTATTCAATATTGTGACGCGTTTCGTCGACACAGCGACTTCATCAGACTACATCATACTAAATTCTTAACAAGTTATTATCTCCCTATACCTAGATGACATGGACACAGAATCATTTAAAACTAATTACATGAGAAACTTATTTAAAACAAATTACATAATAGACTTATTTAAAACTAATTACATGAGATTTCACTGCTGGTTTCTTTGTACACATTAACAATAATTCATTCCTAATGCTTTTATTTATAAATTGATTCTCTATTTGAATAGATTGAGTAACGGTGAAAAATTTAGATCTAATTGTTCATTAACTAAATTACCCGTATGTTTTTCCCTATTTATTTCGACCATTTCCCAGTAATTAAGTTGCGCACCTTTATTGAAATTGTGTAGAATTTTGAAATCCGGGTTAAACTTATGTCCTTCTGCTAATAAATGATTCGAATAATTTGAATTAATTTTGTTGTTTTTGAAGCTGTGATGATGTTCCTTTATTCTTATGCCAAAATTTCTACCAGTTTTTCCTATATATGATTTGTCACAACTCCCGCAATTTAATTGATAAACACCGGATTTATCTTCTTTATTCCTTTTCGATTTATTGTTTTTTATGAATTTGGCAAGGTTATTATTTGTCCGGAATGAGATATTCACCTGTTGGTTTTGAAGAAACCTTTTAAGTTGTTGACTCGTTGTACCAAAATATGTTAAGCTATTGAATATTTTATTTTTATCCTTAATTTCTGGAAATACTAAACTAATTGTTTTTCTAAATTGTTTTTTCGTCAACATTTTTCTGATTAATTCTGTGTCATATCCGTTGTTCACCGCTATTTCTAATTCTGTACCATAATTTTCTTCGGATAAAGGTATATTAATTAGCCGAATTATCCGAAGAAAATTATGGTACAGAATTAGAAATTATCGAACAAATAGCGGTGAACAACGGATATGACACAGAATTAATCAGAAAAATGTTGACGAAAAAACAATTTAGAAAAACAATTAGTTTAGTATTTCCAGAAATTAAGGATAAAAATAAAATATTCAATAGCTTAACATATTTTGGTACAACGAGTCAACAACTTAAAAGGTTTCTTCAAAACCAACAGGTGAATATCTCATTCCGGACAAATAATAACCTTGCCAAATTCATAAAAAACAATAAATCGAAAAGGAATAAAGAAGATAAATCCGGTGTTTATCAATTAAATTGCGGGAGTTGTGACAAATCATATATAGGAAAAACTGGTAGAAATTTTGGCATAAGAATAAAGGAACATCATCACAGCTTCAAAAACAACAAAATTAATTCAAATTATTCGAATCATTTATTAGCAGAAGGACATAAGTTTAACCCGGATTTCAAAATTCTACACAATTTGAATAAAGGTGCGCAACTTAATTACTGGGAAATGGTCGAAATAAATAGGGAAAAACATACGGGTAATTTAGTTAATGAACAATTAGATCTAAATTTTTCACCGTTACTCAATCTATTCAAATAGAGAATCAATTTATAAATAAAAGCATTAGGAATGAATTATTGTTAATGTGTACAAAGAAACCAGCAGTGAAATCTCATGTAATTAGTTTTAAATAAGTCTATTATGTAATTAGTTTTAAATAAGTTTCTCATGTAATTAGTTTTAAATGATTCTGTGTCCATGTCATCTAGGTATAGGGAGATAATAACTTGTTAAGAATTTAGTATGATGTAGTCTGATGAAGTCGCTGTGTCGACGAAACGCGTCACAATATTGAATAAATAAGTGTAAATCGTATATAATTTTTCATTGAGTATCTTTTCTAATCGAAACAAACGTTAACTAACAACAGATAATAAAAACAAATATTAAATTAATTTACCTTATCTTTGACGCTCTTGAAAAATTCCTTTCCTTCAGACTTCATGGCTGTCGTCCATTCTTTATACTGTTGTTTCAATTTCGAATTAGATTTTTCAGAAAATTTAAACGTTTCCACTTCGAATTCATCAGAAAACCCCAGGCCATTGTTCAACATTGTTAGCCTCTCCTCTATAAACTGAAAAGGAGAATGATTCCACAATTCTTGCATAAAAAATAACCAGCTTGATTGATGTAGTGTTTACTTTCAGTTAATCCTACTTAATCATAAAGTTTGAATAAAAAGGTATTTCTTTAAATCTGCAAATATTTGGTAAACTTGACTCTTTCGTACACTATTAATAAACAAAATGTTATCAAAGGTTTTTCCAACAGGAAGCAGAGCTCATAGAAATTAACTATTGTTTCAAGAGTAGCCTATATAAATGTTAGCAAACCAACGGAATTTTAATTCTCAAAAATTCTGATCACCTATAATCGAGGCGTTTTGGGAAAGTGAAGTCGGCAATAAAAGATGTTGAGACGAAGTAGATTTTCATCTCTTTTCAACATTAATGGCCTATGAAAACGAAGCAAGGCAGATATCGGGTCATTATTGAATTTTCTTAATTGATTTCAAAGCTCAAACTGAAGATTCATATCGTATCTTCTGAATATATCGCGAAAAAATTTTTCAGTTATTCGAAGGCCGGTGAAGTGAAAAATCTGGATATAACGGGTCTTTCAATGATTACGCTCCATTTTCAAATTGACATTACTCACGCATGGCAGCCATTTTTTGACAATGACAGTTGTATTTGTCAATGCCTACCATTTAATCGTGTAAAGGTAAACGCTTCAACAGCGTTGACAAATAATCCAAATTTATTATGAAAAATCGCGATCTGTTGATCTAACTTTACGTGCTTCAACTTCAATTTTTGGTCTACACTCCATGATGTTACATTGCTAGTTGGTTCGTATCGATTTGCAGAATATGTGGTTTCAACAGTACGGGGCCACTTGTCCTACTGCCAATGTCACAATGACTTTATTGAAAACAAAATTCGGTGACTCGATTATTTCAAGAAATGGACCGATAAATTATCCGCCTCGTTCCTGAGATTTAACTCCATTGGACTTCTTTCTTTGGGATTACATTAAGTCATTGGTTTACAGCGATCATCCAGCAAATTTAGATTTACAGATCAATATTGAACGAGTAATCGCTAACATAATACTACCTGATTTGTGCGAGAGAGTCGTGGAAAATTGGGTTCGACGACTTCATTCCTGCCAGCGTTCCGTGGTGGACATTCAAATGATGTTTTGTTTCATAAAAAATGGTGTCCATCTTAATGAAATACCCGTTACATTTCGGTTTATAGCTGAAACGAAGTATCAACAGTATTCCTTACCTGCCTAAATATTTGTAAATTGAGCATCTCCCTAATAAATGGCTTCATTGAAGCCGGTCTAGTACCTATGAAAACATCCTCATCGAATGAGACACTTTTGCCAGGTTGCATTCTGAGGGCGTCCCTATATCCTCCAATCAGATGAACTAAAGCTCTTAAGAATGCGCGAGATACCGCATCGCCCAATAATGAGGACTTGTTCTTCAGTTGGCGTTTCAGAGGACTCATCTGAAACATTTTTTTCGTCAAAAATGGTAATTTAGGTCCTAAATCTTATGCCAAACGTTTTCAGCAATTTATAGATCTAAAAGGGTGTGAAAAACGGAACAGAATTGTATATCATTTAATTTCATATCTCTAATTATTCAATTAGTATATTAGTAACTAGTGAGCCATTAACCGGTGGGTCAATTTAACCATGGTTTACTGGAAATGGAAGATCTACATAGCCAGCAGATCCACCAAGCCACCAAATAAATCTTACAGGAATATCTGAATTGTGTTTTATTTCACGGTATTAACTAAGTAAAAGCTTAGTACTAGAATCACTACAATACTAATCTAATCCACAAATACAAACATCAGGACAAGAATGAAACTAAACACAGGATTGGGATGATTTCAACTATTTTCTATACTTTTCCTTCTTCCACGGTCTTCGTATCACAACTATCTTTGATATACAGAAAGCGTAGTTATTGTCTCAGTTGTGACGTTCTAACACGAATAAAGTATTTTGCAACCTTGAATTGAAAGATTTTTTTCTTGTATCTACCAATAAAAACAGATGTTAAAAGAGTGTAATTATTGACATATACTCACGACTTCTTGAGGAATACTATTGAGGTCGTCAAAAGGAGTTTCAATACTATTGGTATCAGCATCTAAGATAACAACATCGCCAATTTCGGAACGATTTACCTTCTGAAAAGAAATCCATCGATTGTATCAATGAAGATGAAAAAGTACTAACGTGCTACATAAAAAGTATGTTTGTTTACAATTTTGTAATATAAAGGGTCCGCCATCTAACGTTTTTTTTTTTCAACTAGTGCTTATTTCGTGAATGGTAACACTTAGCTCATGTCTGATTTGACGGATAATTAGTTTTATCCTTCCGCTGAACGAATATGGTTGTGTATACGCTTGAACAACGCTGGGAAATATTGCGACATTACTTTGAAAATCATGGTAATGTTGCAGAATGTGTGCGAAAATTGCGTACGGATTTTGGAAGAAGAGAAGCACCGTCAGCTCCGTATGTTCGTTATCTTGTGAAAAAAAGTGAAAGAGACTGGCATCCTCCTTTGATAAACCAAAGCGTGAAAAGCCAAAAACTGTGCGTACAACCGAGAATATTGCTGCTGTGGCAGAAAGTGTGCGTGAAGCGCCATCAACATCAATTCACCGTTGTTCCCACATTTCGGAGACATCATTGAGACGAATTTTGCATAAAGACCTTGGTATGACGCCATACAAAGTCCAATTGGTTCAGGAGTTGCCCTTTTTTTGAACATCGCATTATCAGCCGCAGAGCTGATGTCGTTTGGCCACCTCGGAGCTGCGATTTGACACCGTTGGACTATTATTTGTGGGGTGCCGTCATAGATAAGTGTTACGCCAACAAGCCAGAGACAATTGACGCTTTAAAAGACAATATTCGTGAAGCCATTGGTGATATACAGCAGCACACAATCGATAATGTGTTTAAAAATTGGACCGATCGTGTAGGCTACTGCATGGCCAGCCGAGGCAGCCATTTGAATGAAATTATTTTCCATTATTAACCGGAAGGATTGTACTTTCAAATAAAATAAGAAATTTGAGAAAATATTCAGTAGCTTTTTTTGATTGCATTTTCAAAAAAAAAAAGTTATTTGGCGGACCCGTTATAAAGTTCAAGGTTTTATTGAATTCTGGAAAGACTCATTGTAATCATATCAATCAGCAGATATCACAGAGGTAGTACGTTGAATTAGGTTTAAACATCAACTAAACGGGAAACAAACTTCTAACCAGACGTTATCTACCTGCTTTCCCTATTGGCTAAAAAAAAAGTTCCTCTGCTTTTAAGTATGACAAAACAAAGCCTAACCAGGAATCAATTTCCTAAGAATTCTTGGAAACAATAGATTGTACTCAAAACATCGAACACTTTTTATTCTTTCTACTGAATATAATATAAGTCTTACCTTCATGACCTCCTCTGGAACTCCAACTAAAAACGGCATTGGTGCAGAAAGGTACTCGATCAAGGATAGGGGAAGCACAGGAATAAAGATGTGTTGCCAGTGCATTGGATAGATAAGGTCATTTGCGGACTGAACACAAGCGCTCAATCTCTTCAGTCTCTTGGATCGGATTATTATTCTTCTCTCAAACAGCATAGAGGCAAAAATTTGCATCATGTTGGTAGAATCGACGGCATTGTAATATTCCGTCAAGTTACTCTTTAAAAAAATATGTTATTAGCAAATTTCATAATTTAAATAAAAGGTGGTACATATGGGTATAGAAGGATTTCTGAACACACGGTGCAATATTCGTCGATTTTAAGTATCAACAAATATTCAATGATGTAGGTCCTAAAATAATATTATATAGGTACATAGTATTACATTTGTAATAACAAAGTTGCCACGTCTTTATAATAAAATTAAAAACACTGCTTTATATAGGACTACGAGATATATTAGTTGGGATTCTATCCCAGTCTGAAGAAAACCCAAACCATCCCCATGTCATGTAAACATTAACTCTGGAGAATACTTTTTCTGAACAGGAAATCGCTAAGAACATATTAGTGTTAGTCGTCCCATAAATTTTGAGCAACACGTATGTTGCTTTGTCGGAGAGCAAATTTCGTGAAACTACAGTACCGCCCCAGCGATCGTTCTCAAGGTACCCCATTGGTCCCAGCAAAGCATCACAGGAAGAGGATCTAACAATTACCTTGGTAGTACAGCCCTAGCTCAGGGAGAGGGATTGAAAGGTACCACGGGTTGAGCGGCAGGTGGTCGGCCGGTCGAATTTGATCGGCAAGTCGAATAGGTAGAATCCGTAGTTAAGAAAGTTGATTCTTTATTAGACGTGCAAAAAAAAGGTGACGGGAAAGACTAAGTGCAGATGTCTTGGAAAGACTGTTAGACGGTAAAGACGTATAACGTAGAAAAATATAGTATAAAGACTTTAGGAACCTCATCAATCGACGATATTTTATGTAAGTAGGTATATGAGTAGGTATATTGAAATTCAATGACAACTAATTTCCATTGATAATAAGTAGATATTTCCAAGGTAATACTCACATTTTCAGGGATACTTGGCAATTGAAATGGCTTCGGAACATCCACTGAGAAAATCTATGAAATAAAAAAATATTGCTTCAACAATAAGCTTCTTTGTCAAATAATTGAACTCTTCATACTCACACTCTGCTCACTATTGAATGAAACAGAAAACTGTTTTCCCGGCTCGGCTATTTTGGCATCATAAACTGAGGTCAAGAACTCTCTTAAGTCTTCTGTCCTTGTGCTATGTACAAGTGATGCTGTTGTGTCCAAAAATCTGGAAGATATTTTTTTTAAGGCTCGTTAATTTAACGAATTGCACCGATTTGTAACATCGTGCAGTACTGAAATATAGATATCAGATATTCGCTGTATCAAGAAATCCAACTTTCCTAATATTCGGAAACGATGTTTCCATCTTCAGAGACGAAGCCTTACTGACCATTGAACATTCAAAGCGTTATGATGCAAATCTATGGACAATGTAACTTCTTACATCGATATTATTTTCAGTGACCCAAAATAATATTTATAGTGAATTAAATTCACACCAACGAATGAAGCTTTTATTATTTTCAGTTATAATAGAGCTATATAGCTGATTTTTCAGATATTTCATTGTTCTTTAGGTACATACATAATTTCTAGGAATTCTGGCGATAAGTTTCCGAGATATTGAATGCTTCTCGCTTCTACCTCGAAGATTTAAATTGATTGTTTTCGCCAAAAATCAACTGAATGAGCAACATTTAAAAAAAAAAAATTCTAGCTATAATTCTCATTTCTTCGATCAAAAAGGTCAATTATTATTCAAAAAATTTGGATTTTTTTTTTTAGATTTGATTTAAAAATTATATAAAGACTTTTTTCAACTAAGAAATTAGTAGAGGTAAAAAAAATGAAAACAATTTTTTTTAATAATAATGAAGCATTTTAAAGATGCTGAGACAAATGAAGAAAAAAAATTTTTTTTTCCATTGTCTTTCAATAATTAATATTTTTGATCGAAGAAATGAGTATTATCGCCAAAATTAATAAGAATCGAAAAATTGCTCATGCTCATTATTTTTGGAAAAAAATGAATTTAACTATTTTGGTTTAAATTCCGAAACCATACGTTTCACTGTGTCTAATTTCCGCATTTAGGTAACCAATAATGAGCTCTCAAAGCGTACAAAATTTCATGGAAAATAGACCATCAGGAGCTTCAAAAAACAGATACCAATATGAAAATTGAAATACCTACAGACCAAATTAGGAATACTCTGTTTAAACATGAAATTCTTATCGCCATTTGTGTAAATATATGTTGATGAAATCATTCACGAATTTTGGGTATATATACGGAAGCGGTCGGATAAATCTAACTAAAGAGGCGATACAAAAAGTGTATAAATGGTATATGTGCAATTTTAATTTTTTTTTTCAAAATTTGTCTCAAAGTTGAGCGACTGGGGAAAGACTGGAAGGCAAACCAGCCAGGCAAAATATATTCTGGATGGTGTTCCTCAAGGTTCGATCCTGGGTCCCCTCCTTTTTTTGGTTTACACCAGCCAGTTCATCAGGTTTATTCGATATTGTAGCGTCCTTATATACGCGGACGACTTTCAGCTCTATTACGATTTCACCATGGATGACCTGGATGATGCAGGATTGAGAATGAATGAGGATCTGAATCGACTGGCTGACATCGCTGCGAAACATGCGTTGAAACTGAACGCAAAGAAATCATCTGCTCTCGTATTCGGTTCGAACAATAACAAAATAATTATTAAAGACAGATACAAACCCGCTATTAATAATGATGTCATACAATTCGTTGATAGCGCAAGGGACTTGGGTTTGATAATAGATGATTCTCTCAGGTTTCGTGAACACGTGGTGAGTGTGGTTCGAAGGGCGTATGGAGCGTTGAGATTACTGTACCCACATAGGTCGTGCCTTCCTGTGCAAACTAAGAGGGTTCTGTGCGAATCTTTGGTCCTGTAACAGTTCACTTACTGTTCACCTGTGTTTAGTTTTTGTCTAGACAAAGAAACTTTGTACCGGATCCAACGTGTGCAGAACTCATGTATTAGGTTCATTTATGGAATTAGGAATTATGATCATGTGTCTCATAAGTTGGGTGAGTTGGGTTGGCTTCCGATGAAGATTTCTTTTGATTTTTTTTCTCTATGTCTATTCCATAATATAATTTTAAAGAGGAGCCCACCATATCTCTTCAATAGATTGGTACACAGAACGGACGTTCATAACATCAACATACGTCGGAGAAATATTTTATCGTGTCCACGACACAGAACATCTACTTTTAAAAGAAGTTTTAGCTTGAATCAAAATATGTTCAAGAAAAAGATCAAGACTTATCTTCTCGATTCCTTATCAGCATAAGTTTATCTGTCGTCTCTGTGCATTTTTGTTTGTTAAAATGCTTATACTTATATATTTTTCTCTTGTTGACTTTTTACAATTTTCTCTTTGATTGCAAAATTGGATTTAGATATGTTCAAATGTGTATTTTGTATATAACAAGGGTTAAGTGGTAGAACACCTTTGGGTGAACTTCCCCTTGAGATTTCTTGTGAAATAAAGACCTTATTATTATTATTATTATTAATATTATCACCTCTTGTCAATTATGTGTGTGTGCAAACCAATTTTGAGGAAATGGCGTAGTTTCCAAAGGGGAGTGTCCATAACGTGGCCAATAATGAAATGAACGCTGCCCCTTTCGGGGATGTTTCGTTCTGCGCATGAGCAGACGAAAATTGAGTTAACTGCTAGAGTTTTCATCTCAGAAGAGTGGGATTTTGAGGTGGAGGATGCTATTCGTCCATAGAGTTCCCTTGAGAAGGTCCGCGCATGCGTGGGTTGAAGCTGCGATATCACCTAAAGCATTGGTGCTAGAGAATTGGAATTTTGTGTGAGTTGTGTGATTTTAAGAGGTTTCCGAGTTGGAGTGTCCGTACCGTGGGCCAATTTTCAATTTCACGCTGCCCCCTTCGTTCTGTGCATGAGCAAACGTTTTGTTCGTGGTTTTGGGTGCAGGCGGCATTATAGAGAGCACTTATAGTGACCAGTGAACTGCGCATGCGCATAAGTAAGCCGGTTGTTTATGGTGTTGTTTATGCTAGGATGAAAGTTGGTTGGTCCTGGCAGCCTTGTGTGAGTTCAGTAGCTGGATGGGTTACCGTTGCCTCGATAACTTTCGAACGATAGGAGATAGGGACTTGCAATTTTCAGGGTAGGTTGCGCATCCAAATAGAGTTATGTTCGATCCAATTCAAACTTGGTTACTAGTTATAAAATGCTGGCTAGAAAATTCTTGCGAATTTTCGCGAGAATCATATCACTAGGAAATTTTTTTTAAATAATTGAAAATCATTGAAATAAATTCTATATATCAGAAACTATTCGCCCGACATCACTGAAACTTCGCGAGAACCTTGAAAACCTAACTCTACTGACAAGTTCCAAGTTTGAAAATGATCGGATGTATATTTTTGAAGATCCGAGCAGCCTTGGATAAGTTCAGTAGCTGGATGGGTGACCGCGATAACTTTCGAACAAAAAGAGGTAGGGAGTTGAAATTTTCAGGCTTGGTTGCGCATCCGAATGGGATTGTTAAGTTCGTTGTTGGGTATAATCGGCCCAACGGTTTCGGAGTTATAATCACCTGGAATATTATTTTCTCGATAACTCAAATAATACACAGATCCGATCGAATTGAAAGTTGTTAACTAGTTGTAGAATATTGACATAAAGACGTGTGTGAAATTTTGAAAGGATTGTACCTATAGTAAATTAAAAAAAAAATACGAAAAAGTATAATGTATCTCACGAGAACAGAAAGAGATAGCGATTTGCAATTTTCAAGGTAGGTTGCGCAGCCGAATGCGATATTTGAATTTGTTTATAAGCATAATCGGCCAAACGGTTTCTGGAGTTATACCTATCTAAAATTAGGTTGTTATTTCCACAACAACTCGAAAAATACAAAACCTAACTCTACTGCCAAGTTTCAAGTTTGAACACGATCGGATCTATATTGTTGGAGATCGGAGCAGTCTTGTGTGAGTTCAATAGCTGGATGGATGACGCGATAACTTTCGAACGAAAGGAGATAGGGACTTACAATTTTCAGGGTAGGTTGCGCATCCGAATGGGAGGGTTAAGTTCTATTTTGGGCATAATTGGTCCAACGGTTTCGGAGTTATACCCACCTGGAATATTATTTCCTCAAATTGAAGCTTAGTAATTAGTTGTAGAATATCGACGTAAAGACGTGTGTAAAATTTTATGATAGCCGTACTCCTAGAAAATTTTGAAAAAATTGCAAGAAAAGTTGGTTCAAGCACTGACGTGAAGTCAGAAGCTTTTGCACGTATGTTCTTTTGTCCATTCTCCTGTATTGGATGACTAAGAGTGTCCAATACAGGGGAACAGACAATAGAATTCACCATGGCGAACTCGATTAAGAGTGTCCAATACAGGAGAATGGACATTAGAACATACGCGCAAAAGCTTCTAACTTCACGTCATTGCTCGAACCAATTTTTTATAAATAATACTGTTTCAAATGTAAATTTCTATTTATTTAATATTTTTTTCTCTCTACGAGGGTTCAATTTCTTCTAGGTTTGAGTAGGCGTAAGGACACAGTGTCAAACCTTACACAGAACATATCAGCTCTTATTAGAGCTTCGAGCAGTATCATCTAGGTACGTAGAAGTTCTAAAACAATCCTAATCATCATATCAATAATATTCTTCAGAGTATCGCGTTATAAAAATCCGCATAGATCTTCTGGGAACAGTATGATAACACGAAGTCGGTCGTCTCGTCGCGTACAATAAATGTTTGAAATTGATAATAGGACCTCTTAGGCGAAATTACCGACAGAGATGCAAGGGCGATGCAGTATCGGTCAATAGCCGAAGCAGGCTGAGGTTCCGTAGATGGAAACGAGGAATGCTCCACATCCGGTTCATGTTACGTATTACTTCGTTCCATTCATTACTACGAAGGTTAATTCGATAATATGCCTATTTCAATACACATGATGTGTGACGTTGAACACAGAACAGTTGGAATTAATTCACGAAGCTGTTCAGCATCTATACAATCTCAGTGATGAGAATTTACTGTTTCAGTAAAGGCTGATGATATACAGTGTGGAACACCTCCAAATGGAATACATTCGTTATCTTGGTTACTGAATATATTCAGTCGAACCTAATCGTTTGAGACCATTTTCGGCAAAAAAATTACGGACATTCTGTCAAAATTAGAGCACTGCTCGCAAAAACAGTATTTTATAATTTCAAAAAGGTTAAAATGTTCTCCCTCTGCTCAATATCTGTTTATTCTGAACACTCTCTGTATACAGAGACGGTACTTCCTGATTTGGATGCCGAACCCCCGCCTCTTTTACGCACGAGCCACCACTGTCTCAAACTATTCCATTTGACTTATTGATAAGGAATCTGTAGTCAAATTCGATTCTGTTCGGTCGATAACTTTCGAAAGAAGTAACTCAGAGATTTCAGGTTTTAATATGCCGATTAAATTCATGAATAGGAATAGTTTTGGAGATAGACCCATCAGAAATGTTATTTTCCCAATATTTTCAAAACTGCAGATCCTACAGAATATCCACTTCAAAATTTCTTCGAGGGAAATTCAATATTTAGGAATAATTTGCTAAAATTTTGTGCGTACACATAGGCAAGGATAAAACGAGATATCTAAAATATCAGACTTATAGCTAAGATACGTGAATAGAAATTGAAGTTATCCTGATTCTATATTCAAATCAGATGTCAAAAAAGTAGAAAAGCCCTGTGGACAAGAGCTCTGGCGCGCTGCCCAAATTTATAGGAAGAGTTGTACTCCCATCCAGGTACTGAACGCGCCCAAAGATGCTTAACTCCAGGAAAAAAAATAATATTTCCAAGAATTTGAATCCGACCGTAGAAACAAGCGTCCAAAAAAAAATTATACACCTATTGTTTGATTAGTTTCAACTCACATACATACATTCACTGATGGTTCGAAAATGAACGGTGCTGTGTTTGCGGTGGTATAAGGTCTCATTCAAATACATTCATCCACTATCGGTTCGAAAATGAACATTACATTACATGACACAGTCAATATTGACGTTGACTGTGACACAGAATAATGCTATGTGTAAAATGTGCATGAAGCTAATGAATGCATTGCATTGATTACTACATAGAAGAATTAATTCTTTCATACTAAAATGCGATCCTTATAATGTACAAGAATATTTTGAATTTTGTAAAGCTGAAAGAACTTATTTTCTTTAATGTAAGTAACTATTTTACCACATTTTTTCTTGTACAGATCTCTGTACTTTGAATTGAATAACCTATCTATGTATCTATCCATCTATTGTTGTAAGAGGTAACGTTGCACTACGGATCTTAAGGTCTATTGTGTCTGAAAAATATCTATAATAATGCGGAAATTCTCACAAAAATCATCTTATCACATAATGAACTGGGAATCGGAATTACGCTGATTTGGCAATTAAGAGATGTCCAAGCTTTATGAAACCCTTGAAAAGATATCAATTTTATTAAAAAAACCTGCTTAAATAAGCTCCTTCTGATCAAATACATACTTGCATTTATCATATCGTTGAAGTTTCCTTCGAATATTTTAGCTTTGAAATAGATATTTCTTCTTTCGCATGAAAAAAATTTTTTTTGGATATCTAACAATTTTCCAATCTTTGTGTGTAACTTGCGAAACTGGTTCCTAATCCTATTACCAAGTTTTGTTATTTATTTCTCATCATTTTCAAACTGGTTTGTCTGTCAACCTGTCCGTGTCATGTCAGAGAATGACATGAACTCGAACATAGAACGCTATGAAATATAACATCACAGAACACTCAGAATAATCATCTATGCGAACACGTCATGATAACTTATATTCTTCCAACAAAACTGTTGAGAATTTGTTCGGATGAAGGTAAAAGAAGTGGACCAGTTGGCCCCGATCATTGGAATATTTTGAAATTTCGGCAATATCTTCACCAATATAGATCTGATCGAACTCAAATCTAGATCTTTACTGTATAATAAATTTTTGATGGCTCTCGTACAATTTTAACGATATCTGACGGATAGTTTCTGAGACACTATAATTTTTTTTTATTATTTTTTTTATTTTGCAGGCATATGGTCCTCACAAAATTTTGCATGAGTCCTCGTGTCGGTATTTTTCAACGAATGACTGTGCTTTGATTCGATCAGATTGGAATTTTTCGAGTTATTTGGAAAACAAAATTTACAAAGGCTATAATTCTGAAACGACACGGTGGATTTTTCCCATTAATGCGTTCGAGCGTAATCGTGCTGACGGCCTGCAGGACAGAATCAATTCTGACCTCGGATTCTTGATCAGTGAGTCGAAGCTAATCGTTTAAGACCATTCTCGGCTAAATATTCGAAAATTACAGACATTTGGATGAATTGATAGGTACTCTGTTCATAGAACAGTGCGCCAAAAACCACTGAGAAGCATCAAGCATAGTGTTGAGTACTCGAGCATGGACAAGCTGACAATTTTTTCAACCTTTTGCTTCAACCGAGATCTCAAATAAATAGTTTACATCACAAACTATAATTTTACCTCCCCCATAATCAATTCCTTCATCGCATTTTCTCTCGACCGGGACCGAATAACGATCGCAATTTTCGTTATGTCGATTAAACAACCTTTTCATTTTTAATGCTCATTTTATTCCACCTCTGGAATGTCGAGCGTTAGCTTGGAGGGTAATTACTTTCAGCTCATGAAAAAAAAAATGGATTGTTCGGTAACAATGACAATCGACAACAATGGAGCGAAATAAGCACTTAGCTGATGATAGTTCAAAATTAGACTTGGATGAACTTGGCGAGGAGGCTCGAAGTGACACTGCGTTCTATTCTGGCAGGTAAATATAAATGCTCAGATGATGTCCAATGTTTTTGCGTCTATGTTCTGGGAAACAGCGTGCATCAGCATTTTTGTCTGTAATTTATCGATTTTTTTTGAAAATCCAACGATAAGGTTCTACCTCTGATAATAACAATAAGTTTAGTCTTTGGCGTTCTTGTTACTCGGAACAGAGTGCTTATCAATTTGCCCAAATGTCTGAAATTTTCGAATTTTTGGCTGAAAATGGTCTTACAACGATTTGGTTCGACCCACTGATCAAGAATCCGTGGTCAGAATATATTGTCTCCGGCCGGTCAGGCCGTAAACACGATAACTCTCGAACGAAATGAGCTAGATGATCCATTGATATAATTTTCAACTCTAACAAGCTAATACTTTCAAAGATATGATTTTTCAAAATTTCAATAATACATCTTACTTCTATGTTTTCACAGAATGCGAATTCTATCCGTCTGTGTTGTTTCTATGTTCACTGTTCATTCATGTAATCTTATCTACCTATAAGAGACGTCATATTTATTGTCGCTCTTGTTTCTGTTCTAGTTTGTTCATATAATTCGTAAATTGAAAATATTTTGCGTTGGAAATAATAAGGGCGAGATTTAGCTCACACAATCTTGGTTAATATGGACATGGTGAATACTGTGAGATCGATACCAAAAACATGTGTCTATTCTTCCATCTAACCCTCTAGAATTAATTTAATTATGAAAATAGAACAAACATAATCGAAAGTAAAAAACAGCCAATCCAATACTACCGCATAAGAAGATAAAAAAATTAATTCCGAGCACTTAAACTCTCCACTCCAGATACCTCGCACAGAACCCTTAACTGTCATTGAAAAAATAATAATAAAAAAAAATGGGTTCAAGCCCTGTGGACAGGAGCTTTCTGGCGCTCTAGTTCAAACAGACAAATTATATCTCCGAAAGTATTGGTTTCTCAGAGTTGAGAGTTATATCAATGTATTCTTATGATAGAATTCCATCATAAAGGAAATTCAATTCAAATAAAAGTTTATTTATCAAGATTAAATGAGCAATCTGAGAATGAGAACTGCACTATGGAAGAAACCAAATTAAAATAGCTGAATGAATGAATATAATAAAGCTTAGATTGAATATTTATAGCATTCTGTGAAAACATAGAAGTACGATTCATTATTGAAATTTAGAACTTCATCTTAGCAGAAATTGAATTCAAACATCATAGAAGAATTTAAATTCAACAAGAGTGCCAAAAATTATCAATCCAAAACCAATAGACGAATTCTACCCAACAACGAACTCATCCGAGATATTCATTCCTCAATTCTATGATGAACGATAATATATATCTTTCCTCAAATCTACTCCAATACACCAATATTCCAGTTTTGTTTTTAGTGGAGATATTCTGAACTCAATATTATTAACTTACCATTATCATTCCCATCATCATATGGATTAACCATCGGCATGAAAATATCAACCAACAAAAAGTATGATATTATATTATAATTCTCATATTTATACGATCGCTGGAATGAATGACAATGAGACAACGTCATGTCTCAGGAAAATAAGTTGACATTACAACAATTCATAGAACCCACAGAATAGTTCTATCATTCTGTGAAAACGTAGAAATACGATTTACATTGAAAGCCGGGGTCGCGGGTTCGAATCCCGCTCAGGGCATGGATGTGGTGTTGGGTTGTGTGAATGTCCAAAATAATTATGAAAGAGTTTGCGATATAAGGATTATAACTGTGTAGATGGCCTACAGTTGCCTAGCACATAAATAGATAGCAAAAAAAAATAAAAAATTTACATTGAAATTTTGAAAAATCATATCTCCAAAGTATTAGCTTGTTAGAGTTAAAAATAATATGAATGGATTCTTATGGTGAAACTGCTTATTGAAAAAAATTTAATTTGGAATTTTTTTTTAAAAAAAAAATTTTTTTTTTGTTACTCCGAAACCATCTGTCCGATTTTGCCCAATAACGAACATAGCTGAGATATTTATCTCCCAAACCTACTCTGAAAATTTCAACTGTCTAGCTCATTCCGTTCGAGAGTTATCGTGCCTACGGCCGGCCGGACAGAATGAATTTCGACCACGGATTCTTGATCAGTGAGTCGAACCAAATCGTTTAAGACCATTTTCATCGAAAAATTCGAAAATTACAGACATTTGGGCAAATTGATAAGCACTCAGTTCCTAGGAACTAGAGCGCCAAAAATCATCAACCTAGTCATACATTGGATCATTACGGAAATTATTCAATATAAGCAGTTTGAATTTATCTAGTGCAAACTTTCTATAATCAAACGTCAACTTGTTCATTACGTTGGGTACCTGATACGAAAAAGACCTAGTGAAAATTGCAGTTCCGTGTTTAGGAACAGAAATCACTGATTTTGAACGAACATTAACAGAATGAACACTAGAACGGAAAATAATAAAAGATACAATGGCGATTATTCCCTAATTATTTTGAAGAACAAAACCAAGGAATGAATTTTTCTTCTGTGCTCCATATTGAGCCAACCAGTTTTCTTGAGCGTATTAGTTATATGCTCGTATTTATTTATACCATGAATAAAACGAAGACAAGAATTCTGCAAAACCTGGATTCTGTTTATATCAAAAACTGTCAAGCAGGGATGGTAGACGGCATCACAGAAATTCATGTGCGAAAGCACCAACGATTCACAAAGCACAACCTTAGTAGATCTGTTCAAATAATTTTTGAACTGGTATAGCAGCCTCAAATTAAGGTATGCTCTGTTCAAGCATTTAGATATGTGCTCCGTGAACCTTAATTCAGAATCCCCAGTCAATTCCAAATTCCTAAACTGATAATATTGTAATCAATGTTTACACTTTCACTGTCAAGGTTTATATCTTGAATATGTGAAAATATACAAGACTGTTTAGATACCAAAAATAATATTGACTTTTTGCATATTGAATAATTTATGTGCAAATATTGGGGATGATGTTTCTGAAGATTTAGAATTGGATCATTTTAATGATGTAGTTTATGAAGGCAATAGGAAAGAAGAACATAATGGCATCATCAAAAGAAATTACTGTTCGTTGACCACTGTGGTTACTATTACCGCAAGTAGTGAGACATGTTCGTTTATAACGTGCGTTCAAAAAAATTCGTGCTCAAGTAGGTTATGGAATTTTAAAGGTTAATTTTCTGTGACTGGACTGAACTACGTTTAGACGCAGAATATTGACGTTCAAATAACCTACTTGACCACGAATTTTTTTGAACGCACGTTACATAGTATTTTCATAATGTTGCTAGCAAAAAATTACTGAAATATTGATCTACATCAAATATTCTTTCTTGAGTTAAGATTCATAATAAGGAATGAATATTGATTGAATAACTATTGAATTATGAAAAGATACTTGTATTTTATCAATATATTTGGAACTATTAAAATAATTTGTACGTCAGTATATACCTATTCAAATATCAGGAATAAATGGACAATCTGCTATGATTGTCTCCAGCCTTGCTCTAGACATTTCGATGATACTTTCCTTAGGTATTTCGAGTTGTGAAAACTATACAACGAGTGTAAGTTGCAACAACCCATTCCATGAGGTTAAATCATTGCAGACTGCTTTAATCTTGATAACTAAACTATTATTTGAATTTAATTTATTTTATGGTGCAGTTCTATCATAAGAATCCATTGATATCATTCACAACTCTGAGAAACCAATACTTTCGGAGATATGTTTCGAGTTGAAATTTGATCCTGTCCGGCTGGTCCTTGTCACGATAACTTTCGAACGGAAAGAGATAGCAACTTGAAATTAATGGTCATAATCGGCGAGGGCCTTCAAATCCTAATTCGAAAGCCTAGTTAGTTATTGAAGAAATACTGAAAACCGAGCGGCGTTGGGCGAGTTCAGTATCTGGCAAAGGACGTTTAGAATTTTTTCTTAGGGAGAATTTGTGTCATTGGGGGGACGTCTCGAGGAAAAATGGTGAAAAAGATGGGATTTTGGGGTTACGGGGAGAAAGGGGCTGGTTGAAATTGTCGCTCAGGCTATAGTGGCGATATTAGGAAAACTTACATGTATTTTGAAAAATTCCCGAATGTGACGTATTTTTCCTGAGTAAATCGGGAATTCACGGGACGATTCGAGGTCTGAAGACGAAATTGCGATAACTATTACCGTTTTCGAAGGATTCACGAAAGAAATTTTTTCACGTCCGGACCCCGAATCGCGGCAAAAACGATGGTCGAAACGTAGACGTGGTACGGATCTGATCGGAATCGGGCTCCAGAGTAGAAATTACAGGCGATTTTATGACGAAAGATCGATGCGCTTAATAAACTATGTGGGCTTTTCAGCTTCGAAACGCTTATATTCGAAATCGACGTAAGAAAGGGTGGTACTTCTCGGAAGAACTTCGATTTTTTTGGACCAATCAAAAAATTCGAAATCTGTCAGGTCGGATTAGAATGGACGGCATTTTTTGAGCAAAATATACCGATAAGAACCGTTTTCGAAAAGGAAACTTGGCAAAAAGTGAATATGAGAGATAAAAACTCTCGAATAGTATGTAATCGGGTGATATTTTCCTGAAATTAGAAAGCTGAAAAAAGATATCGAAGGTAAGTAATAAATGAATGATTTTTCTATTCTCCTTTCGCGGAATTACCCGATAAACTATCCCATTGTATGTAATAAAATTCGTACATGTTCACCTTTCACCGTTAATCTGTATGCATCGATTATAGCGCAGTCGTTAGATAACCGGGATTATAAAATGAAGATTCCAGAATAAATTCCCGTAGCCGAAATAGCTCTTTTTGTTTTTTTTTTTCATTTCTATGGAAATAATTACTAAAGGTATATCTACTGAATTCACGTCGAATGATGAATGACAGTGACGACGATACAACTTGTGAACGGAAAGAGATAGCGACCAAGTTTTTGGTTTTTGGCGCTCTCGTTCCTCGGAACAGAGTGCTTATCAATATGCCCAAATGTCTGTAATTTTCGAATGAAAATGGTCTCAAACGATTTGGTTCGACTCACTGATTAAGAATTCGAGATCGAAATCGATCCTGTCCGGCCGGCCGTAGGCCCGATAACTCTCGAACGAAAGTAGTTAGAGGATTGAAATTTGCAAGGTGGGTTTGGAGCGTAAATATCTCGGAAGAGTTCGTTAATGGGCGAAATCTATGAAGCGGTTTCGGAGTTATGGCCATTTTTGGTAAAAATATTTTTTATGAATATTTCTGAAACCGATCATTCGATCTATGTGAAATTTAGCACCAAATTGTAGAATCATGACCTTTATACGCATGTGAAGTTTTGTATCGATCAGGTTATCGCAAAGGGTAAAAAAAAATTTTTGAAAATTTTAAATTTTTTTTTGTACAATAACTCTCGAACGGAATGAGCTAGGCAGTTGAAAATTTCGGAGTAGGTTAGGGGGATGAATATCTCGGTTAAGTTCGTTATTGGGCAAAATAGGCCAGATGGTTTCGGAGTAACGAAAAAAAAAACATTTTTTTCAAATAACAAATTTCAAAATTATTTTTTTTTTTGAGATCCAGTTTCACCATAAAAATCCATTGATATAATTTTCAACTCCAACAAGCAAATACTTTCGGAGATATGATTTTTCGAAATTTCAATAATGAATCGTGCTTCTATGTTTTCACAGAATGCTATAATTATTTTATTTATGATTTATTATATGATCTGTTTTCATACTCATACATGTCATCCTGTTCTATGAAAGAGAGTCAAATTCATTTCAGCTATTTTAATTTGATTTCTTCCATGGTGCAGTTCTCATTCTCAGATTGCTCATTTAATCTTGATAAATAAACTATTATTTGAATTGAATTTCCTTTATGATGCAGTTCTATAATAAGAATACATTTATACAGGCTGTAACTAAATAAGTGTAAAATATTTAAGGGGGTGATTCCTCATCGAAAAAAAGATAGGATCTTTCATATAAAGAAATTTCATTGGAGCATCCCTTGTTAGTATACAGCCTCTTAAAGGGGGTACAGAAAATTTGTTTAATAATTTTTTTCACAAGCACTAAAAAAGTCACAATATTGAAATTAACCTGATATTTTCTAATACCAAAAAGACACTTAGCCAGTAATTTATTTGGTTTTCCCATGGTTGTAAGGGGTGGGAAACGCAACCCCTAAAATTTATTACCAATGTAACTTTTTGTCTTATTATTTGTTTACCATTTTGAAATGTATTTCCGATAACCTGTTTCATTCTAAACAAATAATGTTTCTTGAAGTTTTTGCCCAAAATAAACCAGATCGCAGCAAAACATTATTTTACGAACAACTAGAGAGATACATCGTCATAAATGCGATCTGGATTTATTATTACCATGGGATAAACCAAATAAATGTCTTTTTGGTATTAGAAAATATCAGATTAATTTCAATATTGTGACTTTTTTAGTGCTTGTGAAAAAAATTATTAAACAAATTTTCTGTACCCCCTTTAAGGGGCTGTATCTTAACAAGGGATGCTCCATTGAAGTTTCTTTGTATGAAAGATCCTATCTTTTTTTCGATGAGGAATCACCCCCTTAAATATTTTACACTTATTTAGTTACACCCTGTATAATTCTCAACTCTGAGAAACCAATACTTCCGGAGATATAATTTGTCTGTTTGAACAAGAGCGCCAGAAAGCTCCTGTTCACAGGGCTTGAACCAATTTTTCACACGTTACCGCTAAAAGACTGCTTGAAGGCTCATGCAGTATTTCGTGAGGGTGCCTGAGGCTTGAATAGGCAATAGAATATCCGCGAAAAATCTCCTGAATTTACGTCAGGTTTTTCTCGATTTTTTTTTATATGATAACGCCGCCACGTGCATTATTGATTTTATCAGCAAGCTCTACAGCATCAATATATCCTCAGATTAAGAAGTAACCTGATAGATGATATCATTGATAACCAATCAAAATCACTCGCGCAATGACGTCACGCCACTTTCTCCTTTATTTTGACGTTTTAATAATGTTAACCTCTGAAAGCTGATGTACTTTCATTCACTTCACCTCGTTTAGGCTCGTTTCTGCCCAGCGTACCTGAACAGTAGAAAATCGACCAGAAGATTTAAATTTAAACAAATGATGTGCTTGTCTTAATTTTGTTGCCAAACTGTAATTATTCCTCACATCAGTAGAGGAATACCGTTGCCTCGGCGTAAACTATGCGTAAATTGCACACTGGATGCATTTCCGATGAATACTTATATCTTACGAAACGAATAGAGAAAGATTTTCAAGTGCTTAACATTTTGTTCAAGCAGTCTATTTTCATCCCAGTACTAGATTTCAATTCGTTCGGATTTGTATTTTGAGAAATATTGGGAAAATAAAATGCCGTTTGAAGGTTTGTGCGGTATTTCATCTGAATCTGATATATAACATAGTTTCAAGACATAAAATATTTGAAGAAAAATGTTTATTCTAGTGATATGATATTCACGAAATTTTGCAATAATGTACGCGTCGGCATTCTTCAACTAATTACCAAGGTTTTTAATTCGATCGAATATGTATTATCTGAGTTATTGAGTAAACAATATTTCATTTGAGTATAACTCCGAAACCGTTAGGCCGATTATGCCCACTAACGAACTGATCCATCTCATTCGGATGCGCAAGCTACCTTGAAAATGTCAAGCCGCTATCTCTTTCAGTTCAAAAGTTATCGTAGAACGGAAGTCCGGCCAGAATCGAATTTGACCTCCAACTCTTCATTATTGAGTCGAACTAAAACGTTTGAGACTTCCGGCAAAAAATTCGAAAATTACAGATATTTGTGCAAAATGATAGCATGATCCCCAGGACATGCGCGCAAAATACATGGCTTCTTCCCAGAACTCTTGAACACAATAAGGATCGTTCCTCTTGGCATAAATGTTTTCATGATTTTGGCGCTCTTGTTCCTCGGAACAGAGTGCTTATCAATTTGCCCAAATATCTGTAATTTTAGAGTATTTGGCTGAAAATGGTCTCATACGATTTGGTTCGACTCACTGATCAAGAATCCGAGGTCGAAATCGATTATGTCCGGCCGGCCGGCCGTCCATCTGTTAACACGATAACTCTCGATCTAAAGGAGTAAGAGGATTGAAATTTACAGGGTAGGTTTGAGGAGTAAATATCTCGGACGAGCTCGTTAAAGGGTGAAATCCATCAAGCGGTTTCGGAGTTATGGCCGTTTTTAGTAAAACATATTTTTTTATGAATATTTCCGAAACCAATCACTCGATCTATCTGAAATTTAGCATCAAATTGTAGAATCATGACCTTTATACGCATGTGAAGTTTTGTATTGATCGGGTTACCGTGAAGTGTCAAAAAAAAATTTTGAAAATTCAAATTTTGTTTTTGGAATGAGCTAGGCAGTTGAAATTTTCAGACTTTCAGTTATAGGGATTAGGAGTAACGAAAAAAAAATTTTTTTTTTAATTTACAAATTTCAAATTCATTTTTTTTTAAGATGCAGTTTCACCATAAAAATCCATTGATATCATTTTCAACTCCAACAAGCTAATACTTTCGGAGATATGATTTTTCGAAATTTCAATAATGAATCGTACTTCTATATTTTCACAGAATGCTATAATTATTCTATCTATGATTTATTATATGATCTGTGTTCATACTCGTACATGTCATTCTGTTCTATAAGAGAGAGTCAAATTCATTTCAGCTATTTTAATTTGATTTCTTCCATGGTGCAGTTCTCATTCTCAGATTGCTCATTTAATCTTGATAAATAAACTATTATTTGAATTGAATTTCCTTTATGATGCAGTTCTATCATAAGAATACATTGATTTAATTCCCAACTCTGAGAGACCAATACTTTCGGAGATATAATTTGTCTGTTTGAACTAGAGCGCCAGAAAGCTCCTATCCACAGGGCTTGAACCCATTTTAATTTCAAATATTGGAGGGATTTCTGAGAGTAAATACCTTTGAAAATTAGCGAAGGGGATTCTTCTTCAACAGATCCATGTGGCTACAGAGGAGTATATTCGTGAGAGGGGACTTTTGAAAGGTAATGTATTATTTTTAATTTGTTCGTTGTTCTCCTCTTGTCTTTTCATTTTTCAGGTGAGCTTGGGGTACTTTGGAGAAACCTCTCCATTTTTGCGCGCGTGTTCCGCAAGGAACAGCGTGCTATCATTTCGTCACAATGTCTGTATTTTTCGAATTTTTTTTCGAAAATGGTCTCAAACGATTGGGTTCGACTCCCTGATGAAGAATTCGAGGTCAAATTCAATTCTGTCCGTCCGGCCGGTCCGGCCGGCCGGTCCGGCCGGCCGGTCCGGCCGTTAGCACGATAACTCTCGAACGGAACGACTTAGAGCGTTGAAATTTGCAGGGTAGTTTCGTAGCGTAAATATCTCGGACAAGTTCGTTAACGGGCGAAATCGACCGAGCGGTTTCGGAGTTAAGGCCGTTTTTAATAAAAACGTTTTTTATGAATATTTCCGGAACCGATCACTCAATCTTTTTGAAATTTGGCATCAGATTGTAGAATCATGACCTTTATATACCTGCGAAGTTTTGTGTTGAACGGACGGCCCTAAAGTGGCAAAAAAAAATTTTGAAAATTTGAAAATTTTGTTTTCACGATAACTCGAAAAATACTGATCTGATTAAATTGAAACTCAGTAGTTAGATGCAAAAGACCAAAGCAAACACTTTTGCAAAATTTCGTGAAGATCACGTGACATGAAAAAAATAAAAAAATTACTACTATTTTGCGGAATACTTTGCTTTTAATGCCGAAACATATGTTTTTGAGGTTCATGCTGCCCTTTCCGGGCATTTTCCGTATTGCGCATGCGCAGATGAGAAGTCCTTTAACTGCTGTAGTTTTCGTCAGAGAGGATTGGGGTTTTGGGGTGGCGGATGCTATTCCTCCATAGAATTCAGATCCCTGATGAGGGTCTGCGCATGCGTAGATTAAAGATGCGATATCTTCCGAACCACTAGTGTTGGAGAATCGGAGTTTTTTGTAAGGTGTGTTATTTTGAGAGGACTTTTAGCCGCCAGTAGATTGCGCATGCGCAGAAGAGAAGTGACTGTTTTTGGGTTGGATGGGTTATGTTGGGAGTGCTGCGTCGATATTATGAGGTTTTAATAGAATATTCATAGCAATTCAGTGCAAGGACAAGTCAGTTTGGGGGATGTAGCGTTGTTTCCGAGTTAAAGTGTCCGTACCGTGGCCCTGGGGCTAATTTTGAAATTGATGTTACCCCTTACAGGCATTTTTCGTTATGCGCATGAGCAGACCATCAGTAATTTAACTGGTGGTGTTTTCGTCAGAGAGGATTAGGGTTTTGGGGTGGCGGATGCTATTCCTCTATAGAATCCCCTGTTGAGGGTCTGCGCATGCGTGGATTAAAGATGTGATATCTCCTGAACCACTAGTGTTGGAGAATCGGAGTTTTTTGTAAGGTGTGTTATTTTGAAAAGGACTTTTAGCCGCGAGTAGATTGCGCATGCGCAGAAGAGAAGTGACTGTTTTTGGGTTGGATGGGTTATGTTGGGAGTGCTGAGACGATATTATGAGGTTTTAAAAGAATATTCATAGCAATTCAGTGCAAGGACAAGTCAGTTTGGGGGCTGTAGCGTTGCTTCAGAGTTAAAGTGTCCTTACCTTGGCCCTGGGGCTAATTTCGAAATGGATGCAACCCCTTACGGGCATTTTTCGTTATGCGCATGAGCAGACCATCAGTGATTTAACTGGTGGTGCTTTCGTCAGAGAGGATTGGGGTTTTGGGGTGGCGGATGCTTTTCCGCTATAGAATCCCCTGGTGAGGGTCTGCGCATGCGTGGATTCAAGAAGCGATATCTCCTGAACCACTAGTGTTGGAGAATCGGAGTTTTTTGTGAGGTGTGTAATTTTGGGAGGACTTGCAGCCACGAGTATACTGCGCTTGCGCAGACGAGAAGTGAATGGTTTTGGGTTGTTTGGGTTATGTTGGGAGTAATGAGCCGATATTGTGAGGTTTTAAAAGAATATTCATGTCAATTCAGTGCACGGACACAAGTCAGTTTGGGGGAAATAGCGTTGTTTCCGATTTGAAATGTCTGTATGGTGGCCCTGAAGCGAATTTATAAATAACTATATTCGGTAGATCTATATTAAAATGCGTTCGGATTTGGAGAAGATGCAATTTTGTCCCTAACGGAGGACCCACAACCGAATTTTTTTCTGATCTACGGTAAAACTAACAGCCAAACTGTATTGATAGCTATATTTGTTAAAGGAACTTGAAAAAAAAAAAAAAAGCACTGACGTGAAGTCAGTACTCTTTGGCGCGCGTGTTCACGGTGGCTAATTTGAATTGAATTATTCAAAATTTAACAGTGCTGTATCTAAGCTGCCATCAGGATAGAGTAACAAAGTTGGAAAAGAACACAAGTGACTCTCCTTAGTCGCACAAGCTCCTAGAAGATTTGGGAGGGTCAGTATAATCCTAATCATGTTTATAGCACGCGCGCAAAAGCAGATTGACTTAACAATGAAAGAAAAAGTGTAAAAAGTCAATCTGCTTTGGCGCGCGTGCTATAAACATGATTAGGATTATACTGACCCTCCCAAATCTTCTAGGAGCTTGTGCGACTAAGGAGAGTCACTTGTGTTCTTTTCCAACTTTGTTACTCTATCCTGATGGCAGCTTAGATACAGCACTGTTAAATTTTGAATAATTCAATTCAAATTAGCCACCGTGAACACGCGCGCCAAAGAGTACTGACTTCACGTCAGTGCTTTTTTTTGACGAAGGAATCCATATTCAAGAAAGAACTGCCCATGAGTATTTTAAATTTCAGCTAATTGTGCAAACAAATTCAATATTTACAAATCACAACACTCACGGGGAGACCGGGTTTTTTTGCTGAGGTTTTTCCCTAAGCTCTTGTATCATGTGTTGAATTGTATGTTACCACGTTACACTAACCTCTGCTAATACTTATAAAGCTCTCAATCAAAAGAATATCTGTGGCTTAAAGCTAAAATGGCCATAGTCAAAATATTCACTTTTGAGAAAATCGCAACTGAATAAAGACAATGTAGTCAATGTGGGTTCATCGTGACATTAGTCAGTCACTACAATCAAGGAGATGCTACATGCTACTGGATGAATTTGACATTGGCTGTTGTAGCATATGAAAGAATACAATGAAAACAATTCAAGGCAATAATAAACTGGGAAACGCAAAATATTGACATTGGTCCTTTTTGTTCCAAGCCACAGATATATGGAATAACAATATTGTAAGTGATTGGTTTATTTTTGACCCCACCATAATGACTGATAGTTATCAGCGAAAAATGTTTTATCAACTAGGTGAATATGATATCTCGAAAATATTTTTTCCTTGCCAATATTCCAGGAATATCTATGTCCAAATATATGGTGAACTAGTTAAGAATAGGTCAAAACAATTCCCACTTATCCTCCTTGATCTTCACAACCAAACTTATTAATATCATAAAATTTAAAGGGTACAAACAGGCTCTCTTTTTGCATAACAATTAAATATTCCACTGTTCCCTTAAATGTAGATGTAAATGTCATATCCCAATAAGTATTCATTGTTTGTGATTGCATGTTAATAAAGAGAACAAATATATTTTATTGATTCCTCAGCTGAGAATACAATGGGTGTAATGGAATTTTAATTGATCTGTTCTAATGATAGGTTCACTTTACAACCTACAAAATTATCCTCACATTGTTCTTATTCATTTCCACTCGTTCATAAATTGCAAATGATCACATGGGAAAAAATTCAGATACATATCTAAATTTTCTAAATACGTTTATTTCATATAAGGTGTATCAAGTTGAATTTCTTCAATACTTTCATCTCATTTCCTAGCCAAACTTGATATTAGTCATTGTATTGATCATTTTAGTTAACCAATCTATTTGATCGAACATATACAAAATTATGATTATAAACATTTGAGATTTTGAGTTGTTGCTCCTTTATGATGTCTGTATAGTAAGGTTAGAGAATTCCACAATATTTTTGAAAAATGTATAGGTTTTAAATGAATAAATTACCTTGACAATCCAGTCTTACTTGCAATATCAGCTGAAAATATTTGCAAAATAAAATTTTCATGTACTCACTTGTAAAAAGCATGGTGCCAAGGTAGATAGCTCAGCACAACTATTGCAGTTTGAGAGTTTGGATCATGCCTGCAGAATCCAAATGTCCATTTTGACTCATTATTTGTGAGAACAAAAGAATAATGTTGAATAACATTGCTGGAAAAATACTCAAAATAGAAACAAATTACACCACTATTATAAGGGTTATTTATTCGTAACAAATATTATTTCATGTTCCTGGATAAAGCTTGCAGATCAGTTTGTGCAGACAGTGAATACTTGTTTGAAAATAGCAAAACAACATCATGAATGAATCCCTTACGTGATATAACTTACTTTTCTATTTTATATGGATATGCAAATTTAGGTACAGATTTAAGCACTTCCTCGTCTTTGTACTTATCAGGAAACTGTTGGATAATCCATGCATCATTTTCGCCTTGAGGAGGGACAACTTCACAGAAACATTCGAAGAAATGAGTTACATTGGTCCTAGAAATGAGAAAAAATCAAGAACATAATACAATATTGTCCCTAAAATCTTTAACGTTCTGTTATTGTCCATGACAATAGGTACTTTCTATTATGATGAATCATTATTTTCAATTTATTCCCTATAGTTCATCTTGATAGATATTCAGACATATACTATATTATCATATAATATATATCTAATAAGGTTTAAGCATCGAATTCTTTAATTTTCATATGTTAAGTACCTATGAATGATGATATTTGTAATTACCATCTGCTATTCATTTCATTCCAAAATTAGTGTGCCACAGAGCAGAAGGAAAATAAATATTGAAAACACTTGAAAGCTGTTTGGGAAATTAGTCATAATACAAATATTAATTATATCATTCTTAATCGAGATGGAAATCATTTTATATGAATTCTTTATTGCAGGGGAAGTAAGTATTTTTCCAATGAATATTACCTGATTCTGGATCCCATACTGGATATTCTCAAAATTTTTCCACATTAAACTAGATAATCCATTTTGTTCAAAATCTCAAGAGCACATATTATCGCGAATTTGTAATTTCGTTACGCATTTTCAACCGATATCTTAACGAACACCCTGCGATCATTATTTTGTGGACAAAACTGACAAATGTTTTGACAAGTAAGAAAAATCTGAATAATAGGTTAGGTAATAATGATGTTAAGTGACAGAGGGTATGTTCCATACATCAAGGGTTTACTAAAATATGTAAAGCTTTCTCAACAAAATGAGTACCTGAATTATTTTTCATTAAAAATTGATAATAGTCATGAATAAAATCATATTAGTCATTAAAAATAAGCAAAAAGAATGAAATGAAAAACCATAAAATATAAATTATATTTACACCATGTTCTAATACTTCATCACTCTATGCATAGATAAAGTTAACATAAGTCTATGTAGTTTGTTTACAAACAAGAGTAACAAAACAAGAACAAAACCAAATCACACCTTGCACAGCAAACTAATTTTGTGGATTGGAATATTAGTCAAAATAAGCTTTAAAATTTATATAAAAAGCTATAGTCATTTAATAATTCAACTGAATTTTTCTATTTTGGCTCAAATGCGTGTAAGGAGTTATATCTTTCCGAGATCGATTCAGGATGCAGCCATTACATCTTTTTTAATGATAATTATTCCTTTCGTCTATTACTTCGAGATATTCATAGTCCTGCCCCATTTCTACAAATTATGGAGTACTGCTTTTATTTTTCATTTGTGCACCGGAACCTTTTTTCTCTGGAATCTGTGTTCCAATATGATGGCTATAATTTTGTGTGATACCAGTATTAAAGGAATCATTATGCCTTCAAGCCTAAATGGTGATTGGAAATTTTGTTCCGCTTGTGAGAGCATTACACCTCCGAGATCTTGGCATTGCGAGATTTGTAATGTTTGTATTCTGAAGAGAGATCATCATTGTAAATTTACGAGTTGTTGTATTGGTTATTTCAATCATAGGTATTTCTACATATTTGTACTATACATGTTTGTATCAACTTTATATGCTTCTATTCATAATTTTTATTTCATTTATGAAGTTGTGCATTTTGATACGTTAGGTTCGTTGTTGAAGATTATTTTTCCGATAGCAGCCCTTTTTGTATTTTTCACATATAAAGAATTGTATCTGGCTGCTACACTGCTCACAACTTTCGGAGCTGCGTTTACTGGGGTTCTCTTGATTTTCCATATCAAACTGATTCTGAGAAATAAGACTACCCATGAAAGACACTATTCAAAGTATAACCTTGGTAAAATTCAGAATATGAAAGATGTATTTGGAGAAAAATGGTATTTGGTTTGGTTATCTCCTTTAATTGAAAGTAAACTTCCTCAGAATGGTGTTGATTGGAATATAATGGAGTCACGAAAAGTTAAATAATTTTCGTATTGTTTATATGAATGTTCTATGTGTATTAAGTTTGATTATATTGAGTCAAAATGCTATCATACTAATTCTACAGGAACAAGAACTACTGTATAAATTTCAAATGAACAAAATTTGTTAAATTTTCAAGTTTAAATGATTCAGTATTCAATTCGTGTCAAATATTATTTTATATTGAAAGTGCAATAGAAGTGGATAAAAGTATAATTCACCGATCAAAAATAAAACATATCAGTAATTGCAAATCTTTTTATCTTCATACATTTAGAAAGAGTGTATCATCGTATTAATCATACAAGCATGAAAAATTTGTTAAATAGTTAACATAAGTCATGAAGAGTAATCTGCGGAATGGAACATTTTATTTTTCTTTCCATTTTTGAATTCGTACCTGCACCAAGTATATCGATTGCCAGCAAATTTTATAAACAGTACAAAACAAAATTTTTTTAGCAGGTACGTATTTTTTGTGAATTATTTGAGTTCATGAAGGTCTCAAGTAAAGATATATAAGGCTAGAATGATTAAGTACTAGTCAACTAGTCCATATTTTATATCCATTTTTAATAATTTCATTAAAATTGTTTTCAAATCGAGTAGTTTTGCTTAAGACATAATATATTTTCATGTAGATACCATATACCAAGTATATCTTGTCTATGGTAGATACTTATTCTTCTCACCCATATTTTTTGTGCATATCTTATTTTGGATCAAACTAAAATATTAATGGGGAAGAATCAAAAATGCAGGTTATGTACCTAAACTTTTTATCTTTTAATTTAATCATTCACATTTGTTATCACTACAATGCTTGTACATTTATATTGAGTCGATTTGCGAATCAAATATTTTCGTTTAAATGAAGCTCTCAGCACATGTTTATATTTATCCATTATTTAAAATTATTGCTATGAAAATTTTATTTTTCTTCGAGGATGGAAAAACTGTTTATGATTTCATCATAAAGTTAATTCAGTATTTACGAATAATTACGAATTTTCCTACGGGAAATATATCAAGGAACATAGGGTTATGATAAAATTCACCAATCTTTCAAATATGTCATAATTAAAAATTAAAACAATTCATTTCTATATCAAGTAGAGAGTTGATGACAAAATTATACGAACGAATTCATTATTAGAAATCCTAGTCATCCCTAACATTTTCGTATTGTTTGGATATTTTATTAATTTCGATGATTAACTTATCTAAAATATGCTTAGCTATAATAGGTATAGCAATGAGCTTTAATAAATACAAATGATTATGTGTATTTTATTAAGTGATTTATGGAATCACTGACTAAATAAATTGATTTATCATATTAGTTGGGGTTACAATATAATATAAAGTTGAAATACAGATGAATGTTCAACATTCTATCAACAAACATATGTATTACTGAGCAATAATTTTAATTAATTCATCACATAAGAATCATTTTAAATTAATATAATTTTTGTGGCAATTTATAATGGCACATAAATATCATCGTTTACAATAATAAGGTAACATGATATAAATATATTTAAAAAAATTCCATATTGAATCACATTCTTTTTCAGAACAAACTATTTCTAAGAACGATAAAATTCTTCACTAATCAACAAAAATATAATTATCTATCGGATCGAACATTTTGGATAAATATATAGCTATTAAGAAATTGCACAAACTGAAGTTCCGAGAATGAAGGAAGATTTGAATGGTGATAGTTGATTTAGAAGACAGCTTCTTCTTGCCCATTGCTCCTACTAGATGGAGACCTCATTTGTAGAACCTGAATTAAGCTAGCCTTCTCGTGTTCTAGAGCGGAAATTCTTTCACTCTTTTTGCTTACTTCCTGTAAAAAACAAATTCAATATTATATCTACTCTATAAATAGGTAACTAATATAATATACATGAATTATTGTTGTGAAATTGGCAAAAGGTTTGATGAAATACCTAAGAGAGGTTAATGTGTAATACCTGAAATCCTAGATATTTCGAAAATATTCTAGCAGAAAGCAACAATGTGGAAATTCTTTAAAAAAGATTTGTCAAGAAGTTCTAAATATACTGCACACCTATATGAATAGTTGCGAAAAAATTAGGAGGTGATTCCTTGTCAAAAAATAGGGTGGGTATTTCATATAAACTTCATTTTGCGCGTATGTTCTGGGGAACCTCGCGTGTTATCATTTTGCCCAAATGTCTGTAACTTTCGAATTTTTTGACGTAAATGGTCTCAAACGATTTAGTTCGACTCCCCAATGAGGAATTCGAGGTCAAATTTGATTCTGTCCGGCCGGCCGTTGCCACGATAACTTGAGAACGAAAAGAGCTATAGCGACTTGAAATTTTCAGGGTAGGTGGCGCATCTCAATGCGACGGACAAGTTCGTTAATGGGCATAATCGACCCAGTGGTTTCCGAGTAATAATTTTGTTGTTTGAATTGAATTAATTGAACATACATTATTGCAGGTTAATTTCACCTTTCATTTGATGGAATACATCAGTTTTTTGATGCGTAATTCAAGGATGGGTCATTCAAGGATGCGTAATTCAAGGATGGGCGTAATTCAAGGATGGGTCAATTATTTATTATTCTGACAATTACATACTAGATTATTATAGTTTATTCTTTCTAATTAAATGACTTAAAAATAAATAATTGTTAAAGAACTATCCTTGAATTATGCTTTGAAAAATTGTAGTATTCCATCAAAAGAAAACTGAAATTAAAATTCAATAATGTATATTCAATTGATTAAATTCATAAAGATTCAAAATTCACTACGTTTCGAGATGATTAGGATGTTAAATATCGAGACGAGAGAAAAAAATATTTTACTATAAGAAAAAATAAGTCTTCAGCAACCTGGATGATGCCATACAATATTAATCGGCGAAACGAACGAATTAATGTTAGTGTTTACTCAGATATCGAAGAAATCATGAAACTCATTGTACAGGGTGATTTCACGCACTTTTTAGAACTGCCCAAATTTATGTAATGCGGTCCTGCAAATCGAATGATATTTGATTGCAGTTTTCTGGAACCTCATGAAAGCTATCTTCATTCGAAATTTCGGATAAATCGATGATACAGCTAAGTAGATACAGTGGTTAATTTCAAGGGCGTAGCCAGGGGGGGGGTTTTGGGGGTTCAAACCCCCCCCCCCGAAATGTTATTTTCTCTCTTAAAAAAATTTGTTTTGCTGCAGAAAGTGACCCTTGCACCCCCAAAACCCCCCCCGAAATTAATTCCTATTTCAAAACCCCCCCCGAAATTAATTCCTGGCTACGCCCTTGGTTAATTTCCATTTAAATTTAAAAAACACCCTGTAAATCAGAATCTCGAACTCCGAGATACTATAAATAGGGGTTCTCCGGGATCCTCTAAGTGTTTTCAGACTCCCATTAAAATGTTTTCCATCCTATTCGGGTCACCCTGTATGAATTCATTGTAGTCAACTAATTAAACATGCTAATAAAAAGGTCCTATATATGCAATTAAAAACATATTATAGTAGTAACATAATAGTTATTTATGTACCAAGGACGAAAAACTGTCTATGACCTCTTAAATCATTTCACAATAGCAAATGACAGTTATTCCAAGGGCGTAGCCAGGAACTAATTTCGGGGGGGGGTTTTGAAATAGGAATTAATTTCGGGGGGGGTTTTGAAATAGGAATTAATTTCGGGGGGGGTTTTGGGGGTCTAAGGGTCACATTCTGCAGCAAAATTTTTTTTTTAAGAGAAAAAATAACATTTCTGGGGGGGTTTGAACCCCCAAAACCCCCCCTGGCTACGCCCTTGAGTTATTCTCACATATTGAACCGTATGATGCCGTATTCATAGTGACCACCACAGCGGACGAAAAAGTAATTTTGAGGATGCAAAAGGGCTTTTCCTTGTTATGCGAAATTCCGTATTCGACAGTGAGAGCGCAAATCTCACTGTCGAATACGGAATTTAAGTATCGAGTCCCGCAGATCTCGCACGGAAAATCCCGCAAAATTTCAGCGGGATTGGATTCCCTAATACCTACATAATATATACAATATTGAATATCTCACCTCGGTCAACAAGCGGTTTTGTTGTTTGAGTCTGTCTGTAATATCACCATGAGCTAAGGGATAGTGATTAACTGCTAAATTGATGTGAAGTGGTAATCCTCCTCTCTCCCAACTTTCTGTCAAAGCTGACAGATGCCGGTTTACCTCTAGCACCCTAGCTCTCTGCAGCTCCAAGCGCTCCTGCTGTGATTCTGACCAAGGCTCCTATTGGGAAATGAAAGATTATTAAATTTGGCAGTGATCCCTAGATCAGTGCAATATTCATTGATTATTGATTATATCGAGGGTCAACAAGATCTGCATGGGGAACAGAGTGTGACATCTTTTTGCTCAAATGTATGTAATTTTTTGCCGAAAGAGATGGCGACTTGCAATTTTCAGGGTAGGTTGCGCATCCGAATGCGACACTTAAGGTATAATCGACCAAACGGTTTTGGAGTTATTCCCATCTGAAATGTTTCCTCAATAACACAAAAAAAACGAATCCGATCCAATTCAAACATTATAGTTGTAGAATGCCGACGCGCAAATATTTGCGCAATTTTGTGAGGATCGTATCACTAGAAAATTTAAAAGAAATTATTGAAGCAATTTCTGTATCTCAGAAACTATGAGTCCGATATCGCTGAAACTTCGCGAGAGCCTTCAAAACCTAAATGTACGGCCAAGTTCCAAATTTGAACACGATCGGATCTATATTTGTTGCAGATCCGAGCAGAGTTGGGTGAGTTCAGTAGCTGGATGGGTGACCGTTTCCACGATAACTTTCGAACGGAAAGAGATAGCGACTTTCAATTTTCAGGGTAGGTTGCACATTCGAATGGGACAGTTAATATGGTTGTTGGGCATAATCTGCCAAACGGTTTCGGATTTATACCCATCGGGTTATTTTCCCCATAACTCAAAACATGATCCAATTAAAACTCGATAATTACTTTTAGATTGTAAAATATATAGAAGGTAAGTAATGACATTACAGGATCGGTTCCTGTAGCCGATATTGTCCTTTCTCGTTATTTTTTCATTTCTATCGTAAGATAATAATTTTGATTTTGATGAATAGGTCGTATATCTACTGAATTTAAGTCGATCTTTTTATAAAAGCACCATTAAAATGGTGCGAAATGCTTCATACATTATAAAAGCTGAGAAAACGGTCTATATCGATGGTATATTCGATTAAGAGTGTCCAATAGAGGTGAATAGACAATAGAACATGGGCGCAAAAGCTCCTGATTTCACGTCAGTGCTTGAATCAATTTTTTTCGCAATGACCTAGCATTAAAATAGCTGAATTCAGCAAAAAAATGGTTCAAGCACTGACGTGAAGTCAGAAGCTTTTGCGCGTATGTTCTATATTGTCCATTCTCCTGTATTGGACACTCTGAGTGTACCTTGGTAAATTCGATTAGGAGTGTCCAATACAGGAGAACATACAATAGAATGAACCATGGTAAATTCGATTAAGAGTGTCCAATACAGGATAATGGACGATAGAACATACGAGCAAAAGCTTCTGACTTCACGTCAGTGGTTGAACCAATTTTTTTTTAATGATTTTTTTTAAATTTTCTATTGATACGATTCTCACATAATGTCACAAACGTCCTTAGGTTTGTATTCTACAACTAATCACCATGTTTCAATTCAATCGGATTTGTATTGATAGATAACAAAACTATTACTCGGAAACCATTTTGGGCCGATTATGCCCATTAACGAACTTTTTCGTCGTATTAGGATACGCCACATACCCTGAAAATCTCAAGTCGCTATCCGTTTCCGTTCTCAGAATCAAATTTGACCTCAAATTCTTCATCAGGGAGTCGAACCCAATCGTTAGAGACCATTTTCGGCGAAAAATTCTAAAATGACACACAAAATGATAACGAGATGTTCCCCATGCAGGACATACACGTAAAAGTGAAAAGACAAGAGGAAAACGAACAAATTGAAAATAATACATAACCCCTCTCATAAATATACTCCTCTGTATGCGCATGGATCCCTTGAAGAAGAATCGTTTCGCTAGTTTTCAAAGATATTCACCCTTGTTCATAGGAATCCTAAGGAGAATCTCTTTCAAAACCAGGTCTGACCGCTAGATGACCTTAATGTAGGGCTATCATCTCCCATAGATTTGTGATGAAACAATCGGCTCGAAAATTGATGTTATGTCATCATGACATTCATGTTTTTGAAGGTTCTCGCAAAATTTCAGCGATTAACCCATCCAGCTACTGAACTCACACAAGGCTGCACGGATCTCCAACAATATGGATCCTATCGTGTTCAAACTTGGAACTTTGCAGTATAGTCAGGTTTTGAAGGCTCTTGCAAAGTATCAGCGATGTCGAACGGATAGTTTCTGATATATAGAATTTTTTTCAATTATTTTCAATGATTTTTTTTTATTTTCTAGTGATACGATCCTCACGAAATTTCGAAAGAATTTTCGCGTTGGCATTCTATAACCAATAACCATGTTTGAATTATATTGGTTTTGTATTTTTCGAGTTATTGAAAAAATAACAACCAAATTTCAGATGGGTATAACTCCAAAACCCTTCGGCCTATTATACCTATAGAAAAATTAAAATGTCGCATTCGTATGCACAACCTAACCCGAAATTTTCAAGCCACCATCTCTTTCCGTCCTCAGGTTATCGTGACATAAATATTATATTTTAATAATTTTTTGAAAATTTTCTAGTGATACGATCCTCACAAAATTTTGCAGATGCCCTTAGATTTGTATTCTACAACTACTCACCAAGTTTCAATTCGTACAAATTTGTATTGGTTCAAAACAAAATTATCACTCGCAAACCGTTGGGCCGATTATGCCCATTAACGCACTTCTCCGTCGTATTGGGACACACCACCTACCCTGAAATTTTCAAGTCGCTACCTGTTTGCGTTCTCAAGTTATCGTGGTAACGGTCGGACGTACAGAATCAAATTTGACCTCGAATTCTTCATCAGGGAGTCGAACCCAATCGTTTGAGACCATTTTCGGCAAAAAATTTGAAAATTACAGACATTTGGGCAAAATAATAACGCGATGTTCCCCAGAACATACGCGCAAAAATCTAAATAATTTTTGGAGGAAATAAGGCATCGATGGATTTCGATGAAAAAACACAGATTTCTTTCACACCCCTTAGAGTGTTAGTTAAAGAGCTAAGAAATTATGAACCATTAAGGTTGGTTTATGCTGGCTGGTAACTTTAACTTAATCCTATATAATATACAGGGAGATTCTTTGACCACTGCATTAATTTTAACCAAAGATTCCTCTCATCAAATGAAACACTTTTTTCATTTACCATTTTTCCAGATTCGGCTCAGGTAAAAAGTTACAAGCGTTTAAAGATATCACAATGTGCTAATACACTCCCGCATATAAATTATCTATGACATTGTTGGCGGACGAGAATAAGGCATGGTAACGTGGTTTACAGCTTGATTTGGGATTCCAACGCTCAGGGACGGATCCATAAAAGTAGTGAAATTTCTGGTGTTTTCCATTTTAAAACATTCAATGAAGAATATCTCGAAAACGGTGCGTTTAAGGAGAAATGATGAGGAATAATATAATGTTCTAAAACGATGGAATATTCTTGAAGTGACTCAAGAAAAACTGTATATGCTTTCTTTATGCTAATTTCGTTTAGTTTTATGAATCCACGAGTCCATAACTAGAAAACCAGTAGAAGTAGAAAATAACTAATATTTGGAAAATATGTATCATAGTTATAGGAAACTTTACGCCAACATTCATTTTATTCGAAAAAAGGTTGTCAACGCTACAAAATAAAAACTGATTTTTTTTCAAAATTTCAACAGCCTGTATCTTTTTACCTGAGCTGAATTTGGAAAAATGTTAAATGAAAAAAGTGTTTCATTTGATGAGAGGAATCTTTGGTTAAAATTAATGCAGTGGTCAAAGAGTCACCCTGTATATAGACATTGATTTTTAGTGTAATGGCTTATAATCAGACTAAATAATCCGTTAACTTATTAATTATTATTATTATTAATAAGTAAACGGATTCTTTAGTCTCAGTATAAACAATATTCCTAGAAATCTATGTTTCAATTTTTAAGTTAAGGGATAAGTTGAAGTTACCAGCCAGCATAAACCAGCCTTTAGGTGCATGCAGAATTAAACTGTGCATGATAGCCACTATTCAGCCTTCTTCAGGCCGAGAACTTTCCGAACTATCCTTGTATTATCTCAACAGAAAATGGGATCACCCGACCCAACTGTAAGTGAGAATAATATCTTTGAGATCGTGCGTTTTACGGCACCTTATAGTTGACGAGTGTTCAATGAAGCTAAACAACGATTTTGTAATAATCATTGCATTCCTTTCGGTTTTGCTTACAATGGAGAGAATAGTCATGCATACTGAGAAATGGTGTCAGTAGTCAACAGTTTATTAAGTTTGAGGTATAAGGCATAAGTCAACTTTAAATGCTGGCATACATAAGAGAAGCTGGTTCATAAGGAGTTGAACTCTTTCTTTTCGATTAAATCATTTCTGTCAAGTATTCACATTTAGATTGTAGCGTGATATATCAAGGGAGAAACTGCATAAAATTTTGATCTCTTTTGCATATTCTCGAAATGAAAAAGGCAATAACTATCAGAGTAGGCGAGTGTTAGCGTTTTATAACTTTTTTCACTGCTATTTTCCTGATTTTATTGTTTCGTTGGTCGAATCTAGCGTAGAAAGTATAATCGAAAATTTCCATTTGGAATAATAAACATAATTAATTTCTGATTAATTATTATCGAATTTCTAATGAAAATGTTGGTTCAAGCACTGATCAGGTCTTTTGCGCGTATGTTCTATTGTCTACTCACCTCTATTGGACACTCTACAACGAATTTAGCATCGATATACACCGTTTTCTCCGCTTTTATAATACATTGCATACTTTTTGGCGCTCTTGTTCCTCGGAACAGAGTGCTTATCAATTTGCCCAAATGTCTGTAATTTTCGAAAATGGTATCAAACGATCTGGTTCGACTCACTGATCAAGAATGCGTGGTGGAAATCGATTCTGTCCGGCCGTCCGTCCGTTAACACGATAACTCTCGAACGAAAGGAGTTAGAGGATTGAGATTTACAGGAAAGGTTTGGAGCGTAAATATCTCGGACGAGTTCGTTAACGGGTGAAATCCACCAATCGGTTTCGGAGTTATGGCCGTTTTTGGTAAAAACATTTTTTATGGATATTTCCAAAACCGATCAATCGATATACCTGAAATTTAGCATTAAATTGTAGAATCATGACCTTTAGACGCATGTGAAGTTTTGTATTGATCGGGTTACCGTAAAGTGTCAAAAAAAATTTTTTAAATTTTGTTTCTACAATAACTGTCGAACGGAATGAGCTAGGCAGTTGAAATTTTCAGAGTAGGTTAGGGAGATAAATATCTCGGTTAAGTTCGCTATTGGGCAAAATAGGCCAGATGGTTTCGGAGTTGGGAGATGGTTTCACACACGTCATCATGTCGATATTCTACAACCAGTTACCAAGCTTCAATTGAATCGGGTCTGTATTTTTTGAGTTATAGAGAAAATTATATTCCAGATGGACGAATACTTTCTGATATATTGAATTTTTTTCAATAATTTTTCAATATGTATGATCATCATAAAAGTTTGCAAAAATTTTTCTGTCCGCATTCTCCAACTAATTACCATGTTTGAATTGGATCAGATTCGTATTTTTTGATTTATCGACGAAATAACAACCAAATTTCAGATGGGTGTAACTCCATAGGTAACCGTTTGGCCGATTATGCCTATTAGACAACTCAAATGTCGCATTTGGATGAGCCTAAAAATTACTAAAAGTCACTCTATTTCTTTTCGTTCTCAAATTATCGTGAAATAAATAATATTTTTTTTTAATTTTTTTTAAATTTTCTAGTGATACGATTCTCACAAAATTCCACAAAAAACCGGTCGTTGTGTCAGTATTCTACAACTACTTACCAAGTTTCAATTCGATCGGATCTGTATCGGTTGAAGACAAAATTAGTACTCGGAAACCGTTGGGTCGATTACGCACTTCTATCAGAAGACATATACCAATGCTTCTCCTTCGGTAAAAATTCACTTGAACATACAGGGTGTTTCTACTTCAATGTCAAAGTCAGTCATGACAAAAACCTCAAAACTCATTTTTTTCACATGAGAACCCATTTTTTTTTATTGGTCAGCTGGAATTTACGTAAAAAAATGATGTATTTTTTATAATACATAGTACTGCTCTAAAATGTTTATTTCCCTAGATATTCGGTAAGTGAAGCAGTAGTATGTATTATAAAAAATACACTATTTTTTAACGTAGATTCCAGATAACCAATAAAAAAATGGGTTCTCATTTGAAAATGATGGGTTTTGAGGTTTTTGTCATGACTGACTTTGACATTGAAATTGAAACACCCTGTATGTTCAATTGAATTTTTAATTAACGAAGGAGAAGCATTGGTATGTCTTCTGATAGAAGCTAAAAAATTAGAAATTTTCATGCAAAAATCTACAAGTTATTAATGAGTGAAGTCCTATTTGGGTACTACATTTAAAAAACAAAAGTTAGTATCATTTCCGGTAAAACCGGAATCTGAAATTTATTCCAAGAATTCATCTCTCCTAACAAAACTTAACTATAAAATTTGAAGTGTTTATATCGAGTCTTTTTTTGAGATATTTTAACGAACAGTCTTCGTGAATCAACCTGTATATGTAATTCACTATGAATATTTCTTCCTTATTATTTGACTCTATGAGTTATACACAGTTTTTTTTCCGTAGAAGAAAAATATGAGCAAGAGAAAACTATAACTTCCAAGGCTTGGGACAGAAATTGGAACTACCTAACGCACAGTCATAAAATAAACTTTTATGGTGCAGTTGAAAGGACATGTATTTTAACGACCATCGTGATTAATGGTAAGTTTTTATGACCTTTGATTTCACCTCAACTACAGCCAACTAGACAGTCAATTCTTTTCGGTATGGATTATGTTTGTATATGAATTGAACCACCCAAACATGTTTCCAATCTTCATATTTAATTCGAAATGATGTTCATTAATAACATTTTATCCATAAATAAATATACCGGGTGTTTTCGAAGGTCAGTCTTTTTGCTCGCATATTCTGGGAACATCGCGTTATCATTTTGCCCAAATGATTAGGTTCGACTCACTGATGAAGGATTCGAGGTCCGTTGCCACGATAACTTGAGAACAAAAACATATAAAAAAAAGCCTGACGTGAAATCAGTACTCTTTGGCGCCCCTGTTCACGTTGGCTAATTTGAATTGACTGATGAGTGTTTTAAGCTCAGTGGATAGAGCGAGCCGGAGATCTACCTAGGGGGTAGTGGACACCATTCACTGTTGGGTCAAAAATGAACAGTGCTGTATCTAAGCTGGCATAAGGATAGAGTAACAAAGTTGAGAAAGAACACAAATGACTCTCCTTAGTCGCACAAGCTCCTAGGAGCTTCTGAGGGATCTCCTTGGGAAAGACTTGGGAGGGTCAGTAAAATCATAATTATGTTTATAGCACGCGCACCAAAGCAGATTGACACCACGTCAAAGCTTATTTAGCCCTTTTCATTCAAAAGTCAGTCTGTATTTGGCGTGCAAATCATCGAAATTTTGCTTTCGTCTTTTGCATCTAACTACTGAGATTCAATTCAATCAGATAAGTATTTATCGAGTTATCATGGAAACAAAATTTTGAAATTTTTAAAAAATTTGTTTGCCACTTTGTGGCCATCCGATCAGTACAAAACTCCGCATGCATATAAAGGTCTACAATTTTATGCTAAATATCCTCGAATTCTTAATCAGGGAGTCAAACCCAATCGTTTGAGACCATTTCCTTGCGGAACACGCGCGCAAAAAGATAGTGACTTGAAATTTTCAGTGTAGATGGCGCGTCCAAATACATACTACGGTTTAGTTCGTTAATGGGCATAATCGGCCCAACGGTTTCCGAGTGATAATTTTGTTATCAAATGATACAGGTCCGATCGAAGTTGTAGAATACTGACACAAAAACGTTTGTGAAATTTTTTGCGAATCGCATCACTAGAAAATTTTAAAAAAATCATTAAAAAATTTTATTTATGTCAGGATAACTTGAGAACGGAAAGAGATGGCGACTAGCAATTTGCAGGGTAGGTTGTTAATCTGAATGCGACATTTGAGTTTGTTGATAGTCATAATCGGCCAAATGGTTGTGGAGTTATACCCATATGAAATTAGGTTGTTATTTCCTCAGTAACTCAAAAAATACAAATCCTATCTCGAATCCGATCCAATTCAAACATGGTATTTAGTTGTAGAATGCCAACGCACACATTTTTGTGAAATTTCTTGAGGATCGAATTACTAGAAAATTAAAAAAAATTATTGAAAAAATTCTATATCTATATCAGAAACTACGATATCGCAGAAATTTTGCGAGAGCCTTCTAAAACTAACTCTCCTACCAAGTTCCAAGTTTGAACACGATCAGATCTATATTGTTGGATATCCGAGCAGCCTTGGGTGAGTTCAGTAGCTGGATGGGTGACCTTTGCCTCAATAACTTTCGAACCAAAAGAGATAGGGACTTGCAATTTTTAGGGTAGGTTGCGCATCCAAATTGCAGATTTAAGTTCGTTGTTGGGCATAATCGGCCAAACGGTTTCTGAGTTATACCCATCTGGAATATTAGTTTCTCGATAACTCTCAAAATACCGAACGAATACAGATCTGATCGTATTGAAAATTGATAACTATAGTTGTGGAATATCGACATAAAGACGTGTGTGAAGAAGAAATTTTATGAGTACCATACCACTAGAAAATTTAAAAAAAAATAAGAAAAAATATTATGTATCTTAGGTCAACTCGAGAACGGAAAAAGATAGCGACTTGCAATTTTAAGGGTAGGTTGCGCATCCGAATGCGACATTTAAGTTCGTTAAATTGCATATCATCTGAAATTTTGTTGTTATTTCCCCTATCACTCAAAATATACAAATCTGATCCAATTAAAACTCGGTGATTACTTGTAGAATGCCGGCCTAGATGCCGGCCCACTAATTTTCGCGGAATTTTGTGAATATGGTATCCTGGAGTTAGTTTTTTCGTATTACAATTCCAATAGAATACCTACATATGTCTGAATTAAAAATTCTGTGATCATAGACGATTCTCTTGTTACTGAAGTCTGTCATTAAAATGGTATGAAATGTATACCTACATATGTTAATATATGTTAATTTTGGTTGGTTGAGGTTAAGTGGAGTAGCATCTTGCATTTTTGTATTATAATATGTTAATATTTACAGTATAAATAAAGGCAATTTATTATTATCATTATTATATATTATAAAAGCTGGGAAAACGGTCCATACCGACGGTGTATTCGATCGAGAGTGCCCAATAGAGGAGAATAGACAGTAGCGATATCTGACGGATAGTATCTGATATACAGAATTTTTTAAATATTTTTCTTGTTAATTTTCCTTGTATACCAAACTCACAAAATTTTGCATAAGTCTTCGTGTTGGTATTTCCCAACTAACTACCGAGCTTTAGCTCGGTCAGACCAGAATTCTTCGAGAAACGAGGTATTCCAGATGGCTATACCACTCCGAAACCACTTGTCGGATTTTGCCCCTTTACGAACTACAAACATACACTGCAAATTTCAACTCTCTAATTCATTGCGTTCGAGTTATCTAACTTACACGTACAGAATTAAGTTAGACCTCGGATTCTTCATCAGTGAATCGAAACTAATCGTTTGGAACCATTCTCGGTCAAAAATTCTAAATTTACAGACATTTGAGCAAATTGATAGGCACTCTGCTCAGGAGACCAAGCGCGCCAAAAATCTCTCGAATACTTGTTCGATGCTATTTTGTTGACGTTTAAAAATGTATTATTCGGGAATGTTGATTATAGTATAATGAGGAACCAAATTTGAATGGCTACAAGTATTTCAAATATTTTGTTCAGGCCTTTCTCTCCTTTATAATGCATTTTTACGAAAACAATATGAAATTTATTAATTATCTTGAATATAATCTTAAATTCTACTCACTGTGAAATCAAGATTCACATACATTCGCTACCAGTAAATAACAATAGTCGATTTCAAATGTGAACCTATTCATTATTCGGTATGACAAGTTATGATATACCATGTGAACCCCAAACATAATTAAAAGGTACTTACCACATGCCCCATTCGTCCCAAATATTTCATTTTATCTTGGAGTGCAGCTACCTGTTTCAGATACCAATCCCTAGCTTTCTCCACAGCCTGCAATCCCTGCATCAAAACATCTTTTTCCTGTTCTACCTGCTTCATCCTTTTCAACATATTGTAGTCGATCCCATTTTGTAAAGTGTGCCTTCTTGGTTCTCTTCTCCTAACATTCGCCTTCTTCTGGTACATACCAGTTTGAATATCAGATTGTATTGCAGCCTTACCATCACCAAGACTCCTACTTGGCCTAAGAAGACCTGTGTATTGCATTTGCTGCTTATTTTTGTTGTCATCGTTCATCATAAGTCCCATCTGCCAATTCTGCAGAGCGTTTCGGATTTCAGCTCTATCTATATTTGTCGTAGGGTTTCTTTCGATGCCGATAGCCGTTCTGGGAGGTTTTGGAGGTCCGTAAATCGTGGGTTTGTTGATTGTTGGCAGGGGTTTGTCATAGGTATTGAGATTGTTGTGGATTTCTACGGATTCTGATTGTAAGTTCGAGTTTTCTTTAGGAAGTAGTAATGGCATACTGAGTGTCCTTTGCTGGGATATCACATTGTTTGGTCTAATGGTCGCCGTGTTGGACCACTGGGGCTTTGGGGATGTTTCGACGTCTAACAGGGGAGCTGAAGGGGGTCTATTATTCGACTGTACACTTACGGGGTCATTGGTTCTTTTTATGTTATGTTCGTTACGATTTTCCACTTGGTTTCTCAAAAGACAGATTTTCAAGCCGGCGCAGAACCTCTCGAACGTCAATAGGCCGTTTGGTGGCGTGACCTTTCTCAAACTCTCGATAACTCCCTTGGGCAGTCCCTTGGATCCGTCGTCTTGCCATCTGTTCTCGATGTCCGAAAAGTTGACGTAGCCCGTTCTTTTGTCGTCCATGATGTCGAATAGAGTTCTCATCGCCGCAACGAATTGTTTAGGCAGTCCGTCTAGGGTTGATGGTGAGGTCATCGTGTGTCACTGTTTACACTTTTATTTAGAACATCGTGAAGTATGGGCACAAAAGAGGAAAGACCGTTTCTTTTGAGATCGGTCGGGCACTGACTCAGTCGACAAAGACGCGTGCGGCTGACTGGATTCGAATGGTCAATGGTAGGGGGACCCATGGATGTGGTACCGCGGCAGGATTTGTCTTAAGATGAATCTCCGCTCCGGCCGGGTTCGGAGAGTAAAATTTTCAAATACTAACAAATTAGAGTAACATTGAATATTGTGATATTAATTATAATTCAAATTGTGAATATCGCATGTAAGTATTTGTGGGGGCATCCATTCTCAAATTTATTGAATTATAACGCAGTGGCGGCTCGTGAGTTCGAGAATAGGCAGGGCAATTATGAAATAATTCTTAAAAGGCACTGACGTGAAGTCAGGAGCTTTTTTGCGCATGTTTCATTGTCTATTCACGCCACATACGAAGCCGATCGTGCTGAAATTCGGTGCTCGATTGTAAAATGGTGGCTCGAAGGTATGTTCAGCGGATTATCATGAATAGTTTGTTAAATATTGAATTTTCGAAGAAAACATTTTTTTCTGGTGATACGAAAATTCGAAAATTTGCGCTTCGGTATTCTACAAGTAAGTAGCAATTTTTGCGCGTATGTTCTGGGGAACATCATTTTGCACAAATGTCTGTAATTTTCGAACATTTTGCCTAAAATGGTTTCGAACGATTGGATTCGACTATCTGATGAATTCGGGTCAAATTTTATTCTGTCCGGCCGAGATAGCAGTTTTAAATTTTCAGGGTAGACAGTGCATCCCAATACGACGGACAAGTTCGTTAATGGGCATAATCGGACCAATGGTTTCCGAGTAATAATTTTGTTTTCAACCAATACAAGTCCGATCGGATTGAAGATTGGTGAGTAGTTGTAGAATACAAAACCTAAGGAAGTTTGTGAAATTTTTTGAGAATCGTATCACTAGAAAATTTTAAAAAAATTTTCAAAAATTATTATTTATGTCACTATAACCTGAGAACAAAAAAAGATAGCGGCTTGAAATTTTCGGGTAAGGTTGTGCATTTAAATGGAACATTTGAGTGTGTTTATAGGCATGATCGGCCTAACGGTTTTCGAGTTATACCCATCTGAAATTTGTTTGTTATTTCCTCAATAACTCGAAAAATACAGAACCGATCCAATTCGAAAATGGGTATAATTGTAGAATGCCAACGCAAAAATTCTTCCAAAATTTCGTGAGGATCGTATCAATAGACATTTTTTAAAAATCATTGAAAAAATTCTATATACCAGAAACTATTCGTCCGACATCGCTGAAATTTTGCGAGAGCCTTCAAAACCTAATTCTGCTGCCAAGTTCCAAGGTTGAACACGATCGGATCTATATTGTTGGAGATTCGAGCAGCCTTGTGTGAGTTCAGTAGCTGGATGGGTGACCGTTGCCTCGATAACTTTCGAATGAAAGGAGATAGGGACTTGCAATTTTAAGGGTAGGTTGCGTATCCAAATTGGATAGTTAAGTTCGTTTTTGGATATAATCGGTCCATCGGTTTCGGAGTTATACCCACCCGAAATATTATTTCCTCGTTAACTCGAAAAATATAGATTCGATCGCTTTGAAGCTTGGTAACTAGTTGCAGAATATCGACATAAAGACGTGTGTGAAATTTTCTGAGAACCGTACCCCAAGAAAATTTTTGAAAAATTACGTAAAAAAAGATTGATTCAAACACTGACGTGAAGTCAGGAGCCAGGAGCTTTTGCGAGTATGTTCTATTGTCCATGCTCCTGTATTTGACACTCTTAATCGAATTCACAACGAACAATAGAGAATACGCGCAAAAGCTCCTGACTTTACGTCAGTGCGTGAACCAACTTTTTTTACCTTATTTTGACTTCATATCGAAGAATCAGCCTAATTTTCAATCGAAAATTCTCACGTCAAAATATCTGCTTCGGTGGGCTTTTTGTTCGTTGAATACTACTTTCTGATGGTGTAAAAAAAATATGATTTACTATGGTAAATTTTATCCGAAAATGCCAAGACATCTACAATATTTTGAGAAAGTTGTAGAATCTTCTCTGAATTATGTGCGTAGATACCTATTTATTGCAATTTTAAGATAAGTCATATACCCTTAGGTATTTCATAGAATGGGGAAAGAGCCTTAGTACCTGTTATTTCGTAGCATTTTCTGAGAAAATTTACCATAGGAATGTATTTTATTTTCACACCATCAGAAAGTAGAGATTTCAAGGAAAAAAAAGCCCACCGACTTTTTTAAAAAAGCAGATCTTTTGACGTGTAGTGTGAATTATCGATTGAAAAGTAGGATGATTTTTCATAGTCAAAATGAGGTGAGAAAATGAATATTTCGAATTGAACAAATTTCAGTGTGTTTGAGACATAAAAAAGTGAGTTTTTACACAAAGTATGATTGAATGCAAAATGACCAACTATAGGATATTATAATTACCCCTACCCTATATGCCCTTGGATAATCCATATGATGATGGAAATATATCATTTGGTAAGTTCAGAATATGCTCAGTGGAAACAAAACGGGAATATTGACTAAGTTTCAATTGATATAATAAAATTTTCAGAGTAGATTTGAGGATTGAATATCTCTATCTATATTTTAAATTAGTTTATTTTATGAATCAGTTCTATTATAAGAATCCATTGATATCATTCCCATTTCTGAGAAACTCTGAGCGCCAAAGGGCTTTCCCCCTTTTTTTAGACGAGGCTTTCAAATTAATCCACAATTTAATTGTATCTATTTGGGTCTGCCTTAAGCGTCCATTAGGACGCTGTTAGATCTTTGCGGTTTTTTTTGTGCTTAAAAAAATTGGGTCCAGATGGTTCGTTCAGGTAAACTATGATGATAAATGGCCCAGAAGAGCTTTTCGATCACATTTTCAATTAAGTTTATGGAAAACACTCAAAATTCAATTATAACACCTAGAGCTATTTTCTTATTATTAAGTTCAACGTTCCGAGTTAATTATTGGTACAACCATCGATTATAATGAGAAATTTAGAATTTTTTAATGAGATTTCTGATAATGGTATTTAAAATACAAGCAGAGGTTGATAATACTTAAATGAATTTAAAATTGCCGCTAATTTGATTTGAATGATATTCGAAAATGTAGTTTTAGTTCAAATCAAATTAAACAGGGTATTTAGAATGCCAAAATTAAACGTCATGTAAAATTTAATTATCAGCAAACAACAAAGGATAACACAGAAATAGTCATGAAAAACTCAATCGGTAGAACACCAAGTGTCGGTATACCAACGGCTATTTATTCAGTTGACGAGTTTTACATGTATGTAATTAGAATATATAACTTAATTTGTGAGATTCCCTCCTCATTTTGTGATGTTGGGGATTATCTCCATAGCAAATTTAAAAAAAAAATTAAGATTTCTTGGTTGAATATTCGTTTCATGAAGGTTTAGAGTTTTTATCGCTGTAAAGATCTCTAATATTTTAGTATTGTTTTTGTGTGTGTGGATGATAAGACATGTTGTCTTCTGATCTTTTCTTCCTTTGATTTTATTGGATGGTATTTTTGTCTGAAATTTTTATTAGGTATATATTGTAAATGCTGTGATGTTTTTTTACCCATTACTTGTGGAAAATAGTACTTATTTTTTAACAAGGGTAAACATTTAAATTATGTAAAACATGAATGAAAAATAAAGAATAAACATAGTTTTTCTCTACTTTTGCGGAATTAGCCGTTAACCTTTTTCATTTGTAACATAGGATAACTTTTTTTGAGATCTGGCTTCTTCATTTAGAAGATACTCAGTTAAATATATGAAACGAAATTGAAACTTTAATAACTGGTATGAAATGTTCAGACAACATTTCAACAAAAACAACACTATCCAGATATTTCATATAGAGATAGAGGACGCTAAGCTGGATCCAAAAATACCAAATCCAAAAAGTTTTCTTTGTAGGTAGGCAATTTTTTTGACGGCGTAAAATTACGAATTCTATGAAATGTTCCACCCAGTAGGATAACATCAGTTTGAATATTCTCAATATGAAAGAATGTCAATATTCAGGAACGGACTCTTATTTCAGAAAAAATCACCCTGTATATTAGCTAGCAGAACCAATTATACACAATACACACACTATTTCAACGTGTACAATATGTGAGCACCAATTTCTTTCAAACACATACAGATATGGGATTATGGAGAAAATAAAATTAATTTGGAAAACCAAATTCTTCTTTAATTATTTTTATTCACAAGTAAATTTTCATTTGAGAAACACAATGCAAACAATTGCATTTTGATTTGTTTCCATCATCATTTACAACAAATTTGGTAGGTATGGAAGCTGTGGCGCAACCAGGATTTTGTTATGGGGGGATGAACTGAACAACCAAATGAGGAATGTTTGACGATGAACTCAAAAAAAATTGAAAATGTTGGTATCTTTGGGTTGGCTGCAGTTCCAAAGCCCCGATTATCACACAAAATTTTTTCAGCAGTTTCTACTTTATTCTTCAATGAATTATCAATATAACCCACAGCGACTGAAGTGAATTTCAAACCACCGAGTCGTTTGATGGCTGAAAAATCTACTCCACTGTCAGGAAGAATAGACACAGAAGTACACCGTAAACAATGACCAGTATTAAGATGTGGTTCCTCTAATTTGAGGAGTTTTGCAATAATTGACAGTAATCTAGAAAATGTTTTAATTCCAACTAGATGTACTGAACATTTATTGTTTCTATAATAAATGGAAAACTTTTCTTGTGAAGTGTGAGTAGGTCTTAAGCCTAAATATCTCTTGATTAAATTCAAGAATTCAGATCCCTTAACTTGGACATAATTTTTTTGCAACCTATACAATTAATCTTTCCTTAATGCACTCGCAACTCAAAAAATTCATGCGAACTATAAATCGAAGAATATGGTAGTTATTATTTATATTTTTATGTACTATTGGTAGTAGAAAGATCAATTGAAAGCAGATAGATAAATTTGGCAGTACGATGGTGCCTCAATTTGAATTTATATAGAATTAATTTGTCTGTGGTATTTTGAACCATCTAAGTATTGTATCATCTGGCAAATGAGAACATGAGAACATGTTATATAAATATAACCGTCAATCGATTTTCCCCGAATAACTGCAAAAATGATTCCATTTAAAAATAGAATTTTGACATGTCTGAAGTTGGGGCAAACTGCATAGCACATTCAGCCGTGTATGTACTCCTTTATCTCGGAATCTTTTTGTTTCTGAGTAACGTGTATTGAGCACACAGCAGGTATGCTGTCTTGTGGGTAGTCTACGATACAAAGAGAGACAGAATAACTGTACCATTCCGATCTTCGTCTCATATGGCGGTAAAGCAAAATTTTAAATTCTAAACTTGAAATTTGAGGGAAACCGTTGAGATGTCGCTTTATGTTGGGTTACACTTGATTGGTTGCAATGGGTTTATGGAGTTTCCAACATTTAGCTCAACAAGACGATTTCTATATTAGAAACGCTGCTAATTCTCCACAAACCTATTCCAATGGGTTACATCCTACTATTTTTTTTTCAAAAATTATCGACCCTGTTCTATAATTTTTTGCGCGCTTCTTGCCCTAATAGAAAAACTGGTCCACTTTATTAGTTCACTTTAAATTTCAGATGGCTATAACTCCGAAACCACTCAGCCGATTTTGCCTATTACAAACTTGCATTTGGACTCCAATCCTACCCTGCTAATTTCAACTGCCTATCTATATAACTGATTTGGTTCGAGAGTAATCTTGCTGGCGGCCGGACATAATGAAGTATGACCTCGCATTATTTATCAGTGAGTCGAAACTAAAAGTTTGAGACCATTTTCGGCCTAAAATTCGAAGAATACAGACATTTTGGGCAAGTTGATAGGCACCCTGTTCACAGACAAGACTTTAAAAATGGCAAAAAAGGAAAAATATAATAGTAGGATAAAACCCATTAGAAAAGGAAGAGAATATATATAACAAAAATTAAAGGAAAAATAATTTACGGGCGATCTGAGGTCGGGAAGTCGAAGGGGGTGAGTTTTTAAGGGTAAAAAAGGGTTTCTCTTGGCAAAACTTCAAGTCCTATGGAAAAAAAAAAGTTAAATGGCAAAGTTGTAGGTAATAAAAAGATCTACAACTTTTATATTCACACTTTTTTCACTTAACCTCAAAATTTATGTGAAAAATTTAAATAACCAGTTTTTTTTTTAATTTTTATCTTCTTCAAAAATTGTTTTCACGGAATTTGGTAAAAATTTACTTTTTTATGTCCCAAACACAATGTAATTTTTTTTATTCAAAATATTTATTTTTTCACCTTATTTTGACTCAATATCGAAAAAACAGCTGAATTTTCAATAGAAAACTGTTACGTCAAAATACATGTTTTTTTTTAAGTCACTCGGCCTTTTCTTCGTTGAAATCTCTTCTTTCTGGTGGTGTCAAAAAAATATACATTACTATGGTTAATTTTCTCAGAAAATGTTAGGTTAATAAAGTTAATATTTAATAAGACATCTATAATATTTTCAGAAAGTCGTAGAATCTTCTCTAAGTTATATGCGCAGATGCCTATTTATTGCTATTTTAAGATAACTTATACAGGGTGAGTCTTTGACCACTGCATTAATTTTAACCAAAGATTCCTCTCATCAAATGAAACACTTTTTTCATTTACCATTTTTCCAGATTCGGCTCAGGTAAAAAGTTACAAGCGTTTAAAGATTTCACAATGTGCTAATACACTCCCGCATATAAATTATCTATGACATTGTTGGCAGACGAGAATAAGGCATGGTAACGTGGTTTACAGCTGTATTCGGGATTCCAACGCTCAGGGACAGATCCATAAAAGTAGTGAAATTTCTGGAATTTTCCATTTTAAAACATTCAATGAAGAATATCTCGAAAACGGTGCGTTTAAGGAGAAATGATGAAGAATAATATAATGTTCTAAAACGATGGAATATTCTTGAAATGACCCAAGAAAAACTTTATATGCTTTCTCTGTGCTACTTTCGTTTAGTTTTATGAATCCACGAGTCCGTAACTAGAAAACCAGTAGAAGTAGAAAATAACTAATATTTGGAAAATATGTATCATATTTATAGAAAACTTTACGCCAACATTAATTTCATTCAGAAAAAGGATGTCAAAGTTACAAAATAAAAACTGATTTTTCTTCAAAATTTCAACATCCTGTATCTTTTTACCTGAGCTGAATTTGGAAAAATGTTAAATGAAAAAATGGGTTCAAGCCCTGTGGACAGGAGCTTTCTGGCGCTCTAGTTCAAACAGACAAATTATATCTCCGAAAGTATTGGTTTCTCAGAGTTGGGAATTATATCAATGTATTCATATAATAGAACTGCATCCTAAAGGAAATTCAATTCAAATAATAGTTTATTTATCAAGATTAAATGAGCAATCATGAGAATGAGAAAAGCACCATGGAAGAAATCAAATTAAATCTGGTCAATTTTGCCCAATAACGAACTCAACCGAGATATTCATCTCCCTAAACTACTCTGAAAATTTCAACTACCTACCTCATTCCGTTCGAGAGTTATATCTATGTCTATGGATGAAAAGCAGTCTCACTACTCTCAGATCTCTTACTTCATGTTCAGTTCCGAAATGTAAGAATTTTCTGAGAAAAACTAATATCGGAGCAAACAACTGAGATTTAACTCACTTCGCTCACAATTCTCAGGAACATCATTTGACATTATGACAATTCATATTCATACATAGAATAATATCATTCTGTGACAACGTTGAAATACGATTTATTATTGAAATTTTGAAAAATCATATCTGAGATTTTTCTCACTTCGCTCACAATTCTTCAATTGATTAGTCTCAGGAACATCATTTGACATTATGACAATTCATATTCATACATAGAATAATATTATTCTGTGACAACGTTGAAATACGATTTATTATTGAAATTTTGAAAAATCATATCTCCGAAAGTATTAGCTTGTTAGAGTTAAAAATGATATGATTGGATTCTCATGATAAAACTTTTTATTAAAAAAAATTTAATTTGGAATTTGTTTCGTAAAAAAAAAATTTTTTTTTTGTTACTCCGAAACCATTTGTCCGATTTTGCCCAATAACGAACTTAGCCGAGATATTTATCCCCCAAACCTACTCTGAAAATTTCAACTCTCTAGCTCATTCCGTTCGAGAGTTATCGTGCCTACGGCCGGCCGGACCGGCCGGACCGGCCGGACAGAATGAATTTCGACCACGGATTCTTGATCAGTGAGTCGAACCAAATCGTTTAAGACCATTTTCATCGAAATATTCGAAAATTACAGACATTTGGGCAAATTGATAAGCACTCAGTTCCGAGGAACTAGAGCGCCAAAAAGTGTTTCATTTGATGAGAGGAATCTTCGGTTAAAATTAATGCAGTGGTCAAAGACTCACCCTGTATACCTGATTGACCTACGGAAAATTTTAGCCCATTGAAAGGTATTTCATAGCGAAGTGGGGAAGGGACTAGGAGGGTCTGGGCCTCACTAACTGTGGAATTTTCTTGGAAAATTTAACATAGTTATGTATTTTTTTTTTCACGCCATCAGAAAGTAATTTCAACGAACAAAAAGCAAATACCTATTTTGACGTGAGAACTTTCGATTAAAGATTAGGCTGCCTATTCGATATTAAGTCAAAATAAGGTGAAAAAATAAATATTTTAAATAGAAAAAATTTCAGTTTGTTTTGGGACAAAGTTTACCTCAATAAATTTGAATTTTTTTTTTGTAAAAGAAAAAAAAAACAAAAACAAATAATAATCAAATACAAAGTACTCTACATTATATATATTATACATGGCGTACAAAAGTATATGAACTAATTTCAATCTGAAATCAACACGTAAGTTAATTTACCAAAACCAATTTCAACATCACAAAAACATATTAAAATATTATTCACCTTCAACTTGACGTATATCTTTACAAATAATCAGACAAACTGTTAAGATATATTCAGACCACCATAATTCTTTCGTCTTAACTATTGAGAACAAAGGAATCTTACGAGAAGTTTTAGAAGAAATGACTTGCTCCAGAGCTTCGAACGTAAATGAACGAATAAATCCCCGACAGCAGGCAACACCTGTATGACCACATAAAATTCTGGTCGCACAGAATTGATTCGATAAATTAACGGTAGGTAATGAACAAAATTATACTGAAATGATTTCTATAATATATTGAAATATGTAATGTGGGAAATCAATCCGGATTCATAAGACAGAACATTTCTAATTTAGACCCAAAATAAAACAACGAATTCAAACCATAATGCGACCAGCAATTCACGTTCAACGTATCACATGTTGCGTGACTAGAAAAACAGCGTAACTGGGTTTTATACCGTATATTATGTATATTAATAAAGAGTAGGATGATTTAGGGAATATAGTCTGTTTTTTTCTTGCTCGTTTACGGAATTTCCCGATAATCCGATATCATTTAATTTACATCTCCACATTATCCAATTCCCATATATCAATATTCGGCTGAAAATTCCAAAGTTACAGACATTTGGGCAAAATAATAAAGCTCTGTTAAGATTGCGCAAAAATTAATAGATATTATCAAATCCAATTTATTCAGTAAGAAATAAGATAAGTTCATCATTTTTTCGTGAAATAAGAATCATCGTCATATACATAAATATATGGATGCCTCTCTACTAGTCCGATGTCTTTCTCCAATTGCTTCAAGTCTTCTTCCATTTTTGTTTTTCTAATTTTCTTTGGGATGGTGTCGGTGAGGATAGGTAACCCTTGATATTGCTTCTGCAACTCTTCCCAGTTTTGTTTCAAACCCTGAAAGAAGTTCTCATAAGTATTAATAAAATTTATAAAATCTCTTACAACGGGTCAGGACCTTTGGAGCGCTTGTTCGTGTAATGGTCAATATGTTACACTGATTTCCAACAACATTCACTACTGATATTATTGTTATTGGAGATCTGTTATATTGAGAACATTAAATTTCAAATGGGCCAATAAAAATTCAAAGAACGTCACCTATAAACACTACTGATATTTATGGTTATAAGAAATCCTAATTTGTATCATCGTTTTATCTGAATTCTTAGTTTGGTGACTTTAAACAAGCGTGCCTATGGGTGACTATATTGGTTAGAATTTTTTTACATTTCCCAGATATCTTGAACAATCGTTGGTCAAGTGTAAAGCCCGTGGAGCAGTATATCACGATCGTTGTAATATTTCGATATTTGGATAATATCTTCTTTCTTCACCAATATAGATCCGATCGTGTTCAAATCTTGAACTTTACAGTAAAATATGGTTTTGAAGGTTCTCGCAAAATTTTAACGATATCTGACGTATATTTTCTGAGACACATAATTTTTTTCTTCGCGTCAGCATTTTTAACTAACTAGCGAGCTTTAATTAGATAATATCACTATTTTTCGAGTTATTGGGACTACTTGAATACTTTTTTCGCTAATGTAGAAATCCTAAATTTATTGTATTTGGGTGAAATACGATATGCACTACATTATTTTAGACTTGTTAATGTGAGATTTAATTGATGTACTATTTGGATTAACGCATTATTCAGAGATTAAGAGGTCCGTATTGCCAATACGCTTGTTGGAAACAGTATTGGACACTCTAAATCGAATTTATCATGGTAAATTATATTGTCTATTCTCCTGTATTAGAAACTCTCAATTCAAATTTACCACGGTAAATTCGATTAACAGTGGCTCTCGCAACATTTCAGCGATGTCGGACGAATAGTTTCTGATATATAGAACATTTTTCAATGATTTTTTAAAAATTTTGTAGTGATACGATCCTCACGAAATTTGGCAAGAATTTTTGCGTTGGTATTCTACAACTAATAACCATGTTTGAATTGGATTGGTTTTCTATTTTTTGAGCTATTGAGGAAATAACAACCAAATTTCAGAAGGGTATAACGTATAACTCCAAAACCATTTCGCCGCTTATGCCTATGAAAAAACTCAAATGTTGCATTCAGATTCGCAACCTAACCTGAAAATTTCAAGTCACTATCTCTTTTCGTTCTCAAGTTATCGTGGTAACGCCCTGCCGGTCGGCTGGACAGAATCAAATTTGTCCTCTAATTCTTCATCGGGGAGTCGAACCCAATAGTTTGAGATCATTTTCGGCGAAAAATTCGAAAAAAACAGATATTTGGGCAAAATGATAACGCGATGTTCCCCAGAACATACGAGCAAAAATGCAACAAGAATATCAAATATTAGCCCAAGTACTACTTTATGAACACACCACGCTCGGAAATTGGCTGGCACACTCACATAATTGAAATAAGGTGGTAATATGGCCCTCGCGTTCCCCTCCAGTCTCTCAAGATTCAGGCAAATTTTGAAAAACAATTCCAAATTCCACACATCGTTCACCATCCATTTATTCAATTGCCACCATATTTAAATTAGTTGCCCTTGTACATATGCTAGCGATCGCAATAATTAGATAAAACACGTGTGAGAACCGAAGTCGAATGTACACCAGGTATGACTTTCCACATCGCAGGAACACAACTAAAATAATTTGCCTGGTTCTAAATCTTCCTCAAAAATATTTAATATATTTGAGGCTCCTATAGAGGTAAGTAATCATTAAAGGATACTGTGGGAAGTATACTCATTATTGAAAGGTTTTTTTCTGGGTTTTCTCTCCCAAACTCTGAAAAATATCTATAATATAAAAATTAATTATTTTGTGATTTGCCTCTGTGCAAGAAACACAAGATTTGTCAGAAGCAATCAATTGAACAATGTTGCCTAACAAACAACAACGAAACAACATCAACGAAGAAACAACTATATCGTAACGTTTCGGAGTCTATATCAGACTCCTTCGTCAGACGCTTAATGAAAATCTTTAGAATTATTTTGTTGATAGTTATTTTTGATATAGACTCCGAAACGTTACGATATAGTTGTTTCTTCGTTGATGTTGTTTCGTTGTTGTTTAGGCAACATTGTTCAATTGATTGAATTTATTTTATAGATATTTTTCAGAGTTTGGGAGAGAAAACCCAGAAAAAAACCTTTCAATAATCCTATAGTGGTATTTTCTCAGTGAAATAATCATAATATTTCAGGCATCCTTGCGGAACAAGCGCGCAATTATAATACTTTTTGTATCATCTTGAATCAGGAATGATTTCCGCTCACCTCTAGCAATTTTTCTCTACTCTCCCTCGTAATATAACGACATTTTGGCTGTTCCACACCTTCTGTGTCTCTCTTCATTAGGTGTTCTTTGTGCTGGTTCTCGATGTAGTTTCGCAAATATGGCGGCGTTTTCCCATAATTTTTCGAGTAGATGTGAACAGGATCAACTTCCCTTATTAGGGGTCGCGAATCGCCCTTGTTGTTGAATGCAACCTTCTTTTCGGGAGTCTTCGGTTTCAGTTCTACTACTTTCTTGATATTGGACGAGACAAAGTTATGGCTGTTACGTTCATCCTCTTTTTTCTTCTTCTCGTCGTTGAATTTTTTAACCTGAAAATATTGTGCTGTTTGATGAATGGGTTTGCGCAATTTTTCTAGCCTTATTTGAAAATGAAATTAGCATGAATGAAGCAGATGAAAGTTATCTTTAGTCATCTTAAGAATACTCATTTTAGAAAATTAAATTATTCTTCATTATTTCTCCTCAAACGTACCGTTTTCGAAATATTATTCATTGAATGTTATAAAATCTGATAAACATTACAGGAATTTCAGTACATTTATAGATCTTCCCCTGACTCAGAAGAGGCATCACAGTCATAATAATATATGCTCACAACTCTGACAATTTGTGATTTATTCGATTCTACTTTATAGAGATTTTAATGTGGTCGATATATTATAGGATAATTAATATTATTATTATTATACTGACCCACCTAGGTCTTCCCCATCAAGGACACCCCTCATAAGATCTTAAGAGCTTGAGCGAGTTATATGAATCAGTTGTGTTTTGTGTAGGCTTTGTTACTATTTCCTTACGCCACTTCAGACAAAGCACTGTTAATTTTAGATACAACAGTGAATGGTGGTGGTTTCTTTCTTAACCTAGGGATTGAACTCGGGACCTCCAGCACTGAGTCAAACGATCCAATCACTGAGCTAACCGCGCTGCATTTGTAGGTATTCATTTATAAACTAGAATATTTGAGAATAGGCCATGTTAAAATTGTGTATAATCTTATAGTTAAAATTGAATTAAAATCAATTGGATATTCAGGACTTCAAATGTAAGTTCTTCATTAGTAACAATAATCTACAAAACATACGAAGTGACTTCTCGAATTAACCATGGTAAATTCGAATTAAGAGTGTCCAATACAGGGGAATGGACAACATAATTTACCATGGTAAATTCGATTAAGGGTGTCCAATACAGAAGAATGGACAAAAGAACATACGCGCAAAAGCTTCTGAATTCACGTCAGTGCTTGAACCAATTTTTAAACTCTTTTTTGTGATTTCACAGTCGTGTCATGTCAGACACTCGAACATATGAATGACATCATAGAACACTAATCATTATGATCTATGCAAACACGTCACGATAACTTCAAGCCACTTCAAAAATCAAAAACTTTTGATATTTTTTTTTTGCATTTTTCAATGAATAGGTGGGTATGTACAATTGTACAAATTTCCTCTTCGGCTTCCTCAATTTTTCCACAATCAATCTAATCTTACGTAGCCAAACCTTAAGTATGGGGATGGGGAACGGGCATAAGACACACAATGAGAGAATCAATGTATATTGAAAAGAAAATAATAGACCTTTTTGTGAAACGGCGTGCTTATCAGACGCCGACCGATAACCAAGATAACTTTCAAGCAGAAAGAGATAGCGGTTTGAAATTTTCAGGGTAGGTTTATCATCCTCATCCAAATGCGACAGGCAGGTTCTTAATGGGCATAATCGGCCAAATTGTTTCCGAGTGCAAATTTTGTTTTCAAACGATACAGATCCGACCGAATTGAAATTTATTGCTAAATTTTGAGAGTATATGTATATATGTATAAAAACATAATATCTATCTCTGAAACTATCCGTCCGATATTGCAGAAATTTTGCGAGAGCCTTCAAATCCTAATTACACGCAGAAGCTCCTGACTCCACGTCAGCGCTCTTTTAAAGTTTTTATTGAAAACGCTGCCTACTACGCTTCTTTTTGCGATAGATCTTTGATAAGGGAAGAGAGGGGATACCGCATGGCGTACTACGCAACGCTATCGATCTGAAACCAAAACTTTGACAGTTTGGTGGACACCAAACGAATGGTGGACGTGTGTTTCTTATGTTTATCTTACGGATGGTTTTGTTATAAAACTATGTTACACATAATGGTAGGATGTGCAGCTTACGGCTATAAAAGCCATAGCAGGAAAAGGTAGCCAGGTTCTATGGTCATGTGGTGGATATTTGGTTTCAATGTCAGGGAATATGTTATCCGTCCTATCTCTTCTATAGTCTAAGCGGTAGATGAAGGGCAATATAACAGGGGAAAGATCGATCAAAAACTGGTTCAAGTCCTGTGGACAGGAGCTTTGGCGCTCTTGTTCAAACTTTGACAAATTGTATCTTCGAAAGTAGGTATTGGTTTCTCAGAGTTGGGAATGATATTAATGAAATCTTATGATGAAACTGCATCATAGAATAAAATAAATTAAATAAGAATCCATTGAAATCATTCCCAACTCGGAGAAACCAATACTTTCGGAGTTATGCCAAAGCTCCTGTCCACAGGGCTTTCCAACATTTTCAATTTGGCTTATGTGCGTCAATTCTCAAGAATTTTCGTAATTAAATTCAAAACGTAGGTCTATGACTCATCCCATGTTGGATTTATATACATCAGGAAATTATAATTATAGTATTCTATCGAGGGATAAACCGCAAGGAGTTCTGGTGTACAAGAAAGTAGAAATCCATGGAATTCCTATTGAATTCCGAGGAATTTCTATTTAATTCCTGTTGAATTATAGAGAATTCCTTTTGATGTTAGAGTGCGACACCTATCGGACAATCATGTATACAGCTCCAAATAGTTGGTTTTAACCGAGGGGTAAACCGCTAGGAATTCTGGTGTACAAGAATATAGAATTCCAATAGAATTTCAAAAGAATTCCTATTGAATTCCTAATGAGAATTCCTATTGAATTCCTAATGAGAATTCCTATTGAATTCCAATGAAATTCCAGTTGTTTGGAATTCTGGTGTACAAATTTTTGTCAGAGGTTTCCCCCTCGTATTCTATAGAATTGAGAATAATTATTGAAATTTTGAAAAATCATATCTCTGAAAGTATTAGTTAGTTAGAGTTGGCAATGACATTATTAGATTCTCATGATGAAACTGCATCTTAAAAAAAATTTAATTTAGAGTTTGTAATGTAAAAAAAATTATTTTTTGTTACTCCGAAACCACCTGGCTGATCTTGCCCAATAACGAACTTAACCGAGATAGTTATCTCCTAAACCAACTCTGAAAATTTCAACTGTCTAGCTCATTCCGTTCGAGAGTTATCGTGTTAACGGCTGGACGGACAGAAACGATTTTGACAATGGATTCTTCAGTGAATCGAACCAAATCGACCATTTTCAGCCAAAAATTCGAAAATTAGACATTTGGGCAAATTGATAAGCACTCTATTCCGAGGAACAAAAGCGCCAAAAATAATGTATCATCTGCAAATAGTTACTCTAAATCTAAAATACGCCCGAATATCAAGTATGTCTAGTTGCTTGTAACTATTTTCCTATAGGTACTTACTTCTTCCTTGGAAGGATACACTTTTTCCTTTTTGGAAAACTCAAGCTTGGGATCGTCGTAAGGCCGACATCTTGAATGCGGCTGTTTCCCCATTCCTTTCTTTAAAAAATCCTTAGGGTTTGGTAGACATTCCACCGGTTTTCCCATACTTCTATGGGATTCTTTGCACTGGGTAGAATATACGTTTGGCTTCCTAACATAATCAGCGTACTTGGAACGATATCTCGGGGATCTCTTCACTAAAGGCACAGGTTTTGTAGTTATACTATAAATATTCTCGTCGTGATTCTTCAAATAAATTACCGACATTTCGTCTGGATTGTAAAAATGTGATCATCGGAATATCATTTGACGGGTGCGTCACATTGAATAGTTATAATATTGATCTAGGTATCAGTTGTTAGGATTGAAAGTTTGGTCGATAGGTAGCCTGGTGAAGCAGAGAAGATGGGCATAAAGAAATTTTCGGAGCTTTGGCGCTCTTGTTCAATCTTTGACAAATCATAACTCCGAATGTATTGGTTTCTCCGAGTTGGGAATGATATTAATGGATTCTTATTTAATTTATTTTATTTTATGATGCAGTTTTATCACAAAAATACATTGATATAATTACCAATTCTGTGATACTTTCGGAGATATGATTTGTTACAGCGCCTAAGCTGCTGTCACCCTTTTTTTTTCGATCTGCAGTAGCCTCCTGATTAATAGACTAGTCAACAAGTGCTATTTGGACCAACTTTTTTCAGCAGTCTCCGAAAATTATGTACGAGGTGTCATTCGATTCGGAATGGTATCTAGATGATTTTTGAAAAAATGAAGTTCCGCTTGCAAAAATTGTAAAAGTTATCAACAATTAACTAAAAAAAAAAGGGGTTTCAGTTTTTTGTAAATATCTCAAAAACTAATAAAGATTTTTCAAATCTGAAAAAAGATTCAAAAAGAGGAGGAAATTTCCTAAAAAAAAAGTCTCGACTCCCGAAACTTTACGATAAATATTTATAATTTTTCCAGAGGGATGAAAATACGGCCGAAAACGGGTACTCTGGCTTGGAGAAGCCACGTCCACTTCGGGCACTTCAACAATAAACATTTTTTAAACATAGTAAATATGAAAAAAAAAATTGAATTGAATTCAATAGTTAATTAATAACTTTTTTCTGCTTGCACATTAACATTGCAAGTGTGATAATTGCTAAACTATGAGTTTTAGATTTTTTTCCTCTCTTGGAGCAATTCTTCAAAGGCTTAAGAATAGAATCCCGTTGGGAAAATTAAAAAATGTTTATTTTTCAATTTTTTATTAATAATTTTCGTTAACTTAAATTAATCATCGAACAAAATTTTTTTTTTTTAATATTATTATCGATCCGTTTTAATGCATTTCTGCTTTTGTGACAGAAAGTAGAATAGAAAAAAAAATAAAAGGTAAATATTTATTTCTTTATAACAAATTGTTTATTGCATAAACAATGAAAAACTAAATAAAATGAAATTTTTTTTTTATATCGAAAAGAAAAATAAATTAAGTTTAAAAAAAAAAAATATCGTTACTTAATATTAATTAGAAGTGGGAGAAAATAATTGTTAATTAACAAATGCGTTTTCAAGCAATAAAAATTTTTTTATAAGGAACAATTTTTCTTTTAAAAATCATTATTTGTATCAAAGATTGAAATTCCAAAAAAAATTTTCAATTATCCTATAAACAATGCATTTGTTTATAACAATTTTTTAAACAATTAGAGATGAAAATTTGAAAAAATTATTTCTATGCAGTTTCTAATAACATAAAAACGGATCGTTAATAATATTAAAAAAAAAAAAATTTTGTTTAATTTTGCAACAACGAAAATTATTAATAAAAAATTGAAAAATAAACATTTTTTAATTTTCCCAACGGGATTCTATTCTTAAGCCTTTGAAGAATTGCTCCAAGAGAGGAAAAAAATTTAAAACTTATAGTTTAGCAATGATCACACTTGCAATGTTAATGTGCAAGCAGAAAAAAGTTATTAATTAACTATTGAATAACTAAATGAAAAATTATTATAAAAATTTTGTTCGAGCGGATTATTATTCATTCATCTATTCAGTTACTGCCTGAATTTTTTCAATTTTTTTTTTCATATTTACTATGTTTAAAAAATGTTTATTGTTGAAGTGCCCGAAGTGGACGTGGCTTCTCCAAGCCAGAGTACCCGTTTTCGGCCTTATTTTCATCCCTCTGGAAAAATTATAAATATTTATCGTACAGTTTCGGGAGTCGAGACTTTTTTTTAGGAAATTTCCTCCTCTTTTTGAATCTTTTTTCAGATTTGAAAAATCTTTATTAGTTTTTGAGATAGTTACAAAAAACTAAAACCCCTTTTTTTTTTTAGTTAATTGTTAATAACTTTTACAATTTTTGCAAGCGGAACTTCATTTTTTTCAAAAATCATCTAGATGCCATTCCGAATCGAATGACACCCCATACATAATTTTCGGAGACTGCTGAAAAAAGTTGGTCCAAATAGCACTTGTTGACTAGACTATAATTCAGTATCAACTTTATCATCCCTAGCGGTTTTCGAGTAATTAATTGATTTACTTCCTTTTTTGTGCAAAACATAGCTTCAATTCAACATTCATAACTTAGTTACTTGGAATCCTAGAAGGCCGAAATTTCAGATATTGATTAACAAAATCCCCTGCATTATTTACGTGTAATGACATATGCCTCTAATCATACAAGGTTGTTCAAAATCCAAGGCATTTCCGAGACATACTTAATCAATACAAAGTGCGTTTTTTCAAGTGGAATGACCTGTATATCATAAGATGTATGAAAGAGTATTAAATTTCTTTTCAAACGATAGAACATGTTCATATAAATTGTAAGGTTTTCGAATTAAAAGCATGTTTTCATGCCAATGGGAATATTGAGCTACATTTTATATTAGCTATCCATGAAAAATCATAGAACATGTAAATTATGATGATTTAACAACTGGTATCAATTGTAAAGTATTTTTGAATTTATTAACGGAGATTTTATTGAAAAATCATTCAAATGGAAGACAATAATTATACAAATGACGTTTTGATGAAATTATTTATTCTTCACGGTCAACGCGATCAAATTGTAGCAAGATCATGCAGAATATTCTGGTTAGGCGTAAATCTTATTCTGCACTTCTGGTGAAAGCATGAGGATTTGCGTTAAAACAAGTTAATCCATTTAAAATGTTATCTTGCTTCGCCATTGTTCATTTTATTATTTCCCGGAAAAGCCTCGAATTTTGAACAACCTGTATGATTAGAGATTCATTAAACGTAAATGATACACGGAATATTGGTAATCCATAACCTAAATTTCAGCCCTCTAGGATTCCAAGTAGGTATCGAAGTAATGAATGTTTAATTGAAACTATATTGTGGACAAAAAAAAAATTGTCCAAGCACTGACGTGAAGTCAGGAGCCTTTGAGCGTATGTTCTATTGTCCATTCTCCTGTATTGGACACTCTTAATCGAATTTACCATGGTGTATTCTATTGTCCGTTCTCCTGTATTGGACACTCTCAGCAGATTGGACAATAGAACATACGCGCAAAAGCTCCTGGTTTCACGTCAGTGAATTTTACACACGTCTTTGTGTCGATATTCTACAACTAGTTACCAAGCTTCAATTTGATCGGGTCTATATTTTTTGAGTCATCGAGGAAATAATATTCCAGATGGGTTTAACTCCGAAACCGTTGGGCCGGTTATGTCCAACAGCGAACACTCCCATTTAGATGCGTAACCTACCCTGAAAATTGCAAGTCCCTATCTCCTTTCGTTCGGAAGTTATCGAGGCAGAGGTCACCCATCCAGCTACTGAACTCGCGCAAGGCTGCTCAGATCTCCAACAATATAGATCCGATCTTGTTCAAACTTGGAACTTGGTAGTAGAGATAGGTTCAGAAGACTCTCGCAAAATAACAGCCATGTCGGATGAATGGTTTCTGATATATAGAATTTTTTTCAATGAATATCAATGATTTAAAAAAAAAATTCTTGCGATACGATCCTCACAAAATTCTGCAAGAATCTTCGCGTTGGCAATCTTCAATAAATAAACATATTTAAATTGGATCGGTTCTGTTTTTTTCGAGTTATTGAGGAAATATCAATCAAATTTCAGATGGGTGTAACTCCAAAACCGTTTGGCCGATTATGCTTATAAACAGAATATCGCATTCAGATGCACAACCTAACCTGAAAATTTCAAGTCGCTATCTCTTTCCGTTTTCAGCTTATCGTGACATAAAAAATATTTTTTAATAATTTCTTTTCAATTTTCTAGTGATACAAAATCTCACAAACGTTCTTAGGTTTATATTCAACAACTATTCACCAAGTTTCAATTTGATCGGATTTATATTGGTTGAAAACAAAATTATTACTCGGAAACCGTTGGGTCGCTTATGCCCATTAACGAACTTGTCTGTCGTATTGGGTTGTCCATCTACCCCAAAAATTTCAAGTCGCTAGCTCTTTCCGTTCTCAACTTATCGTGGCAACGGCCTGCTGGCCGGACGGACAGAATCAAATTTGACCACGAATTCTTCATCAGGGAGTCGAACCCAATCGTTTGAGACCATTTTCGGCGGAAAATTCGAAAATTACAGACATTTGGGCAAAATGATAACGCGATGTTCCCCAGAACCTACGCGCAAAAAGAAGTAAATAAATCAATTACTCGCAAACTACTAGAGATAGGGTTGAGGAAGTTGATACAGCAATAATAAGGAGGCTACGGCGAATCGAAAAAAACAATAATATACAGGTTGCTCCATTTGAAATATCACAATTATTGTTAGTACCGCAGCGCTGAAAATATTCTAGATCGATGGACCAGTAGTTCCTAGCCAAGGAAATAAATTTTCAATAAAATCGTACGTCCCGTTCTTCGTAAAAATCCAGGGTACCATCGACCGTCGTCCACCTGTAGGTATATATTCTCCAACATTTCATCAGTTAGTCAAATGTGATCGACATAAAATGTTAAAATTACATTGACATTTAGGCCAAATGATAACAGATAAGCACGCAAAAATTGAACAATCAACCTGCCTCACACCATAGCTTCTTACATCCCTACGTATGGAGGGACCAGGATTGGGCCCAATGTTGACAATTCCCGCGATTGCTGGTGTGTTATCAATGCTAATCTTCATCAATTAGAAAATATTATCCCACTCACCCACATGTTACTATCCCTTTATCAGAGCAAATAGGTTCGGTTCCCGATATCATCCCAGTAATGAGCTATAACTTTCCCACGCAGCAAAAATGACATATGGCCAGATAGATGTCATGAAGCCACTCGAAGTCCCGATTTACTTAAATGGAAAATGCTTCAGTCAACACCGATCCAGATAATGTTAATTGCAATATAAAAATCACCTCATTTTTCTTTGTTCGCTAGTCAGTTGGAGTTTGTTGTATCAGTAGCTTGATCACGATTGAGTTCATGAAAAACTTCCATCGAATGAATATAATTTGATGTCATGTAGTGAGATATTTCGTGAGAGATGGATAGATATAGAAATATTCCACGCAGAGATCATAAGATCAAAATTTACAAGAAGAAACTACGAAGAAGTAAAGCAAATGCTAGAGAGAGGAATAGAATGCATGGATTAAATGCTGCTTTGGATATTTTGAGGAGGTACGCCTTATTTTGTACACGAAAAGTATTGAATGATAATTTGATATTTATGTATTCGGAATTGCCAACAGTGATGATACCAGAAACCATCTGACACCACAGAATATACCCAAATTTTTTTTTTCAATTTTTTTTTTTTTGATTTTCAAGTGATACGATCCTCACAAATTTTGCCATAATTTACGCTTCGGCATTCTACAACTAATTACCATTTTTGAATAGGATCGGTTTTCTATTTTTCGAGCTATTGAGTGAGTAACAACAAAATTTCAGATAGGTATAACTCCAAAAACGTCTGGCTGATTATGCCTATTGACGAAATCAAATGTCGCATTCGGTTACGCAACCTACCCTGAAAATTGCAAGTCGCTATCTCTTTCCGTTCTCAAGTTATCGTGAGATGAATAATGGTTTTTAATATATATTTTTTTTAATTTTCTAGTAATACGATCCTTGCAAAATTTCACATACGTATTTATGTCGGTATTCTACAACTAGTTACCAAGTTTCAATTTGATCGGATCGATATTGGTTGAAAACACAATTTGAGCTCGGAAACCGTTGGGCCGATTATGCCCATTAAAGAACTCGTCTGTCGAATTTGGACGCACCACCTACCCTGTAAATTTCAAGTCGCTATCTCTTTTCGTTCTCAAGTTATCGTGGCAACAGACGGCCGGACGACCGTCCGGACAGAATCAACTCACTAAACCTAATGGTTTCAGGCAATTTTCGTCAAAAAATTCGAAAAAATGATAGCGTGTTATTATTTTATAGCGTCCTATTATTTTTTGTTCCCCAGAACATGCGCGCAAAAAGGAAAAATTGTGAAAAAAATACAGAAACAATGTCAGTAATGTCTCTCTGACCGAAATGTCGTGCAGTACACAACATTTATCATGATGTTAATATTATTATTTTAATTGTTTCTTTCTATCACAGAAAACAACTAAATATTTTTCGATTTTAATTATCCTCAATATTTCTGGTTTCATATTCAATCCATAATAATTGTTTCTGTATCAGAATATATATTTTTTTCACATTTTCTTCCTTTTTCTTATTTTTGGATATTTGTGCATAAAAATCAGGCAATGGATTACCGAAGTCTAAATAATCCACTGTCACTTGGACAAACGTCATTTGGAAGTTATACCTATGTATGGTATTCAAAAATAGGCCAGAATAGTAAGAGGTAAAAGTACAAAGGCTTGCCTGTGTGTGTATTACTGGAGCTATGGGAACCTGTCCTACCAGGACACTTGAGATTATCACTAATCTCACACCCCTTCATCTAGTGATGGACAAAATGGCCCATGAAGCCATTCTCAGAATATCTAAGTCGGAGGTTACACGGTCAATCTGGTATCAGTCTCGCATCACATCAATCATGGGGATTGATCCGAGATTGACGGAAACTGATGGATTGAGGGTCCGTATTGAAGGAATATTAATGTGCTTCGTCAGTCCATCAATCTCATCGTGATCAAGGTCACGGACTGAACTGATGCGAGATTGATGGTAGGTGGACCGTGTAACCTCCGTCTAAGGAAGGAATAGGTACATTTCATCAGCCAATCTTCCTGGTGAGTTATTTAAAACAATGTGAGCGACATTAGAGAAGGTGTGGACACTATCGAAACTTCTAGTGGTGTCCGCCATTTAAACCTTAATTTTTTCGAGGTATGAGTGAATACGCCAATCCATCTGACAGTGTATTGTTAGGACGGATCGGTCGAACCCAATTCCATCCGATATGCCTGTGTATCTGCATTTCGAGAAAAGACAACAGAGGTCTATGAGAAGAACTGTTGGCAATAGAACAGGATTAATGATGTGGTGGTTCACTCCTTTGAAGGAAGCACCCTAACCCATCTACCAGTATATATGCGATTCAAGATTAGTCTCGAGTCATGTTGGACTTGTGGTTGGCAGTCGGGTAAGTGTAATCTATGGAAGGAACAGAAGGACCAGTAAGACTGGTCCTCTCGTACCAGGTACATTCCATCATCTGGTGACGAAGTAATTAAGAAAGTAAGCATATCGAAAAGCACTGCGCTATGATGCTAGGTAGGAAGAAAGACTGGGACAGGGAATCCACCACCCAAGTTCTTAAAAATAATGCCATTAAATGGTACACAGGTGGTTCAAAAACCAATATAGGAGCTGCCGCTGGAGTATATGGGGCAGGTATCAAATGCTCACTATCGCTAGGCTCCCATCCGAGCGTCTTTCAGGCAGAAATACTTACAATCGGAAGATGCGTGGAAATCAACCTAGAAAGGAATTATCAGAGGTGTGATATAGCAATCCTTTCTGACACTCAAGTTGCTATTAAAGCTCTGAGCTCTCATGTTATGGAATCTAAGCTAATATGGGAGTGCACAAGAAAACTTAATGAAGTAGGCAAGAACAACAGGGTCTCCTTGGTTTGGGTTCTTGGTCACTCGGGAATTAAAGGGAATGAGGAGGCCAACACACTTGCCAAGAAAGGAGCAGGAACCCCTTTTATTGGTCCGGAATCCTACTGTAGGATAGGTAGATACATCAACAAAAGAGAATTTCAGATGAAAGAAGAAACTGAAAGAGGTATACTCTGGATATCTCTCCCAGGCATATATTACTCAAAAAGTTCCTCCGGAACTTTGACACTGTTAAAATCAAGAAGTATATGGATCTCGGTAATATCATGCTGCACCTCGTCTCTGGTCTCCTCACAGTCTGCTGTCTTAGGAAGCATATGATGGGATTAGGGCTAGCAGAAACTGACGAGTGCAGATTCTGTAGGGAGGAGGATGAAACTCCTGATCACATGATTACGGAATTCCTCGACATCTCAAATTAACTCAAGCTATGCTTTGGACAAGAAATCTGCAGGAGCGAAGACGTAGCCTCCTTGGAGCTATCCCAGATAGTGGAGTTCATTAGAACTCTGGAACTGGAAGGCGAGCCGTTGATGGGGGTGACATTCACAGGTCTGCATCGACTCCCTACGATAATATACAATACAATATATTCCTATCGAAAGTTCTAATGCTTGCTAAAAAATGGGTTCAAGCCCTGTGGACAGGAGCTTTCTGGCGCTCTAGTTCAAACAGACAAATTATATCTGGTATTGGTTTCTCAGAGTTGGGAATTATATCAATGTATTCATATGATAGAACTGCATCATAAAGGAAATTCAATTCAAATAATAGTTTATTTATCAAGATTAAATGAGCAATCATGAGAATGAGAACTGCACCACATTTTCAAATTTTTTTTTTTTGACACTTTGCGGTAATATGGTCAATACAAAACTTCACATGCGTATTAAGGTCATGATTCTACAATTTGGTGCTAAATTTCAGATAGATCGAGTGATCGGTTTCGGAAATATTCATAAAAAATATTTTTACTAAAATCAGCCATCACTCCGAAACCCCTTGATGGTTTTCGCCCATTAACGAACTTGTCCGAGATATTTACGCTCCAAAACCACCTTGCAATTTTCAATCCGCTAACTCCTTTCGTTCGAGAGTTATCGTGCCTACGGCCGGTCGGCCGGCCGGACAGAATCGATTTCACACTCGGATTCTTGATCAGTGAGTCGAACCAAATCATTTGAGACCATTTACAGCCAAAAATTCCAAAATTACAGACACTTGGGCAAATTGATAAGCACTCTGTTCCGAGGAACTAGAGCGCCAAAAAAACAAGTTTCGTATGACAATTGCCCAAAACAGGTTTAAAGTACCTACAAATAGTAGGTATTCCATAAAACATGTATAAAAGAAGATAAGTAATAATAAATTACCTTGTAATCGATCAAAAATTTCCTGATCTACGTTCACCAAATTTATTCCTCTCTCGAACTACAGAATTATGCTTTCAATATTTACGTAATATTTTCAAACATTTTCGGGTGAGGTCCCCGTTGCATCGCTAAAATACGAGTATTTCAACCCCAATATTCTTGAAGTTACAATATTCCCTTCTGTCAAGTTGACTTTATGACAATTTATACATAGAATATACATAGAATAATTATATCAATCTGTGAAATACGATTTACATTGAAATTTTGAAAAATCATATCTCCGAAAGTATTAGCTTGTTAGAGTTAAAAATGATATGAATGGATTCTTATGATAAAACTGCTTATTAAAAAAGATTTAATTTGGAATTCGTTTTGTAAAAAAAAAATTTTTTTTTATTATTCCGAAACCTTCTGTCCGACTTTGCCCAGTAACGAACTTAGCCGAGATATTCATCCCCCAAACCTACTCTGAAAATTTCAACTCTCTAGCTCATTTCGTTCGAGAGTTATCGTGCCTACGGCCGGCCGGCCGGCCTGACCGGCCGGACAGAATGAATTTCGACCACGGATTCTTGATCAGTGAGTCGAACCAAATCGTTTAAGACCATTTTCATCGAAATATTCGAAAATTACAGACATTTGGGCAAATTGATAAGCACTCAGTTCCGAGGAACTAGAGCGCCAAAAATCACCCCATATATCATAATAAACTTTCGAGTGTGCCCGTTTAAAATTTCATTCCGACTGATCTAATCATAGATACCAATGTGTTTAGATGTTACAATGAGAAACCGATATCATTCAATGAGTGGGAGCACTGAAGCTCCATACATCATTTTCCTCATGATTTTTTAGTTTATAATTTACTTAATTCTCTTCAGCTGTATGCCGATTCAACAATCATACCTGGAGATGAACACAATACCTCAAAAGCTATCGAAAATAGAAACCCTACGTCTTGCTGCTAATTACATAAAAGTTCTGAGCGACATATTGGAGAAAAATAAGCCAATGGAATCTGAGATGTACATCAAAATATTGTCGAAGAATCTAAGTCAATCCACAGCGAATCTGATTGCGAGTTCAGTCTTAAGACATTCTGCCACCAACTACTGGGAGGATAAGAATAAAATCTACTGCTCAAGTGTTAACGCTATGAATTATAACAAAACGAGTAACCAATGGATGCAACCCTGCAATGCGTACAGTTGGTCGCACTATGGATTGTGTCCTGAACATTTCTGGTGTTGCTCAGATGAAGAGGGCGATAATTTGAAACGTTGGAATAGTGATATTGAGATTTGCAGTGATGGATTATACTATTCTCGATATAATTGCTGATGTGATGATAATTTCTTCTTGGAATTTTATTTTGGTTGTAAAACTGTAGAATTAAAATGTATAAGTCAATTTCCACCACAGGTTATTGAAAATGTTGTAAATATCTTTCTCTATTTCAGTATCGTAATGAGTTCATTCCAGCACTAAAAACAGTGCTGGAATGAACTCATTCCCGCATTGTTTCTAGTTATATTTTTCGTTTTGTGGTAGTCAGCACTGACATTCGATCCTATAAAATTTCAACACATGTCAATTGACAATACAATATAATCTGGATATAGTGAAATAATTGTTGAGGAGAAGCTTTATTTTCATTAAAAAATATGGTACTAGAGATTTCCTTCTTGCTAATTTTGAATCATTCATGATATTAGGAAACTGTTAAATCTGATCTCCATGCTCTACGTACAATTCAAATTCCGTGATCTGTCAACTTTCGTAACAGTAGCACCAACTGCCAAGATACAATACAAAAGTCACTAGGATGTATAATCCGAATTTTTCATTAAATTTCAACAGTATTTTACAAAACTTGCCTGAAATAGAGAAAATATCGTCTAATACTCATGCAGAAGGCAATTCCAACACTCATGCGTTCGAAAACTCGCTCCTTCGTCGCTCGTTTTCGAATTTCGCATTCGTGTTTCAATAGGAGCCCATTCTGCAACTTGTTTTAGAATATACTATACTAAGATTGTATTTACTTTAACATATTTGAAGGTTTTATTATATTATATTATATTATATGAGTTGTGCCGTGCAAACGAAACCCCTACAGCCACTGCGACCAATCGGTCTATTGTAGCACATCTTAATCTGTATTTCACCTATAACCTCAAGCCTTTTGATAAGGAAGATGTGTCTGGTGGTTCAGAACTTGTCCAGTTCCCTCGGTCTCAGTTTCTGGACTCCTAGTTCCTCAAATCTGATTCTGTCCCCAGTGGGGTAGTCACACATGATGTGTTCGATAGACTCGTCGTCCTCCAGGCATAGTCAGTCTGCACTCAGAGTCCGCAGTCGACCCCAGCGTACTAATTTAGGTGTTTCCTGACAGTGACACGTGTGTACAGCAGTTATGATTCTCAGGTCTAATCTAGAGAACCTGGGCCATTGCCTGGCTCTTTCAGCTGATGGGCCAATAAAAGTTGGTCTTGAGAGAGATGCCACAAGCCGGTTCAGGGGTGATTACTTGTCAAAAAATAGGGTTTGTCTTTGATATAAACTTTTCTTTTTTGAGCCTCCCCTGCTTAGTTAAAGCCCCCTTAAGATGGCACCCGAAAAGCAATTTTCAATTTTTTTCTTAAAAACCAAGAAAAACTGACAAGAACAAATTTGAGCAGAGATTTTATGCGAGCGAGAAAGCACTCAAGAACATTTTTGGTGGTGTTCCTCTATGATTTCACGGGGTAGAAAAAGCCACCCCTGAACCACAAGTAACTTTTTTCCATATTCATATTTTACAATAACAAAATTAATTTTGGATAGCTTGTTCCATTGTTAACAAATAAGGCCTCATATTATTTCTTGCTAATGTTCACGGTTTTTGAGAAAAAAAATTATTTATCAACAGATAATACGTCTGTCGTAGAGGCTGGAATTATTTTCGACCTTAAATTTTTTTTTTTGACAAGGACATCACCCCCTAAATTTTTCCGCAAACTATTCATATACATCCTGTATATTTGAAGGTATAGTCCGTCTCAAGTTATTTGGTCTTTTGGCTTTACCTCAATAAATGAAAATGATGCCATAAATACCTAGCTGAACAGTCGGTGGTGGTCTTGACTTTGAATTTAGTGACAAGAAGGTACCACTTTTGGTGATCTTTATTTGTCTTTGAACTTTAATGGTAATCTAATAGTGAAAAGCAATATGTATGCGACATCTTCGCCGAACAGATGGGACATTCAGTTTTCCGACTTCCTCCGAATCATTGTATGTATATTCAACCCCATTGATCCTATGTGGCAACAAGTTGAATCAGAGTTGAGAGCAGAGCTCCTACCCTTTGAATGTGGTAAAATTAATTGAAACTGCCATAAATAATAGGTATATCGGCTGAAAACTGCAAAATTCAAGTGCAGCATATTATAATATATTATTATAATATTGAGTCGAAAATTATAATAAAGAGTGAGTCATTAAGTGGAATATTAATTTCAAACATAGATTTCTCTCCTCAAATGAAATACCTTTTCCATTTACAATTTTTCCAGATTCGGCTCAGATATAACGTTATAAGCGTTTAAAGATTTAACAAAGTGCTAATCCACACCTGCACTTTATTTAACTGTTGAACACAGAAACACTTGCTGCATTCAATATTGTATAATTACATATCTAAAAGCTTCACCATCTGATGCTCGATATTCAATGAAATTATTTAAGAAAACTTATTTACTCACTCTTATGAAATGTTATTTTTCACTTGAAAAAAATATTTGCTCCAGAAAGTGACCCTTACACCCCCAACCCCCCCCCCCCCAAATTAATTCCTGGCTACGCCCTTGGAAGAAAATGTTCCATTTTTCCTGAATATTAAAACACCGACTTAATCAAATATCCACTATAATCCAATTGCATTGCCTATTCTCACATTCCTTGAATATTCTAATTCGCATCATATAAATGAATACAATGATGTCATAGTATAATTCCAACAACATTATAAACAACAACAATTACAAACTCTATCAGTCAATGACCGAACTTATACATAGCATAACGAAGATACGTTTAAATCACAACTTACCATATTCTCTGTCAAATTTAACAAACCAATTAACGGAATTCGGTTTTCTGAAAGCTTTTCCATGGTATCAAAGTTCTGAGATAAAAAAAAAATTGATCTAACCGTCGATTACCCACTCGAGGAAGACAATCTGACAACATCGGATTTACTCTAATTCAACCGAGGCACATTATAATAATATTATTATACTGTGACAGAGGCAAGCACATAGATACTAAATACTGTGGGCAGACACAGATATGTAAAAATTATTGGGATATTAGGTTATGAAATGAACGGATTAGCAGACATGGTGTAAGAATATTCCTCCACCATGTTAGCAGAGACCAATGTTGAATAATCCACACTTCACAGTAGTGATAGCTTTCCCTTAAAGCGATATTTTCTTTTCCTGGATATAGGGTTATATTCTATTGTATCAAGTATTTCTATCCCGAAGCATCCGTTTGTTTATGTTTACATAATTTTGTAGTTATAAAACTATACGTCAACATTAATTGGGTTGAATAGGTGGAATGTTCCGAAAGAAAGCTTAAGCTCAAAATGGCCGTAACTCTGGAACCACTCGGCGGATTTCGTCCATTAACGATTAGATATTTACGCTCCAAACCTACCCTGTCCATTTCAACTCTCTAACGCATTTCGTTCGAGAACGAACGCACAAAAAAAACAGTTAAAAATATTGTAATAAAGATACACAGGCCATACTTGCTCGGCCCAGATAATATACGTATATATTTATTTTTAGAAGTTTACAATGCTATGGCAAAACAGTAAATTGTTTCAAATTAGACTCCAAACACCGGTCACCACCAATGCATCAAAAACTTATACCTTCCGTAATCCTTCTTTTCATCTCGACTTTCCTCAATTTCCCGGTCGGAGTCTTTAACATTTCATTTACAAAAATAATGCCGGCTCGTAGTTTGTACCAATCAGATACTACGCTATCATTTACGAATGAAACCATCTCTTCTTCTGTTACTGCTTCTTTACGATCTTCTCGTAGAACTACTATGCCCATGGGGTGTTCGTTGTCTCTAAGGTGTGGCATTCCAAGAACGCAACACTCGTGTACTGCCGGGTGTTGTCTTAGAATATTTTCGATAGCCTGGAAAAAAAGTGGGATAACTGCGATATTAATATAGTATATTAATAAGCAGGTGGAGCCAGGTAGCTTAGTTTCATGTTTTATGATTGTCACTTGGACTTTCATTCATCACTCAGTCCGCCGTATTCACAAAGCATTCAATCTCCGTTAAGTCCTAACTGAGGTCCTCAGTTAAGAGTAAATTCGAATCGCAACCTCAGTTAACGTGAAACAGGCCTGTTTCACCCCCGTTAAATACGTTAATTGAGGTTACGATTCTAATTTATCCTTAGCTGAGGAGGTTTCTCAATTGCGAGTCAACTCGAGGTTGCGGGTTGCGGGTAACCCGAGTATTACGCGTTCATGAATATCGCTAAAAAATACATGCGCAACTCGCAACCTCGAGTTAACTCGCAATTGAGAAGCCGGCCCTCAGTTAAGGATAAATTTGAATCGCAACCTGAGTTGACGTGAAATCAACGTGAAACAGGCCTATTTCACCACCTTTAAATACGTTAACTGAGGTTGCGATTCATATTTATTCTTAACTGAGGACCTCAGTAAGGACTTAACGGAGATTGACCGACGTATTCACAAAGCATTCAATCTCGGTTACGTCCTAGCTGAGGTCCTCAGTTAAGGATAAATTTGAATCGCAACCTCAGTTAACGTGAAACAGGCCTGTTTCAACCCCGTTAAATACGTTAATTGAGGTTGCGATTCTAATTTATCCTTAGCTGAGGACCTCAGTTAAGACTTAACGGAGATGGAATGCTTTGTGAATACGGCGGTGTGAATGTTTTGTGAATACGGCGTAAACTGCCATAAACTTCAAATGGTAGTACTGAAATGTAGAGATATTAATGCCGGGGTGATGCAGAGAGAATTTAGGTCTTGGCACTTCGTTCTTGGAACACTAACAACGAGCTCTTCTATTGGTTGTACCGATCGGTACCACCAAAAGGAAAACTCGGGTGAGGACATTGAGGTCAGTGGATTGGGCGAACCGGATATCTAGTTAGACTGTAGTGGCCACCATTCACTGTTGGGTCAAAAATTAACAGTGCTGTACCTAAGCTGGCGTTAGGATACAGTAACAAAGCCTACATAGAACACAACTGAACCTTCTAGCTCACACAAGCTCTAAGGTGCTTGTGAGGGGTCTCCTTAGGAAAGACCTAGGAGGATCAGTATAAGCATAATCATGTCATTAGCAAGCGTGCCAATGCAGATTGGCTTCACTATGAAAGAAGTAAAAAAGATAAAAAACACTAACGTGAGGACAATTTGCTTTAAGCTCCTAGGAGTTTGTGCGGGTTAGGAGAGTCAGTTGTGTTCTGTGTAGGCCTTGTTACTGTATCCTTACACCAGCTTAGACACAGCACTGTTAATTTCTGACCTAACAGTAAATGTTGGCTACTACCGTCTGGGGATATCTCCGGTTCGCTCAATCCATTGAACTTGAAGCATTCACCATTCAATTCAAATTGGCAAACGCGATCAAGCGCGTCCAAAAAAATATATACAGGTGACTCCAAATTAGACGGGAACCTTGGAGGAGGGGTTAGCAAGGGCGTAGCCAAGGGCTGGGGGGTGGTTGGGTTAGGTTAGGTTAGGTTGTTGTGGGATGTACAAATATCAACAAACGACAGCAAATGAGTCATAGTAACACCTCCTCCAAGGTTTAGGTCTAATTTGGAATTACCCTGTATATTATCATTGTATATTTCTATAGGTATACAATGATATTATATTGCAAAAATGCAACACTATCCATTTCTTGATGCATTAGCGTTGTTGGTGGATTAATTTGGTAATATGGAGCAATTATTTTTCATGAAGAAACGTAATATTACACATTTACATTTAAGGTCAGTTAAACTGTGGTCGAAACCTAATATGTTGCCTGGCAACATATTAGGTTTCGACCATAGTTTAACTGACATTTAGATTACTTACGTATACTGTAACCAGTCTTAACCCTTAAATGCATCATGGCAACAGTTGCCATGATGCATTTAAGGGTTAAGACTGGTTACAGTATACGTAAGTAATCTAAATGGGACTTGAATCTAGCATCAAACTTACCGAGGGCGTAATATTGTGAACTGTATAAAGCAGAACATCTTTGATCCTATCGACAATATAGATGTAGCCATTTACATCAAAATAAGCAATATCTCCAGTCTTGAACCATCCATCAGAGTCGAAAACAGAACTAGAATCCATTTTGAAATAACCATTCATTATGTATTTATTTTTCACCACGAGTTCCCCTTGCTCCTCAGGTCCGCAAGTCTTTCCTGTTTCTATATCTTTCACCTAGAAGAAAACGCTGCGTATTTTAGACAAATGTTTAATATTTTACATTGAAAATATACCGATGCTCTGTATTTGTATCTACTATTTTATTCTCACATATTAAAAATAATACAGGGTGAGTCTTTAAGTTGAAAATTAATATGAACCATTGATTCCTTTCATTAAATAAAATACCAATACTAGTCTAGTCAACAAGTGCTATTTGGACCAACTTTTTTCAGCAGTCTCCGAAAATTATGTATGAGGTGTCATTCGATTCGGAATGGCATCTAGATGATTTTTGAAAAAAATGAAGTTCCGCTTGCAAAAATTGTAAAATTAACTAAAAAAAAAGGGGTGTTTAGTTTTTTTGTAAATATCTCAAAAAATAATAAAGATTTTTCAAATCTGAAAAAAGATTCAAAAAGAGGAGGAAATTTCCTAAAAAAAAGTCTCGACTCCCGAAACTGTACGATAAATATTTATAATTTTTCCAGGGGGATGAAAATACGGCCGAAAACGGGTACTCTCGCTTGGAGAAGCCACGTCCACTTCGGGCACTTCAACAATAAACATTTTTTAAACATAGTAAATATGAAAAAAAAAATTGAAAAAATTCAGGCAGTAACTGAATAGATGAATGAATAATAATCCGCTTGAACAAAATTTTTATAATAATTTTTCATTTAGTTATTCAATAGTTAATTAATAACTTTTTTCTGCTTGCACATTAACATTGCAAGTGTGATAATTGCTAAACTATAAGTTTTAGATTTTTTTCCTCTCTTGGAGCAATTCTCCAAAGGCTTAAGACTAGAATCCCGTTGGGAAAATTAAAAAATGTTTATTTTTCAATTTTTTATTAATAATTTTCGATGTTGCAAAATTAAAAACTTAAAATAATCATCGAACAAAATTTTTTTTTTTGATGTTATTAACGATCCGTTTTTATGTTATTAGAAACTGCATAGAAATAATTTTTTCAAATTTTTATCTCTAATTGTTTAAAAAATTATTATAAACAAATGCGTTGTTTATAAGATAATTGAAAATTTTTTTTTAGAATTTCAATCTTTGATACAAATAATGATTTTTAAAAGAAAAATTGTTCCTTAAAAAAAATTTTTTATTGCTTAAAAACGCATTTGTTAATTAACAATTATTTTCTCCCACTTCTAATTAATATTAAGGAACGATATTTTTTTTTAAAAATCATTATTCATTTTTCTTTTCGATATAAAAAAAATTTTCACTTTATTTATTTTTTCATTGTTTATGCAATAAACAATTTGTTATAAACAAATAAATTTTTACCTTTTATTTTTTAACGGATCGTTAATAATATTAAAAAAAAAAGATTTTGTTCGATGATTAATTTAAGTTTTTAATTTTGCAACAACGAAAATTATTAATAAAAAATTGAAAAATAAACATTTTTTAATTTTCCCAACGTTTGAAAAATGTTTATTGTTGAAGTGCCCGAAGTGGACGTGGCTTCTCCAAGCCAGAGTACCCGTTTTCGGCCGTATCTTCATCCCCCTGGAAAAATTATAAATATTTATCGTACAGTTTCAGGAGTCAAGACTTTTTTTAGGAAATTTCCTCCTCTTTTTGAATCTTTTTTCAGATTTGAAAAATCTTTATTAGTTTTTGAGATATTTACAAAAATCTAAAACCCCCTTTTTTTTTTTAGTTAATTGTTGATAACTTCTACAATTTTTGCAAGCGGAACTTCATTTTTTTCAAAAATCATCTAGATGCCATTCCGAATCGAATGACACCTCATACATAATTTTCGGAGACTGCTGAAAAAAGTTGTCCAAATAGCACTTGTTGACTAGTCTATACCATTTTTACGAAATTCAGCTCAGGTAAAAACATACAGGCTGTTGTAAGGAAAATCAGTTTCCCTTTTGTAGATTTGACATGGTAATTCAGAATGAAATTAATTTTTGTGTGAAGTTTTCTATAACTTTGGCACATAATCTGCAATTAATAGTATTGTCCTACTTCCACTGGTTGCCTAGTTAGGGTAGCGTAGAGAAAGCAGATATAGTTTAGCTTAAGTTATTATAAGAGTCTGCAATCATTTTAGGAAATTAAATTATTCTTCTTCATTTCTCCTAAAACGTACCGTTTTCGAGATAAATCCAGAAATTTCACTACATTTATATCTCGATCATACGATTATTGGGAAGAGATGATGCTTGCGTTATGCACGACGCGTGCCTTGAAAACGTTCATTATTCTTTAAAAAAAAATGGTTCAAGACCTGTGGACAGGAGCTTTGGCGCTCTTGTTCAATCTTTGACAAATCATATCTCCGATATAATTGGTCTCTGGGAATGATATAAATGGGTTCTTACGATAGAACTGCATCATGAAAGAAATTAAATTCAAACAGACCGATTCTCCCCAATAACGAACTTATCCGTGATATTCATTCCTCAAATCTACTCTGAAAATTATCTTATATCAATTAAAACTTAGACAACATTAAATCAACAAGTCCAGTGCGTTCCTGCCAATCGGGTCCTTCATAAATGGCTTCGTATAATAAATATACTTATGCATATATTTCACAAGTCAAATAGACCCCAGGGGGTTCATTGATTTGCCGAGAAAGCAAGAGCAGACGCGTTACTGGCTTCTTGGCCTTCATCAGTACTCTGTAGCTTCTCAACAAATTCAACTAAACTGACCCGGGTTAAGCCTCTCAGAGCCGGCTTGGTCGATCATACCTAATCGCCCACGCCACCTATGAGACAAAACACGGAAATCAGCCTCTCCCCACCAGTGAATATTTGAAGCGTGAAATCATATGCCACCATTCACTCGATATTAATCGAGAAACGAGTTCCGCAGAGCTCAGAGAGTCCGCCGTATTCACAAAGCATTCAATCTCCGTTAAGTCCTAACTGAGGTCCTCAGTTAAGGATAAATAAGAATCCCAACGTGAGTTAACGTGAAAATTAACGTGAAACAGGCCTGTTTCACCACCATTAAATACTTTAACTGAGGTTGCGATTCATATTTATCCTTAACTGAGGACCTCAGTTAGGACTTGAGCCGGAGACGGAGATTGAATGCTTTGTGAATACGGCGGAGTATATTCCCAATGGCCATGAACGCTGTTTAGCGTGAACCCCCTGGGGCCTATTTGACTTGTGAAATATATGCATAAGTATATTTATTATACGAAGCCATTTATGAAGGACCCGATTGGCAGGAACGCTCTGGACTTGTTGATTTATCAACAACGGTATCGCCATTTTTCATTATTATTAGACAACATTGCCGTTTTGTTTTTACTGGAGATATTCTGAACCCAATTTGATTATGTATCTTACCAAAGAATATATTTCCATCATCATATGGATCAAAAGTACGATAGCTGAGGTTATTTCATTGGTCATTTTGCATTCAATCATACTTTGTTTTATAGAACAGGAAGGGTATTTCATATCAAGAATAACGAACCAGAAATAATTTTGAAATTTATCTCTCATAGGAAAATAGGATGAAATGTAAGAACACAGATCATATAATAATTCATAGATAGAAAAATTAAGTACAGCATTCTGTGAAAATATAGAAGTACAATTCATTATTGAAATTTCGAAAAATCATTTCTCCGAAAGTATTAGCATGTTAGAGTTGAAAATGATATCAATAGATTTGTATAATTAAACTGCATCTTAAAAAAAATTGAATTTGAAATTTGTAATGTAAAACAAAATTTTTTTTCGTTGCTCTGAAACCATGTGGCCAATTTGTCCCAATAACGAACTCAAGCAAGATATTTATCTCCCAAACCTATTCTGAAAGTTTCAAATGCCTAGCTCATTATGTTCGAGAATTATTGTAGAAACAAAATTTAAAAATTTTTCAAATTTTTTTTGACACTTTACGGCAACCCGATCAATACAAAACTTCGCATGCATATAAAGGTCATTATTCTACAATTTGATGCTAAATTTCAGATAGAGGAAATATTCATAAAAAATATTTTCACTAAAAATGGCCATAACTCCGAAACCACTCGATGCCCGTTAACGATTTTACCCGTTAACGAACTGGTCCGATATATTTACGCTCCAAACCTACCCCGCAAATTTCAATCTTCTAACTCCTTCCGTTCGAGAGTTATCGTGTTAACGGACGGCTGGCCGGACATAATCGATTTCGACCACGGATTCTTGATCAGTGTGTCTAACCAAATCAAAAAAAAACTCAAAAATTCGAAAATTACAGACATTTGGGCAAACTGGTGCCAAGGAACAAGAGCACCAAAAATGAAAACCATTCATGCAGAAGTTTGCTTATGTTCAATGAATTCTCAATGGAAGTAGGTGATATTTTATCGCGAAAAAGAACTAACCTAAAACACTCATCATACCTTCATCATATAACCATAAACTGGACGACCACAACTATTCAAATGTTTCTCTTGATATTCCACTTCTTCTGGATTATTATTGTCGAATAATGTTAAATATCCGGTATTTTCAGTCTGGCCATAGATTTGAGTGACTTTTGTATTGGGAAAACACCTTCTCAAATCTCTCATATGACTGTTGGTGACCAAACCACCTCCTGTTCCAAAAGTAGTGACGTTCATTATGGGATTTTTTGAAAAACCGTAAATACAGAGTTCATTCGCTTGTCCTGGTGGTAGAACAACGCTGTCTGGCTGAAACGAATTATAACCATTGACATAGAAATTGCAACAGAAAGAAGATATAGGTATTTTTGACTAAACTTGGCAGAAATGTTTAACAAGCTACTGAAAATTAGAAATTTGCAACGTGATAATTACCCGTTTACAGTTTCGCCTGTAACGTTGAAAGTAAAGGGTCTTATAAATTATTGTAACATCGTAGTTGGTTCTGAAACCCCCTCATTTTGCCGCTTTATATGCATGCTGTTCACATTTGCATTTACAGTAGGGCTTCACACGAGACGAGAGTAGGCGAGAGTATAAAAATCTCGTCTCGCTCTCGCCAATTCCCCAAAAATTATGTCTCGTTTAAGTCTCGTCTCGTCTCGCTTAATTCTGAATAACGATAATAAATATTATAATATATAAACGAAATGGTATACAATAATCGAATAATTTCGTAAAGCTATATTTATTACGCTCTTATACAAAAATATTTGTACATGTACATTATTTTTAATTTTAAACACTGATAATTTCAACTTTTAAATTACTCGATGACCAAGAATTCAAACATAATCACGCTTGCATCTCATAATTTTTCAATGATGTACATGTTTTTGCCATGATCATACCGGCTGTGGAAAATAATCTTTCAACAGGTACGGATGTAGCCATTAATAAATCATCGGCCATCTTGGAAAGTGTAGGAAAAACTTTCCCATCACTCTTCACCACTGTAAAATATTTTGATTCCTTTTGCTCTTTCTAACAGCAAATATTCTTCAAACTCAGCCTTCCAATATTTCGAAAGTTTTGTTGATGTTTTAAATAGGCTATCGATGTCGATACATTTTTTGATAGAATTGAACAATTTGGTATAGTTTTCAAAGAATACCTTCCCAGTGGGTAGGTCATTGAGGGTGTTCTTGGCGTATTCCTCATAACACTTTTCGAAACATTGAATAGCTTCATTTCTTTGTTCGACATTTGTTCGAATTTTCCCTCAAAAGTAGTTTCATTCTGGTGCAAAGTTGCTCCTATTCGTATTTTAGCCATTAAAATCTTTCAATATCATGTTCAAGTCACATCCGAGAATCCCAAGAATGCAAATCTTGCTGCAAATTGCCAATTTATAACTAGATTTTTTATTGAAATAGAATTTTGTCAAAAATATCCATCGTTCTATTTCAACGCCAGTAAATTACTTTCTATGATCACAGATTTGTGAAAATTGGAACTATTGTCGAAAAACTAAATTCGAACAAAAACTTTTATGACATTCTAATACTGTCTAGTCACCAAAATAAATTCCGTTCGACAATTAATCAATTTTTAAAAGAGTCATAAGCAAAAAAGGCAAAATTTTTTTCACGGTTTTTCAACCTGAATTTTTGCACATTAATGCAAATTGTAATTACAAACATATTTACTTAGAGCGTTTCATGCAAAAAGTTCGAATTTTCGAGATATATTGACATTTTTGTTAGAAAATGGGGATTTTTGCTCAAACCGGAAGTCGCAGTTACATTATTTTTTATCAATTTTGATGCACCAACATTTTGTAAAAAATAAAATTCGGAAATATTTATATAAAAGAAAAGTCCCACTTGGTGCGGAGTTGGAGGAACTTTACAGTTAATGTGGTTTGTCCAACAAATAAATGAATTACTTTAATTAAATTAAATTTGGGTGAAATGATAGGTTATGGTTCCACAGTATGAGCACGCAATAAAAAAAACATTTATTTCCCAAACCTACTCTGAAAATTTCAACTGTCTAGCTCTAGCTCATTCCGTTCGAGAGTTATCGTGTTAACGGCCGGACGGATGGATGGACAGCCGGACAGAATCGATTTTGACCATGGATTCTTGATCAGTGAGTCGAACCAAATCGTTTAAGACCATTTTCAGCCAAAAATTCGAAAATTAAAGACATTTGGGCAAATTGATAAGCACTCTGTTCCGAGGAACAAGAGCGCCAAAAATCAACTAACCTTATATCTTTCCAATGCATCCCAAGCAACTTTTGCTTCAAAAGAAATGCCTATTACCACACGACCTCCACAGAAGATTGGAACCAGGTTGCACAGAAAACCCGATATCCAATAGAGTGGCGAATAATGAAGCATTGACGAATTGTTTTCCTTGCTGAATTCTTCAGAGAAATTGCTGAATGTCACGGTTCCTTTACAGTGGAATTTACTGCACGATATATACAATTGACCAAGAAGAGAATAATGATTCACGCATACTCCTTTAGGTCTTCCAGTGGTGCCGCTGCTGAGAAATATAATAGCAGTTTCTTTGATATCTCGAACAAATGATGGACGGTAACTTTTCTCTTCATCTACCGGATTGAATAAAACATTTATATTCGTGTATTTTCTGGAATTAATTCCTAAAGAAATCAACTCGCATTTGACACTTGACCGTTCGAATGATTCTTCTATTTTTGAAATAACGTCTTCTGCTACGAATAGGATTTTCGGTTGAAGTAGATTCAGCAGGTAAATAATGTCGTCTACAGGTAATGAAGGTTCCATTGCGGCAAATTGAACATCCATGAATTTTGAAGCGATGAAAGGTACTAACGAATTGATACTGTTCCCACTACACAAGAGTATAATATCATCCTTCTGCAATTTTTTTTTAGCGAGAAATATGGCGGTCCTTACACTCCTCTCAAGTAGATCTTGATATGACAGCGTTTCGCCTGTTTCTATGATGTGCTGAAAGGAAGAAATGACCAGAATCAGTGTCGATTACGGAAAGAAGTTAAAAGGGGCAAAGCCAGGCGAATATTTTTGTCATCGTAGTTGTATCTGAAACCCTCACATTTTGCCGCCTCATATGCACGCTGCTCACATTTGCAATTCCAGCCACAAAATTTATAATATATGCATAACCTCACTTTCTCCTTTGTTTACATCGGCAATGATAAATAATGACTGATGAGTTCCAAAATGATTGTCACTGGAAGATTACTTTTCGTCCCGTCCCAATTTTATTTATTATACAAAATAAATTGATTTAATAGTTGATATAGTTCGCATTAAGTTTGTAGAAAGTGAAATTTTCAAATAAATGAATTTTTGGATTTACGTTTTTAATACACATGATTTTGGGTACATAATTGCTAAGCCTAAATCTAAATCCTTCTCTGGGTTTACAACAGGCCTTGTGATGATCGAGTAGGGTAGTTTGATTGAAAGAATGATTAATGATAAATGGCATTCTACTTCGTTTTAAGGAGTTTTCTTTCAGAAAATGTCAGGCTGATGGAATCGAGAGTGAATTATTCATTAGTTGGGATTCTATTCTCCTAAGTAATTTTCAAGAGATACATATCATAATTAGCTATTGAACAGATATGAATAATATGTTCCCTTGTGTTTGAATGTGGAAGAATTTTTGAAATCCTATTTAAATTCTATTTAGAATTTTTGACATGTAAGTACTGATAATTGAATGCATATTGTTGAACTAAATTTAATGTTCGGATATAGGTAATCTCTAATATATGAAATTTCCATGTCACAATGTAAGTTACCGTACTCCTCCGAAACGGCTTTACCGATTTTTACCAAATTTAATATGCGTATTCAGTAGGTCGGAGAATCGGCTACTATCTATTTTTCATACCCCTAAGTGATAAGGGTTGTTCACTCTTGAATTTTTTTTCAATTTTTGGACGAAATTTTTTGTTTTTATTTTTTTATAATGTGGCATTACAAAATACATACAAGCCTAAATTTCCACCCTTCTATCACCAACCCCTATTTTTTGATAGTCATTTTAGTAATTAATCATTTTTCATCCCGCTCGATAACTGATCAATTATCACTTGGTAAGTTATCCCAGAGAAAGAGCTAATTAAAACCAAGTCTCCGTGAATGTGAACGTGAATTTCACTCTATTTCGATTAAAATTTCCCTGAGCTTATGGCAAAGCTAAAATTTTTGTACAAAAAAAATATTTATTTTTATTAGTATCAAGGCAGTTTATTCCTGCTATACTTAGTGCTAGATTTTTTTTTAAATTTCCGCGTTTTTCTGGTTCAACACTCATTTGCCAGACTATACTGGTGTCACGTCCCAGTAAACGTCACCTTTTCTCACTTTTCTTAACCAGATACGTTTGAGTGGGTAGTTCGTATTCGCAATTGAACCCGGTAGGTGGCGCCGCAATCGGGTTCTAGGTATTTTTTAGAATTACGTGTTTGAGTGGGTCCCTGGATAACTTGGAAATTCAATTGTCCCGTTAGGAGTCGCCGCAATCGGGTTCTAGGTTTTATTTTTCTAGATTTTTCGCATTTGGAAATAAAATTGCAACCGCAATAACCGATTTGGGGCAGGCATGGGTCAGCTAGTAAATATACAGGGTGAGTCTTTGACCACTGCATTAATTTTAACCAAAGATTCCTCTCAATAAATGAAACACTTTTTTCATTTACCATTTTTCCAGATTCGGCTCAGGTAAAAAGTTACAAGCGTTTAAAGATTTCACGATGTGCTAATACACTCCCGCATATAAATTAGCTATGACATTGTTGGCGGACGAGAATAAGGCATGGTAACGTGGTTTACAGCTTGATTCGGGATTCCAACGCTCAGGGACGGATCCATAAAAGTAGTGAAATTTCTGGAGTTTTCCATTTTAAAACATTCAATGAAGAATATCTCGAAAACGGTGCGTTTAAGGAGAAATGATGAAGAATAATATAATGTTCTAAAACGATGGAGTATTCTTGAAATGACTCAAAAAAAACTTTATATGCTTTCTTTATGCTAATTTCGTTTAGTTTTATGAATCCACGAGTCCATAACTAGAAAACCAGTAGAAGTAGAAAATAACTAATATTCGGAAAATATGTATCATAGTTATAGGAAACTTTACGCCAACATTCATTTTATTCGAAAAAAGGATGTCGAAGCTACAAAATAAAAACTGTTTTTTTTCAAAATTTCAACAGCCTGTATCTTTTTACCTGAGCTGAATTTGGAAAAATGTTAAATGAAAAGTGTTTCAAATGATGAGAGGAATCTTTGGTTAAAATTAATGCAGTGGTCAAAGACTCACCCTGTATAAATACAAATGGACAGAATACAATAAATAACTGTAAGATAACTCCCAGTTTGGGAGTTTGGTCATTTGTGGGAATTCCATTATTCTCAAGGCATTTATAAATTCTTTTTCGTTTGTTGTCATATATTATTTTCAACATTTGTGGGCCAATATTTTGGCAGCATATTGCTATTGATGATTGGAGGTCCTCAATATTATCGTATTGTCTTTTGAAATTCTCATCATCCATATATACAGAGATGCTAAAATCCAGGGGAGCCAAGTCTAGTAGAGCGCGTTGGAATGGAAGGCAGGAGTCCTGGACTTATTATACGGTTGTCATAAAACTCCTGCAAATAACTTAGATTTGCAAAAGTAGTTTGGCAGTTGCCCCATCTTGTTGAAAATATCCCAACTGTATTTATTTGTCATCTAGTTCCAATAGTCAATGGAAAATAGAACATGCGCGCAAAAGCTCCTGACTTCACGTCTGTGCTTGAACCAATTTTTTTATGACCCTACCTGTACTTGATTTCCTTTATGCAAGTTCAAATTTCTGAAGATTTCAAAACCTAATCCTCCCTCAGATGGCTCAAATACGGGGTCTGGTCCCCTCAAAATATATTGCCCTGAAAAAATACACCGATTAATCCATTTTTTTCACAATTAGGCTAGAAAAATGATATAATATCAAAATTCATTAAAGGTTAGAATGATCGAATTTACCTTGGTAAATTCGATTTAGAGTGTCCAATACAGGAGAACAGACAATAGAATTCACCATGGTAAATTCGATTAAGAGTGTCCAATACAAGAGAATGAACAATAGAAAATACGCGCAAAAGCTTCTGACTTCACATCAGTGCTTGAATCAATCTTACTATTCCAATGAATCCGGTTTTTGGCGCTCTTGTTCCTCGGAACAGAGTGCTTATCAATTTGCCCAAATGTCTGTAATTTTCGAATTTTTGGCTGAAAATGGTCTTAAACGATTTGGTTCACTGATCAAGAATCCATGGCCAAAATCGATTATGTCCGGCCGTCCGGCCGTTAACACGATAACTCTCGAACGGAGTGAGCTAGACAATTGAAATGTTCAGAGTAGGTCCGAGGGATAAATATCTCGGTTGAGTTCGTTATTGGGCAAAATCGAAAAATGGTTTCGGAGGAACGAAAAAAAATTTTTTTTTACATCACAACTTTTGAATTCAATTTTTTTCAAGATGCAATTTTATCATAAGAATCCAAGGATATCATTTTCAACTTTAACAAGCTAATACTTTCGGAGATATGATTTTTCAAAATTTCAATATTACATTGTATGTAGTTCTATGTATACACTGTCTGTGTTCACTCTTCATAAACGTCATCTTATCTAGCTATTAGATGTGATGTCAATTCGTAGTTTGAAAACAAGTATCCGATTCTTGAATTTGTGAATATATACAAGACTGTTTTGAAACCTAAAATAATATTGACTGGTTGCATATTGAATAATTTACGTAAATTCGGGATGATGTTTCAGAAGATTTAGAATTGGATCAGTTCAATGATGTAGTTTATGAAGGCAATAGGAAAAAAGAACATAATGGAATCATCAAAACGAATTACTGTTCGTTGACCACTGAGGCTAATATTACATTTTACATCCTTAAGTAGTAAGACTTGTTCCTATATACAGTATTTTCATAATGTTGCTAGTTAATACATTTTGAGCTATTAAAATAATTTATTCGCAGCCTCTACCTACTCAAATATCAGGAATAAATGGATAATCTGCTATGATTGTCTCCAGCCTTGCTCTAGACATTTCGATGATACTTTCCTTAGGTATTTCGAGTTTTGAAAACTATGCACCGAGTGTAAGTTGCAACAACCCATTCCACGAGGTTGAATCATTGCAGATTGCTCATTTAATTTTGATAAATAAATTTAATGACAATTTTTGAAGCATTGTAGATTGCTCTTTTTGCGCGTATGTTCTGGGGAACATCGCGTTATAGTTTTGCCCAAATGTCTGTAACTTTCGAATTTTTTGAAAAAAATGGTCTCAAACGATTAAGTTCGACTCCCCAATGAAGAAATCGAGGTCAAATTTGATTCTGTCCGGCCGGCCGGCCGTTGCCACGATAACTTGAGAACGAAAAGAGCTAGCAACTTGAAATTTTCAGGGTAGGTGGCGCATCCCAATACGACGGACAAGTTCGTTAATGGGCATAATCGGCCCAGTGGTTTCCGAGTAATAATTTTGTTTTCAACCAATATAAATCCGATCAAATTGAAACTTGGTGGGTAGTTGTAGAATATGACCCTAAGCACGTTTGTGAAATTTTGTGCGAATCGTATGGCTAGAAAATTTTAAAAAAATTATTAAAAAATATTTTTGTTGTCACGATAACTTGCGAACGGAATGAGATAGCGGCTTGAAATTTTCAGGTTAGGATGTGCACCAGAACGCGACATTTCAGTTTGTTTATGAGCATAATGGACCAAACGGTTATAGAGTTATAGCAATCTGAAATTTTCTGAAATTTGGTGGTTTTTTGTTCCTCATTAACTCGAAAAATACTGAACCGATGGAATTCAAACATTGTTATTAGTTGTAGAATGGCAACGCGAAAATGTTTGCAAAATTTGGTGAGGATAGCATTTGTAGAAAATTTTTAATAAATCATTATCTATCTATATATCAGTAACTATTCGTTTGAAATTCATGAAATTTTGCAAAAGCCTTCATAACCTCACTCTACTGCCAAGTTTCAAGTTTTAATATGATCGGTTAAATATTGTTGGAGATTCGAGCATTCTTGTGCGAGTTCAGTAGTACCGATTTGGTGTAGCGTAAGGCTCCGAAGAAACGATCGCTCGACCCGGACTTTTGCCGTCGAGTCGAAGAAGACGAATCGATTTGTGTTTTTCCCAAATTTCGTTCTTCTAGGTTGAGCCTAAATATACTAATTCGATACAAGTTTCGGAGGTTTTGAGTCCGACGATTTTCCATTCAAAAAGTCAATCCGAGAAACGTCAGAATTAATTCGAGAGACGGGGTCGGAAATTTTCGAAAGCGAAACTGACGATTTAGGCCTTTTTGGGGCGTGAAACTTGAAGAAAATGATAGATAGCTTTTGCGCGTATGTTCTATTTTCCATTCTTCTGTATTGGACACCCTTAATCGAATTTACCATGGTAAATTATGTTGTCCATTCTCCTGTATTGGACACTTATTTTATATTTAAAACTGTTATTAGATCTTTGAAATACCATTGAATGAAGAAATTCTTGTAAGTTAACAAAATATTTTCATTTGAACAATAAAAATGCATCATTTTATTAAAATGATAGTTAGACTATCCAATTGCTTCTTTTCTTTATAATATTTTTGCTGTAAGTCAGTATAGCTTAGAAATTTTAAAGTAACGTCCTACAATATTAATTTAAATGATATTATAAATAAAAAAAAAAATTGGTTCAAGCACTGACGTGAAGTCAGAAGCTTTTGCGCGTATGTTCTATTGTCCATTCTTTCATTCGAATTTACCGTGGTAAATTCGAATTAAGTGTCCAATACAGGAGAATGGACAACTTAATTAACCATGGTAAATTCGATTAAGGGTGTCCAATACAGAAGAATGGACAATAGAACATACGCGCAAAAGCTTCTGACTTCACGTCAGTGCTTGAACCAATTTTTTTTTTTGGCACTCTTGTTTAAATGATAATTTTTGAAACATTTTTCTTAAACGTCACTTTTTCTTAATTTAATTTCTTTCATGATGCAGTTCTATCATAAGAATCCATTGATATAATTCTCAACTCTGAGAATGCAATATACTTTCGGAGATGTAATTTGTATGTTTGAACAAGAGCGCCAAAAAGCTCCTGTCCACAGGGCTTGAACCAATTTTTTATCATTTAAAGTCATGGTCTGTTCAATTTGTTATTGCATTGAATTTGATTAATAATAATGATGATATAATTTAATCTTATAATCTACTTCATGTTCAATATTTTTCAGATAATTTTTGTCATCTGATCCTAAGAACCATCATGAGCGTATATTAAGAAATTTCCAACAGTTTGGATATTAAATGATCGTGGAAAGGCCTTTTTAAAATAAATAACATAATGAACTTACTCAGCGCGGATTCGAACCCAGATTTCCTGCGCGACCGGCCGAGTCATTAATTTTTTCGCCTCCAAGGTGTTGTTACTTTTCAGATATCTACATGATTTGAAATTTCAGAAGAAGTAGATACCACTTCGAAATTTCATTTTCACAATAAATGCTAAAATACAAAGCCGATCGAGCTGAAATCCGGTACTGGATTTTCAATCGGTAGTAAAATATAAAATTTTTATCTAGTGACACGATCTTCCCGAAAAGTTGCGCATCGCCATTTTAAAACTAATTACCTAGTTTCAATCCGATTGGATCTGTATTTTTTGAGTTGTTTATGAAACAATATTTTAGATGCGTATAACTCCGAAACCGTTTGGCAGATTGTGCTAATTAACGAACTTAACAGTCGCATTCGGATGCGCAACCTATCCTGAAAATTACTAGTTAGACTAGTTACAAGTTGCTATCTCTCACCGTCCGAAAGTTATCGTGGTTATATGGTCGGACAAAATTGAATTTGACAACAGCCGGCCGGACAGAATCAAAAATGACCATAAATTCTTCATCAGTAAGTCGAAACTAATCGTTTGAAACCATTTTCGGCAAAAAATTCGGTAATTATAGACATTTGGGCAAAATTTTAGCATGCTGTTCCTTAGAACATAAGCGTAAAAGAAAATTACCATTAGCGTCTTCGTAACGAAAAACCCCGACTATGAGAAGGTTGATAGGGTCCCAGTCTAGAGGCCCTAAAGACATGTATGTTCTTCCTTCCAACAACTCAATGATCTGTTGTTTACCAACACAATTCAAGAGTTCCTATCAGCAGAATGCCCATGATCTATTGTAGCATCTTCCAGAATGAAGTAAAGGGTTTTCCAATAAGAGGTGTTATTTTGAATAGCCCGCTATTTCAGTAGATGTCACTTTTGAAGTTTTCAATTTTTGACATTTGACAAGTAGAAACTACGCCATTAATAAAAATGGAACGATACACGCTTCAAGAACGCATTGAAATTATTAAAATTCCCTATAAAAATGGTGAAAATTTGGCAGAGACGGTTCGTAAAACTCGAACATTTTTGGGTCGTCGTGAAGCACCTTGTCGGACCGCAATAAAGACATTGGTGGAAAAATTCGAGCTGTTGGGACAAGTTAGTTATGTGAAGAATAAAACCCGTGCACGTCGCTCAAGAACAGCCGAGAATATTGCTGCTGTAGCCGAAAGTGTTGAAGAAAACCCAGGTTTGTCCATTCCTCGTCGTTCTTTGGAATTAGGCATTCCACAAACGTCATTACACCGTATTTTGCATAAAGATTTGGGTCTTAAGGTTTATAAAGTTCAGTTAACACAAGAACTCAAGCCGGCCGATCATCAACAACGTCGTGTCTTTGCTGATTGGGTCGTTGACATGCATGAAAATGATCCGGAATTCCATCAAAAAATCATCTTGAGTGATGAGGCCCATTTCCACCTCGGTGGCTTCGTCAACCATCAATATTGTCGCATCTGGGGCTCGGAGAACCCAAGAGTTATTGTTGAAAAAGCTCCGGACCGTGTTAGCTCCCGAAGAAGGTGATAACAATTGGCCACCGAGATCTTGTGATTTAACAACTTGCGACTTCTTCCTTTGGGGCCACGTGTAAGAGAAGGTCTACGCCAATAGCCCAGCGTCGATTCAAGACCTCAAAGATGGAATTCGTGAGGCTATCGAGGACATAGGGCAGCCACTTTGCGATTTGGTTATGGAAAATTTCATTAAAAGGATATGGTCCTGTAAGCGTGGTCGTGGTGGTCATTTGCCTGATGTTATTTTCCACTATTAACGGCATAGCTTCTTCTTTAAAATGAAATAAACAACCGATCATTTATATTGAAAAATGGCATTTTTCTTTGAATATCAAAATAACACCTCTTATTGGAAAACCCTATCTAGACAGATGTAAGGGAATGGAAATATTTGGAATAATCAAGAAACCAGAAGTAAAATCGACCAGCAACAAGATGCTAAGTAGTAAATATTGAATAAACATTGGATATATTTCTTTTTCACGCCTATAATTAGATATTGATTAGAAAATGTTGATATCAATAGCATTATACTCTGGTTAATAAAGTCTCATTACCTGGTATAAAGTCCATGATTTAAATTATTCCAATAAGTATTTTCAGCGGCATTCACTTGATAGCACTAGAAAAATTGTTGTTGGAGAAGCCCTCTACCCGATTTCGTGAGAATATTATTTATCTCTCTTAAATATTTGCTAGTCATTCATTATCCAATTGAAATTAAATTTATGACATGAAGGCTTCAGATAAAGCAGAGGCCACACTGGTCAAACTAAGATAGTAGAGGAAAGGAACTGGAGAATCTATCATTCTATCGGGCTGGGGAAAATGTTACGTTATTTGCAGCTTAAAGCACTTAAAAGTGAGAATTCAGATTTAAATATAGGTACCCAAGAATAATGTACATTTGCCAGTTAATTTTCCTGGCTAAGTTCTGTATGAAATTATACAGTATAATACCACGAGAGCTTCAAAAATTATCGATTATTTATCACGATTGCGTGTTTGCTATAATAATAATTTGCAAGGAAAACACGCATGAGAAAAATTAATTATAATTTTTAAGCTGGATTGGTATTTTGGTGATTGTTTCAACGATGAAAACACACAAATTTGGAATACATACTAAATGATATGGAAATGCCAAAAAAGTCCAGAATATTATGGAAAGCCCTTGAAAAACAGACTGCCCATTGCTCTAAAAAACCTACCAGTAGATACATTTGATAAACAAATCAAGGACATATTGATAAACAATTATTGGCGCTCTATTTCCTCGGAGCTGAGTGCTTATCAATTTGCCCAAATGTCTGTAATTTTCAAATTTTTCGATGAAAGTGGTCTCGACTCACTGATCAAGAATCCGTGGTCGAAATTCATTCTGTCCGGCCGGCCGTAGGCACGATAACTCTCGAACGGAATGAGCTAGACAGTTGAAATTTTCAGAGTAGGTTTGGGAGATAAATATGTCGGCTAAGTTCGTTATTGGGCAAAATCGGACAGATGGTTTCGGAGTAACAAAAAAAAAATTTTTTTACAAAACAAATTCCTAATTAGATTTTTTTCAATAAGCAGTTTTATCATAAGAATCCAATGATATCATTTTTAACTCTAACAAGCTAATACTTTCGGAGATATGATTTTTCAAAGTTTCAATAAAAAATCGTATTTTTACGTTTTCACAGAATTATATAATTATTCTATGTATGAATTGTCATAATGTCAACTTATTTTCCTGAGACATGGCATTGTCTAATTCCTTGCTAATAGTTGGTTCGAGAAACGTCAAAATCGACTTAGAGAGACAAGGGTAAAAAACCGTCAAATAAACCCCCATGTGGCGATTTTATGTCGAAAAGTGAAAATTAAGAATATATATCCCAGGTAAGTACCGAAGTTTTATTCTAATACCGGAGATCGACAAGATCGTACGAGGAGCCCGATAGCCGGTGTGGCTACGCCGTCGGGTTTTCGGTTTCGGAACGAGAGAAGGCGGGCTCAAATCCCGGAAAGGGAATTACACTTTTTGGCGCTCTAGTTCCTCGGAACTGACTGCTTATCAATTTGCTCAAATGTAATTTTTATTTAAGATGCAGTTTCACCATTAAAATCCATCGATATCATTTCCAACTCCAACAAGCTAATACTTTCGGAAATATGATTTTTCTAAATTTCAATAATGAATCGTACGTACTTCCATGTTTTCACTGAATGCTATAATTATTATATCTAAGCTTTATTATATGATCTGTGTTCATACTCGAACATTTCATCCTGTTCTAGTTCTATAAGAAAGAGTCAAATTCATTTCAGCTATTTTAATTTGATTTCTTCCATGGTGCAGTTCTCATTCTCAGATTGCTCATTTAATCTTGATAAATAAACTATTATTTGAATTTAATTTCCTTTATGATGCAGTTCTTTCATAAGAATACATTGATTTAATTCCCAACTCTGAGAAACCAATACTTTCGGAGATATAATTTGTCTGTTTGAACTAGAGCGCCAGAAAGCTCCTGTCCACAGGGCTTGAACCCATTTTTTATTTAATAGATTAATTCAATTCATTCTAGAAAATATAAATAAAAAAAATATGTGTCTTTTATTCCATTTTATTTATATCCTAAATATTAACTTTAATATTTATATATTTTAATCAGTAAATCATTTTAACTTTTACTATTGCTAACTGTTACTAAGAAGAAAATTTATTTATTTCAACAAAAAAACTATAACTATAATTTCAAAAATTCTTAAAAAGCACTGACGTGAATCCAAGAGCTTTTGCGCGCATTTCCTTTCGTCTTTTTTCAACCGAGTACCTACTAGATTTCAATTCGATCGGATGCATATTGTTGAAAATATTGGGAAAAATGAGAGTCGGCTTAAAGGTTTTTGCGGAATTCATGCGGAATCTGACTAATAATTTCTGAAATATTATTTGGAGATATTGGAGTCCAAATGCGCCGGCTAAGCTTCTCAATGGGCAAAATCCAGCGAGTGGTTTCAGAGTTATAGCCATCTGAAATGTTGCTTTCCCAATTACTCGGAAAATGCTGATCTGATCTGATCGAATTAAAGCGCGGTAGTTGAAAAATACCGCCACAAAGACTTTTTTTGTGAGGATCACATGAGTGGAAAATTAAAAAATATATATTTATGAATATTCTGTATCTCAGATATCGTTTAAATTCTGCGGAGCCTTCAAATCTTTATTTTACACTAAAGTTCCAGATTTGAACTCGATCGGATCTATATTGGGGAAGATATTCAATTCGTTTTTTTTTCTTATTATTTTTGTAGAAGACAAGACATTAATTTATGAATTAACCTATTTTTATGTATGAGCATTTGTAATAGAAATATTGTTGTCCAACGTTATTATTAGTTAATGATTTTAAGTGCATAGCTATACGATACCGTGTTTATAAAAAAATAATTTGCATTTTGAAAATAAGGACGAAAAACTGTTCATTATTGTCGAGTCTGCAAATTGCTATCCGAGGCTGTGCCGAGGATAGCAAGCAGGCGAGACAATAGACAGTTTTTCGCCGAGGTGCATATTACAGTTTTTCGTCGAACTCCACATATTTTTAAGAATTTCGCACCTCTTAAATAATTTCACAATAGCAAATGACACGTACACTTATGTTTATATTGAACCGTATCCATAGTGACCACAGCACTGACAGTTATTCTTACAGACACTTATGTATGTAATGAAGCGTATCATGCCGTATTCATAGTGACCACAGAGGACGAGAAAGTCAATTTGCGGACGAGAAAGTACTTTTTCGGCAACCGTCCGGAAAGTGCCCACTTCCCGGAAGCTTTTTCTTTGAGAAAAAAGCATTTCCCGGCCTAGTCCGGGAAGTACGTACTACCCGGACTAGGCCGGAAGAATCACGTCGTTTTGGTCATTGTAAATACATTATGAAAATCTTGGTAGGTATATTTTTGATAAATGAAGTTACCATGGCACTGAGAAAACGGTTGACAGTTCATATAAAATTAGTTAACATGTTATATTTTCTGTTCTGTTTAATTTGAATAAGAATCAAAATATTTAAAAAAGAAATGTGTCGTCTCATTGATTTGTTATACTACACGGTTGCCGAAAAAATATTGTACGCAACACGCCCGAAAAAGGTTTTTTTGGACTCATAGACTTCTAGGACTCGCTTACGCTCGTCCTAGAATTTTGTCTATTCGTCCAAAAAAACCCTATTTTCCGGACTGTTACGTAAATTACTATTCTCGTCCGCAAAGTACTTGCCTTCAATAATAGTCAATTTTACGGCCACAAATTGGTACGTACAATGTCACTTTACATAGAGGTCGACGAAAAAAATATTTAAATGCAAATAAGTATTTTTTATTAAAAATACTGGTATATTAAAAATATCACATCTATGTTGGTCTGACGGATATAATTTAATTTGACTGCGGATTCTTCTTCAGTCAAATCTGTAAAATTGAATCGTCTGATACCATTTTTGCACGCATGTTCTGGGGAACAGCGTGCTATTATTATGCCCAAATATCTGTAATTTTCGAATTTTTGCCGAAAATGGTCTCGAACGATTAAGTTTGTCTCAATGATGAAGAATTCGAGGTTAAATTTGATTCTGTCTGTATGGCCGGCCGGCCGTCCGTTGCCACGATAACTTGAGAACGGAAAGAGATAGCGACTTGAAATTTCCAAGGTAGGTTGCGCATCTGAATGCGACATTTAATTTGTTATTATTTCCTCAATAACTCAATAAATCTGACCCAATTCATACATGGTAATTAGTTGTAGAATACTGACGCGCATATATCCGTGAATATCGTATCACCAGAAAAAAATAAAAAATGTTTTTCTTCAAAAACTCTATATTTCAGAAACTATTCGTCAGAATCTGATAAAATTCCACCCATACCTTGGAGGCACCATTTTGCAGTCGAGTAAACTTCACGTCAGTATTTTTTAAAAATTTTCTGTTCAAATTTTGAAACTGGCATTTCGCATTACAAGCGCGTAAAAATCGCCTGAGACGATACTCTGTCTGATTTCTGATACTATTCCTTCGGATAGATCCTCGCTGCGTTCAGACCAGGTTAAAAATTAGGCATACTATAGAAACACACTTCATTCTGAATTCAATCAAATTGCATTGCATGTATATCATTCTGCATTGTTAAAATATGTCTATAGAGCAGCCTGTACATCACAACCATCCCATCGTGGGATTCGTATATCCAGATGAATTAAATGAGGCAAGTTTCCGGTGATGACAACGTATGAAGACCAAGACTAGTATTCAGTTTCAAAATTGTGTAGCGCCCTTTGATTTATCACAATCAGAGTGGGAAGAAACAGAGGCCAACGACTTTGTTATCAAAACAGAACCACATTTTCGCTTCAGTTAAATGAATAGAGTTGTAGTGGAGGCTGGAGCCTCCCACTGAGAATACAACGGAAATTATTATCTACCCTTTCGTATTTTTCATAAAAAAAATTCAAACTTAGTTTCATACAAATAAAATATCGTTTTATAATGTTACTAAAAGTTATTGTATTATTTATTGTAGGTGAGTACGAATTATTTTATACTATACGTGGCACGTGCCACCTCACTCGTCATTATGAGGGGGAGGGCTGCAAAATGCAGACATGGTTATTAACACGGTAAATTTGAAATAATTCAAGTGACATTTTAGTCAAAGTAAAAATGTATAATATGGTAACTGAAAACCCAATGAGATTTTCAAAAATATTTTGAACAGCGAACTGAATTTTATAAACCATTATTATTAACATAAGACTCGGTACTAAAAGTACTGATTAGTCTAATTATGTTTGAATCATAAGAAACTAAAATACTACACTGAATATTATGCTTGTCAAACTTTTCTTTTTGCGCGTATGTTCTGGGGAACATCGCGTTATAGTTTTGCCCAAATGTCTGTAACTTTCGAATTTTTTGAAAAAAATGGTCTCAAACGATTAAGTTCGACTCCCCAATGAAGAATTCGAGGTCAAATTTGATTCTGTCCGGCCGGCCGTCCGGCCGGCCGTTGCCACGATAACTTGAGAACGAAAAGAGCTAGCGACTTGAAATTTTCAGGGTAGGTGGCGCATCCCAATACGACGGACAAGTTCGTTAATGGGCATAATCGGCCCAGTGGTTTCCGAGTAATAATTTTGTTTTCAACCAATATGAATCCGATCAAATTGAAACTTGGTGGGTAGTTGTAGAATATGACCCTAAGCACGTTTGTGAAATTTTGTGCGAATCGTATGGCTAGAAAATTTTAAAAAAATTATTAAAAAATATTTTTGTTGTCACGATAACTTGCGAACGGAATAAGATAGCGGCTTGAAATTTTCAGGTTAGGATGTGCACCAGAACGCGACATTTCAGTTTGTTTATGAGCATAATCGACCAAACGGTTATAGAGTTATAGCAATCTGAAATTTTCTGAAATTTGGTGGTTTTTTGTTCCTCATTAACTCGAAAAATACTGAACCGATGGAATTCAAACATTGTTATTAGTTGTAGAATGGCAACGCGAAAATGTTTGCAAAATTTGGTGAGGATAGCATTTGTAGAAAATTTTTAATAAATCATTAAAAATAAAAAAAAAAAATTCTATATATCAGTAACTATTCGTTTGAAATTCATGAAATTTTGCAAGAGCCTTCATAACCTAACTCTACTGCCAAGTTTCAAGTTTTAATATGATCGGTTAAATATTGTTGGAGATTCGAGCATTCTTGTGCGAGTTCAGTAGTACCGATTTGGTGTAGCGTAAGGCTCCGAAGAAACGATCGCACGACCCGGACTTTTGCCGTCGAGTCGAAGAAGACGAATCGATTTGTGTTTTTCCCAAATTTCGTTCTTCTAGGTTGAGCCTAAATATACTAATTCGATACAAGTTTCGGAGGTTTTGAGTCCGACGATTTTCCATTCAAAAAGTCAATCCGAGAAACGTCAGAATTAATTCGAGAGACGGGGTCGGAAATTTTCGAAAGCGAAACTGACGATTTAGGCCTTTTTGGGGCGTGAAACTTGAAGAAAATGATAGATAGCTTTTGCGCGTATGTTCTATTTTCCATTCTTCTGTATTGGACACCCTTAATCGAATTTACCATGGTAAATTATGTTGTCCATTCTCCTGTATTGGACACTTATTTTATATTTAAAACTGTAATTAGATCTTTGAAATACCATTGAATGAAGAAATTCTTGTAAGTTAACAAAATATCTTTATTTGAACAATAAAAATGCATCATTTTATTAAAATGATAGTTAGACTATCCAATTGCTTCTTTTCTTTATAATATTTTAGCTGTAAGTCAGTATAGCTTAGAACTTTTAAAGTAACGTCCTACAATATTAATTTAAATGATATTATAAATAAAAAATTGGTTCAAGCACTGACGTGAAGGCAGGAGCTTTTGCTCGTATGTTCTGTTGTCCATTCTCCTGTATGGGACACTTTTAATCGAATTTACCATGGTGAATTCTATTGTCTATTCTCCTGTATTGGACACTCTTAATCGAAAAAAAAAAATTGGTTCAAGCACTGACGTGAATCAGGAGCTTTTGCTCTTCTTAATCGAATTTACCATGATGAATTCTATTGTCCGTTCTCCTGATTGGACCCTCTTAATCGAAAAAAAAATTGGTTCAAGCACTGACGTGAAGTCAGGAGCTTTTGCGCGTATGTTCTATTGTCCATACTCCTGTAATGAACACTATTCTTAATCGAATTTACCATGATGAATTCTATTGTCTATTCTCCTGTATTGGACACTCTCTTCTTAATCGAATTCACCATGATGAATTCTATTGTCCATTCTCCTGTATTGGAGACTCTTCTTAATCGAATTTGCCATGATGAATTCTATTGTCCATTCTGGACAATATTTGCCATGATGAATTCTATTGTCCATTCTGGACAATAGAATTCATCATGGCAAATTCGATTAAGAAGAGTCTCCAATACAGGAGAATGGACAATAGAATTCATCATGGTGAATTCGATTAAGAAGAGAGTGTCCAATACAGGAGAATAGACAATAGAATTCATCATGGTAAATTCGATTAAGAATAGTGTTCATTACAGGAGTATGGACAATAGAACATACGCGCAAAAGCTCCTGACTTCACGTCAGTGCTTGAACCAATTTTTTTGTTTGTTTGTTTGTGAGAGATAATCTCAGGAACTACCAATTCTGAGAAATCTTTTAGTAAGTATTTGAATTTTATGTTATTTCTGTTATGACTGGCATAAGCTATATTTTATACTGATAACATAATTTTTCAAGTGAAGTCGCGGGTGAATGGCAGAATCCAATAGTAACAAAAAAAGAAACTGAAGATTTAGAAAGTTTTTTAATATACTGATACTGAAACGCTACTATATAAATTGCATCTTATATCAACTCCTCTCATCTGAAATTTTTTCAAAAAATATACAAAAAATTCGAGGAAACGACTGACGTGAAATTAGAAGGTTTTTCGCGCATGTTCTAATTGTCTACCTCACTACAACAGCATTACTCACAAAATGGTGACCTAAACAAGAATAACTTATATCACTTATTTGTAAAAAGATGCAGACTACTCATTTTCCCTCTTACAAAAATTATCACAATGATACCAGCTACTCTCTAGCTCCAGCTCCAGCTTGTCTCTCTAAGTCGATTTTAACGTTTCTCAAACCACCTATTAGCAAGGAATTAGACAATGTCATGTCTCAGGAAAATAAGTTGACATTATGACAATTCATACGTAGAATAATTATATAATTCTGTGAAAACGTTGAAATATGATTTATTATTGAAATTTTGAAAAATCATATCTCCGAAAGTATTAGCTTCTTAGAGTTAAAAATGATATCATTGGATTCTTATGGTAAAACTGCTTATTGAAAAAAATTTTATTTGGAATTTGTTATGTAAAACAATTTTTTTTTGTTACTCCGAAACCATCTGTCCGATTTTACCCAATAACGAACTTAGCCGAGATATTTATCTGCCAAACCTACTCTGAAAATTTCAACTCTCTAGCTCATTCCGTTCGAGAGTTATCGTGCCTACGGCCGGCCGGCCGGCCGGACCGGCCGGACAGAATGAATTTCGACCACGGATTCTTGATCAGTGAGTCGAACCAAATCGTTTAAGACCATTTTAATCGAAAAATTCGAAAATTACAGACATTTGGGCAAATTGATATGCACTCAGTTCCGAGGAACTAGAGCGCCAAAAAGTTAAATAAAACTGTTATCGCTTGAGCAACAGAAAGAAATCTATTTAGAATGTAACTTTTATGAATAGCTTCACCTACAGGAAAGAAAATGGAAGATCTGTCATGTTCCGGAAAAATGCCAAAACAAAATCGAATCAGCGCATACCAGTTTATAGACATCTTACCTACATGTTATCAATTATGTTCAGTTTTAGGAATCTGTAATGCTTGTGATATGGACCAGACCAAAGACGGATGTCGAATCAAAAATGGTATTTGTTCCTGTGGCTTTGGATGTATTTCGGAATATAGATATGAAACGATGGCTGAATGTAATAGTGCCCTGAAAGGTAAGACACATTTCTTGAACTTTCATGTTAAACGGCTAGAACGCTCCAAAATAGAGTCACAAAGTGTTTCAATCCAGAACTACTATGTTTGTCATTCTTTATTGTATTCAGTTGCAGGTCTTTTATTTTGTATTTTTAATTTATCTCATTCTGTCGATGCCTTTTTAAGCTTCTTACAAAGATCCATTCTTCCTCTTCCCCTTCAACATCTATCCCACTACAGGTCTCTGTAGAGATAGCCTGGAAAACAGTCTGACAACGCCGCAATTTATCGTCTCTTGAATTAGTTATTTTTTTCGGAATGCCTGGAAGAATGAACGATATGTAACTATGTGATCCTACACTTGTATATTTATAAATATTGTATATTGTTTTAGGGGGTAACATTGCACTGCGACCTATTGTGCCCCCCATCAGAGCTGTAGATGTCATCTTCAACTACAGCTCGTCTTCTAGTTCCAGTGTTCCCTCATAAATACATATCTACATTGTTCGATTTCTATTCCCAATTATTACATTATTGAATAGTTTCTAAGTGTTTTCTGATTTTGAGAAATGAGATCACACCATAATAAATAAATTTTTTTTTTTTGGGCCTTGAATATGTTCTAGGTTTAGTAGGTATTCCGTGAAAATTAATGCATTTTTGACTCAGCCAAAGTAAAAATTTTGATGAAACTATTTGAATTATTCGTCTGAATAACTCTCAGCCAGGTCAAGTAGGTAACATCTGGGGTTGGGCAAAATCGAATTAGTCCAATAATTGAATTACCACTCGTCTCCTTTATCTTCAGTGCTTTCGACTTGCTGTAACAGTATTCAGTATTGACAGTTTATTACTTTATTACGTTTCATCATTTGAAGATTATGCCGATTTTGGCACCATATTTATTTCCAGCTATTCGAATGACGATGTTGATGCATGTCCAGTCTTACGCTTAGAGTAATCGTATTGTAGTCACTATAGCTGTTAAGAATCGTTTGTCATTGAGTGGCTAAGTTACGCTGATAATTGCTAACGACCATGAAACAGGTACTTATCTGCCCCGAATGACTCTTTTCCTCTTTGGGGGAAGACTGAGCGATGAGGTGGCTAGCCCAGATCACAAGGGAATATTTAATGATGGTTAATTTCGAAGTATATTCCAGAGTGTGTCTTTTAGTTATAAGGAATTAGCTACAGTCACCTTATTCTATCTTTATGGAATATTATAATATTTTCAGCATTTAACTTTCTTACCTGATCGAGCATAAAATCTGCTGAAACTGTGATATAATGAAATTTCTACAGGAAAGAGACGAGATAGCTGCTATCCCAATCCGTGTATGAATGCAGGATCCTGTATACAAATCTCCCAAAGACCCTACTTCATTTGCAGATGTGATGGAACAGGTTTCTTCGGGCAAAGATGTCACAGAGGTGAGATTGTTGTAAACGTAGATATTTTTGATAATTACCAAATAGTTATTTAATTTACTTGTTGATTTAATGAGAGCGAAGCGAATTAATCAACTAGTCACTAGTCGTATACGAATTTTTCCCGTAGACCTCGTTTCGAACTCTGGATTAAAAAAACATTAAAAAGCACTGACGTGAAGTCAGTACTCTTTGGTGCGCGAGTTCACGTTGGCTAATTTGAATTGAATGATGAGTGTTTCGAGCTCAGTGCATAGAACGAGCTGGATATCTCTCAGAGGGTATGGGACACCATTCACTGTCGGGTCAAAAAATTTACAGTGCTGTGTCTAAGTTGGCATAAGGATAGAGTAAAAAATTTGACATAGAACACAACAACGCACAAGCTCCTAGGAACGTCTGAGGGATCTCAAGATCTCATTGGAGAAGACTTAGGAGGGTCGGTATAATCATAATCATATCTATAGCACGCTGACCAAAGCAGATTGCCCCACTTCAATGCTTTGTTAGCCTTTTACTTTCATAGTGAAGTCAATCTGCATTTGCGCGCGTGCTATAGACATGATTGCGATTATACTGACAGTCAGTTGTGTTCTTTGCCAACTTTGTTACTCTATCCTTATGCCAGATTAGACACAGCACTGTTCACATTTGACCCGTCACTGAGCTTAAAACACTCCTCATTCAATTCAAATTAGCCATCGTGAACACGCGTGCCATAGAGTACTGACTTCACGTGAGTGCTTTCTTGTACATATCTGGCTATACATAGTGTCTGGCTATTAGTTTTACCGTAGGTTGAAATTAAAAAAAAATTGCAGCTATAGAACCCCGGTTAGGATGGATATAGAACAATTACATTCACCTATTCTTCAAATCCGATCTCCGATCGTAATTTAATGTAGATCTTCCAAATATACGGTACAGACATTTCAACACGGAATTGATTTGCCCGTGTACAGAATTTCCTTGAAATGTTGGCTCAGACTCAGACGTGTCCCAACATAAGCCATACATCCCAAAAAGAGCCACGTCTGCTCTGCGCATGAGCCATCTACTCGTGGCTTAAAGTCCCCTCAAAATTACACACCTCACACAAAACTCTAATTCTTCAATACCAAATCACTTCTCGACTGCCCATGCGCGAAACGAAAAAAGCCCAAAAGTGGTTAAATAAATTTCAAATTAGGAACGCAATTTCTTCGCCTATTCTTCAAATCTGAATGTAATTTATTATAGATCTTCCAAATATAGTTACTTATAAATTAGCCCCAGGGCCACGATACAGACATTTCAACTCGGAAAAAACTTAAAATCCTCGAAACTGACTTGTTCATGCCATAGACATAGAATAACATGGACTGGCCCTCACGTAACTTTATCACACAGTTCGTTGCGGAATACATAAGAAAGGGAGATGTTATGAAGGATAGAATAAGTAAAGGCAAATAATGGTATAAAAACAATGGTCTTTTTATACCATGGGCAAAATACACAAATTGGAAATTGGGGCATATTGGAAAATCCCGATTTTTTTAAGAGGAATATTGATTATTTTGAATGAGTATCGAAAAAGCTGAATGAATTACAGTAAGGAAATTTATGAGATATAGTTTCAGATTATAAGTATCAGAATATTCGGAAACGAGTCTCGGATTTAAATGAAAATATTTTGCCTTTATCTATTCTGTCTACAAATCACCAAAACACATTCACAATACATGAAACCAAACAATACAGTATACAAGAAATGTCAAAGGATAAAGGCAACCAATGTTTCTTATTCTGTGATTTTGCCAATCGCCAAATTATATGAATAAAAATATTCTTATACTATGGTTTGCCTTTAACTATTCTGTCTTTTTTCAATGCTGATATCAATAGTCTCTTTCTCACAGTCACAACCAGTCCATGTTATTTTATATCTATGGTTCATGCACATAAGTGCCACGATTTTTTTTTAAACCGCATAATATCGGCTAAGCACCAAATCCAAGACCGCTGGACGTAAACCACACCGAACATAAGCCATGCAACCCAAAAAGAGCCACTTCTCTTCTGTGCATACGTAATCTACTCGTGGCTAAAAGTCCTCTCAAAATCACACACTTCACAGAAAACTCTGATTCTTCAACACCATTGGTTCAGGAGATATCGCAGCTGGACCCTCCCAAGGGGACTCTATGGACGAATAGCATTCTGCACCTCAAAACCCCAATCTTCTCAGACGAGAACTCCAGCAGTTAAATCACTTCTCGTCTGCTCATGCGCATAACGAAAAATGCCCGAAAGAGGTACGATGAATTTCAAAATAGGCCTCAGGGCAATACGGGACACTCCACCTCGGAAACAACGCTATTTACTCCAAACTGCCTTGTCCGTGCCCAGAATTGCCAGGAATTTTCTTCTAAAACCTCACAATATCGGCTCAGCACCATGACCGATAGTCTAAAACACTCCCATTATAACCCATACAAGCCAAAAACATTCACTTCTCCTTTGCGCATGCGCAATCCACTCGTGGCTGAAAGTCTATCCCATCAGTGGTTCAGGAGATATCGCATCTTGAATCCACGTATGCGCGGACGCTCACCAGGGGATTCTTTGGAGGAATAACATCCTCCAACTCAAAACCCCAATCCTCCCACATGAAAACTTCAGCAGTTAAATCACTTCTCATCTGCGCATGCGCATTACGAAAAATGCCCAAAAGGGATAGGTAACATGAATTTCAAAATTGGCCCCAGGGTCCCGCTATGGACACTCCACCTCGGAAACGACTAAATTGTCCGTGTACAGAATTGCCATGAATTTTCTTTTAAAACCTCACAATATCGGCACAGCACAAGGCCCATGACCGATAGTCCTAAACTCACTCATATAAATAAATAAACCTCATAAAATATGAGTAATCTATAATAGAATATTGTGAATGATTTTCATACAATGTGAATATACCAGGGTGAGGTATAATTAGAACCTCATGAAAATGAAAAACAAGCCAAGAAATCCATATAAGCGAATTTTCTTCAAATGGTTCATTTTGATGGTTTTTAAAACTTGTAAATGTTGTCTTTGAAAACACAGTAGGTATATGTTAAAGATTCGGCACTTCAACTCTATTACTCAACAAAATTCTGCCCTCAAAGAAATAGTCGGTTAGGTCCATAAAAATATATCATTTGCATGTACTAAATAGATATTATGTTCATCAAATGCCAGATATCCGAGTGGTCCTTTGGGTTATCTCGTTTGAGCAACAATAAAATCAACATTATTTCTTCATTTATATAGAGCGTATATCTTGTATTGTATACTGACACTTTGGTTCATTTCCGCCTTGGATTACTCCATATTGTTTTTTAAGTAAATTATCTCAACTGATAAATTTTCAGAACCGTTTTAGTATTGGAACAATTAATATTCATTCTTGATATATGGAAATGCAATAAAATGCAGTATCAATACATTCTCGAAATATGAGGTATCATAATAATGAATAAGTGTAAACAAATATTGTTTTATTCTACAGATGAATTGCATAATTATTTATTGACAGCTAGATGACCCACAGATTAGCAACCTATGTCGCTGTGAACTATAATATCGGACGAATCGCAAAGTTATGATATGAAGCTAAGTTTCCACATGAATTGATGTATGGCGCCAGTTTATTTGCACATGGAAATGTCTAATAGTGTCTCGCGATTGCTTGAGTAGCTTCCGGCTGTGTCCTCAACTCAAAGATCTCCTAAATCACTTTAAAAAATATAAATACGTGGTGGGTAAAGTTGTCAGACAATCTTACAACATTGCCGGACATTTTGAAAGCATAGAAAATGAATGTTAGAGGCTTGATTTGACAACTTTGCCCACTATTTATTACACAGAATGACTTTTGGACGTTTTAAATTTGTATAGAACATACTTTTTCTACAAACGTCAAAAAATGACAAGGTTCGCGCATTGATAACAATATGCGAAGTGACCCTTTTTTTCATTTTCCTTCGTTACCATGACACCGTGCGCGAAGTAGTGTGCGAAGTACTTACTTCGCACACTGCATGTAAACTATATGGAGTTTTTATATTTTAACCTTTATGTTCCTCAATCAAACAAACAAATGCCATTTTATTTTCATAGTTACAGTATTTACTTGATTTGGAAAAACATTTTAAGCCAGTTCAATACTATTTTTCATATTAAGCTATGCATGTTACTTATTTTAGAACAATATTTTTGGCGTTTGTAGAAAAAATTTTGTTTGCATCTCATGCGCGAAATACTTTGGTGATCTCGACTATTTTTTTAACTCGGCTGCGCCTCGTTAATAAAATCAGTTCTCGATCACCAAAGTAGCATTTCGCGCACTAGATACAAAAATAACTATTATAGACAAACAAAAACTTTATTCCGAAAAAACTTCAAGAAAAAACGTTTTTTCAGTCGATAAGTTTTCAACTCTCAAAAACAATAAGTTGATAACTATAAAAGTCCAAAATGCGAAGAAATAAAAATATATGAATTCTCTAAAATCGCAAAAACAACAAAATGTAACATTCTAAGATGTGAATAGCAAAAAAAGTTTAATTTATTCTTTAACGCGCCTTAACATATATCACTCATATATCAGACTTGAAGGTTGAATATATTCAAATTAACCACAAAAAGTAGTAGCCTCTCTTTATTCTAGGTGATTTTAATAATATTTCAATCTCCACAACGATTCACATCAGAAATATCATCAGTCGGGATAGATAAAGAAAATTTTGTCCTTTCCAGTGTCTTTTTCTAAAGAATTTCACAGTATAATTGTCATCTCTGTTTGATTGAATTTGTCCAATGTAATGTTTGAGAGTTCTCTTAGTTGTGAAACGAACAACATAAACTATTAGGAAAAACAAATTTTTAACAAAATTGTTTTCGAAGTTTAAGGTGATAACTTTGCCCAATTTGATTTGTTTTTCACGTAACAGCACCTGTAAAATTTGGCTGTAATTTGAAATAGCCATGTTGGTCGTAAGGTATCAGGGCACAGCCAATCATATTTTCATTTGAATACATACATAAATGATGTCTTTGTGGACCTTAGCTTTTAGTCTTCAAAACTAGCGAAAAAGAACGTAATTTTCTATTTCAGTATCGTAATGAGTCCATTCCAGCACTGAAAACAGTGCTGGAATTATCTCATTCCCGCATTGTTTCTAGTCATATTTTTCGTTTTGTGGTAGTCAGCACTGTCATTCGATCCTATCAAATTTCAACACACGTCAATTGACAATACAACATAATCTGGATATAGTGAAATGATTGTTGAGGAAAAGCTTTATTTTCATTAAAAAATATGGTACTAAAGATTTCCTTCTTGCTAACTTTGAATCATTCATGCTATTAGGAAACTGTTTTAAATCTGATCTCCATGGCCTACGTACGTTTCAAATTCAAACTCCGTAATCTGTCAACATTCGTAACAGTCACACCAACTACCAAGATACAATCAAAAGTCACTAGGATGTATAATCCGATTTTTCATCAAATTTCAACAGTATTTTACAAATCTTGCCTGAAATAAAGAAAATATCGTCTAATACTCGTGGCTCGTTTTCGAATTTCGCATTCGTGTTTTAATAGGAGCCCATTCTGCAACTTGTTTTAGAATATACTATTCCTTAACTGATATTCGAGTCTGACTCATCTCAGCAGCATTTGGGGAGGAACTAACCATTCCCGCCAACCTTTAGGAACGCGTAGAGACATGACACAATGTTCTAACAGGCTTGCCTTCTTTGGAAAAACATTCAAGTATGCCCTCGCAAGTGGGCAAAAGTTGTAAGCGCTCGGCAAAGTTGCCAGGTTTTACGGTACTTATTTTGGGAACTATACCATTTCGTAAATGTCAACTATAATGCCTGTAAAAAATAATATTTTGATCAATTAGTGAATTACTAATTATAGTAACCCAGGCAACACAGGGACCTCCCAAACATATCTCGGCGAGCTCTTTCCAGGATATTGTGACGCCTTTTGCGACATCGCTAGGAGGTCGCCAGCTCTATATCTGCTCCAAAATGTCAGCTACAGGGGTACAGGGGATAAGCCCAGTAACATCTCAGAGATATCAGATTGGAAAGTTCTCAAACACCTCACCCCGGCGAAGAGTTTGAGAGGTTTGCTGGAATATCGCGAGGAGGTCGCCAAGAATTCTATTTCTCATCCAAATGTCTCCCACAGAGGATGAGACCAATAACATATCAGAAGGAGAAGTTCCCGAAGAGGTTACCGTGGGGAATAGTTTGAGAGTTTCGCTGCGATATCTTATATCTCCTCGAAATGCCCGCTAGAGGGAACTAGCCCAGTAATATCTCAAATACATCACATGAGGAAGCTCTCAAAGTGCTTACCCTGGGAAATATTTTGAGAGGTTCGTGCGATATCGCTGGAAGGTCGCCAAGAGCCCTAACGTCTTAGATATATCACATGGAGAAGTTCTCTTCAATACGTGTGGCGTACGATACTTCATTTCGATGCGTAGTCCGTAGATTGAGATTCGACTCGGGTTATTAACGATGTGGTTGTCCTTCCGGGTACGGCGTAGACGACTGTGCCATCTACTGCCCTAATTTCCTATTCTTGTTGAATTTGCGATGACTTGAGGAGCTCGCAATAGGAATATTTTATTCTCGTTACACTTGTGATACTTGAGGAACTCGGCAACAGGAAATTTCCTGTTGTCCTTATACTCACGAGGCGTTATTGCAATTGCGATGACTTGAGGAGCTCTCAATATAAATGTCAATATAACTATATATAGTCTCTGTAATATTTATAAATTTTGAGGTTTCTTTTATTTTTCAGCATGTCCTTCAGGGGGAACTTCAGGAACATCCAATATATTTCCATATGAATGTATAGTAATATAGGACCATGTATTATGTATAGAAAAAATGTATAATAAATATTACAAAATCACACTTGTTTTTCACTCCCTTTATAGCAGAGGAGGATAATGTAACTATGTACCTGTCCAATAGTACCAAATTGGACCAACAATGCGTCATTTTGCGAGTGAACAGACGGACACCTTTTAGGTATATTTGTGTTAGATACTTTGAACTGATTCTCGATGACGCAGAGATTCGATTACTCAACAATGATTTTCATTTATAAGATCTCGAAGGGCTTGGCCCCTGATTACTTTTGGACGTTCATTGATATCCCAAGAAATATAGACACCTGTATCCAACTAGAATAATGAACAATTTATATTTGAAAAGAGTGAATTAAATTAGCACAATGAAGTCACTTGTTTATAAGGGCTTCCAGGATTTTAATACGTTACCTGAGTACCCACATCAAGGAGTGCAATAATTTTTGAAAATGTAATTGAAAAATTTGAGGGTTTGAGATGATTTTTGTAATTTTATTCGTTTGTTAATTGTATTTTTTACGCGCATGTTCTGGGGAACATCGCGTTATCATTTTGACCAAATGTCTTTAATTTTCGAAATGGTCTAAAACGATTAGGTTTGACTCACCGATGAAAAATCGGGGGTTTGAACCCCCCAACCCCCACCCCCTGGCTACGCCCTTGAATGATGATATCCGTTTTCTCTAGGGGATATCGAAACAAGTAAACTGCAGAAACTATCCATCTATGCTGACACCTTTTGTGTAGAAAACAAGGCTGATTCAACGCAGATGAGTGGGACAAATTCCAGATTTCTAATGCATAAGATTAAACATCATAGAAGTGCCCTCATTTGTGCTTGCATCCGGGGGGGGGGGGTTGAAATAGGAATTAATTTCGGGGGGGGTTTTGGGGGTGTAAGGGTCACTTTCTTCAGCAAAAACATTTTTTTTAAGAGAAAAATAACATTTCGGGGGGGGTTTGATTGAACCCCCAAAACCCCCTCCCCTGGACACGCTCTTGCCTCGTCCTCGCTATACATTTTCAAAATATATAGGTATTAGGCACCAAGAAAAATACAGTTCCTTGTTCGGTCAACTTTTCAACACCTCCTCAAACTCTTCGTAATTGTTATCTAATTGCGAATAACAATCTACGCAGTTATATCAACGAGATTACTGCTGGGCGCTTAAGGTTAAGTATACCCTTCTTTATCGGTTGTGCATTTCACACCAACATTAATCATCTTAAATATTAATTAAAGGATACTGTGGGGGTTCATTATTAAATGATTTCTTTCTGGGTTTTCTTTTCCAAAATCTGAAAATTATCTATTAAATAAAAATTTATTATTTTGTAAATTGCTTCTGCGTAATAAACACAAGATATTTGTCAGAAGCAATAAATCAAACAATGTTGCCTAACAAACAATAACGACACAACATCAACGATGAAACAACTAAATTTCGTAAAGTTTCGGAGTGTATATCAGACTCCTTCGTGAGACACTTGAAAATCTTCAGAATTTTAATTAATTAATCTTCTGAATATTTTCGTTAAGTGTCTGACGGAGTCTGATTTAGACTCCGAAACGTTACGAAATTTCGTTGTTTCTTGTGTCGTTATTGTTTGTTAGGCAATATAGTTCGATTTATTAATTGCTTCTGACAAATATCTTGTGTTTATTATGCAGAAGCAATTCACAAACTAATAAATTTTCAAAAAAGATGTAGTTTTATTTGAAATTTCAGCTGATGGCCATTTCTGGTATAACCGAAAGTGCGATGTTGTTGAAAATATTTTTGAAAGATAGCACACATAAAAAAACGGCCATGTACCAAATTTTTAAATTCCTTTGTTTCTAGCAGCCGAAACGTCTAATAGGCCAATTATTTGAATAACCCTGCATATCATATCTTTACCCACACAGCAAGCCCATTAACGGTGTACACATCTCAAGAATCTTATGACTGAATTCATGCTCATGTAATTGTTGTCAAAGCTCGCTAATCTGCCAATAAGTTTGATTAGTGATGTCATCACTTCAAATAGTTACGGGAACATATCTCTTCAACTGATATAACTAATTCCTGACAAATTTAAACCCAGTCGTCCCTGTATAATTTATGAAAATAATTTAATCAATTATAACAATATCAAATACTTCGCTTATCATATTTATTTCTTTTGAAAGTAAAATAATTTCACAAGTAGGTATAAAGATGATTCATGTATTCAATATTGCAATTAATATGATTTAACTGCATCACAGTACCCACAGCAAAATTCGTAAAAAACAAGGTCAAATATTAAACATAATTTCATGAACGATATTCAGTGCAAGTTCCACATTGTTGATATAAACGAGACTCTTATGTTCATATATGGGTATGAAGTTAACAAAGAAAGTTTTATTCAATTTCTTAACTTATGTATATTAAGTCACAATAGACACCTTCCATGATCATTATCAATATTGTTCAAAATCATCATTACCTCCAAAACTATTTTCCTTTTCATTTTTTAATTTGTGAATTACAATTAACGATATCTACGATGAGGTTGAAATGTATTGAAGGGACAATAATAAAAGAATTGCAAAATTACCTACTGATGATTTTGAAAGATATAGATATTGACAATAATAAAAATGTGTAGGGTGCCTATAAAATTGAATTAAATCATGTTGAATTTATAACTGATAATACCAAAAGATTATCTATAGAATCAATATTCCTACGGTGACTAGAATCTGCTTAGAACTCAGAAAAATTATATCCTCAACTCTTATTTCCATGAAACTACATTCCAAATTAAGGAATACTATAGTTCCTCAAAAGAAAGGCACAAGACCAAAATATTTAAGGTCTTACATTGAAGATTTCAAAAATTGTGATTCTTAAAAATGAAAAGGACACAAATTGGTTAAAAAACATATAACATACTTCAATTCTTAACATATTTCATATTTAAGCCCAATTCCAGCCTCAGAATATTGGTGACTTACATTGTTGTTATTTATGGGCAAACTTAGATGTTTTGAATATCAATATTATTCTGAATAAAACTCTTTTCCAAGAATCATTTTTCTGCTGCTCTCATAATTTCAAGTAAATCATTGTTTAGGAAGGCTAATTTTGTGTATAACAGACTAGAATTATTGTACCATTTGTGATTGAAATAACAATTTTTTGAATGAAATTACTGTAGATTAACGGTATTTATTGAGCACAGTGACACCTTTACAACAAGTTCCAGTGTTCAATAAGCATTGAAAATCAACTTATTATTTCATTCCATATGGATTTACATCAAGTAAAACCACTAGCTTAAAAAAAAATATTTTGGTTAACCAGACATAATAGGTTTATTTTAGATTGGCTCAAAGATGATTAGAGTCCGATAGAAATCAAACTTAACAATGTGTGAAAGATTTAAACAATAATTTTGAGAACATTATCGTACTGATCACCTGTAGATATTAGTAGTGATGTGATTTACATTTATTCAATTTCATCTGGTTCTATCTTAGCTTTAGAGGTTATGGGACCAAAAAATATTATATCTTCAACCAGCTCATTCAGCCGTAAAAATATTTATTCAATACTTGCATATTGTTCAGAAATAATTTCTGAACCCTTACACAACGATTTCGAGAGTTTCCCCCAATATTTAATGGAAAATAAATCGCAGCGTTGGAAATAGCCACGATGAATTAGCCGCGTTGCCAGATATTCTGCTTATTCTGGTTATCCGGTAATTCCGGCTTCTATATAGTATATTTGTGAGAGCGGATACTTTATATAGTTGGGTATAGACTTAAAGATGCATTGCAAACATTAAAAACGTGTCAAGTGAATTCAATATGAAACATTTTACGGTATTTAGGCGCAGGACAGGCCTAAGGAAGAGGGGACTATCCCCCCCAGTGTTAAACGGAGTTGGCAAATTTTCAAGGCAGTTGGAAAAATTTCGAAGCAGTCGGAAAACCTTCAAAGCAGTCAGAATGTTTTTCCCTCCCAAATAATTTTGGCGCGTCCCATTTTAGGCGTCCATAACTTCTGAACTAAGGTGACTGAGGCAACAGTTTCGATTTTAGGTGCACTCCGGAGACCAAATTAAGTAAATATAAATCCCCGAATTTGTTGTCAATCAAAAGGTGATCACTATAGTAATGTCAACGCATAATAGAAGACATGTCCTAAAAAGCAATCATATAGCCACTGTTTTGTAAAGGAACATATGAAAAGCATTTTATATCACAGAAGAAATTACCCTTGGTAATCAATAATCACACTATATGATTGAAATAAAAATATTAAATGTACTAAAACAACTACGACAATTTTAAAATCATGTTCAAAATAGTTTATCATCTATAAACTTCATAAATGCTTTGTTAGTACATATTTCACAATATAACGAAAGTAAAATTTCCATATGAAGAACTTCCAAAGAAAATTTCGAAATTACTGAAAATAAAAATTTTCTTCAATAATACTAGATATTCAAGTACGATTTGGAATGCTCATCTTTTCCAAACTCATTACTTGAAAAATATATTTTTAAAAAAATTTCCAAAAGGCACCTTATTCAGTACTATTAATTTTTCACTCTTAAAAAACTTTAATTAATTGCCACATCATTTTGAATTACTGATAAAATAATGTTAATACTTGTAGTGCCATACTAAATTTCTGTTTTCATTTAATTCGCTTTAGGGCAAATGTAGTATTTAAACCACTAAATTCAATAGTTACGAACTGTTGAGGGTACTGCTGAGACTGCAAGCTGCGGAGCAAATGGTACATCTTAACAGAGTATCAAAATAAAAATTACAAAAATTGGTTAGGTACCTCTTAAAAATAAACTCACTGACGCAGTCTTCTCTAGGACAATATTCTAATACTTCTGAATATTTTTTCAGTATTGTATCTTTATTTATTCTAACAATAAATTCATTGTATTCATATTTGTCAATGGATTATTTTTTGTTTTTCTAGTTTTTTATCATTTTCATAGTTTAGTTTACTTACTCAATTTTTTTTGTTTTTTTTTTCAAGCAACGTCATCATCTAGTACAGCAAAACTTCAGGAAAAAAAACTTAAAATAAATACTATATATTCTGTTCACAAGTTTATACAAAACTTCTATGTTGTATAAAATCAGAGTTACCGATACTTGCTGAATTATATGCTTCGTTCACATAGCAGCAAAAACTTTCAGCTATTTGAAATGTTCTCTTTATTATAAAAATATTCATGACTAAAAGCATAATTTTAAGTTGATTCAAAATCCCGAAAATACCGCATCGTGTAACATATAATTTTGTTTAATCATGTATATAACATTCTAAAGAAATAAAATATATTGTCAAGTTTGAAATTGTGGAAAATTCAAAATAAATTAAAAATTTTTAACATAGTACAAATAGCAAAAGATTCCAATGATGTGAATTCAGCTCTACAAACCCTATGAATCATTTTGTAATATTACTCTGTTGGTCGTTCAGACAATTATTTTCGAATAATCTTGGGAAGTAAAGTGATAATACTTTTTTTCAGATTTGGCCATTTCAACATCAAAAATTCGATAATAGATGAAAATACTAAAGAAAAAAATATAGTAGTAAATGTACAATAATGGACATTCAGATATTATAAATGATGCGGTTTATTATGCACAAAATTCGATCTGAAATTGTAAAATACTCCATTTTCATCGGGACCTGTTTAGATATTTTTGAGAAGAATCACTCAAACTCACAGTGTAAAGGTTCATAGATGATTTGTAACAATATAAAAGTCTTCAGAGATTTTTTATGGTGAAAAACGCGAGTTTAAAAGGATTCAACTTCTAAACTAAAACACAGCCCAGACTTGAGACTCCAAATTTGTAATAATTAAAGGATACTTTGGAAGAGTGCATTCATTATTCAATGGTTTGAGAGAGAAAACCCAGAACGAACCATTGAATCCAGATTTTTGTTAGGAGATCGAATTTAGTCAGTGCAAAGCGCATTATCTCTAATATCCGACATGCCTTCGTTATGGTATTATTTACCAAAGAAATACACCACCGCACTCCAAAATTTGAAAATTTTGAAACAAAGCAGTTTAGATTGATTTGACATTTACTTGATGGAAATTAATTTCAATTATTGGAATTATGAATGAATGAAATTGACAAATATTTATATAATGATTCAAATTCTAACTCTCACAAACTTCAATTGTGGCTTTTTCAGATTCTACATTCGAACTGTTTCAATTTGAGGAGCATTCACAAGATTTTAACTGTAGGTATTGCGTGTATCTTCATTTAATTTAGGTTTATTATTTTATTATATATTTTAAATAATATGTATCTATAATAATAATACAGCAGCTTTCAGAACATCTGATAACTTAGGTAATTTCATTAAAAATAATGAAGATAGATTAAATGAAAATAAGGAATCTAAAGTTTACTCGGAGATTCTTAATGATTAATGGTTTAGATTTGTCAAACCGGTACATCCGTTTGGAAAATAAATCATGAACATTAGAAGAGTTAGATTTCTAATTTTGATAAAAATGTTAATGACAAAGTTAATTGATTATTTATATAAGTATACTAAAATAAAGGTCTGCTTCACTTGAAAACGATTTATTCCTTCACAGGATACAATGCATTTCGGCAAGAGAACTTGCCGTCATTAGGCATTAAAAAAATACAGAAACGTCAACAACGATGATAAAATTTTTTTATCATTTTTTTAATGCCTGATGATGGCAAGTTCTCTCGCCGAAATGCATTGTATCCTGTGAAGGAATAAATCGTTTTCAAGTGGAGCAGACCTTTATTTGAGTATTCTTATCTATTCAACTCCACCAATGGACTACTATCAGGATTATTTATATTTCGAAGATCCATAACCTGATTTGTATACACAAATATCTGAAAACATGAAAAGGAAAAATTGGAAAAATAAATAGTCTTATACAGAAACAATTATGGATTAAATCTGAAAGTACAAATATTGAAATATTAAGGGGGTTTCTGTGATAGGAATATATGTTAAATAATTAAGATAATAAATGTTGTGTACTGCAGGTGCAGATTCAATCCATAATTGTTTCCGTGTAAGAATTTTTTTTTCACATTTACCCTTTATTTATTTTTAGATATTTGTGTATAAAAAGCAGGCAATATACCTCCGAAACCTAAATAATTATATTTCTAATAGTCAACACTCAACCTAAGCAAACTAATTAAAAGAATCTGGATATAATTTCAAAAAAGACTATGAAATCATCCATAACGAAAATTAAGGTTCTAGATCTACACTAACACTCTCAGAATTCCTCGAAATCAATAGATATATACCAGAAAATTCATTTAAATGAACAAACATCTTCGTGTAGTTGGAAATACCAACGACAATCTCCAATACCGTTTATCACCTCAGTATGTCTTATTTTCTACATCAATTGCTTACAATTTAAATGTAGAACTTGAAGAAGCCACAGTGTGGCATGACGCTTCTTATTCTTCAATAAAGCAGTTTGTAGAAATTTGAATCATTATTTGTTGAAAGCAGTTATAATTTCAAATTAAAAAAAAAAGTAGAAACTTCGATCGAACCAAAGAGTGTCCTATTTTGTATGGCACTAAATAACTAAAATAAATACCCTAAATAAAAAATTGTAAAAGCATACAACAAAGTTCCAGTGATTCTGAACGACCGCAGTGCCTGTTTGACAGGTTGTTCAATATCAACAAGAGAAAACTTGTTGCAAGTTTTCATTAATAAGAATTGTTCAATCATACGTAGTAGATAGGACTTACAAAATACATGTATACAGCTCGACAAACTTCCAATATGATAGTTCATCAAGAGATTAGAGTGATAAGCAGGTAATCAGTTCTTTGCTAACGCATGGCTCACAAAAGGAATCTCCCAAACTCTGAATAATTTTATCCAACTGACTGAGAACTGACGCAGGATTTGCAAATATTCAATCGTAGATACTGTAAATTGCCCCAATCGAATAAGTTGTTACAGGTAACCGCAGGGTCGTGCGGGGAAATTTGAAAGAAGGGAAGCAATTTTTAAAAACCCCTGATTCGTAATAACAATTTCAGTGACAAAAAGCAAAAAGGCCAAAAAAAGGGCTTAATCCTGATTTCACAACCTGTTAGCTACTAAAATTCTTCCGAATTGAAATGTTGAATGCATGTCCAGTGTTTCATCACAGGCTTTGTTCTACCTTTATTCAGTATTTTCTATTTCTCAAACAAAACTCTCAGAACTGAACCATTGTCCAACAAGACAATGTATACTCCATTCACTTTTATAAAGTCTGCCGGTTGGCCATGAAAATTTGACACATTTCACCATGTAGATTTTGAAAATGTTAGGTTATAGTCATTTTCCTGTCAGATAACGACGCAACGTTGTCCTCTCTACAAACAAGTCGTAGGAACTACGTATTTTCACAATGTGAATTTACTTCGGAAAAATAATGAATTTGAGAAGATATTATGTGATTTCAATAATTCCACAGTCCTGGCGACTGTAGAAGAAAATTTTTCCTGTGTTGTTACTGGAAATATTTCACGTATTTAAACTGGTTGGAAGGTTCAATTATGCTATTTTCTTGTATGGAAATCAAGAATCAAGTGTTTGAATTTTATTGAAAAATAATGGATAGAGTTGTCCTTTACTTTGTGATAGTTGATTTGAAAATAGAATAAAAGTACCTGAATAACCCGACAGGAAAACTTTCCCCACTTTTCTCAAGAAGACATTTAAATACCTTAATTGTTGCACAACTTGGTATACACCAGTTTCAAAATGTAGTAGTACTACGAAACCTGAGTCATTCTTATACCTTAATAAAATATAATGATAGGAAACTAAGCAATTTCATTCGAGAGTTCAACATGTCAGAATGAAGTTTTCCTATTACAGATTTTAATGTTATGATTATGTTAAGTTTGAGACCTTTGAGAGTAGAAATTGGCAACGTCTCGGCGAATTGTTTTGACCTTGAAGATATTTCAGCAGTGCCAACCTGCCTGTGTTTTAGTTACAAAAACGTGATAGACCTAAATCATGGCCAACCGGGAGACTTTATAAAAGTGAATGGAGTATAGATAGACAATTACACAACGATCCGATACACTCGATTAACATGCAATTATTTCAATACGAAATACAAATCAAAACGAGCATAGAACTGCTTATTTGGTGATAAAGCCTACCTACATACTTTCGTATTTGATCTCAAAAATTTGGTATATGAACAGAGAAGCAACTTATCGAAGCTGGGAACGGGACATGGATTGAGACAAGCGATGCATTGTATTGCGATGATATTGTCTTTTCTTGCTGTTCAATGTTTTTTTTATTTTATGGAGACTTGAGGCTTGATCTTTAAATTAATTGAATAAACTAATTAGGCTTAATTTTAAAATTTACGATGTTAGAATTTTTGTTCGGTGGATAATTTCAGGGGTAGCAATGCTTCCCTTGCTTCCATAGACCGCACGCCCCTGGGTATCGGACATTCAAATTAATAAAAAGATTTCTTCGTTCTTCAATTGTCATGCTTTTTATTCAGTTGTCCATTTTTTGATATAATATATTTTATAGATCATAAGAAATTATCGATTCCAGGAATTTCATATTTTTTTAGAATAAGAAACAGAACACCCTGACAAACATCAGGAACGTAATAGTATTTGAGTTACTTCTACAAAAACCATAATCGAGAATTTTGCTTGATAGGACATCACAGTGTACTTCGACGAGATCCCAATTGTAAGCCAATTGAACGCACAGACTAGTTGCAGCTGACTTTTTCTCAGTTTATCTGTATATTTTTTGGTGGTTAAAGATGGAAATGAATGACAGATACGTCGATGCTTGCTAATAACTGCTGTTATTCATTCACCAGGCCGGGCAAACGCTCTGTTCTCCCCTCCAAAGAGAACCCTTTGGAGCTCTCCGGGCCTTTGGGTTGACGTAAGACCGTTAGTTTAGGTCCAGCATCATCCAAAGATATTGTTCTCAGACGGCTTATTAACCTTTCCGGTCGAGCTTTAACATCGCTGCAACAAAAAGAGGTGTGATGTTTTAAAATTTTCGCTGACTTAAAAAAATTTATTTCTGAGATAAATGTTTAGGTTAAGGCCACTTGCACAGGGTACGGCAAATAATATTGTCAAAGTCTATTAAAAAAACAAGTTTTGGCGCGCGTGTTAAAATTCATAGCTAGAGCAGTCACCCATCCAGGAACTGAACTCGCCCAAGACTGCTTAGCACCAGGAAGAAAAATAATATTCCCAATATTTCCAAAAAAATGAATCAGACTGTAAAAACAAGCGCCAAAAAAACTGGTCCACTTTTTGTCCGAGAATGGTCTCAAATGATTAGTTTCGCCACAGATATTCACTGTTTGGTCGAAAATAAACAGTGCTGGGTCTGCGGTGGAGTAAGGACCCATTCGAATACATACATTCACTGTCGGTTCGAAAAAGAACAGTACTCTGTTTGCGGTGGCGTAAGGTCCCATTCGAATACATACATTTACTGTCGGGTAGGGAATAAACAGTGCTGTGTTTGTGGTGGCGTAAGGATATAAAGTTCAATAATACAATCGTGCCATGAGATAAGAAACGCTGTGTATAGCAGTGGTTTATTTTCAAGAGTATTCCGAGTCATTTCCATGAAACAAATCAATCCAATCGTACGGTTGTGCCATGAAAAACTATGAGTGGACAAATCACAAAATATTCTGTATAGCAGTAATTTTAATATCTGATAATATACGAAAATACTCACGCTTCAAGTAATTTTAAGAAAAAATCGACCTAAATTCGTTGGATAACTGTTTTCTCAGAGTTATTATTTCAATGGAAATGAAAAAAAAAACGAAAAAGAGCAATTTCGACTCCGGGACTTGATCCTTCTGTCTTCTATATGAGTATGATTCTTGATCCAACAGAAATATGCTAGGTCTGTACAGATCTGCGGTAAAAGGTGGATTATGAACGAATTTTCAATTTAAGTTTTTGTGATTTTTCTGCATTTAAAGTTTTGAAGGTTCTTGCAAAATTTCAACGATATGGGACGGATAGTTTCTGATACACAATTTACGGCATTTTTCAACTTTAATTCGATCAGATCAGTATTTTTCGAGTTTTTGGGGAAACAAAATTTCAGATGGCTATAATTCCGAAACTACTCGACGGATTTTGTCCATTAACGAATAAAATTTGGACTCTAAAGATACTCTGAACATTACAACTCTTTAACTCATTGCGTTCAAGCGTAATTGTGCTGAAGGCCGGCCGGCCGCAATTAATTTTGACCTCAGATTATTCATCAGTAAGTGGAAAATAATCGTTCTGAGACCATTCTGTTCACCTGAATAGCGCGCCAAAAACGACAGAGCTCACAGAAATGAGGTATATTTTATTTTCTTCAATAAATCATGCCGTTTTATGCGCTGTTTTTAAAAAGAAATTAGAAAGATCGTTTGAGACCATTCTAAAAATTAGCTCAAAATTACAGAAATTTTGAACGAAATGATAGCGGCCTGGAAGAAGCGCGCCAAAAGATTATCATTTGAACCAACTTATGATGAATATAAACTCACTTAATTTTGACAACATTGCATGCTGATGATCTCCCACTCCTATGGTTGGTAACTAAGACAAATTCTACAGTATCCCCGACTAGTAGACTTGCACCATCTCGTACTTCTGTCATATGGAAGAAAAGCTTTTTCCCCTCTTCCACCTCATAGGCCAAGAACCCATAATGACCTTTTATAGCATCGACTGTAGCTCGAAGCGTCTTCCTCACTGCTTCAATATTTGCAGCTCTGCCTGTAGCATCAACCTAAAGACCATTGGATTTGTTTTGGTACATGTATTTTTTTTTTTAATAATATTAACAGTAATTTGTTTCCAAAAAGCCATTAACAGAAGTCCTTCAGCCTGTATTTACACGTTTATAGTTGATATAATATGATATTATAAAGAGCCTGGAACATGATTAAATGGCAACATGTCCTGGAGACATACGCTTGTTGTTGTACCAGTATTATTTTGTCGGTTAGGTTTACAATTGCCGGAATTTCGTGAGATTGTTTTCGCTTATAAAAGGCGCGATCAAGTGCAATACAGGGATAACTATTCTGTGATTAAACCGTGAATTTTCGTTCGGATCATTTTCTACCTGGCGAGTGAGTATATTTGAGACTATAGAGTGAACAACATGTTAAGAAAATGTGTTCCATCCTGTAACAGCAATTGTTCGAGTATTATGCTAGCAGTTTCCGTTTTCCAAAAAATTAAGAACCGAAGAATTGAGGGGTAATTGGTTCCAATTCTCTTTACCTGCAACTGAACATGATCCCCTACTTGCAGCAATTCCCTCTTGTTCAGTAGACCCATGATTCCAAATTCATATTCAATTGGATCATCTTCGGGACCTTCGCTGTTGATTTGGATTAGACCCGAGTAGTCAGTCTGATCTGGATTAACAGATCGTAACGGTCTGACAACTGTGCCATCTAGGATGTCGCCGTTCGCTTGTGGCAAAATGATGGTGCCTGGAGGAATGATCCGTACATTTTCTGCAGATGAACAGGTGCCAGAGTTGCTACGACTGCCTAGGTTATACTCAACTTCCTGGCCCAACTCCAATGCATTTGACTCTCCATCGAAGTTACTGTCAAATTTGATTTTTATTAACTCAGAATATTAAACACCAAGAAGATATTTTTTTTATCTCTAAAATACATGCATACAGCTGATAATACTTTTCCATCCATACTTTTTACCCTAAGAGCAACAAGATAATTGTTGCCGCTCATAAGGTGAGTTTTCCAAAACATTGATTGCTCTAGAAGTCTAGATTGCCAAAATCAATTCAGTTCTTATCCAATAGACCACATTAGTTAGGTTAGAATCATTCTCTTGGCGGGAGATCCATATTCAAATTTTTTAACATGGAATTTCAACTTTAAGATTAAACCACCCTATTTAAAAGAGAATGTTAGTACAGAGACATCAAGTATTGGGCACCTTCATCATAAGTGCATGTTTTCATGTTCTTTGCACATTAAAATCTACTTCTATTTATCCTTAAATCAAAATTGAAACCAGTGTAGTTCGAAAGATTTCTGTACGTCGTAGATGACTTCTGTTGTGCGTCATTACAAGGCCGATTTAGGGTTATGTTATTATTTTTGACTGATTTCGAGTGAGCTGAGATATACGTCAATCGAATTTGGTGAACACTTTTATATTTATTGAATATTTTGGAAATATACAATTTTGTTATGAAAAATTGATTCTAGATTGTTGAGAAAGGTTCACTGAATATATTTCAACTGAAATAAACCTTAAGAAATTAGCCGAAGTATCTAAAAACAGGCGACAAATTCGCGTAAATTTTAGGTCCATAAGAAATGCATGGGGAATTCAGTGCTCGGATCCACGGATGGATCGTAATTCAAATTTCCCGCCTAACCTAACTAATGTGGTCTATTCAGTATTGGTTGAATTTTCGAACAAATCAAAGATTTGTCAAACCCACCATTAATTTTCAGTGTAGACAAAATTAAACTATTTCAAAAACATATTTGTTGCAAAGGAGGAGAACTACGGAAAACTTTTTCTTGATGAACATTATAACCTTGACGGAGGAATCTAAACAATCTAAGTATTTCTTATTTCAAGTATTTTTGAGTTCTTTGAGATCTAAGAAATGCTTAGTGATTTTCCATAAGTTATTTGTCCAATTAGCAGAAAAATATGTTTCGAAATCAGCAGCAGTAAAACTGGCATCAGAAGAAGTGGGGGCTTCATTTTGGTTAGGATTAGTTTCAATTGTTGCTTTACCTAAATTTTGTTAATAATAAAAATCAAATCGAATAATTAGGCTACTTCGTATTATTTTAGAGCAGATTACAAATGTAACACAATATTATTATATTTATTTGTATATTCATTTTCCGGCTTCAATAAATTAATTAATATTCTTATTAGAAACTGTAAATTCACACACTGAGTAGTTTCAAAATTAATTCAAAGTTTTGAATGCAAGGTTAAGGTTCAGAATTTTTTAAAAATCTGTCAAGATAAGCTCGAGTACCGAAAACTGTTAAGAATGGGGTTATATCTGCGCCATAGTGGGAATTATTTGTTGACTTTACTTGTTGGTAAGGCTCCCTAGGGGTATAACACTTGAAATGTCATTGAGTATATCTACTAGTAACCGTTTCGATAACATTAACTGTTTGACAAATCAATCACAATAGATTGTCGTTTAAAATTATTCAGAGATACAACGAAGATGGAAACAAACCTGAAATGGAAGAAGACTTCTTTGTCATGCTGAATAGTCTCTATGAAACCAAATCCGTCTTTGAGAGCAGCTATGAATCCTTGATAAATTTGATTATTACTTGTACTTCGATTTAACTTAACTCCGTTTGTTTGAGAGGCTGACTGGACAATTTGAATATTGGTAGCTATTAATTCTTTGTTTCTTTTTACTTGACTTACATCGAATTTGATCTGCAAAAGAAGATTCGCTTAACACGTTTAGTTTTTCTATCAATCGAAAGCGGAATCTTACGATTCAACTTTACCTTGTCTCCAAGTCTGGGATAATGCTTCATATCAATATCTTTGAGGTAAAACGATATATTTTTCTTTTGGCCATTAACTTGATAAGTTATAAGACCAGGTTCTGCCTGCTGATTTTCTCCGTTTCCGGATGTTCCCTTAGTTGGACTACGGGTCGTCCAATTTATAAGTGGTACCTCTTTGCACACGATTCCTAACATCTCACATTCTACGCAAGTCTCGAATTGAACCGTCCCAGGTTGAAGCCACTTCATTCGTATCGCACTTTGTCTGCTGTTTGAGAAAGAACTAGTTTGATCTTGAATGACAGTGAATTCAAATTCATCGCCAACCTGAAACAATATTATCAAATCGTACAGAGGCCTTCATGAGTAACCAGACAAAATTCTGGTTATTCTATGGCCTATTGCAGGCAAAAAATTATGCGACTTAGAGAACTGTGCTTTAGGTGAACTACCGCATGAGACATAGAGTAACAAACAAATTTTACCATTGCTTCGCGGTACAGTGAACTCCTATAGTGAACCTACGCCAGGATTGATAAATTTCACGAGGGATCCTCTACATGAGAGTAAGATAAATCGAATAAATAATGGTTTAAAAAAACACGCTTTAATGATAAAATCGAACTAAAAAAAAAAATTAATTTTTGAGTATTTAAACAAAATGATGGAAAGAAATATATAAGTACCTAAAGGGTTTTCCGATAAGGTGTTATTTTGGATAGCCCGCTATTTCGGTAGTTTTTTTGACATTTGACAAGTAGAAACTACGCCATTAATAAAAATGGAACGATACATGCTTCAAGAACACATTGATGGTGAAAATTTGGCAGAGACGGTTCGTAAAACTCGAGCATTTTTGGGTCGTCGTGAAGCACCTTGTAGGACCGCAATAAAGAAATTGGTGGAAAAATTCGAGCTGTTGGGACAAGCTAGTTATGTGAAGAATAAAACCCGTGCACGTCGCTCAAGAACAGCGGAGAATATTGCTGCTGTAGCCGAAAGTGTTGAAGAAAACCCAGGTTTGTCCATTCCTCGTCGTTCTTTGGAATTAGGCATTCCACAAACGTCATTACACCGTATTTTGCATAAAGATTTGGGTCTTAAGGTTTATAAAGTTCAGTTAACACAAGAACTCAAGCCGGCCGATCATCAACAACGTCGTGTCTTTGCTGATTGGGTCGTTGAAATGCATGAAAATGATCCGGAATTCCATCGAAAAATCATCTTGAGTGATGAGGCCCATTTCCGCCAATGCAGCAAAATTGTCGCATCTTGGGCTCGGAAAACCCAAGTTATTGTTGAAAAGCCTCTCTATCCTCAACGTGTGACTGTTTGGTGCGGTTTATGGTCCGGCGGAGTCATTAGACCTTACTTTTTCGAAAATGAGGCTGGAGCAACAGTTACGGTGAATGGATTGCGCTATCAAGAGATGATTAATGATTTTTTATGGCCGGAATTGGATGGTATTGATCTGGACAACGTTTACTTTCAACAAGACGGCGCTACGTGTCACACAAGCAACGAAACCATTGATCTTTTGCGGGAAAAGTTTCCGGACCGTGTTATCTCTCGAAGAGGTGATCACAATTGGCCACCGAGATCTTGTGATTTAACACCTTGCGACTTCTTCCTTTGGGGCCACGTGAAAGAGAAGGTCTACGCCAATAGCCCAGCGTCGATTCAAGACCTCAAAGATGGAATTCGTGAGGCTATCGAGGACATAGGGCAGCCACTTTGCGATTTGGTTAAGGAAAATTTCATTAAAAGGATATGGTCCTGTAAGCGTGGTCGTAATGGTCATTTGCCTGATGTTATTTTCCACTATTAACGGCATAGCTTCTTCTTTATAATGAAATAAACATCCGATCATTTATATTGAAAAATGGCATTTTTTATTTATCAAAATAACACCTCCTATTGGAAAACTCTTTATTATTAGCAGACTTTTGGATTTTCTAACTATTTTTTCACTGACTGTACCGTTCGAATATTTTAAAGAACTGATATTAAGCACCCCACGCTTTTCTCTAAATAATACTTACATTTTGTTTTTATGCTCAAAATTTATTTTATACACTTTTTTGTTCTATTTATCGTTAAAGCGTGTTTTTCTAGTTTTTTTAACTATTATTTATTTTCTCGTTTTCAGTTCGATTTATCGCATGCGCAGAACGAGCGCTAACGAAATGTATTAATCCTTGCGATCCTAGTCAGGATAATGGGATACTCTTATCGAATTATTGTAATGTCATTGGCTCCTGAAAAGTCTGCAAAGTTTAAATAAAATCTGATCGTCTAAAAGGGGTTAAAATCTCGTTGAAAGAAGTCGCTCACAAACTAACAGGCAAACATACAAGTGAAGCTTATAAAAGCTGTTGAAAAGACCGAACGAACAGACAAAATTTAATTAGACTAGATTCTTCATCAGTCAAATGGAATCGTTCGAAACCATTTTCGGCACTTTCGAAAATTTGGAGATATTTGGACCAAATAAACGTGACCTGGCACGAACACTCGAAAACGTAAAAGAATTGAGGCACTCACCTGAATTTCTCTTTCAGAATCCAAAACTTCATTGAAATGGAAGAACAATTTGGGTTCTCTATCAACACACCTCAAGAAACCGTAACCATCTTTCCGACTGCTTACAACTCCCTGTTCTCTCTTTTCCCCTGAAACTATGAAGCTTTCATCTAGCAGAGAAATATTAGTGGCCCTATTGAGTCCGTCCCTTCTATCTGTGGCAATGCAAAACTGCACCCAGTCTCCATGACGAAGGGTGAAATCGCCCTTTTGGTCTTTGTCGCCAAATGAAATTTCCACCTACAAATTGAAAAATTAAGTTAAATTCATATTTCATACTAAAACCAACATCTCAAATAACTATCTTGTTGTAATGAAAAACAATTTTTCCATTCACAACATTTTTTTTATTACTGTATAACATTCCCATGGTGGTGTCAAAATGAAACAGAAAGTATTATTGAAGTACATAATCGATTCAGCTCAGTTTCTCAATGTAATAATAATTTTATTGACATGTACAGTATCGGAAAGAATATACATATCTTGGATATTGTGGTTTGAGAGAGTAAAGAATAGCTTGCTAAATATTGAGAGAGCACTACAATTTCTCCTCGAATAGCGCGAAGAAGGGGTATTGAATTTACGTCACCACAGAGAAGCGCGAAATGAATCACTGTCTAGCGTTGCTGTGTCTGTTGAATAGTCAAGTAGGGTACATTGTATATTGTTGTATGGGGTAACGTTGCACTGCGACATAAGGTCTATTGAGCCCCCCCATAAGAGCTGTCAATGTCTCCGCCATCTACAGCTCGCCTTCCAGTTCCAGAGTTCTGCGTCAAGGAGGCTACGTCTTCGCTCCTGCAGATTTCTTGCATTGGTTTAAGATGGCAAGGCATTCCGTAATCAGGTGTTTCATCCTCACAGAATCTGCACTCGTCAGTTTCTGCTAGCCCTAATCTCATCATATGCTTCCTAAGACAGCAGTGCCCTGTAAGGAAACCAGTGTGCAGCGTGTTTATACTGAGATCCTGAGATACTTCTTGGATCTGGCAGTGTCAAAGCTCCGGAGAAACTTTTTGAAGTGATACATTCCTGAGAGAGTTCTCCAGAGTATACCTTTTTCAGTTTCTTCTTTCATCCGAAATTCACTTAAGGAGGTGTATCTACCCTGCAGTAGGGTTGTGGGCCAATAAAAGGGGTTTCTGCTCCTCTCTTGGCAAGTGTGTTGGCCTCCTCTTTCCTGCAATTCTCGAGTTTCCAGGAACCCAGACCAAGGAGACCCTGTTGTTCCTGCCTACTTCATTAAGTTTTCTTCTCACTCCCAAATTAGCTTAGAGTCAATAATATGTCAGCTCAGAACTTTATTGACTTTCAGAATGGATTGCTATATCACACCTATGATAGTTTCTTTTTAGTTTCATTTCCCCACATCTTTCGATTGCAAGTATTTCTGAAAGAAAGACGCTTGGAGCCTAGCCATAGTAGCGTTTGGTGCCTGTCCCATATACTCCAGCGCCAGTTACTATATTGGTTTTTGAACCGACTGTGTAGCATAATGGCATTTTTTCTACGAACTTGGGTGGTGGATTCCCTGTCCCAGTGTACCTTCCTGGTCGAGTGTGGTATTGTTGTTGTTGTAGGGGGTAACGTTGCACTGCGAACTTAAGGTCTACTGTGGGGTAATAGGAGGGGAGGACAGCATTGCGTCTATCCTGATTATGTGATATTATAATATGATAGCGTTCCTTGTTACTTTTAAAGTTTTTGTTCTATTGTTTCGATACTGTATGTTTCAGCTTTTATCTCATTTTCGAAACTGAGTAGAATAAACTTAGCAATAAAACTTTTTCTTTACTTTAATTATTTATTCAATTCACTTCACCTAGAAATGTTGAGAACTTTTATCTATGAAACAGAACGATAAAATAACTTACTTCCGAGTGATCTGGTGCTCTATATCTTATTCTTCCAGGCAGTGGATCGGACTGATGCCTTGCATTGGGACCCTTGTCAAGTGGTTTCAACACCTGACCTTTGATAATGTCAGGTTTCAGATCTTCAAATATCACTGTGCCGGTCGGCAAGCGAGTTATATTACATGCAACTTCCTTCCCCTGAAATAAAACATGAAAAAAACTTTACAAAATCGTAATCCAAGCCTGATTTAACTATGAACATGAATAATAACACCAAGAGAAACATGTAGGCCAAAAAACTAACACGATAGTTAATATCACATTAAAACAAAAGTTTCGCAACTAATACACATAAGTTTAGTAATTACAAATACAAACACTACAAATACTCTCTGTCTGTCATGTTGACATGATAGAAAATGAGGTTAAAGTTAGAGAAATAATAATTTAATCGTCAACTCACATTACGAGTTTGAATGATGAATTCGACATCATCTCCAAGTCTTAGTTCTTCTTTGGTTTTTGCCTCAGAGAAGTGAAAGAAGATTTCTTTTACTATATCCGCCCGCTCGATAAATCCGAAACTCTCCTTCATTGAACAAACAACCCCTTGGTACTTGACTGGATGAGCGGTATTTTCTAGGCGAACGTGACAAGCTCCCAAATTACCTCTGAAAAATGAAGTCAGCATTACGTTGTATGAAGTAGCAAATAGAATAGAATAGGTAACAATTGCTCTGTAAGAGGCCGCCTTATGAAATCGTAAATAATGCAATTCTGGAATTGTTCCTGTAACTATCCCATTTAAGGTGCTACATTTGAACTACTTTGATAAATTTATTGGAAAACATAACCTAAAACCGTAGAGATATTTTGAATTTGAAGGTATTTGCGTAGAGTATCACTTATCATCCCAACATATTTTCTTAGGGTTTTGTTTGATTGCAGCTTTACTATTGTTAAGAGATATATATTCTTTTGAACTTGAGCATTACAATTGTTTTTTTATTTATGTTTATGTTTTGTTATGTATTCAATTAAATATTAAATAAATAAAAATTAGTCCATTCATTGTAATATTTGACAAACAAATGTCGACATACCTATTATTGGTGGCTATCTGAAAGCTGACTTTATCGCCGGCGCTCAATGTTACATTCCCTTCTACATCGTCTTTGGTGTAGGGCAAAAAGAAACATTCACCCCTATTCTCGTAGCTAATTCGTCCCGTAGTATCGCCAGACGACCCCTCACCTCTTACTTCAGTGGTCACCGTACCGGTAACTCGCTCCTCGCTCATCACCACCTCTGGCGCTATCTTGGTCACGGCGCTTGCGATCGGCTTTCCAGTTCGTCGATCGTAAGTCATCTCAAATTCCACCGGATCGCCAATTTTCAAATGATCACGGTTACCACTGAACTGAGAGAAATGGAAGAAGAGCCTGGCCTGTCGTTCGCAACATTGGATGAAGCCGTATGAGTGCTAAAGCAATAAACCAAATAGACCACATTAGTTAGGTTAGAATCATTCTCTTGGCGGGAGATCCACATTCAAATTTTTTAACATGTAATTTCAACTTTGAGATGAAACCACCCTATTTGAAAGAGAATGTTAGTTCAGAGACATCAAGTATTGGGCACCTTCATCATTAGTGCATGTTTTCATGTACTTTCCACATTAAAATCTACTTCTATTTATCCTCAAATCAAAATTGAAACCAGTGTAGTTCGAAAGATTTCCGTATGTCGTACATGACTTCTGTTGTGCGTCATTACAAACCCGATTTAGGGTTATGTTATTATTTTTGACTGATTTCGAGTGAACTAAAACATACGTCAATCGAATTTGGAGAACATTTTTATATTTATTAATTATTTTGGAAATATACAATTTTTTTATGAAAGCTTGATTCTAGATTGTTGAGAAAGGTTCACTGAATCTATTTCAACCAAAATAAACCTTAAGAAATTAGCCAAAATATCTAAAACCAGGCGAGAAATTCGCGTAAATTTTAGGTCCATAAGAAATGCATGGGGAATTCAGTACTCGGATCCACGGATGGATCGTAATTCAAATTTCCCGCCTAACCTAACTAATGTAGTCTATTAGAAAATCATTTACATTTTTATTGGACACAATAACACCTAACTGTTATTATGACAAATAAATCAGAATCTCGAGGATAACCACTTCTGATTGTTAAATAATCGAATCTAGCGATACATTTATTATCAAATACGCAAGTCTGGCAGAAAGAAATCTACTACAGAGATAGAAACCTAGATGATGAACTCCCAACCAGACTGTGACTTCTGCAAAAAGATTATAAAGAAGTGATTTCAATCCGAAACATCCATTTGCCCCCGCATGAGCAAAAAGTAAATACATATACTCCATTCACTTTTATAAAGTCTCCCGGTTGGCCATGATTTAGGTCTATGACGTTTTTGTAACTAAAATTGAGACAGGTTGGCACTCCTGAAATATCTGCAATGTCAAAACAATTCTCTGAGACGTTGCCAATTTCTACTCTCAACATAATGTTCCATCTTAGACAAATATTATCACGGACCATTATCTTCATATCAAGTCCAAGAACTCTTGGCTTTGACATTGAAAATACCAAAAGCAGTGACAAAGTATCAGGAACTGCTATATAGAACTGAAATCTGCAATAGGAAAACTTCATTGTCTCAGAACATGTTGAACATGTCGAATGAAATTAGTTAGTTTCCATCCTATCTCTATATTTTATTAAGGTTTAACAGTTAAGGCTGGTTTATGCTGGCTGGTAACTTTAACTTAATCATATATATATATATAATATAAATAGACATTTATTTTTTGTGTTATACTTTATAATCAGACTAAATAATCCGTTAACTTATTAATTATTATTATTAGTAATAAGTAAACAGATTATTCAGTCTCAGTATCAACCATAGCGTTAGAAATCTATGTTTCAATTTTTAAGTTAGGGAATAAGTTAAAGTTACCAGCCAGCATAAACCAGCCTTTACTCAGGTTTCGTAGTACTACTACATTTTGAAACTGGTGTATTTCAAGGTTTTCAAGGTATTCAAAAAAGTCTTCTGTAGGCTTATTTCTTGAGAATTTCGAAAAATGGGGAATTCCGTATATACATCTGTAAATTTACCTGCCGGGTTTATTCAGGCACTCTTATTCTTTTTTCAAATGAACTATCACTAAGTAATGGACTACTCTATCCTTTATTTTTCATAGCATCACTGAATTTTCCAACCAGTTTATATGCTTGAAATATTTCCAGTAACAACAGAGGAAATATTTTCTTCAACAGTCGCCAGGTCTTTGGAATTGTTGAATTCACATATCTTCTCAAATCAATTATTTTTCCAAAGTAAATTTACATTGTGAAAAATAGGTAATTACTACGACCTCTATGTAGAGAGGACAATGTTGCGTAGTTATCTGACAGGAAAATGATATAATGTTATGTTATGGTTATGTTATAACCTAACATTGTTAAAATATACATGGTGAAATCTGTCAAACTTTCATGGCCAACCGGTAGACTTTATAAAAGTGAATGGAGTATACATTTAAATTCATTATACCATTCGCTGATGGTTAATTTCTCTGGAGCAGAGTCCGAATAATGCTAATCAAGCCACTCTTGAGGTTCTTTCGCATGTTTTCCGATCAAAAAGTAAAGTTTTATCGACACATGAAATGCTTTCATATCTTTAACAAAAACACCAAAGTTGCCTGGCACAAACAGCTATAACTTGAAAACGCGTGGTCCGATTGTCATGGCACATAACCTTCTAAAGGATGGCGTTATCAAATGCACTCATTGATTTTGCATTGGAGGCGCCATCTAAGTACTAGTCCGAAAACTTTTTGATCAATGTAGCAATGGTAGTGCCATCTCTTTTCCTCTCATTCATGTTCATCTTCCTAGAACCAGACCTGTATATTCTATAGAATATAATGTATGAATAAGTAATAAATACAAAAAAAAATTGAAACCAAGCTGTTATTAAGATCATATACTTAAAACATCCATAAAACCCGAATCAAATGGATAATTTCAATAAGTTTGAAAACTTACCAAGAGTTTTTCAATTATACCAGTTTCTCTTGTCCCCAAGTTGGTAGAATTGGCATCAAAACTGGAATTATTCCCACTGGACTGAGGTGACGAAAAAATACTGGTATTATTATCCCCAGAGCTGTTGAAAACACTGTTCGAGTCCAGAGAAAATGTGCCTAGAAGAGAATCGAGTAATTAATTAGAGTTGAGTAGGAGTACCTCAGCTAGAGTTTGTCTCAGGTTCTTGTTCTATATGCATGTACGAAGGATCTTCCATAAAGGCAATTTATTAATATTAAATGTCAAAAAACTATTTTAATGTGAATGACTTCTATGGAAATAAAATTAAATTCGTTCTAAGTACAAACCTATTGAAAATCGGCTTCCGTTTCCTGTTTGAGTTGCGCTTGAAGAGCCATAGATACCATTGTTAGAATAGGGGGCATTCGATGAAGATGAAGATTTATCCTGAAGAAGCGGAAATTCTTGTCCAAACCGCGATGACGATGTGGAACGGTTGAAGTTGTAAACTTGGGATGATTTTCCTAATGAAATCAATATTAATCCACTTCAATAGAAGAAATTCAGTTGTTAGCTGTCCTGGCAATACCATATTCATGGGGGCCACTTGGCATGTAATATTTATTTGTGCAATCAAGTTTGTGGAAAGGTGATTCAATTAGTAATTCAGGAATTCAAAGTGAAATATATCACAAATATTGCTGTGCAGTCAAATTGTTTTAATTTTATTCGAAAGATAAACTAATAACAATTGTTTTGAAAATGATATCGTCATATACTCCTTTATTATTTTGATGCAAAAAATGTAATGCTCAGAGTTCGAAAGAATTGGTGATTCAAGTTCATCTCCGAGCCACCTGGTAGAGAATTCTGAAGCTTCAGACGTAGGTAACGGAGTTTGTTTTGCGATGATTGAATGCTTAAAAGTTATGATCTTATGTATATTTGACTACTGAGATTGATGATAAACTACTTCAAATGTCGAAATCAAACATTTTTTGTTGCGTTTAAGGATGTAATAGTTGCGCTAACAGGGATAACATGTCAGTCCATTTTTTTCCGAATATAATAGTTTCAGAGTTGAGATAAGCAACAAAAATGGTAGTGTTGAAAAAGTGGGCTTGACAAAAATTATACTAACATTCACAAAACTGAAAAATGATACTAGATATATTGTCTTGGCATACTCTTTGGAAAGTTCCCAAAGTATAAAAGAAATTTTTGACCACATGCTAACTGTGGAACCATGGAATCTGGTTCGTAAAGTAGAGGACATAATGACAACATGTTGTGCTGTGGTTAATTTGTCAAATACAATTTTGTCCAAAAATCGTTTCTGGAAGTATTTTGTTTTTATTTTAGAGGACCACTGAATATCATTTTTGCATTGAAAGTCCCTTCATAAGTTAATATTGCCCAAATGTATTAATTGTTCTTTGTATATAAATTTTACATTATATTATCTAAATCATATAGTAGTGCTTTGAACTACCTTGTACCTACATAATGTTATCAGGGATATTATTTCAATAGTTCAGGATGTGTTAATGAATGATATTTTTCCCTAAATAAAATACCGAAACTACACAAATATCCTTGTGTTTACAATCACTCTACCTATAAAGTCTCCCGGTTGGCCATGAAAATTTGGCACATTTCACCATGTATATTTTGAAAATGTTAGGTTATAGTCATTTTCCTGTCAGATAACTACGCAACGTTGTCTTCTCTACATAGAAGTCGTAGTAATTACGTAGTTTCACAATGTGAATTTACTTCGGAAAAATATTATGTGAAACTATGTGAATTCAATAATTCCACAGTCCTGGCGACTATAGAATGAAATTTTTGCTCTGTTGTTACTGGAAATATTTCATGTATATAAACTGGTTGGAAGATTCAATTATGCTATTTTCTTGTATGGAAATTATTAATCAAGTGTTGAAATTTTATTGAAAAAAAATGGATAAAGTAGTCCGTTACTTTGTGATAGTTCATTTGAGAAAAGAATAAAAGTACCTGAATAACCCGGCAGGAAAACTACTAAACTTTTCTCAAGAAGACATTTAAAAACCTTGTTGCACAACTTGAAATACACCAGTTTCAAAATGTAGTAGTACTACTAAACCCGAGTCAATAAAATATAATGATAGGAAACTAAGTAATTTCATTCGATAGTTCAACATGTCAGAATGAAGTTTTCCTATTGCAGATTTTAATGTTATGATTATACAGTGAACTCTTGATAAGTCGAACATCGATAAGTCGAACTCTTAGATAAGTCGAACATTTTTTCCGGTCCCAATTCATGGGTATCTAACCCTGTATACTTTCACCTCAATGAGTCGAACAGACTTCTTGAGAGTAAAGAGTCTAGTAGATGAGTCGAACTGCTGAAAGGGTCCACGAGAGAACCTCCACCTCTATCAGTCGTACTCCTAACCATCATCGCCTCTATGAGTCGAACTGTTTGATCTAACGAATGAAACCGAAAAGAATTCGGCATGCAAACGAATCACTACATTTGGTAGCCATCATATGTATTTTTCAATCGCTTAGTACATTGTTCAATTTATTTTTTATTTGTTTATTGAGCCGTCGTGCGCTGAGAGCGTTTTAGTCATGGATCCGCGAAAACGGAATTCCTAAAACCGAATTGTCATCTATCATGAAAAATAAAATTAATATCCTCGCTTCCATCAGAGTTAAAGGAAAATCAGTACACCGGTAACGTCAGAAATTGCCTCGGCATTCAGATGTTCGCATCTTCCCTAGACCACGAATATACATCGAGTAGTGGTTGGCTACGTAATTTCAAAAAAAGATACGGAATTTCTGGAAGAACCTCGTTAGGTGAGAGTGCTAGGGTCAATGAAGACACTTGTCATCAACCCTTGTTTCTCATTAACTACTATTGATGTCGTGAATACGCGAGTTTTTCCCTCAATGAGTCGAACTCTCACCTCAATAACTCGAACGTTTGGTGAGACGAACCATAGATAAGTCGAACAGTTTTTTATGGTCCCTGGGAGTTCGACTTATCGAGAGTCCACTGTATTATGTTAAGTTTGAGACTTTTGAGAGTAGAAGTTGGCAACGTCCCAGCCAATTGTTTTGACCTTGACGATATTTCAGCAGTGCCAACCTGCCTCTGCTTCAGTTACAAAAACGTGATAGACCTAAATCATGGCCAACCGGGAGACTTTATAAAAGTTAATGGAGTATATATCTGAAGCTTCCTGAAACCTAATGTTTATAGAGGGCGCAACCTACCCTTGAATATATTATTATTATTATCTTCACAGACTTATATCTCATGAATAAAATTTCTATATTCACATTCTATATTTCAAATCCAGAATAATTGTTCATTGAATATTACCTTGGACTTCAGAAAGCACCGAAGGAAGAAGTCAAATACCAAGATCTTGCTGTTGTGTCTATATTTGACCCGTTTTCTTTTTTTGGACAATTGGAATTTTTTAAACTGTGCAAACATTGATCCTGATTTTCGTGGATAGATAATGCGAATATGCAAATTACACCAATTTTTAGTTAGATATTCACCATATTCAAATCTAACACGATATACTTATGGGATGGATATAGACTTTTTTCTTGCCAATCTAAAAACTACTGAATCTAGAGCAATATCATCAGATGACAGTGATAACATCTTTTCTGCTCACCAGGCTTAGCCCATAGGCGCCGGCTACACGAAAGAACGCAATATCCGCTTTTAGTCAGTGCCTCACCTAACGCTATTTCCTCTAATTCGAAAAAAAAAAAATAATAAATTCTTCCTGCAGATATAATCTGTATATTTTTGTTCGTTAGTATTCGATTTGTAAGTGATTTTGATTATCAAGGTCGTGATTCTTCGAAAATAAGACGAAATGGCTGATATTTGTAATTTAGGAAACGATGATTAGATTTATTAAGTCAATCACTATTATTATTTATTATTATTATTATTATGGGTTGTGCTGGGCAGACTAAACCCGCCCCTCCACTGCGACCAATCGGTCTATTGTGGCACACCTTTAGTATATAATCTATACTTCACCCACAAGCTCAAGTCTCTTGATGAAGGATATGATTCTGGTGGGTGAGGACTTGTCCAGTTCCCTCAGTGTCAGTTTGTGGACTCCTAGTTCCTCCAATCTGATCCTGTCCCCAGCGGGGCAGACACACATGATGTGTTCGATAGACTCGTCGTCCTCCAGGCAAAGTCTGCACTCGGAGTCCTCAGTCAACCCCAGTGTATTGAGGTGTTTCCTGAGGCCACAATGGCCCGTGTATACAGCTGTAAGGATTCTCAGGTCCACCCTAGAGAATTTGAGCCATTTTCTGGCTCTTTCAGCTGATGGGCCAGTAATTGTTGAGCGAGCATGTCTGTGTCCAGGTATGCTGCTCCAGATTTCTTGGACCTTTTGGTCCACCCATCTGTTGTTTTCCTTCGCCGCTGCTCTGAGAGAGATGCCGCAGGCCGGTTCTGGTCCAATGAGCCCCATAGAAGCCCCTCGTGCCGCCAATGAGTCCGCCATCTCATTACCCTTTATGCCCGAGTGGCCTGGGACCCACAAGAGCTGCAGCCTGCAGTGCCCTCCAAGTTCAGCGAGTGTGGTCCGGCAATCCTGCACAAGCAGGGATTTGCAGTTGTATGAAGTCAAGGCCTTCACGGCTGCTTGGCTATCCGATAGGATCTTGATTGATCCATGAGCCCAACCTTTCTCAAGTATGAGCTTCGCACAGTGATCAATGGCGAAAATTTCTGCTTGAAAGACAGTCGCAAAACTACCCAGGCTGATGGATTCACCCCTAGCAATTCTGCAACCGCTGACTCCCGCTCCCACCCCTTGGGAGGTAGCGGAGCCGTCTGTGAACCAGCAGGGACCCTCAAGCAGTCGGGTCTCAGAGACGGCCCAGTCGTCTCTGCTGGGAAAAACGACTTGGTAGGGCCACTCTGTGTAGGTTCTGGTTTTAGATACGTCCGATCGCATGCCCATTATCTCGTTGACCTTCAATTCAGCCTGCAGAGAACTAGGCGCGTAGCCGATCGCATCTGGCTCATTGCGAGCCGTATGCAGAAGTCTGTATGTCGCCATCCGGGCCACGCTCCTGATCACCAGGTGAAGAGGGGCGAGGTCCATTAGGCGTTCCATGGCTGCGGTGGGAGTGGAGCGAAAAGCCCCTGTCACCATCAAGCACGCAGATCTCTGAATTTTTGCAAGCTTCAGCTGAGACTGCACCTTTACAGTACACTCCCACCAAGCAATGCTGCCGTAAGTGATTTGTGGTCTCACCACCATCACGTACAACCAGTGGAGCTGTTCCGGAGCCAGTCCTCACCTCTTTCCACAAGTCCGCTGGCACGCCCATAGAGAGTGCCTAGCCTTATGGATCACCCTATCCAGGTGTGAGTTCCAGTTTAGCTTTCTATCCAGGATAACGCCCAGATATCTGGCCTCATCCGCAAACGGGATGTTAATCCCATTCATAGTGATGGAAACTATATTAAGTTTCCTCTTCCTAGTGAATGGCACAATCAAGGTCTTTCGAGGGTTTACGTTTAAAAGTCAATCACTAACTGAACTGTTGTTACCCAAACAAGAAACTGTATAGTGACAAAACCTGTTTCAGGAAACTGTACTCACCAGTACTTCCCATGGATTTTAGGTCCAAGATGGCAGAATCCTGATTCATGATATCAGGCGGCTGGAAGCTTTTCCACTGAGGATTGCCTGACATGTCTTCTTAATCTCTTCTTTAATGTGGATACAATGATTACTTCTGACTTCTTTTCTTTGTTAGTTGTTCCTTAATTGTAGCGAATATCACAGAATGGTTTTCGTCAATATTAAATATACACCCAAAGTCAATATGGCAGCCGATTTCACTAAATGTCCAAAAGGAATGCTGACGACTTTGGAAGTGGTGCAGATTGAAATCAATTCACAATTTATCAATCGCTTTTGTAATTCCAGTAGTCAACAACTTTTTCACAATGTGAATAGAATGATAAAAACAACCCAATAAATAAAAAAAATTACAATTCACAATCACTCAAAATTTGTAATGTAACAGAAAGTTAAATAAAAATCCTCAGATGTCTTCAATGCGTGCTGGGTGCGTTTTGTGCTGTTATTCTCATAATTTGACAAGGCTAGTAGATTTACTTCCAATTTTCTGTGGTAAAATTTGTTTTCCTTAGTTACACAAGCTGAAACAAAAATCCATACATGAGGAAAAATACAACAAAGAGCTACTTTCAAATTTGTCCATTAATAATGCACATATGAATTCCTATTTTGATTTTTTATAAAACCGGACACCCCGATGTGCTAGACACAGCATACCTACAAATGGTCATAGGAACGTCTGCATATAATATAGACATTCTAATATTCAATTGAACTGGTCTTTACTTGATAGAAATACAGTGTTTTATTATAATTGAAATTGCTGCTAGGCAATATATGTTTTATTAGACATTTAGTTAGACCAAATGTAATGTATCTGAAGATCTGACAACTGTGCTAGAGATAAAATAGTTATATTCAAACTAATTACATATACTCCATTCATTTTTATAAAGTCTCCCGGTTGGCCATGAAATTTGACACATTTCACCGTGTATATTTTGAAAATGTTAGGTTATGCTCATTTTCCTGCCAGATAACTACGCAACGATGTCCTCTCTACATAGAAGTCGTAGTAATTACGTATTTTTCACAATGTTAATTTTCTTGGGAGAAATAATAAATTTGAGAAGATATTATGTAAATTCAACAATTCCAAAGACCTGGCGAAAGTTGAAGAAAATTTTTCATATTTTGTTACTATGGAAATATTCCACGTATATAAACTGATTGGAAGATTCAGTTAGGCTATTTTCTTGTATGGAAATCAAGAATCAAGTGTTGAAATTTTGATGGAAAATAATGGATACAGTAGTCCGTTATTTCTTGATAGATCATTTGACAAAAGAATAAAAGTACCTTCATTATTATTATTCGAAGAAATGTGACAATCTTGTCTAAGATGGAACATTATGTTGATTGTTGAGAGTAGAAATTGGCAACGTCTCAGAGAATTGTTTTGACATTGACGATAATTATGAAGTGCCAACATGTCTTTGTTTTAGTTACAAAAACGTGATAGACCAAAATCATGGCCAACCGAGAGACTTTATAAAAGTGAATGGAGTAGTTGTGGAAACTTTAGATATACTATAATCAATTATCACAGCTATTCTAGCTCTCAAGTTCCAGAAAAAGTCATTAACAGCTTGTAGAAGGGATCTGATATGGGACCACTATTATCCAATATATTTGTGAATGATTTTCCTGTTGTTATAATAGGTCTCTTGTATGATTTTTTTTTATTATTGGAATCGATTATTATATCCGTAAGAATGCCGTCAAAAATTTCAATTTTCAACCAGAAAACGATCATTCAATTTTGGTTGCACTTAATGCCGGTTCAAAAGAGCGAAACTTGGCGCCAGTCCGGACGTAACCCGTCATATCTACTCTCACTCTCTTCTCGTGTCCGTTTCACTCTTTATTCCAGTGTAACACAGCTCCCCATAAAGGACTCGAAGCCAGCATTGGCTGTAACAAGCAGATGGTAAATTTTGATTACGTCATCCGTCATAGCAACGATTCAGAAGCGTTTCAAATCAATTGAAATTGCTTCTTGATTGACCGATTTTCAATAACAAAATATTCAAATTTTATGAATTATGAAAGTGTATGAGGGCATACATGATGATCTGGTATTGAAGTAGATTCAGAAAAACATAAACATATGGTATTTCGTGTTACATGCAAGAGACCTATTGACAGTAACTTTCTTTTCACGAAGAAACAAGGCTATTTTGAACAGTTACAAAATTAATAACAAAAATTGATTTGAGTCCTACAAGGTAAAGGATTTTGACTCAAAAATAACTCTAACATATCAGAAACCTCATCTTGTGCCCGAAAAATATTAGGCAATGCTCTTTGTTTGGCTAGGAACTGTCTGTCATTGCTGTCAAGATCATTTATTATGCACAGGTGATATCAATACTTCAATACAACTCTATCATATGGTCGCCATGATACAGGGTTGATGTTGAGCACTTGGTAGGGGATTCAAAATAAGTTCTTAAGAGATTGTAGTTTTATAATGGGAATAAATTCTCCAAGCTCGTCAGTTTCTGCTAGCCCTAATCTCATCGTATGCTTCCTAAGGCAGCAGTGCCCTGTGAGGAAACTATTGAGGAGGTGCAGCGAGTTTTAACTGAGATCCATTTATTTCTTGGATCTGACAGTGTCAAAGTTCCAGAGATACTTTTTGGAGTGATAGATTCCTGGGAGAGATCTCCACAGTATACCTCTTTCAGTTTCTTCTTTCATCCAAAATTCACTTTGGTAGGTGTATCTATCGGCCCCACAGTAGGGGTGCAGGCCAATAACAGGGGCTTGTGTTCCTTTCTTGGCAAGTGTGTTGGACTCCTCATTTTGTTTAATTACCAAGAATACCCTGTTGTTCTTGCCTATTTCACTAAGTTTTCTTCAGCACTCCCATATTAGCTTATTACTTGATAACATGGGAGCTCAGAGTTTTAATAGCAGCTTGACTGTCAGAGCATTCTGATTGCTAATAACTGAATTATAAAAAATAATAATTGTATTGATTCAAAATCTCAAATATAAAAAATATCAATAATTAATTAAATGTTGAGGATATCATTTTTTTTATATACAGTGCGTTTCAAAAAGTACGCCGAAGGGGAAATTTTCTCGCCTGTATAGTTTTTTGGAATTTTGGTTTTCGGGAAAGTTGGTGCTCAAGAAATGATGATTTTTGACATATATGTCATTGATCCTGTTACTCAGCAAACCTGTCAAAATTTACATTTTTTTAGAAAAATGACCCAAACACGTAGAAATCAGAACAATATCAAAAAGTTTCTGAAAGAAATATTGCTCAGAATTTCATTTCATACCAAACTGTCAAATTTCATAGAGAAATTCAGAAATTTTTTTGACATTAATATTTTGATGACAGCACGCTAGAGGGAGCTTTGGGCTTTGTGGAAATTTGAAAAATTATTCGGAATTCCAATGAAACTGACATTATCACAATTCAAATAAAGTTTATATTAATTCAAATTTTCTCATAAATTATGGTTACTATCGTGAAAACCTCACAATCTTGGTGCCAACCGAATTATACTTGAGAAATGAAATGCGCAAAGAGCTAATATCTTGCTAATTATTCTTGGAACATCAAAATAAATTAAATTCTTCGATTTCACATCTGGATGAGAATTCTCCAATCCTCTGAAATCCATTGTGAATTTATTAACTCAAATACCACTAAAAACGCAATACAGACCTCATCTAAAACTAAGATACCTGTGAAAATAATTAAGAATTATACACTTACAAATTATTTATTTATTTAGGCTGGTTTTCCTGTCACGCTGACGGTCGGCGCTGACGGTCAGCGCTGCTCGGTCCGCCCGGATCGTTTTAATATTGCGCTGATCACATAGAGAAATAGAAGGATGCTATTGTCTCTGGCTCACTGAATGTGGAGGCTTGTCGGCGCCAGCTAGTCAGCGGCGCCGACGCGCCGGCACGTACGTGCGCGTATATAGCTCAGCGCTGACGGCCGTCAGCGCTGCGTGACTCGAAAACGCTACCTATAGCTACATACATATTGACCTATCAGCGCCGACCGTCAGCGTGACAGGAAAACCAGCCATAATGCGCCTGTCAACTCGATTTCATTTTCACAGGTAACTTTGTTTTAGATGATGTCTGTATTGCGTTATTAGTGGTATTTGAGTTATTAAATTCACAAGGGATTTCAGAGGATTGGAAAATTCTTTTTTAGATGTGAAATCGAAGAATTTAATTTCTTATGATGTTCCAAGAATAATTAGCAAGATATTAGCTCTTTGCGCATTTAATTTCTCTAGTATAATTCGGTTTGCACCAATATTGCGACGTTTTCACTATAATAATCATAATTTATGAGGAACATTGAATTAATATAAACTTTATTTGAATTGTGATAATGTCAGTTTCATTGGAATTACATTCCGAATAAATTTTCAAATTTCCGCAAAGTCCAAAGCTCCCTCCTCTAGCGTGCTGTCATCAAAATATTAATATTAAAAAATTTCGGAATTGCACTATGAAATTTGGCAGTTTGGTATAAAATGAAATTCTGAGCAACATTTCTTTCAGAAACTTTTTGATATTGTTCTGATTTGTACGTCTTTTGGTCGTTTTTCTAAAAAATTGTCAATTTCGATAGATTTGCAGAGTAACAGGATCAATTTCAATAAACTATACAGGCAAGAAAATTTCCCCTTGGTGCGTACTTTTTGAAACGCACTGTATAACCTTCAATGCTCACTCTAGTGCAAGCTAAGAATACGAAGTTCAGAGTAATAGGGATTTAGACAATTTCGAATTATGACAAAATAATGTTGAAATTTTTTGAATGGAATAGAAGTTTCTACCATGAAATAAATAAATAAGTTGATTCTTTCATATTCAATTTTTTTTTCCAAAATGCTAACACTTAAGTAAAACGACTTTGTATTCATGAAATTGGTACGGGCCTACGTTCTTTGTAGTCTTTTGATAGGAAGATTGCTTCATGCAAGCTTGCGAGTGTACCACAACAGACATGATTGAGAGCAGATGTTGTAGTTTTGGTTTACAAACTTTCGATTTTCTCTTTCAATTAGAGTTTGGTCATTATTAATTTTTTTTTTTTAATTAATTGTGCAATTTTTCTAGTCCAAAATATTTGTTCTATCATAATACGTTTCAAGTGTATTTAAAGAATTTTATTATAATTCATTAATAGGTTTCAAACTTGTACAACCAATTGAAATTATCGCGGTAGAAATACAGAAACTGGCGTAAGCTTAGAGACATTTAGAACACAGTAGATTTTTTTTATCTATTTGAAAATTTTATTGTCCGTTCCTTGTAATGAAGACCAATGACCTATGTACTTAAAAGTAATTTTTGCAATTTATTGTGGCTTTTAGTAGGTATATCGGGAGAAATTTCGAAGAAAATATTTCATTTTTGCGCGTATGTTCTGGGGAACATCGCGTTATAGTTTTGCCCAAATGTCTGTAACTTTCGAATTTTTTGACGAAAATGGTCTCAAACGATTAAGTTCGACTCCCCAATGAAGAATTCGAGGTCAAATTTGATTCTGTCCGTCCGGCCGTTGCCACGATAACTTGAGAACGAGAAGAGCTAGCAACTTGAAATTTTCAGGGTAGGTGGCGCATCTCAATACGACGGACAAGTTCGTTAATGGGCATAATCGGCCCAGTGGTTTCCGAGTAATAATTTTGTTTTCAACCAATATAAATCCGATCGAATTGAAACTTGGTGGGTAGTTGTAGAATATGATCTTAAGCACGTTTGTGGAATTTTGTGCGAATCGTATGGCTAGAAAAATTTTAAAAAATTATTAAAAAATATTTTTGTTGTCACGATAACTTGAGAACGGAATGAGATGGCGGCTTGAAATTTTCAGGTTAGGATGAACACCAGAACTCGACATTTCAGTTTGTTTATGAGCATAATCGGCCAAACGGTTTCAGAGTTATAGCCATCCGAAATTTTCTGAAATTTTGTGGTTTTTGTTCCTCATTAACTCAAAAAGTACTGAACCGATTGAATTCAAACATGGTTATTAGTTGTAGAATGCCAACGCGGAAATGTTTGCAAAATTTGGTGAGGATAGCATTTGTAGAAAATTTTTAATAAATCATTGAAAATAAAAAAAAAAAATTCTATATATCAGTAACTATTCGTTTGAAATTGCTGAAATTTTGCAAGAGCCTTCATAACCTAACTCTACTGCCAAGTTTCAAGTTTTAATACGATCGGTTAAATATTGTTGGAGATTCGAGCATTCTTGTGCGAGTTCAGTAGATGGGTGACCGTTGCCTCGATAACTTTCGAACGAAAGGAGATAGGGACTTGCAATTTTCAGGGTAGGTTGCGTATCCGAAAGAGAGTGTTGAGTTCGTTTTTGGGCATAATCGGTCTAACGGTTATACCCACCTGGAATATTATTTCCTTGATAACTCAAAAAATAAATATTCGATCGAATTGGTGCTTGGTAACTAGTAGTAGAAAATCAACATAAAGACGTGTTTAAAATTTTGTAAGAATCGTATCCCTAGAAAATTTGAAAAAAATGACGAAAAAAAAAATTTCAAGAACCGTACCCCTAGAAAATTTTTAAAAAGTCACGAAAAAAAAATTGGTTCAAGCACTGACGTGAAGTCAGAAGCTTTTGCGCGTATGTTCTATTGTCCATACTTCTGTATTGGACACCCGTAATCGAATTTACCATGGTAAATTATGTTGTCCATTCTCCTGTATTGGACACTTAATTCGAATTTACCATGGTAAATTCGAATTGAGAGTGTCCAATACAGGAGAATGGACAACATAATTTACCATGGTAAATTCGATTACGGGTGTCCAATACAGAAGTATGGACAATAGAACATACGCGCAAAAGCTTCTGACTTCACGTCAGTGCTTGAACCAATTTTTTTTTCGTGACTTTTTAAAAATTTTCTAGGGGTACGGTTCTTGAAATTTTTTTTTCGTCATTTTTTTTGTTCTCTATAACAGCTAAATTTAAATCAATTAATTTGAATTAGGCCAGTCCTGCTTTCAATGTAAACCACGAAAACCAGGAAAAGTAAATGATACCTTTATTATCCATACTAAAAGTGTATCAAAAAATTATTCTGTAATGATTCTTAGACCATTTAGAACTAATAATAATTTTAGTAAAAAATTCTCTTTGTCAAGCATAACTACGTATGACTTACGATGATACTCGAATACTTTTGTATTGTGTAAATGAACTCATGTATGAATTTTAAATTCTAAGTTTAGACTTAAGACAAAGACTTATTTTGTCCATTAGCAGTTTCTTAAAAGAACTGAGTTCTTGAGACAAAGTGAAGTCAAAGTAAAATAATAGTTCAAAAATACACTATTTACATTGCGAGTGAAACAACTGGTGAAAAATAATTTATCATGAATATTTATATAATATGGTTCGAAATATTTATTCAGCAAATAAAATTGTCCAAGAAACAAAGTAGTAAAAGCATAAATACTAATCGAAAATGATCAATTTTATGATATCATTTCATCCATATAAATCAATTACTAATTTCAATACCTATGTAAGTATTTCAAAAAATGAGGAAAATCTGAAAAACCAGACAATAGCTTCGTTTCAACAACAAAGCCGACTTCAATGGTCGTGTCAAAACAATGATTAACACCAAAGACCCTATTCTGACGTTTTAACTAGATTAATTTTAATGTTTCAATGTATGTACTCAATACAAAGTTAAACAAGTTGAAAAAAAGATATCAGAAGAAGTAGTATTAACCAAAAAATGCCGTGAAAAAAATAGCTTCACATAAACAATCATGCAACCTTCAAGTTCTACACAATGAAAATATTGGGTATTAAATGAAAAATTTCACCAACAGCCACACTTTAAAATAATTAACAAATTACGAAGTTGAGTAAGAAATGAAGAAAAACGTTTTTGGCCGAAAGAACGACGGAATGTCCGTCACACAGCTCATAGCTACAAGAGCATAATTATTGATTTCTTGAAAAGAATGATGCCGGCAGATACACCTCCATAAACACATATTTCTTATCCAAATTATCTCATATGAAATAAGGTACTTCCATTTCAAGGCACGAGGGATAAAAAGTAAGACCAATTTGAGGATGATTTCTAAACTAACTCTTTGGAGATGCAGAATTTTCATTTCGCCAAAAACAGGCAATTTCTCACTTGTACTCGAGTTTATGCAAAATTCTAGTTCTTATTAGAAAATATCGTCATCTTACGTACATATTTTGATTGTTTCGCATTGAATTGGTTGTGTTTTGAACAAAATTTCAACTCACCACGACACAGCACAGCACTGACGACATGCCGCCATGTTGAATGTCAACAGTCAACATTTTGGAGCCATCTAGTAATCCACAAGACCATAAAATTTATTAAAGAAGAACGGAGAAACTGACGTAAAATATAAAATACCAACTTATCACAAATTCTTATTATATTATTTTGATATTCTTTGTACGTTTGGTTATTGAGTTCATACCTTAAAATTTTATATTAAAACAAAATATGCCCAAGGCTTTTCGTAAAATATTTCTATCCACAAATTAATTGGAAGTAAAGGCTGGTTTATGCTGGCTGGTAACTTTAACTTATTCCCTAACTTAAAAATTGAAACATAGATTTCTAACGCTATGGTTGATACTGAGATTGAATAATCCGTTTACTTATTATTAATAATAATAATTAATAAGTTAACGGATTATTTAGTCTGATTATAAAGCATAACACTAAAAATAAATGTCTATATATATTATATATATATGATTAAGTTAAAGTTACCAGTCAGCATAAACCAGCCTTAAGATTCATGGCATCTGGTACCTTAGCAAAAACAAATATATCACCTCCATTAAAAATGACTGTTGCATATGGAAAACATGCAGATACATTAGCTATATTGTTATCTCAATTCGTTAATAGAAGTTTTTGAAAAAGGAGCGTATAATTGTGGTATATCCGTAGGAAGTCGATTCATTATATTTGAAAGATCCTCAAGCATTAACATTAATTTTCAATAAAAGGAGCGTGAATCATTGCAACATATGTCTTCACATTAGTGGCAGTTCGTGTACTTTTGGTATTCGAACGGCGGTTCATACTGATGCGTTATCGCTTATAAGATATGTCGCATGCCAAATATCTCATCGATATAATTATTGTCGTGCCACTGTGATCCTTTTTGCGTGTATGTTCTGGGGAACATCGCGTTATCATTTTGCCCAAATGTCTGTAATTTTCGAATTGAATCGCATCCCTTCAGAATACAAGTATCTGTTTGCGCCTGTATCCTATGCGATATCTTATAAGCGATATCGCGTCAGTATGAACCGCGCTTTATTACTCAGTGGGACAAGCTGGAATCAAAGATTCTTTAATCTTTGGCTGGAAAGTAGAGAATATAGAGTGTAAACGTAGCATTACTTGAGGTATTTATTTGCTTATTGACAGTGACAGATTGACTTCGCGATTCAAGGGTAGGTTGCGCCCTCTATAAACATTAAGTTTCAGGAAGCTTCCTGTGTGGGTATAATAAGTGTAAATACAAGGATATTTGTTTAGTTTTCACATTTTATTTAGGGAAAAATAATGGCCTAAGATGAAAATAGTGTTTTCCTCAGTCTGAGCGAATATTTTAGAGATTTAGATTCCATTCCCAATAGTAGAAATATATTGGAAGGTGAGTTCATAAAAATTATTGAATATTTTCATTGACTAAACATTTTAGGAGAAGCAGTTTTAAATGCTGGCCACTTAATACTATGTGGAAATTAGGGAAAAAACATGGTATACCAAAAACATTTGCAGAGTTTTAGAAGTGTTTGGTTTGTGTTTACGAACATCGGCCCTCTCAGCACATCCACATGAAATTAGAGGAAAAATTCTCGTAGATGAAGTGTGAGTTATACCAGTTTTCCTCTGATTGGCTCATAAGTACTTTGACATTGAATGTCTTATACTCTGTTTCGTTTCTTTATTTATGTATATATTAATGTATAAATTAAATATGTGTGACGTTCCATGACACTTTCATTAACTTATCCTGAAGGTCTTAAATAATACCTTGATAAAATTATGTAGGTACAAGGTGGTAAGGGTGAGGTTTTTCAAAGCACTACAATGCGATTCAGATAATATAATGTGAAATTTCAAATGAGCAATATATACATTTGGGCAATATTGACGTATTATGGAGCAATACAAAATAATAAATAGAAAGAAAAGTACATTAGGCCTCAAAAATAAAAAAACTACGTACAGAAACGATCTTCAGAAACAAATAGGGTTTGATAAGTTCACAGCACAACATAATTGTCATTATTTCCTCTACTTTGGGAACCAGATTCCATGTCAGAACACTTTATCCCTGTTGGCCAAACTATCCATAAACACAACAAAACACTTTTGATTTGGACATTTGAAGTAATTTATCATTAACCTCAATAGTCTAATATATAAAAGAAATGCAGAAAAATAAATTTTGAGCATTCAATCCTCACAAACAACAGTTAATGCGTTAAGAAATATACCATCTCAAAGCAAAACAAACTCCATTACCCATACACGACGCTTCAAAATTCGCCACCAGGTGGCTCGGAGATCGACTTGAATCGCCAATATTTCTAATCTTTCTATGATCGTAAGGTGATAAATAAATAACCGATATATAGGTACTTCCTGTGAATTGTCATCTTTATTTTTATATTCATATTATCATTATTTTTGTATATGGATATTTTATGTTATTTCAAAAATGGAAGTGATATTTCACGAGAAGGTTAGTATCGGAGCTTTAATGTATAAAATGATGTCGCAATTATATTTCAGCAAGAAGGTTCCTTATGTGCTCAGCATTGTTTGAATTCACTTCTGCAAGGAGCTTATTTTACGGCAGTTGATTTGAGTTCACTGGCATATACCTTGGACGAAGAGGAAAGGAAAAGAATGGCTGAATGCGGTGAAAGTAGTGAAGAATACCAGAAGTTCCTAAAACAACCATCTGGTAACATGGATGATAGTGGATATTTTTCAGTTCAGGTCATTAGTAGTGCCCTTGAAGTTTGGGGCCTAGAATTAGTGCCTTATTCTAGTACAGATGAGCGAGTGAAATCTGGTCTGACCGAACCTCATACATTGAATGCATTTATCTGCAATTACAGGGATCATTGGCTAACCATAAGAAAAATTGGGAACCAGTGGTTTAACTTGAATTCCTTATTAACCAGACCACAACTCCTTTCTGATACTTTCTTATCCTTGTTTCTGGCTCAATTGAAGAATGAGGGATATTCTATATTTGTGGTTATTGGCAAACTGCCGGAATCAACTGCTGACCAAATACTGCTGAAAACACCGTTTGTTCCTTCCAAGTCATCTTCACCTGAGATACCCTTACAAAAAATTGAAAGTGATCCTCAAGTACAGGAAGCTATTAATCTTAGCTTACAAGAAGAATCTACTTCATATGATTATTTGGGCATGGAAGATGATCCAGAACTGCAAGAAGCATTGAGATTGAGTTTAGCTCATCAAGAAATAAGGGAGGACGATGAAGAAACAATGTTGCAGAAAGCAATAAATATGAGTTTACAGTGTTAGGTGTATTATCTGTATTTATCATAAGACGTTTTGAAAATATTGATGAAAACTTTCAAAGCATCCAACAAGTGATAACTATTAATAATAATAATTAATGAAGTTGTGGTAACAATACAGCAGTATCTTGAATTCAGTTATTGTGATGATATTTTTTTGATTTTGTTAATTATTTACGAATTATTTTTTATATTGCCTTTTTTATTTTTATCATATAATTATATATTAGTGAATGCATTGTGAGAGTTAGTTTCATTTAATTACAAAACTTAATTATCTCATCATAATTCAATTTCATCATGCGGTCACATGGTTTAATATTAGGGTTGTTTTGAAAGTTTTATCAAGAAGTTCAATGATGCCGTAAAACTACACCTTTCAACACAATTAACAATTAACTTGCAAGGTCGATTTTATCAATTTGAATTTAGTTGTCAATGGCAACTTCTGGGCACAAATTTTATCATTGTAATTACTGTTTCTAGTGGTAATATTTTTAATGGAGTATTCCAATTACAATGAGAAATTGTTTCTTTCCATTCAATTTATATTTACCTAACCAAAATGAGGTTAAATTTCTGCCAGCTTCAAAAATGATATTAGAGTTGAAATGAAGTAAACTATGTGATGATTATCGACAAATGTTTCGTATGTCTAGGAATGTTCAGAAGTATTTCTCATTCAATTCATTCATTATTTTTAGTACGGTTAATTTTATTTATTGAGGTTTAAATTCAAAGTTTATGCTATTTTTTATTTTACGACAATTTATGGTGTCCTTGAGGATACTGTGGAAAAATTTTATAAAGGATAAAGTTTTTTTATTTCAATCCCTTCATAAAAAAAGCTGATAGTCACTGCTATAACTATTTATTGTAACTAATTTATTGTATATTATAGTATTATGTTGTTAATGATTGTTATAATTGTTTTTCACTAAAAGTGCCAAAAATTGATGAGGACATTTTTTCATCTTTGATCTTGTAATTGTAAAATATGTTTCACCACAAAATTACTCATGAAATAACTAAATGTTTATCAACTTATCATATTCTCCTCACCAAACATCCTTGATCACATTTTTTATACATCTGATTTCTAAAACGGAGTCCCATTTTAAACTATATGTCTAACCATTTTAAATAAAAAATTATCGATTTGCTTATTACTTTATTTTTATTTTTTGTGAGCAGACAACAGTCGTCCCTCCTCTGCGTCCTATTGGGGACTGGCTATGAGTAGTAATAGTTCCTTTAGCAGATCCAGAAAGACGATCTTGCTCAAGAATAGGTTCTTCAGTCTGTTTTGTTGTAGAGCCTGTATATCTAAGACCTGACTGAATTTCCTCAACAAAAAAACCTATTTTACCTTTTTGAGCCATCAATTACTGCTTTCAGAATGAGGCTGTACATTAAATTAGCGAAATATTGCTGCCCCTTGAGAAATATTACTAATGCAAGAAATTATTTATTGTGATATAAAATAACGCAAAGATCATATTTGGCAAGAGACAGATTTTTCTTTTGGAAGAGGTGCTTCCTACAGTGAAATCTGCGGGATATCTCTTGAGAGAGTTCTCATCCTATCTCTACAATATGAGTTTGTTGGTCATGTGGATATAGCTTGGGGTGACACAGGGTTTATATTTGAGTTAATTTTTAATACGTAAAAATGATTGGACCCTGTTTTAGATATTGGCGTTTTTTTTTGGTTACATTCTCAAGAGTTCTTAGATTGCCAGATTTTAGTGAAAGACGTCACACCCTAAATATGATTATCGCAGGTCTATGGCCAATAACAAAACGTTTTCCAATTAATAAAACTAACTAATCAGCTTTCGAGGTTTTTTACCCTATTAGAAAATGGGATTTTTCTCGAAAAATTCGATTTGCTATTTATATTATCTAAATTTTTTTGGACCCATGAAATAAATATCCATAGAAAAGGTTAGTTTAAATAATTCAGAAAATTGGACTAATAATGCATGAATTTGCAGACAAAAAATTCTCTGGAATGTTAATAGTTTTGACTGTCTATTAGAAACAATTTTATCAACCATATCAATTTCTGACAACCATATATTTTCAGATTTCAGCTGGAGTTAAAAGGATTTAAATCTAATATCAGTTAATGATCGAGCCCAGTGCTATTATAATTTCTTCGGAAATTAATCAGAAGAAAAATCAGAAAATTCAAAAATGTTTGCATATAATTATAAAAAAATACCATATATGTATATAAAACAATCGCTTGCAGAAAATTATAATTTAAAATGTGACCTATAATCTCTTCCACTGAGAATCATTCCTTGAAGTCTCAATCTTCTGATGGCCTCTCGTAAATGTTTAGGTTGAACAGGACATGTTTCTGATTGTTCTTCCATAACATCTAAGGCTGAAATTAATTTTGCTTGATACTTGTACAAAAATAAATTTTAAAGTTAACGATACCTTCTTCCACAACTTCTCCAACGAAAACTTTTGCAATTCCAGCCATGGCTATAACTACATTCTGAGATACAGAGCATCCCGTAATAGTTTGCATTAGCCGTTTGATGGCAGCTTTAGGGAAGGCTGATCTTCTGTACATTTCATATCTATCGAGTTGTTCCTCAGTAAAATTTGAAACTAAAACTCTGAAAGAATGTATTCCTTAAATAAATTTTAAGTACTTAAGAGAAAATGGTATTTTGTCGAAGTTTCTGAATTTTTTGAACATCATTAAACACTTACTGCATTTTTTCTCTTTCCTCCTCTTCGATTTCTCTTTTACTCTTCTTTTCCTTCTTCTTAGGTTGCGTATATTGAGAAACTTCTGGAAGTATGAAATCTGCACCAAGATCGATCTCTTCTTCCTTTATTTTTATTGTATCGTTGAAAATCAAATCATTTTCTTGTTGGTCTCTTTGCAGGGAATATTCATAATCTGTACACATATCTCTGGAAAGTTCATCCTCAGATTCCGAGTTTTCAACACCCAGATCATATTTTAATTGTTCCAATGCCCTAATGTTGTTGGCATCTGGTTTATCAAGTATATTTTCCATCATAAACGTTTATTTTTAATTCAATAATCTTCATGCAAAAATCATCGACATTGAAGATTATAAAAATTATATCAAAATTCTTGCACTTATTACTTATTATTTTATTTGTATACCTTGCAAAGAAACAGCTGATAGCTGAAGCATGCTGTCGACTTGACGTATGAACAGTGCTGCCAGAGTATTTCTAACTAGAGTAACAGATGATCATCGAAAATAGTAACAGATCCAAGAAAAACGTATAATAACAGAATTATCATTAACCTAAAAATTTGACTTGTGCTATTGAAACTTCATTGATTGAAATTTGAAATAATATATTATAATAGCGTTGATTAGTGTCCCGAGGAAATAATTCTGAACATTCAAAAATAAACACTTACAAATTACATTTCGTCTGAAGGAAAATCCGATTTGCTTCAAATGGTAACAGATTTCTGCTCAGAGTAACAGGGTAACAGATTACTTCCGATAGTAACAGATCTGTTACAATTGTAACAGATTGGCAACACTGCGTATGAACCATGCAATACCATGAAATCACAGAGTGTACAAAAATAAACACTTCGGATAAAATTCAGAAAATATTAGGAAAAAAGGCTTTTTTTATGTTTTACAATCTATAAATAACAGAAATAAACATACTCAAAATATAAATATATACAATTCAGAGGAATATGAACAATAAGATTTGTGTTCCGTGTTCCGTTGTCATTGTCAATAAGTTTGTCGACCATACTGTCAATTTGTAGTGTCAAATAATTGCCCTAGAATCCGATTGTGCGCTAGCATCGAAATCGAGTCAATATTGTCAAGAACAGGCAAATTTTAAGATTAATTTTTCATTGAGAGTAATTGGAGTGAAATAAAGTCATCTTGATTGCCCACTTCAATTATCCAGATCTCGTGGAAGTTTATTCTAATTTGCGTGTTCGTCGTGTACGTTAAAAGTGTGAAAATACAAGGATTTTGTGTATTTTGCATTGGCTTTAGTGTTTCGTTTACGTTGTTTACATACAATAAAAATATCACCTAATTGATTAGTCATTTCCATTTTATACCCTGCATATTGGACGATTATAGAATTTCTATCTGAAAGTGAGTATTTTAGATGAATAGATGTTTTGATATCTTAGTCGGATATGCCGTAACTCGATCTGTCAGAAAATTTTTATTGGAATCTTATTTGGAAACTTGCTGTTATTATCAATTATTACATCTTTCAGTTTAATATACTCTCATTAATGGGAATAATAATCAATTTTACTTTTCCATTAACCTTTTAATATCGCTATTGTGGAAAAATGAGTTTTCTCAAATGACAAAGAGAATAAATATAGAATCATTGAATATGTATTTGGGATGAATTAAATCAAAATTTTCTCACTGAATCTGGGCAAGATATTGTAAAAGTCAATAAATAAAATATATACAATCATAGTTTCCTTGAAATTTTGAGGAAATACCTATGTAATGTGAACCCAAGGATAGCACCACATAACCTCTAATTGTGTTTCTTTTAGGATAATACCCGTGCAGTTGCATCTTAAGGTCTTTTCACCTTAGGAGTCGTTGGATGGGGCTTGTCTCGCCCCGGATTTCTTGCACTGGCTCCTACTTCAACCACCACCATTACCCCGTTAAATTCAGAAGGTAAGAATTCATTATTCTATATGAAAATTAGGTCAGTAATGAAGAATGAAGGTATATAAATTAACAGTTAAATTAAATTACGGAACTATTTGTGAAAAAATGTTTGTACTACAACAATCATAGACATAGAATAGAATGGTTATTCTATGTCTATTAGGGATGAGTCCGATATATCAAAACGTAACTAAAAACCGTTTTCAGTCAGACATCGGTTCGTATCGATATCCCAAACTACAAAAACCGTTTTCACAAAACCATCGTAGCGGCGAAATATCGAAACGGCGAACGAAAACGGTAACCGCTAACCGCCATATCCAAAACCAAAACTAAAAACGGTGAAAACTGAAAACGTAACACAAAACCGAAAACTTCAAACACAAACCGCTTCGTCTCTCTCTAACTAACGCAAGCGGTTAGCGGTATGACAGAGATGATGCGAATTTCAGTTTTCGGTTTTTACTACAATCGATATTGAAATTCGCTTCATCTCTATCTGAAACACGAAAGCTTAAGCGGTATGACAGAGATGGTGCGAATTTCAGTTTTCAGTTTTCGCCAGACTCGATATCGAAATTCGCTTCGTCTCTATCTGAGACACGGAAGCGTTAAGCGGTATGACAGAGATGGTGCGAATTTCATTACACTCGATCTCGATATCCAAGCCGAAACGAAGCAAACGTTTTTACGTTTTGCGGGAAGGTAGAGCCGGCAGATGTGATGCGAATTTCGCTACACTCGATATCGAGAGGAAAGGAACGTTACATACGGGAAGTCGTCAAATATGAAATTAAGGCGCGACGATGGTAGAATTATGGAAATTTAGGGAATTAAATGGCGCGGCCCGGAGATGATGCTAGAATTATGGAATTTTAGGGAAAATTATGGTACAAATTATATATTTGCGTATATGTGTTACTTGTACTAATAGTACGTAGGCACGATTACGAATGAACCAACAATCCAATAAATACATTTACATTATACTGTATTTATGTATTTGTATACAGGGGTCCCACCGATCATTATGTTATAATGATATACCTATTGGGATGTGAAAACCTGAAAAAAAATGTATCTATTGAAAATAAACGACATAGAGTCGACTCTCGTTAACTTGAAACTCCAGGGACCAGCAAAAAAGTTCAAATTATCGAGAGTTCAAAATAATTTTCAAATAATCAAGAGGGTGTTCTGATGAAATTCAAATAATCATGAGTTCGATCGAAATTAGTGGTTTATGTATTATTTCTAATATTTGTCCATCTTCCACAGCTTCAATCACATGCTTCCTTGAAATCATTTTACTCAGTCCTTCCTTAAGTAAAGTAAATTGCTATTTGAATAATTACCCTCACAACTATGGCACAAAATGATTTGTTGTTTTAACGACTGCAAGTGTTGCAGGATAGAAATCTCTGAGAACACGAATCTTTTATTGCGTTAATTTGTTTTTAACAAATTTATTTGCGTTCCGATCTTAAAAATGTTCAATAATATGGTTTAAATAACACCCCCATTACCGATAGCATTCTCAATATTGGAACAAGATATGAATTAAAATCTCATTAGTCACCTCAAGATAAGCGATCCTGATAATGTAATAGAAATTAGAATACCTATGGATATTGGATGGAAAAGATAATCCTCCCTTCAATACTACCTGTGTCCTGTACCTATTCAATTTAGTAGTACTGTTAGTAGTAACCCCCCCCCCCCCCCCCGACCGAAGAAGTCCTTTATTCCAATTATTCCCCAGAAAACGGTTTTTAAAAAACGGTTTTCAAAACCGTTTTCAAAATCTGAAAACGGTTATATATCGGTTTGTGTAAAAATCCAAAAACGCCCATCCCTAATGTCTATGACAACAACTGATATGCTAATGCTGATGTTTTCTATTGATATGTATTATATTCTTTGTCCATCATTTTCTCATCATTCATTTTGCTATATTAAAATTCAATACAACTCATTAAATGTGGGGTTCTAACTCATATTTCGTAGTGGAAGATTCATATTTATTTGAATCTAGGTTTTATCGTTATTAAAGTGTATTGGAATAATAATGATTGCCAACATATCAAGGTGTTTCGAAAGAGTTGAGACACCTGATATGAGGGTAAAAATTAATTGAATGCACTATTCAAGAGTTGTGGAGTTGTTTACATCAGTATGTTCATTTTGTAATAATTTTTTATTTTCCCCAATGATTTCTGATATTTAAAAGTGAGGGTGTTACCTTAATTACCAGCGTATAATACTAAAAATTATGAATTGCAGTGTGGCCTCCTTCTGATAAGTGGTTCTGTTAACTGCTGTCCCAGTATATAGGGACAATATTTTCGAGGCATATACAGGGTGTCCCAAAAATACCACGCGAAAGTGACACTGGAGATAGATTGGCATTAGGTCTATCAGATAGTTTCAACATGACCTCAGTAAAAGTCCGCTGGTTTTCTAGATATCACCACTTTTGTGTATTTTTTAAAAATCTCCAGTTTTCGGTCTTTTATCGCCTAGCATTGCAGGAAATTACTTCAAACTCATGTTTTTTTTTTACCTAGGCTATCCTGAATAGTTGCTTTAAACAATGAAGTAATAACTTCACCGACAACTAGAACTAAATCCTTCAAAAAATGTCTAACTTGTTGTATTTTATGCCGAAGTTAAAACTTTAACTTAAGTTTGACTGACTGCTGTGAAAAAAAATTATATCAGACTGAATTGACAAATAATCGCAAAAACTGGTCCATTTCATGCCCTTTTCATAATGATACAACACTACCAATTTTTTTTAATCAGAACCAGAATTGCTACTTATTAAAAAAAACCAAAACCCTTATCGGCTATCTCGCTCCCACATTCATTGTTTTGTAACATGGAAACCGGTCCGACTTTCACAGACTAGGGGTCTTCGAATAGTCTAGACCAGGGGTCACCAAATGGCGGACCGCGGTCCTTTTTTTTGCGGACCATTTTTCCAGAAAACATATATTCTTGATTAAAAAAATTCAGATGTCTTTTCGTTTTATTTACTAATTATAGATATTGGATTTAGATTAACTGCTAGTCAAATTCTTATGCCATCATAATGCTATCAACGACCCGCGACAGATATACAGATTTTGTGAACGGACCTCCAATGAAACTAATTGGTGACCCCTGGGTTAGATACTAGAGAAAACTTTTTGGCGTTTGACGGATTTACTCATTTCCTAATATTTTCCGAACGGATAGAGATACAGAGGAAATAGATACATAAATCTAAACGTCGTCCACCGACCAATCATCGGGGAAATATCGTGGATATCGAGATGTGAAAATCATAGATTTCGGACGGGAAAGAAGAATTTTCCTTCGATTCCGGGTCAAAAATATTTCTAAGTGCCGACCCAAAAAAATTTTTTCATGGTATATCGATACGGAGCTCGTGTCTAGTTAAATCGAGGTCGCTGATCACGAATATGCAATTAGTTTTTCCCTAAGTGGCGTACTTTGGAAAAATTTTCACTTAGAGTGAAAAAATGGACGAAAATAGGTCAATTTTGGACGATCACACCGCCCAAAAAAATCGGAGTAAGGTGTTGTTGATTTTTGCCCTCATATATGGATCCTTTATCTACTGAATAATCCAAACAGAAAATGTCCAGGCCGTACTATTCGGAAATTATGATTTTTTTCCCAAGGGTCTGTTTTTCGGAAAATTCATTTCGCGGTATTTCCGCGGAAAATTCTCTAATGAAAAATCCGATCATATATTCGTAATCTACGGTCCCGAATTAGTAAATGACGTAATTTGCATCGAAATCGGAGACCGGTCGAATTTTGCCAATTTTTTAATACATTAGCCTTAAAAAAATCCCATTTTTCGAGAAAAATTTTTTGACGCAAAACTATGAAACGGGTACTTATTCTTATAGATTCGGGGCCGTAGATTCCGAATCTACCATCAGATATTTATTTCAAAAATTTTCCGAGGAAATATCGCGGAAAGAATTTTCCGAAAAATAGACCCTCGGGAAAAAAAATCATAATTTCCGAAGCGTATGACCTGGACATTTATTGTTCGGATGATTCGATAGATAAAGGATCCAAATATGACGTAAAAAATCAGCAACACCCTACTCCGATTTTTTTGGGCGGTGGAAAGTTCCAAAATTGACCTATTTTCGTCAATTTTTTCACTTTAAGTGAAAATTTTCCCGAAGTACACCACTTAGGGAAAAACTAATCACATATTCGTGATCAGCGACCTCGATTTAATTAGACACGAGCTCCGTATCGATATACCATGAAAAAAATTTTTTGGGTCGGCACTTAGAAATATTTTTGACCCGGAATCGAAGGAAAATTCTTCTTTCCCGTCCGAAATCTATGATTTTCACATCTCGATATCCAAATTTTCCCCGATGATTGGTCGGTGGACGACGTTTAGATTTATGTATCTATTTCTTCTGTATCTCTATCCGTTCGGAAAATATTAGGTAATGAGCGAATCCGTCAAACGCCAAAATGTTTTCTCTAGTATCCAACACATACAAAAATCTACAATTTTCCGATTAGGTCGACGCGGCTTTGGTTATTCACTAAATCGGGTACGCAGATCACGAATCTGTAATTAGATTTTCCGTATCTCGATTAGTTTCGGAGCAATGACGAAGAAAGTCGCAATTTCTGGCTCTACCTCCGGAAAATGGACTAATCAGTCGGATTTTTCGCCATATTACCAAAATTAATCGAGATACGGAAAAACTAATTACAGATTCGGAATCTACGCCCTCGATTTAGAGAATAGCCAAAGCCGTGGCGATCTAAACGGAAAATTCTAGATTTTTGTATGGGTTAGAATCTAGACAAAGGACTCACAGCTCTGGCAATGTGTTAGTTGTTGTATGCATTTTATCAATATTTCACAGGAAATATGTCATAAATACTTCTACAAGGGTTGAAGTATTACAAGATATTTTACTTGCAATTATCTTTCCGTGGAAAATATAAATTTCAAGGGTGAGACAACCCATGCAAAAAATAAACCAGTTAACCCAAAACATTTAAGTTTTACAAGCGAGCTGCTTTGTTTAGAAATACAAATGAGCGCTTCCCAACATGTGAAGTCATGGGACGCAACAGTGGTGATATCTTGAAAACCAGCGGACTTTTACTGAGGTCATGTTGATGCTATCTGATAGACCTAATGCCAATCTATCTCCAGTGTCACTTTCGCGTAGTATTTTTGGGACACCCTGTATAGTTATTCAAAATATTATTCCACCAAAAATGCTACTGTGTTGGTGAAACAATTTTTAAATTTATCTCATTTTTATGGATATCCATAAAATATACCTATTCAATTAATTAATGTAAGTTGTTGATTATGGTCTCCATCAAACTAAATTTTAATTGTATAAAAATCATCTTGATTGCAGACGGAAATCGGACTGCAATTTTCCTTGCAATTAGAGTACAATAATTATAACTGTCGCGCACAACTATTTCTCGAATGTCTATTGTCAAGCGATTCTTGTTCACTTATGGAACACCGGTATCAGTGGAATTACTGTTATATGGATTTGACATACATCTCTCATGAATGATTGATTCTGCGAAGCGAGGATGATGATGATAGCCATCAAAAAGTGGAACATTTCTATTCAATATCATCTTATACTTAAAATTTGGATGAAAAGAATAAATCGGTTCAAATGCGATATTCATGAACGCTCGGGTTACCCGCAACCTTGAGTTAACTCGCAATTGAGAAACCGGCCCTTAATCGCTAACTCCGGGTTAGTAATGTCTAATGTCAAAATTGACGTTTCCAATTTGAATAGTTGACAGTTGACACTTGTGTTCAATTTTTGGGTTGTGTTCGAATATTAACTCCGTAGAGTATTATCACAGATTAATCTGTGGTATTATTTACTAAATTGCGTTCGAAAACCACAGGTTAATCTATGGTATTATTTACTAAATTGCCTTCGAAAACCTAAAAGTTGGGTATATTTTACTCTATGCCAAAATTGACATAACTCATGTGACGTAAAATCTAGTATCTTCGTCTCACTGTTTTATGAATGTTCTTTGAGGTAATTTAACAGTTTTAATACTGCTCACAATATATATTTATGATTAGAGTTACATACATGTGAAGAAAACTATATTAATAGGTTCTTTCTTAAACCAACATAACCTATTTTCCGATATTGACACCTTCTGTCACTGTCAGTGCAGTGTCAGAGTTAACTCCAGAGTAAATCTGTCAAACCTTCAAAAACTCTACTCCGTGGAGTTAATTTTCGAACACAACGCAGGGTTGTGTTCGAATATTAACTCCGTAGAGTAATATTTACTCCATTGCGTTTGAAAACTGAAAGGTTGAGTATATTTTACTTTGTGACTGCCGTCCGAAAAGTCGGAGTATTCGACTCGGGAGTTCATTTTACTCCTGTCAAAATTGAAATAACTCATGAGACGGAAAATATAGTATCTTTGTCTCACTGTTTTATGACTGTTTTGTGAGGTAATTTAATAGTTTTAATACTGCTCACAATATATATTTATGATTAGAGTTACATATATGTGAAAAAAACAATAATAATAGGATCTTTCTTAAACCAACATAACCTATTTTCCGATATTGGCACCTTCTGGTCCTTCTGTCACTGCCAGTGTCAGTGTCAGTGTCAGAGATAACTCCAGAGTAAATCTGTCAAACCTTCAAAAACTCTACTCTACTTCGTGGAGTTAATTTTCGAACACAAACACAACCCAGAGTTGTGTTCGAAAATTAACTCCACGGAGTAGAGTAGAGTTTTTGAAGGTTTGACAGATTTACTCTAGAGTTACTCTGACACTGACACTGACAGTGACAGAAGGTGCCAATATCGGAAAATAGGTTATGTTGGTTTAAGAAAGATCCTATTATTATTGTTTTCTTCACATATATGTAACTCTAATCATAAATATATATTGTGAGCAGTATAAAAACTATTAAATTACCTCACAAAACATTCATAAAACAGTTAGACAAAGATACTAGATTTTCCTTCCCATGAGTTATGTCAATTTTGACAGGAGTAAAATGAACTCCGAGTCGAATACTCCGACTTTTCGGACGACAGTCACAGAGTAAAATTTACTCAACTCTTCCGTTTTCGGACGCAATGGAGTAAATATTACTCTACGGAGTTAATTTTCGAACGCAACTCAGAGTATTCGACTCCGAGTAAACTCTCCTAACAGGGTTCATTTTACTCCACTCAAAATTGACATAACTCATGGGATGGAAAATCTCTTATCTTTGTCTCACTGTTTTATGAGTGTTCTGTGACGTAATTCAATAGTTTTAATACTGCCAATACTGCTCACAATATATATTTACGATTAGAGTTACATATATGTGAAGAAAACAATAACAATAGGTTCTTTCTTAAACCCAACATAACCTATATTCCGATATTGGCACCTTCTGTCTCTCGAAGTCTCGAACGCCAAATGAAATCCCAGACGTCCCAGAGTAAATCTGTCAAACCTTCAAAAACTCTACTCTACTCGGTGTAGTTAATATTCGAACGCAACCCTGGTAAATAATAAATAAAATATTGGCATTGATTTATTACTTGCTTCAATATAGTTGATTTATCTACATTTAATAATATAGAAAACTTGTAAGTTGAAACACAGGACGCGTAACTCAATTCAAACTGGAAAACTTACTTGGAATATCCATTTTTGCCTCGATTTTTGCACTAGATGCAGTTTTCTTTGGATTTTTTTTCAATTTTTTATAATTCTGCTGCAAACTTTCAAGCTTGAAAGGTTTTTTTCTGGGTTTTCTCTCCCAAACTCTGAAAAATATCTATAAAATAAAAATTAATTATTTTCTTATTTGCTTCTGCGTAAGACACACAAGATATTTCTCAGAAGCAATCAATTGAACAATGTTGCCTAACAAACAACAACGAAACAACATCAACGAAGAAACAACTATATCGTAACGTTTCGGAGTCTATATCAGACTCTTTCGTCAGATGCTTAATGAAAATCTTTAGAATTATTTTGGAAACTTAAGGAGTTAACTTGTATTTTATTGAACAGAGAATGCAATTTTGCAAATTGCTCAATTGGTATTGACCATATTTGGCTAAATTTGTTAAAAAGGAGTTGGAACTTGGAATTTTCTATGCAAAGTAAAACTATGTTAGCTATGATTTTTAAATACTGTCAATGTGACAATTCTTGAATTTCACAATAACTATCAACAAAATAATTCTAAAGATTTTCATTAAGCGCCTGACGAAGGAGTCTGATATAGACTCCGAAACGTTACGATATAGTTGTTTCTTCGTTGATGTTGTTTCGTTGTTGTTTGTTAGGCAACATTTTTCAATTGATTGCTTCTGACAAATATCTTGTGTTTCTTACGCAGAAGCAAATCACAAAATAATTAATTTTTATTTTATAGATATTTTTCAGAGTTTCAGAAAAAAAAACCTTTCAATAATGAGTATACCTCCCACAGTATCCTTTAATGATTACTTAAACTTTCAAGCGTTCGATAATAACCAGTGGCGGTAGAAATAAATTCTTTCGTCATTTCCAGCCAAGCTTTCTGCTTATGTTGAAGGTTGGCTGCGTCGGTTTTTTTATTCTCTATAATTTCTCTTCTTTATTTTTAGATATAATGTCGTAAAGTAAGACATTATCACCATGAGTATAGTTTGGGGCACGTAGGTACACGATATTTCGTTTCCATTTTTATTAACAATTTAAATTTTTCAATTAAAGACCAAAATACGAAATCGACAGATTATCAAATTCAAATTTCAGTTCCTCATAGACTAGCATGACAACAAAAGATATACAATATTCTGTGAACTATAGTAAAAACCACAGAAACTCTTTACCATGCTATAAAAATCAAATATGTTAACGGATTACCTAACACAGAGTTAATTTTCTCTAGCGCAATGAAATGGCAGTGTTAAAAATGTAACATTTTAACTCCTAGTTACTTAACTTGCTTAATGCTTAATATTTCAACTCCGTATTCCACGCAAGTGGGCCATGGAGTCATAGACCCTGTGTTAAAAGTATAAAAATTTAACCCTGCAGAATGGTTGGGTTAAATCGCTAACTCCGGGTTAATAATGTCAAATTTGACGTTTCCAATACAAATGGTTTTGATGTGTGCTGAATTTCTGCTAAATAATAAATATTGACAATGATTAATGTTATACTACCTTCAGATGATGATGGAGAGATCATCGAATATAGAACATCCGATTTTTATGATAGAAGAGTTGGAGAACGTACCAATCATTACAGTTCCCAGAGAGACAACGCATTTGATGGAGATTACGCGTCAAAAAAGAAAGTGTCCTATATTTGTTGAACATAATTAGACTGCCAACCAAGCTTTTTTCTTTGTACATATGTATTTACATAATATGATGCCGCAAAAAAGACATTCGTGAAGATTGGGGCACGTTACGAGAATTCTTTTCTATGTTTATGCACAATTACAATTTGTCAAAATACGAAATCTACAGATTATCTTAGAACAGACACAAAAGATATACAATAATCTGTGAACTAAGTACAAACCAGAGAAACGTCGTACCACGCTACAAAAATCAAACACTGAAATGGGTTATACGTAACTCGGAGTTAAATTTCTCTAGCGTAATACAATCGCGAAGTTAAAAATGTAACATTTCAACTCAACTAACCCTGTGCTTTTAATATTTTAACTCCGATTTTAACGCAAGTGGGCATAAATTCATCCTGCTTGTGGGCCACAAGACGGTTCTGCATGCTGTCTTCGTCAGGACAACCTCCCACAGGTTGCAATTTAATAATTAGTTGAATGGTTGATTGAGCATTGATTACTTTATATTTCATATTAAATGGCTGTTATGAATTCATTAAATTGGGTCTCGATGTAGACGTAGCCTTGCTGGTACAGTTTTCGATTAAAACGCCGACACCCACTCGATATGCTGTAATGTGTTTTGATGCAAGTTGACTCGATAAACAAACAGAGGTGCCAGAGGGGGCGCCACCGTCGTCTGCTTCGAAGTCTCCACTTGACCTGGTTTCCAGAAATTCGAAGAACAGTTGTAGGGGAAACTTTCATAGAAAGGCTTTACAGTCGGAAATTTATGCGGGCGCTACAACTTTGCCTAAATATCTGTAATTTTCGAACTTTGAGCTGAGAATGGTTTCAAACGATTCCATTTGACTTCCAGATGAAAAGTAGTGTAATTTGATTCTGTCTGTCCGTCACCACGATAACTTTCGGACTACAGGTTTTTAAGATTTGTTATTCGGAAGTTTGCAGGGTAGACTCGATGTCCAAACGTACCGGTTGAGTTTTTAGATGGGAAAAATCTGCCCAATGGATGCGGAGATATTTATACTGATTCGAAATTATATTTTTCCAATATTTCCAAAAGTGCACATAATTACCATCCAGTAAATTTGGTATTTAGGCGTAGGTTTATGCGATTTTCATGAGGGTCGTACTCCTAGAAGCGAATAAAAAATTGTAAATAGAAATCCAATATTTGAGGTAGCTACTTATCGTCAGAACTCGCTGAACTTGTTGTTGCCTTTTCGCTCGCATATTCTAGGGAACAGGCGTGTTATCAGTTTGCCCAAATGTCTGTAATTTTTGGATTTTTTGCCGAAAATCGTCTCAAATGGTTAAGTTCGACTCACTGATGAAGAATTCGAGGTCATTCAATTCTGTCCGGTCATCCGTTGCCACGATAATTTCGAACGGAAATTTTAATAATCTGTTACGATTGTGATTATGATATCTAAATGTATTACGTAACAGAAGAAACAACAGAAAGTGTAGTTGTCTACACTTTGAAGTGTATCTTTCCTATATATCAAAATCTTTCTCAAGATGGTTTCTTATGCTTTCAATTTCAATTTGAATTTTGTTTTGAATAATAATAAAAATAACTTCTCGATTATTTAAATCTGAAAAAGAAAAATTTATTTTATGCACAATAACCTAAAATCCAAGAATCTATGACTTAGCTGTAAAAAGTAAAATAAGGCTTTGCACCATCTTCTAAAATTTCTGCGATATCTGACGAATAGTTTTTTAGATAGACAATTTTTGTAATTATATTTTTTCAATTTGCTGGTCATACGATCTTCTTAAAATTATGCATAAGTCTTCTTGTCGGTATTTTCCAACTAACTACCGAGTTTCAATCTAACTACGGAAACACTGGGCGAATTTTGCCCAATTACGAATGTAACCGAGATATTTATGCCCCAAACATACCCCGCAAATTTTGAGACCAGGCTGTACTTGAACGTATTTTTGTACCTCCAAGATCGTCTTCGATTTATTTCAAACAATTCCAAACAATTCTATAGTTCCAACATCAAAATAAAATCTATGATTAAACCATAGACATGGAATTCGATAAGATCAACGTTGCCGGACGTAATTAATTGAAGTATAATAGTCATCAAGGAAATCATAAATTTAATAGAAATAAAAATAAAAAATTTCTAAAATCACTAGGCACGACAGCTCATTTGTACGAAAACCTAATCTGTGACATAGACGGCGGTTTTCTCTGTCTGTGTTGTGAGGATGAATTATCTATGAACGATGGCAACGTGGCTTTCACTTTTAATCGAGGGTTTTAGTTCAGGGTCGGATTCATAAATATTCTGAAGTTTCTACATTTTTCATCAGACTTTATATCTTTAACAAAACTGCAGATTTTGGACATCTGAGAATCCCCACAGTTTTATTGAGACTCCATTATATTCGCAAAAAGTTGGTATGTGGTTAGCAGTTTCTCGTCGTAGAATATATGGCCCAGTTTCCTTTCATGATACCATTAATGGTGATAGGTACAAAAGAATAATGCTGGAGCCATTCATAAACAAACTAGATGACGAAGAAATACAGTTGGTATATTTTCAACAACGCGGGGTAACTACCCACACTATACTTCTGCAAATCTACGCTATTTGTAGAAGTTCTATATAGATATCCTTTTCAACGAGCTAAGACAACCTTATAATAAGTCGAGGACTCCGGCCTTCCTTTCCAACACGCTCTCCAGACTTGACCCCTCGATCTAAGCATCCTTGCATATCTGCAAGATGAGGTTTTCAAAAGACAATACGATACTATTGAGGACCTCCAATCACCAATAACAATGTGCTGCCAAAATATTGGCCCACAAATGTTAATAACAACAACAACAAACGAAAAAGAATTTATAAATGCCTTGAGAATAATGGGGCACATTTGATGTGGATTAATTGTTAGAATTCTCACAAATGGCCAAACTGGGAGTTATCTTACAGTTATTTAATGTATGCTGTCCATTTGTATTGATTTGTTACCTGCATTCGAACAGTATGCATTCAGTTATCAGCACTTACATCTCGAAAATTCTTCAATTCACACAAGAACAGATTTATTCAAATTTGTTCGAATGATATCTCTTGAAAATATAATGCCAACTAATGAATAATTCACTCTCGACTCCATCAGCTTGATATTTTCTGAAAGAAATCATCATTATTTCAATGAAATTACCCTACTCTGGTCACAAAGTCTGTTGTAAACCCAGACAAGGAGTTATGTTCAGCAATTATGGTACCTAAAATCACGTGTTATAAAAATTTAAATCCAACAATTCTTTTATTGCGCGTATGTTCTGGGGAACATCGCGTTATAGTTTTGCCCAAATGTCTGTAACTTTCGAATTTTTTGACGAAAATGGTCTCAAACGATTAAGTTCGACTCCCCAATGAAGAATTCGAGGTCAAATTTGATTCTGTCCGTCCGGTCGTCCGTCCGGCCGTTGCCACGATAACTTGAGAACGAAAAGAGCTAGCGACTTGAAATTTTCAGGGTAGGTGGCGCATCCCAATACGACGGACAAGTTCGTTAATGGGCATAATCGGCCCATTGGTTTCCGAGTAATAATTTTGTTTTCAACCAATATAAATCCGATCGAATTGAAACTCGGTGGGTAGTTGTAGAATATGAACCTAAGCACGTTTGTGAAATCTTGTGCGAATCGTATGGCTAGAAAATTTGAAAAAAATTATTAAAAAATATTTTTGTTGTCACGATAACTTGAGAACGGAATGAGATAGCGGCTTGAAATTTTCAGGTTACGATGTGCACCAGAACGCGACATTTCAGTTTGTTTATGAGCATAATCGGCCAAACGGTTTTAGAGTTATAGCCATCTGAAATTTCCTGAAATTTGGTGGTTTTTTGTTCCTCATTAACTCGAAAAATACTGAACCGATTGAATTCAAACATGGTTATTAGTTGTAGAATGCCACCGCGAAAATGTTTGCAAAATTTGGTGAGGATAGCATTTGTAGAAAATTTTTAATAAATCATTGAAAATAAAAAAAAAATTCTATATATCAGTAACTAATAGATTGAAATTGCTGAAATTTTGCAAGAGCTTTCATAACCTAACTCTACTGCCAAGTTTCAAGTTTTAATAAGATCGGTTAAATATTGTTGGAGATTCGAGCATTCTTGTGTGAGTTCAGTAGATGGGTGGCCGTTGCCTCGATAACTTTCGAACGAAAGGAGATAGGGACTTGCAATTTTCAGGGTAGGTTGCGTATCCGAAAGGGAGAGTTGAGTTCGATTTTGGGCATAATCGGCCTAACGGTTTCCGAGTTATACCCACCTGGAATATTATTTCCTTGATAACTCAAAAAAAAAATTGGTTCAAGCACTGACGTGATGTCAGGAGCTTTTGCGCGTATGTTCTATTGTGCATTCTTCTGTATTGGACACCCTTAATCAAATTTACCATGGTAAATTATGTTGTCCATTCTCCTGTATTGGACAATAGAACATACGCGCAAAAGCTCCTGACTTCACGTCAGTGCTTGAACCAATTTTTTTTGAAAATTTCACTATTTACAAATTTAATGCTAACTATTAAAACTATTAAATCAATTTATTTTGTATAGGTAATAAAAATTTTTGGTCTAAACTGGGAAGCGGGGAAAAGGAATCTCCCAGTGACGAAAACTTACACCTCGATTTTCCGGGTTTGAAATGAAAATGTGGAAAATCGTTCGGACCCGTCGATCCTGAAATTCCGCTTCAAAATTTCCATCGATAAAGAAATGACAGGTAAAATAGGGGAGGAGTACTTTCGTGATTATGAAGTTGGCACCATTCACTTCCATGCAGTGATATAAGTTTTGCTGAAAACGTTCATGTACATTACTCAAGATTTCTGGTGTAATTTGACGGCATTCATGAATGATCCGAGTTCGCAAACAATCTAGTGACTCAGGCTAGGTAAGGTAAATCTTGGATTTCAGGTGACCCCATAGAAAAAAGAAATATCATAATCCCAATTTTCAGATTTCAAATATGTCCATTTCCCCAGAAACGTCTAATAGGCACTCGAACTTGGGACACCTTGTATATAGAAAGGTGTGAAACATGATTGTTTGCGCGTACTTCACGACATTCAATCTGTTGTGGTTTGATTCGAGTCTTGAACGGTGCATCAAATGCAAGTTGCATTATTTCAATCTTTGAAAGTTTCCTGACCGCTAAGTGCTCTCGTTTAGATTGAATTAAACCACTCCATTACTTTTTTACTCACTTCACTGCACGTCAATCGCCTGAAATTGTTAACTACTCCTGCCCGCCTCCATTAGAACAGCATCATGAACCACACGAGTGAAATTTTGAGGGCTACCTGATATTTCTGCCGGCGGAATGAATAAGTCGGTTCGAATGGACAAAAAACTAAAAGGAAAGAAGCCATTGTGAGATTGTAGCGTACAATTACGGAGATTCAGACCGAGTTTACCTGTTACCTTTGGGAAATACCGAGTGATCTAGAGGTAGTAACTGCGTTTATGTACGCAGAGGTAGGAGCTTTTTCCTATTTTCAAATTATTTGCCAAAAAATTCTTAAAAAGCTATTAAATACAGGGTCTTTATTAATTATTATAAAATCGTAGTTGGCTCTGAAACCCTCTCATTTTGCCGCTTCATATGCATGCTGTTCACATTTGCAATTTCAGCCACAGGATTCATAATATTCGCATAACCTCACTTTATCCTTTCTTCACATTTGAAATGATAAATGATGAGTTCCAAAATTATTGTCACTAGGAGATTACTTTTGCTCCCGTCCAAGTTTGGACCAAACATTTTTATTATACAAAATAAATTGATTTAATAGTTAATATAGTTCGCATCAAGTTTGTAGAAAGTGAAATTTTCAAATAAATGAATTTAAGTTTTTATTACACTTGATTTTGGGTACATAGATAGATAGACAGATAAACCTTCTTTATTTCAAGTTTCATCCTTATATAATATAAAATAAAGTCGCTTCCCGCTTTCTGTTTGTTCCTATGTATGCTTAGATCTTCAAAACTAAGTGAAGGATTTTGATGAGGTTCTTTTTAATAGATAGAGTGATCCAATAGGAAGGTTTACATGTATAATACATGCATAATATATTAGATAAACACTGATAATTTTAGAGGTTTCTAATGTGATGTCGTAAAAAAACACATTTTTTTGCGCTTACATTGCAAACGCTGGCTGAACCCTACGAGATATATCAAAATAATGTAGTACAGTATGGTACACCTTATAAAGGTCTACAAAAAAAGTCCGCGATGGTATATGTCTATCTCTTAAGGATAACCCACAATAACCATTTTTTATCCTGTACATTCTTCTAGAAATAATGGCTGTATTACGAAGCTATTTTAAGCAATACAGTATTGATCCTTATCCAATTAAGTACCTTAAATGCATTGTGCATTTAATATTGATCAATATGGCCATTTACAGCATGTAGTTTAAATGAATATTTTCGAAGATATTGCAGATTTAAAATGCAGGGACATAGCGGTGGCGGTGGTACCGACCGGGGCGCCGGCACAGCCAGGATAGGGATAGGAATCGAATACAGAGAGCCAGATAATCATCTGTAGAACGTGAGGCTTGCCTCAGCCAGGATAGATGTATTGATTCCCCGAATTCCTCTGATACCATGGGATTTAGTGATCCAATTTAAACGCCTACAATTTCCGCTAAAGATATATTTTGCAATGACCATTAATAATCGCAGGGTCCAACCACAGATTACGTCCAAATTTCAACGCTACATGCTTATATTTGGGCGTTGAGTGTTTTTCACATGGCCAATTATATGTCGCTCTTTCAAGAGTAACCCCCAAAGAAATCATGTTTGTATTGTCTAACGACAAAAATGCTGTGAACGTTGTATATAAAGAAATTCTGTAGTATATTTAGTATCAGCATTTCAACCGTGCGAAGCCGGGGCGGGCAGCTAGTATAAAAAATTACAAGAAAGATGAATGACGTCAAAAATAAACACATATTGTAAGAACCAAAATAATCGTCAAGACTATATGGTTCCAGTTGAATCAGAATTTTCTTAATTAATATCTTAAATCTAAACTCATCTTCGACATACCTAATATGGTGCGGCAATTCATTAAAGGCTCTGATACACAAATAATATGGTCCCCTATCACTCAGCGTTAACCTATGATGCGGATAGAATAGATCTTTGTTTCTCGTGGGATAGTTGTGGTTGACATTGTTTTGGAACTTGTCTCTATTCTTGAATACAAACATAAGACATTCATAGCATAATTGCTGAGTGTAACTCCTTCTCTGGGTATACAACAGACCTTGTGATGACCAGAGTAGGGTAATTTGATTGAAAGAATGATGAATGATACTGGAATTTTACTCCGTTCTAACGAGTTTTCATTCACCCAGAAAATATCTAGCTGATGGAATCGAGAGTGAATTATTCATTGGTTGGGATTCTGTTCTCCAGAGTCATCTGGTCCCTTGTGTTTGAATGGAAGAATTTTTGAAATCCTATCTAGGATAGACAGAATACTTTAAATAACTGTAAGATAACTACCAGTTTGGGAGTTTGGCCATTTGTGAGGATGAATTCACATAAAATGTTCAAAATGTGCTCCATTATTCTCAAGGCATTTATAAATTCTTTTTCGTTTGTGGTCAAATATATTTTTCAATATTTGTGGGCCAATATTTTGGCAACACATTGTTATTGATGGTTGGAGGTCTTCAATATTATCGTATTGTCTTTTGAAAACCTCATCTTTCGGATATGCAAATATGCTAAAGTCCAGGGGAGTCAAGTCTGGAGAGTGTGTTGGAAAGGAAGGCTGGAGTCTTCGACTTATTATACGGTTGTTATAGAACTCCTGCAAATAGCTTGATTTGCAGAAGTTGTGTGGGCAGTTTGCCCTATCTTGTTGAAAATATCCCAACTGTATTTCTTCGTCATCTAGTTGTTTTGTGAATGGCTCCAGTATTATTCTTTTGTACCTTTCACCATTAATGTTATCATGAAGGAAAACTGGCCCATATATTCTACGACAAGAAACTGTTAACCACACACCAACTTTTTGCGAATGTAATGGAGTCTCAATAAAACTGTGTGGATTCCCAGATCTCCAAAATCTATAGTTTTCAGAAATCACAGAACCCGACAACTTAAACCAAGGCTCATCACTTAAAAAAAAGTCGAATAATCTGTCGGCGTTAAGGTTATTTAGAAACTAATAGCAATACTCTAGGCGACGTGGAATATTTATTAGTAGGGGTTGCTGTACCATTGTTATTTTGTAAGGGTACAAATTGAGTCAAAGTTCCGGAGGAACTTTTTGAAGTGATACATTCCTGGAAGATATCTACAGAGTACACCTCTTTCAGTTTTGTCTTTCATCCGAAATTCACTTTCGTAGGTGTAACCGGTATCTACCTTCTCCACAGTAAGGTTCCGGGTCAATAAAAGGGGTTCGTGCTCCTTTCTTGGCAAGGGTGTTGGCTCCCTCATTTCCTTTAATTCCCGAGTGACCAGGAACCCAGACCACGGAGACTTTTGATTAGGGAAGAGAGGGGATACCGCAGGCCGTACCTCGCAATGCTATCGATTTGAAACCAAAACTTTGACAGTTTGGTGGACGTTTGTTTCTTGTGTTTATCTGGGCATTTACGGACTGTTGTTACAAAACTGTGTTACACATAATACTGGTAGGATGTGCAGCTTCGGACGTAAAAGCCGCAGCAGGAAAAAGGAGCCTGGTTCTGCCGTCATGTGGTGGACACTTGGTTTCAATGTCAGGGAATATGTTATCCGCCCTCTCTCTTCTATAGCCTAAGACGGAGACCCTGTTGTAGTTGCCTACTTCCTTAAGTATTCATCGGCACTCCCATATTAGCTTAGACTCGTCAACATATGAGCTCAGAGCTATAATAACAGCTTTACTGTCAGAATGGATTACTATATCATACCACTGATAGTTTCTTTCTTGGTTTATTTACACGCATCTTTCGATTGCAAGTATATCTGCCTGAAAGACGCTCGGATAGGAGCCTAGCGATAGTGAGCATTTGGTGCCTGCCCCATATTATACTCCAGCGCCAGTTCCTGTATCGGTTTTTGAACAGTCTGTGCATCATTTAATGGCATCCTTTCAAGAACTTGGTTGTGGATTCCCTGTCCCAGTATTTCTTCCTACCTAGCTTCGTAGTGAAGTTCTTTTCGATGCTTGATCATTTCGTCCATAGAAAGATTAGCTAATGAAATGTTCCTGGTAAGAGAGGACCAGGCTTTGTGGTTTTTAATACTCTCAATACCTGTTCCTTTCCTAGATAGTCTGAGAATGGCTTCATGGGCCATTTTGTCTATAACTAGATGAAGTGGCGTGGGATTTGTGATAATCTCAAGTGTCCTGGTAGGACAGGTTCCATAGCTCCAGTGATACACACACAGGCAAGTTTTTGTACTTTGTCGAGGGTTTACCTCGTACTATTCTGGCTTATTTTTGCATATCAGACTTCTGCCCCATACGTGATTATGGGTCTCACAATCATGATGTATATCCATCGCAGTATCTTGGGATTGCATTCACAAGTCTTAAAGCCATTAAAGCCTTTATTGCTTTATTAGCGGTGATTTCAACATGGAAGTTTACTATCTAGTGTTATCCGTAGATATTTAATTTCAGACTTCCATTCTATAATATCTCCATTCAAAAAGAGGGATTTAACTGCTGGAAGATTCCCTCTCCGAGTTAACGGAATCATTGTGGCCTTGTTTGGGTTTATGCTAAGCCCCACTGACAAGCACCACTGCTGCCGGACCTCCTGCAGTAGGTCAACGAAACGTACTTACTACAGAATCAGTATTTTTGTAGTAAGTTTTCACAATTTTCACACGTTCAGCAGTAGATAAACGATCCATGTTAAATGGGTGACCAGGGTTGCGTTCGAATGTTAACTCCATAGTGTTATATATATTTACCAAATTGCGTCGGAAAACGGAAGAGTTGAGTAAATTTTACTCAAAGTCGGAGTATTCGACTCGGAGTTCATTTTACTCCTGTCAAAATTGACATTATTCATGGGACGGAAAATCTCTTATTTCTGTCTCACTGTTTAATGAATGTTCTTTGAGTTAATTTAATAGTTTTAATACTGCTCACAATATACAGGGTGAGTCTTTGACCACTGCATTCATTTCAACCAAAGATTCCTCTCATCAAATGAAACACTTTTTTCATTCAACATTTTTCCAAATTCAGCTCAGGTAAAGAGATACAGGCTGTGGAAATTTTGAAAAAAAATCAGTTTTTATTTTGTAGCCTTGACATCCTTTTTTCGAATAAAATGAATGTTGGTGTAAAGTTTCCCATAACTATGATACATATTTTCCAAATATTAGTTATTTTCTACTTCTACTGGTTTTCTAGTTATGGACTCGTGGATTCATAAAACTAAACGAAATTAGCATAAAGAAAGCTTATAAAGTTTTTCTTGAGTCATTTCAAGAATATTCCATCTTTTTAGAACATTATATTATTCTTCATCATTTCTCCTTAAACGCACCGTTTTCGAGATATTCTTCATTGAATGTTTTAAAATGGAAAACTCCAGAAATTTCACTACTTTTATGGATCCGTCCCTGAGCGTTGGAATCCCGAATCAAGCTGTAAACCACGTTACCATGCCTTATTCTCGTCCGCCAACAATGTCATAATTTATATGCGGGAGTGTATAAGCACATTGTGAAATCTTTAAACGCTTGTAACTTTTTACCTGAGCCGAATCTGGAAAAATGGTAAATGAAAAAAGTGTTTCATTTGATGAGAGGAATCTTTGGTTGAAATTAATGCAGTGGTCAAAGACTCACCCTGTATATTTATGATAAGAGTTACATATATGTGAAGAAAACAATAATAAATAGGTTCTTACTTAAACCAACATAACCTATATCCCGATATTGACACCTTCTGTCACTGTCAGAGTAAACTCCAGAGTAAATCTGTCAAACCTTCAAAAACTCTACTCTACTCCGTGGAGTTAATATTCGAACACAATCCTTCAACTAAACATATATGACGCTTCGGATGACAGTTCCGTGTGACATTTGTCAGTGAAACGGGGCTGTGAAATCCGGACTACGAAATGGATAACCCGTTCCTTAATTATGTTATTTCGTCTCGTATTCTCAAGCACTACCAGCCGGCGTATTTCGGAATAAATATTCCTCCATGGGTTTCAAGCATCGTGAACATAAATCATATTATTTCGAAAACTACAGCTTGAGCAGCCGTCGAAAGCTGGAATGAGGCAATTGAGATCGATTCAATGTCGATGGACATTCGTGACCTACTAACCGAATGTTTGTATTATCGTGGGGTACCTACTGGAACCCCAATATTGTGACGATGTTGTTTGTCTTTCTGCTTATTGAGAATACTAGAACGCGATGAGTGATGAGTTAGCTGTACTCGAAATTAATGCCTGATTTTAGGTTCGAACGAATATACCATATTCGAATCTTTCATGGCCGTACCTACAAAAATAAATATGAAATATTATACAGGTTGTCCCGGCACTACGTAACTCTTTCTCAGGTGTAAATTGAGTATACAAAGACGAGTCAGGAATGCTATAATTTTTTTTTCCTACGATGCCTCCCTGCGAAGATATATGTCTCCAAATGGTACTCCCAAAATTCAGTTTCTTGCGCGTTATCATTTTGCCCAAATGTCTGTAATTTTCGAATTTTTCGCCGAAAATGGTCTCAAAGGATTGAGTTCGACTCTCTGATGAAGAATTCGAGGTCAAATTTGGTTCTGTCCGGCCGTTGCCACGATAACTTGAGAACGGAGAAAGCTAGCGACTTGAAATTTTCAGGGTGGCGCGTCGCAATACGACGGACAAGTTCGTTAATGGGCATAATCGGCCCAACGGTTTCCGAGTCATAATTTTGGTTTCAACCAATATAAATCCGATCGAATTGAAACTTAGTGAATAGTTGTAGAATATAAACCTAAGCACGTTTGTGAAAATCGTATCACAAGAAAATTTTAAAAAAGTTATTAAAAAATATTTCTAGTCTATTCACCAAGTTTCGATCGGATCTATTTTGGTTAAAAACAAAATCATTACTCGGAAACCATTGGGCCGATTATGCCCATTAACGAACTTGTCCGTCGTATTGGGATGTACCACCTACCCTGAAAATTTCAAGTTGCTAGCTCTTTCCGTTCTCAAGTTATCGTGGCAAACGGCCAGCCGGACAGAATCAAATTTGACCTCGAATTCTTCATCGGGGAGTCGAACCCAATCGTTTAAGACCATTTTCGGCAAAAAATTCGAAAATTACAGACATTTGGGTAAAATGATAACGCGATATTCCCCAGAACATACGCGCAAAAAGTTGACAAAAAAATCTGAGATCGACTCTAAGGTAAAGATTTACCCCTAAATTTAATAAAGGGTCCGCCAAATAACTTTTTTTTAAATGCAACAAAAAAAAACTATTGAATATTTTCTCAAATTTCTTTTTTTATTTGAAAGTACAATCCTTCTGGTTAATAATGGAAAATAATTTCATTCAAATGGCTGCTTCGGCTGGCCATGCAGTAGCCTACACGATCGGTCCAATTTTTAAGCACATTATCGATTGTGTGCAGCTGTATTTCACCAAGGGCTTCACGAATATTGTCCTTTAAAGCGTCAATTGTTTCTGGCTTGTTGGCGTAACACTTATTTTTGACGGCACCCCACAAATAATAGTGCAACGGTGTCAAATCGCAGCTCCGAGGTGGCCAAACGACATCAACTCTGCGGCTGATAATGCGATCTTCAAAAACATCGAGTTGGCTTCAACTCCTGAACCAATTGGACTTTGTATGGCGTCATACCAAGGTCTTTATGCAAAATTCGTCTCCATGATGTCTCCGAAATGTTCAATTCTTGAGAACGTCGGTGAATTGATGTTGATGGCGCTTCACGCACACTTTCTGCCACAGCAGCAATATTCTCGTGTATACGGACTGTTTTTGGCTTGTCACGATTTGGTTTATCGATGAGTATGCCAGTTTCTTTCACTTTTTTCACAAGATAACGAACATACGGAGCTGACGGTGCTTCTCTTCTTCCAAAATCCGTACGTAATTTTCGCACACATTCTGCAACATTACCATGATTTTCAAAGTAATCTCGCAATATTACCTAGCGTTGTTCAAGCGTACACAACCATATTCGTTCAGCGGAATGATTCAACTAATTATCTGTCAAATCAGACCTGAGCTAAGTGTTACCAATCACGAAATAAGCACCAGTTGAAAAAAAAAACGTTAGATGGCGGACCCGTTATAATGAAAATAATACAGTGTTTTCCAATGTATGTATTTTAATTTAATCATAATCTTAGATCGACACAATTTAGTCCTTTCCAATGCATATATTTCAATTTAAAAATATAATCGACACTAAGGTAAAGACGAACCCATTTTTTCACCCATTTCATACCCAACACCCACCAGTTCACGGATATCACATTGGTAAGCTTGTTCCCCATTCGTTCCAATTAAACCGCCTGTCAACGCGTAAAACACGGCCTGCCATACCTGTAAACATAACCGAGGTCCCCCAGCGCATATGTTTCGCGGCGTGTCCTCGGTGGAAGTGAACCGTCAGAACCCACGGTACCGCTATCCACGCTCAGCTGTTGGCGGCCTCTCTAGCTCTAGCAGCGCGCAGTCCATTTACAATCGCGAAGGGGGTCTGACATCGTCTCGTTTTCACCTAGTGCAAGCAACAGGTGACGTAGTCGTCGAGAACGCGTGCTCCGGGCCATTCCAGTGATATACCGAAACCCGAGCGGCCGGCAGAAGTTTCGATAGGGGCGCATCTGCTGTAGACGCGACCCGTGTGCAGTTTTCTCTCGGATATATACAGTGTGTTCGGGTTTTTTGGTTCTGTGGTGATTGTGATGTGATTGTTGATGATGTCGCCTTATAGCCGTTACAGGCCGTTGCCTGGCTCTGAGGGACTGTCTGTTCTGCAGACACCCCCGGCTTGCAAACAGTCCCCCCAGGCCTCAGCCTGCAGATTCTTGCGTTGGATTTCGAAATTGGGACCGCAGTCGGTCAATAAACAGACTGTTACTATAGGTAGGATTTTTGTGTTGATTGCACCTGTACTGAATGAAGTTACGGTTAATCTTTATGCCAAAAACCAACCAGACTCGTATGGACAATTTTTGTTGAGTTTTTGCGCGTATGTTCTGGGGAACATCGCGTTATAGTTTTGCCCAAATGTCTGTAACTTTCGAATTTTTTGACGAAAATGGTCTCAAACGATTAAGTTCGACTCCCCAATGAAGAATTCGAGGTCAAATTTGATTCTGTCCGTCCGGCCGTACGGCCGTCCGGCCGTCCGTCCGTCCGGCCGTTGCCACGATAACTTGAGAACGAAAAGAGCTAGCGACTTGAAATTTTCAGGGTAGGTGGCGCATCTCAATACGACGGACAAGTTCGTTAATGGGCATAATCGGCCCAGTGGTTTCCGAGTAATAATTTTGTTTTCAACCATTATAAATCCGATCAATTTAAAACTTGGTGGGTAGTTGTAGAATATGAACCTAAGCACGTTTGTGAAATTTTGTGCGAATCGTACGGCTAGAAAATTTTAAAAAAATTATTAAAAAATATTTTTGTTGTCACGATAACTTGAGAACGGAATGAGATAGCGGCTTGAAATGTTCAGGTTAGGATGTGCACTAGAACGCGACATTTCAGTTTGATTATGAGCATAATCGGCCTAACGGTTTTAGAGTTATAGCCATCTGAAATTTTCTGAAATTTGGTGGTTTTTGTACCTCATTAACTCGAAAAATACTGAACCGATTGAATTCAAACATGGTCATTAGTTGTAGAATGCCAACGCAAAAATGTTTGCAAAATTTGGTGAGGATAGCATTTGTAGAAAATTTTAAATAAATCTTTGAAAATAAAAAAAAAAAGTTCTATATATCAGTAACTAATCGTTCGAAATTGCTGAAATTTTGCAAGAACCTTCATAACCTAACTATACTGACAATTTTCAAGTTTTAATACGATCGGTTAAATAATGTTGGAGATTCGAGCATTCTTGTGTGAGTTCAGTAGATGGGTGAACGTTGCCTCGATAACTTTCGAACGAAAGGAGATAGGGACTTGCAATTTTCAGGGAAGGTTGCGTATCCGAAAGGGAGAGTTGAGTTCAATTTTGGGCAAAATCGGTCTAACGGTTTCCGAGTTATACCCATCTGGAATATTGTTTCCTTGATAACTCAAAAAATAAATATTCGATCGAATTGTAGTTTGGTAATTAGTAGTAGAAAATCAACATAAAGACGTGTTTAAAATTTTGTGAGAACCGTACCCCTAGAAAATTTGAAAAAAACGACGAGAAAAAAAATTTTAAGAACCGTACCCCTAGAAAATTTCAAAAAAATCACGAAAAAAAAATTGGTTCAAGCACTGACGTGAAGTCAGAAGCTTTTGCGCGTATGTTCTATTGTCCATTCTTCTGTATTGGACACCCTTAATCGAATTTACCATGGTAAATTCGATTAAGGGTGTCCAATACAGAAGAATGGACAATAGAACATACGCGCAAAAGCTTCTGACTTCACGTCAGTGCTTGAACCAATTTTTTTCATGTAAATTCAAGAAAATTCGCTCCGAGCGAAAAAATTACATACAAGTTAGCAGAGCCACTTTCAAGAATATCAAAGAAACGTATTGCATAATTTTTCGAATAATTGTCCAGAATTTGTGGTGCAAGAAAAAAAATTGTTTCGCTCATAGTTTGTTTTTAAATGGGTGTGTTGTTTTCTCATAAGATGGACTTTGACAAATACTCGACAATTATTCGTAACCATTATGGTGATATTTGATGTTTATTCGTGGGTGACCCTGCTAACTTTTAATATTAAGTTCGCAGAATCACCCCATATAAAAATTGAATTCAAAAAGTGGGAAAGCCCTGTGGACAGGGGCTTTGGCGATCTTGTTCAAACTTTGACAAATCGTATCTCCGACAATATGGGTCTCTCAGAGTTGGGAATTATATCAATGGATTCTTATGATAACATAAAAGATCATAAAATAAATTGAATTCAAAACAATTCAAAAAAAGATTAAATAAAAACAAGAGTGCCAAATATTATTAATCCGAAACCACCAGATCGATTCTACCAAATAACGAACTTATCCGAGGTATTCTTTCCTCAAGTCTTATCTGAAAATTATATTATATCAAGTGAAACTTAGCCAATATTCCAGTTTTGTTTTTACTGGAGATATTCTGAACCCAATTTGATTAACTTACCAAAGTATGTATTTCCATCATCATATTATGGATAAACAAACCCTCAAACCCTTTGACACAATTTTTTTTCCTTCCAGAGATATTGAAGTTATTTTTACAATTTTTAACAAAAACCTGATAAGAACAAATACATCTAATGTCACTAAAGTAAAATGATTTTTATTTTTTAAGTGGAAAATGAGATCAAATTTGCTCAAAAATGAATGAGGATCTCAAAAGTATTTTTTTTTTCAAAAGAAAGCAGTGGCGTAGTATTTTTTTTTTCCAACAATATTCAATGCATTACCCGTATGGACGCCACTGGTAGAGACAATGAAATGAAATGAGAAAATTTTTGTGCATCATAAAATGCACCTTGATGCCTAGATGATATGTACAAAATTTTATAAAGATGTTTTCAATATTATCTCAGTTATTATTTAAGAGCTGATATTTTTTAAAAATTTTATCACCCCGTGATAGTTGAGACTTTTAGGACATTCATAGGAAGGTCGTTTCTTAGAATAAGTCAAACAATTACCCCCTTAAATTTTAGCATGTCTTTAAGGAACACCCTGTATATTATCACCCAAAAATTATAATATCTTATTGCTATTTTATGATATCTCAGGTTATTTCATTGGTCATTTTGCGAATATATGTAATGTAACTACTACATGTTATCTAAATTACTTAATTAATTTCTATATACATTGTTATGAGATGAAATGGAAGCTTTTCAATGTTCATTTGGAAAAACGCTAAAAGACATAGAAAAAATTAATTTCATCATAGATTATATTATGAAAACTTTCAAAATTTGTCAGAACACTTCGAGATTTTGAGTTTTAAATTAATACATTTTTTTTTAGTTTATTTTGAGTCATTATAAGAATCTTTAACCATTTTAAAAAATTAAGATATTCTTGCATCATTTTTTGAACGTTGAAAGTCGTAAAATCTGATGGTCGCCATAAAATACCAAGGCCTGGTACACAGCTTGACAATGTCGCATGAAAACGACGAAAAGAGGCATGGACAAAAAGTCTATGATCCCATAGAATTTAATCCTACTAGAATTTCTGTGAACCTTACCTACTAATTGTTATAATTATTCCTTCAATTGGAATCACATCCCTACTATTAGATTTGAATCATCTTGGAAATTAAGATATTTATGGAATTTTCAATGTGATAACGGGCGATGATCAAATTATGTATAATCTTATAGTGGAATCAATTGATGGATATTGAATTGAAATTAAGTTGATGTTCAGTGTTTTAATAGTGAAGAATAATTTTGGAATGTTTTTGTTAAACAAATGAAGCAATATAAGAATTGAGCGGGTAAATAAGTTTTCTCAAATAATTTCATTGAATTTCAAGCAGATCACATGATTACGTTTTCTTGTTCTACAATAAAGAAGGAGTGTATTAGCACATTGTGAAATCTTTAAACGCTTGTAACTTTTTACCTGAGCCGAATCTGGAATAATGGTAAATGAAAAAAGATTTCATTTGATGAGAGGAATGTATGGTTTAAATTAATGTAAAACTTGAAATATCACCCTATATATACCTTATGCTAACTTCACAAATTTATATACCTATAATTATATTATATTCATTTCTGTTCGAAAGAAGGAAAGGAACTGTTGAAATATGCAGGGTAGATTTGGGTACGTCGGTCGAGTTCTCCGCCCAATGGTTTTGGAGATACTACACACATTGGGAATATTATTTTCCTGATATTTCCAAAACTACAAATCTGATCGAATTGAAATTTAATACGTAGGTGTAGAATAATTACTGCAAGCCTCACGCATACACATTTCATAATAATTTTATAACTATAAAATGAAGAGAAGAAAAATATTCAAAATCTCGAGAACTTATAAAATGAGCTGGATCAAAAATCTGTAGATTTGCATCGAAGAAGTAACGTTTTTCTGAATATTTATACGAATGCAAATTTAAAACAATTACAGAATATTCCCAATTGGAATTATGTTTTATGGTTTTTCGATAGATAGCTTATTTTGGTCAGGTCCTGTATAATATATTCAATTTCAAATGAAAGAGTTGAACAATCGCGCCAAAACCTTGAGAGAATCGAGATTGCCACTTGTTTGTTGGTGTTGCTCAATTCAAATAAATTTAATGACAAAAAATTTAGTTGGTAAACATTACATAAATGGAATTCGAATTAGCCAAGGTGAAGCTTAAAGTTCAAGATCATCTGTTGACATTCTTCGTAGGTGTTTCTCCATGTTTATTCTATAATATATTTGTGAAAGGTATACAAATTGTATAGCGTGTATGTGGAAATTTTGTGGACACTATTTGACTGCTTTTTGCGCGCATGTTCTATGGAATCCGTGGTTAAAATCGATTCTATCCGGCCAGCCGTTGACACGGCCGTTGAACCGAATGAACTAGACTAGACAGTTGAAATTTTCAGAGTAGCTTTTGGAGATAAATACCTCGATTAAGTTCGTTCATTATAAATTCCAAATTAAATTTTTTTCAAGATGCAGTTTCACCATAAGAATCCATTGATATTATTTTCAACTCTAACAAGCTAATACTTTTGGAGATATGATATTTCAAAATTTCAATAATAAATCGAAATTCTATGATGCTTAATTCGAATTTACCATGGTAAATTCGAATTTACCATTACATTTACCATTACAATTTACCATGGTAAATTCGAATTAAGAGTGTCCAATACAGGAGAATAGACAACATAATTTACCATGGTAAATTCGATTAAGGGTGTCCAATACAGAAGAATGGACAATAGAACATACGCGCAAAAGCTCCTGACTTCACGTCAGTGCTTGCACCAATTTTTGTACCATATTTTCTGACCGGTTGTCGCTTGTTCCGATTTTCGTGGCATTCTCTACCTTAAAATGAAAATTCAAAGTTACCCGATGTACCAAATTCAAATTGCGGTTAACATTGAACGATTCAAAGTTACCTTATATTTATACGTTTCCCAAGTAGTTCAGAAATTAAGAATTTTAACAAAAATGTGAAGTTTACGAATGAATATTTTAAAATGAAACTGGAAAAGACCACATAAAAGGCAAGGAAAATCAATAACTCACCTGCTCAAAACCGCCTCTGTATATTTAATTTTGAATTATTGGGAAGCAACTAACACCCGCTGAGAAACGCACTCAGAAATGGCGCGTAAAAGTAACAGAATATTTGACAGATGAGTAGTTCTCTTCAATGTGACAAAGTTCATATTGGTATGTTTCGTTTCAATCAGTATCTTCGAATTGCATCCAACTCATACGTAAAAGTTGGACGCAAGTCCAAGATGACATGTGTGAACACAGATCATACGATAATCTATATACAGGGTGAGTCTTTGACCACTGCATTAATTTTAACCAAAGATTCCTCTCATCAAATGAAACACTTTTTTCATTTAACATTTTTCCAAATTCAGCTCAGGTAAAAAGATACAGGCTGTTGAAATTTTGAAAAAAAATCAGTTTTTATTTTGTAGCTTTGACATCCTTTTTTCGAATAAAATGAATGTTGGCGTAAAGTTTCCTATAACTATGATACATATTTTCCAAATATTAGTTATTTTCTATTTCTACTGGTTTTCTAGTTATGGACTCGTGGATGCATAAAACTAAACGAAATTAGCATAAAGAAAGCATATAAAGTTTTTCTTGAGTCATTTCAAGAATATTCCATCGTTTTAGAACATTATATTATTTTTCATCATTTCTCCTTAAACGCACCGTTTTCGATATATTCTTCATTGAATGTTTTAAAATGGAAAACTCCAGAAATTTCACTACTTTTATGGATCCGTCCCTGAGCGTTGGAATCCCGAATCAAGCTGTAAACCACGTTACCATGCCTTATTCTCGTCCGCCAATAATGTCATAGATAATTTATATGCGGGAGTGTATTAGCACATTGTGAAATCTTTAAACGCTTGTAACTTTTTACCTGAGCCGAATCTGGAAAAATGGTAAAGGAAAAAAGTGTTTCATTTGATGAGACGAATCTTTGGTTGAAATTAATGCAATGGTCAAAGACTCACCCTGTATATATAAATGAATCCCTAAATCCCTTGGACACGCCATCACGCGTGAACGGCTGGACCGATTTCACTATTTTTTTTGTTGTGTTTGTTATTGTCAGGAGAAGGATCTTATGACAGAAAAAATTAAAAAAATTGCGCTGAAAATTAGAAAATTTAAGAATCGTTATTTAAGAAAACATCACAACGATATAATATTATTTCTAATCTAACCTTAGCGCTTTGGACCACAAACAAAGCATTAACTAAATAGGTACCTTGGATGGATTCTCATAATATATTTGTCCGAAATTTTCATACAGGGTGTTTTTCTTTTAACGTCAATTGTAACTTGCTGTTTTTCACGCCAATCCTACAATTTCATTCAATTGTGTTAAAACATATACTTTCGAGGCATACATCATTGAAAATATACCATTACTATACAGGGTGTCCTTTATATCACGGCACAATTGTACACAATTGAAGTGATTTGTGCCACATACAAAGCTTTAAATAAATAGGTATTTCAGATGGATTCTCATAATGTAACAATTTTGTTTTTCCTTTGATGTATGGACATGGCGCATGGACAATTATACGTCGCGTGTTCGCGCGTCGGAAAACCGTCATCTTTGTTTATTTACGCACCACAAAACAAAAAATATATTTTATCAGAAAGCTTCAAATTGATTAAGATACTGTTTCATAACTGTGTGTGTCGGTCAAAAACAAATTGAAACCTTATAAATAGCCAGTATTTAAGGAAAACTCAGTTTTGAAAGTGAGCAACATAATGTGCAATTAATCGAAAATAATAATATAACTTCATTCATACCGAACATTTTTTTTATTAACTTAGGCGGTGCGAAGTTCGCCGGGCCAGCTAGTTCATAGATAAAATAATTAGAGCATTCTGTGAAAACATAGAAGTACGATTTATTATTGAAATTTTGAAAAAATTATATCTCCGAAAGTATTATCTTGTTAGAGTTGAAAATGATATCTATGGATTCTTATGATAAAACTGTATCTTGAAAAAAAATATAATTTAAAATTTGTAATGAAAAAAAATTTTTTTTCGTTACTCCGAAACCAACAGACCGATTCTACCCAATGACGAACTTAACTGAGATATTTATTTCGAACACGTATTCTTGATCAGTGAGTCGAGGCAAATCGTCTGAGACCATTTTCATAAAAAAATTCGAAAATTACAGATAAGCACTCTGTTCAGAGGAACAAGAGCACCAAAAACATCCAGTAATTTATACATTTCTCTCAATCAATGCATTTTAAGTCGAAACTCACGCGTTATTCCTTTATCCTGGTATGACGTATCAGGTGATAGCGCCATTAATATTATCGTTGTCAAACCAGCAATATCATGAAAATATAATGATGCTCATCGAAATCTTCGTAATATTCATTGTAGCAATCGTTGGGAAATTCTCCATCGTGCTCGGGCATCAAGGCGAACCCGTAATAGTTTGATAATTTGTTTGTAAATAATAATTTTTGATTCGCCGTAATCAATCGACGTGAGAACGTTCTGGAAACATTGCGTGGGGATACATAGTCATTTCTGGGTTGGGCGTTGAGTGGAATTTGATATTTCTTCATTATGTCCAGCTGATTATGTTTCTTATACAGTGCGGAGAAGTCAATTTTAATCACTGTATATATTCATGGAAAATCCCGCAATACGTCAAATTTGAATTTTAAATCGTCATTCTTCTTCGTAAAAATGCGAAGCCTACCTTCAACCCCCTTCGAATCAGGTACAACCCCTAATTTTTGGCGCTCTAGTTCCTCGGAACTGAGTGCTTATCAATTTGCCCAAATGTCTGTAATTTTCGAATTTTTCGATGAAAATGGTCTTAAACGATTTGGTTCAACTCACTGATCAAGAATCTGTGGTCGAAATTCATTCTGTCCGGCCGTCCGGCCGGCCGGTCCGGCCGTAGGCACGATAACTCTCGAACGGAATGAGCTAGACAGTTGAAATTTCCAGAGTATGTTTGAGGGAAAAATATCTCGGCTAAGTTCGTTATTGGGCAAAATCGGACAGATGGTTTCGGAGTAACAAAAAAAAATTTTTTTTTTTACAAAACAAATTCCAAATTAAATTTTTTTCAATAAGCAGTTTCACCATAAGAATCCATTTATATCAATTTTAACTCTAACAAACTAATACTTTCGGAGATATGATTTTTCAAAATTTCAATGATAGAATTATTCTGTGGCTATTCTATGAATTGTTATAATGTCAACTTTGACGTTGTCTCATTGTAATTCATTCCAGTAATGGTATCAATATGAGAATTAGAATATTATCATACTTTTGTTGGTTGATATTTTCATGCCGATGGTCAATCCATATGATGATGGGAATGGTAATGGTAAGTTAATAATATTGAGTTCAGAATATCTCCACTAAAAACAAAACTGGAATTGAGGAATGAATATCTCGGATGAGTTCATTGTTGGGTAGAATTCGTCTATTGTTTTTGGATTGATAATTTTTGGCACTCTTGTTGAATTTAAATTCTTCTATGATGTTTGAATTCAATTTCTGCTAAGATGAAGTTCTAAATTTCAATAATGAATCGTACTTATCTTTTCACAGAATGCTATAATTATTCTATCTAAGCTTTATTATATGATCTGTGTTCATACTCGTACATTTCATCATGTTCTATAAGAGAGAGTCAAATTCATTTCAGCTATTTTAATTTGGTTTCTTCCATGGTGCAGTTCTCAGATTGCTCATTTAATCTTGATAAATAAACTATTATTTGAATTGAATTTCCTTATGATGCAGTTCTATCATAAGAATACATTGATATAATTCTCAACTCTGAGAAACCAATACTTTCGCAGATATAATTTGTCTGTTTTTTTTTAATATTTTGAAAACTATTCGAATGAATACAACGGTTTTAACAGAAATGTATTCAGCATTGAATAGTTGATCATACCAGGAATACAAAACTTGAAAAACAAAATTTCTCATCAAATTTATTTTCACTCCCTGTATAACCGGAAGTGCTTGGGCTTCGCGAATATTTTAGCTCTGTAGAGAATTTCAAGCGATATAATAATCCCAATTTTCAGATTTCAAATATGTTCAGTTCTCCAGAAACGTCTAATAGGCAATCGAACTTGAGATACCCTCTACTTTGTAAACGAGATAGAACTTGGCTGTGAAGTTAGATTTTGTAGGCTCTCGTGAATTTCAGCGATATCGGACGAACAGTTTCTGAGATATAGTTATTTCATTGACCTTTTGCGCGTATGTTCTGGGGAACATCGTGCTATTATTTTGCCCAAATGTTTGTAATTTTCGGATTTTTCGCCGAAAATGGTCTCAAACGATTGGGTTCAACTCCCTGATCAAGAATTCGAGGTCAAATTTAATTCTGTCCGGCCTGCAGCCGGACGTCCGTTGCCACGATAACTTTATAACGGAAAAAGATAGCGACCTGAAGTTTTCAGGGTAGGTTGCGCATCCTAATACGACGTACAAGTTCGTTAATGGGCATAATCGGCCCAAAACAGTTTCCGAGTAATAATTTTGTTTTCATCCAATACAAATCCGATCGAATTGAAACTTGCTGAGTAGTTTAAGAATGCAAAACTAAGCATGCTAGTAAAATGTTGTGTGAATCGGATCACTAGAAAATTAAAAAAAATTATGTAATAATATTATTTATGTCACCATAACCTGAGAACGGAAACAGATAGGGACTTTTCGGGTAAGGTTGTGCATCTGAATGAGATATCTGAGTTCGTTTATAGGTATAATCGGCCAAACGGTGTTGGAGTTATTCCCATCTGAAAATTGGTTGTTATTTCCTCAATAACTCGAAAAATATACAACAGATTCAATTCAAACATGTTTGTCAGTTGTAGAATGCCACCGCAAAAATTCCTGCAAAATTTCATGAGGATGGTATAGCTCGAAAAGTTTTTGAAAATCATTGAAAAAAATTCCATACATCACAAAATATTCCTCCCACATCGCTCAAATCTTGCGAGAGCCTTCAAAACCTAACTCTACTGCCAAGTTCCAAGTTTGAACACGATCGGATCTATATTGTTGGAGTTCCGAGCTGCGTTGTGTGAGTTCAGTAGCTGGATGGGTGACCATTGGCTTGATAACTTTCGAACAAAAGGAGATAGAGACTTGCAATCTTCAGGGTAGGTTGCACATGGGAGAGATAAGTTCGTTATTGGGCATAATCGGTCCAACGGTTTTGGAGTTATACCCACCTGGAATATTATTCCAGGTTGATCGAATTGAAGCTTGGTAACTAGTCGTAGAATATCGACATAAAGCGGTGTGTAAAATTTTGTGAGAACCATAGCCCTAGAAAATTTTTCAAAATTACAAAAAAAAAATTGTGAGAACCCTACCCTTAGAATAGTTTTCAAAATTACGAAACAAAAATTGGTTCAAGCACGGAGGTGAAGTCAGGAGCTTTTGCGCGTATGTTCTATTCTCCATTCTCCTGTATTGGACACTCTAAATCGAATTTACCGTGGTGAATTATATTATCCGTTCTCCTGTATTGGACACTCTTAATCGAATTTACCATGGTAGATTCGAGAACGGACAATATAATTCACCATGGTAAATTTGATTTAGAGTGTCCAATACAGGAGAATGGACAATAGAACATACGCGCAAAAGCTCCTGGCCTCACGTCAGTGCTTGAACCAATTTTTAATACGTTCTACTAATACGATCCTCACAAAATTTCGCAAAACTTTGCACGCCGGCATTCTACAACTAATAACCATGTTTGAATGGGATCAGATTCGTATTTTTGGCTCTCTAGTTCCTCGGAACTGATGCTTATCAATTTGCCAAATGTCTGTAATTTTCGAATTTTTGGCTGAAAATGATCTCAAACGATTTGGTTCGACTCACTGATCAAGAATCCGAGGTCGAAATCGATTCTGTCCGGCAGGTCCGGCCGTAGGCACGATTACTCTCGAACGAAAGGAGTTAGAGGCTTGAAATTTGCAAGGTGGGTTTGGAGCGTAAATATCTCGGTTAAGTTCGTTAATGGGCAAAATCTATCAAGCGGTTTCGGAGTTATGGCCGATTTTAGTAAAAATATTTCTTATGAATATTTCCGAAACCGACTACTCGATCTATCTGAAATTTAGCATCAAATTGTAGAATCATGACCCTCATACGTGTGTGATGTTTTGTATTGACCAAGTTACCGCAAAGTGTCAAAAAAAATTTTTTGAAAATTAAAAATTTTTTTTTTTACAATAACTCTCGAACGGAATGAGCTAGGTAGTTAAAATTTTCAGAGTAGGTTAGGGAGATAAATATCTCGGTTAAGTTCGTTATTTGGCAAAATAGGTCAGGTGGTTTCGGAGTAACGAAAAAAAAAATTTTTTTTTAAGTAACAAATTTCAAATTCAATTTTTATTTAAGATGCAGTTTCACCATAAAAATCCATTGATATCATTTTCAACTCCAACAAGCTAATACTTTCGGAGATATGATTTTTCGAAATTTCAATAATGAATCGTACTTCTATGTTTTCACAGAATGCTATAATTAATCTATCTAAGCTTTATTATATGCTCTGTGTTCATACTCGTACATGTCATCCTGTTGTATAAGAGACAGTCAAATTCATGTCAGCTATTTTAATTTGATTTCTTCCATGGTGCAGTTCTCATTCTCAGATTGCTCATTTAATCTTGATAAATAAACTATTATTTGAATTGAATTTCCTTTATGATGCAGTTCTATAATAAGAATACATTGATATAATTGCCAACTCTGAGAAACCAATACTTTCGGAGATATAATTATTTGTCTGTTTGAACTAGAGCGCCAGAAAGCTCCTGTCCACAGGGCTTGAACCCATTTTTCAGTATGGACTTGTGATACATCGTTTGAAAGGTCGCGTTATTCTTTATTCAGAAATATTATCACTTTAATGTTTATTGCAAAAATCGAAATAGAAAAAAACGGTTCAAGCACTGACGTGAAGTCTGGAGATCTTGCGAGCATGTTCTATTGACCATTCTCCTGTATTGGACGCTCTTAATCGATTTTTTTTCCTAATTTTTTTTTTAATTTTCAATGGTACGGTTCTCACAAAATTTCACACACTTCTTTAAGTCGATATTCTACAACTGGTTACCAAGCTCCAATTCGATCGAGTCTTTATTTCTTGAGTTATCGAGGAAATAATATCCCAGGTGGGTATAACTCCGAAACCGTTTGACCGATTATGCCCAAAAACGAACTTAAGTCCCCCATTCGGATACACAACCAACCCTGAAAATTGCAAGTCCGCATCTATCTCCTATTTTGTAAAAAATGTACCCCTAGAAAATTTTCCTAAAATTACGAAAAACAATTGGTTCAAGCACTGACGTGAAGTCAGGAGCTTTTGCGCGTCGATTAAGATTGTCAAATACAGGAGAATGGACAATAGAACATACGCGCAAAACCTCCTGACTTCACGTCAGTGCTTGAACCAATTTTTTATTGAAAGAATCGAGATATTTTGTTTTTCAAAATGTCGGTACTCCGTAGAAAAAATCTGTGTCATTCGAATTGAATTTTTAATTCCATAGCATCTTGTCTACTCTTCACGAACCTGACAAAAAACATTTATTTTTTCTTGTACAGAGTGATGTTTTGGTACCCGTATGCGTAAAAAAATAAATATTCTAGTACGGTCCTGTTTCAGCTTTCATTTTCGCTTGCGGATTCTTTCAAGTGTCTCAAAGACCATTAGCTTGGAAAATATTATCAAAATCGATTCGACAGTTTTGAACTTATAGGGCTTTCAAAATTCTATGATTTTCAGGAAACATCCTGTATCTCAGAAACTAGTAGGCATAAGAGATGTTTGAGTGCCTATTTCTAACTCCTCGTATGATCCTCTTATTACCCCCCTGGCCGATAGGTCATTGATCAGAAATCACCCTGTATATTGGTTAATGAAGTTCTACACGTGGTATACCAAACTTGGAGAAAAATGCTTACTCGTGTTAATGTTAAGCCCACGGGCGTAGCCGCGGGAGAAGGCCAACATAATAATTATATTTTATGAAACGTCATTTCGCTGTTGGAAATGCAAAATCCTTGGTAAGACCGTAATAGCATAGTAATCCGGCTGTTAAACATCGATAATATACTGACTGACAAAGAAACTGAAACACCCAGAAGGATGTTAAAATTTTATTTTTATTTTTGGTGGAACATAGATAGTATAGCAAGGAGTAAATGATTGAAATTTGAAGAAGGAAAACGAGAGGTTTACAAATGTTTTTAATAAATTTGTTAACTACATGTACCAGAGCCGCCAAAGTCCGTGGGGGCTGGGGTAAATTTCCAAGCCTTCTACCCATGATGTCCCAAACATACTCTATGGGCGAAAGATCGGGGGATCTCAGCGGCCATGGCAAAATATTCACATGGGTCGCTTCAACAAAGTTTAAACTAACTCTGGCAACATGAGGTCGAGCATTATCTTGCTGTAATATTGGATTCTCGAGCCGGTTAAGGTAAGGGAGAACATATAGCTCCGCTATTTCTTGAAGGTAACGCAGCGCTGTCATGTTACCTCGAATAAAGACTAAAGGTGACCTACTTGCATGTGCAATAGCACCCCATACCATAACGCCTACTGTCCGGTGTACATGACGCTCAATATCAAATTGGGGTTCACGTCTTTATCCCCCACGTCGTCTAACCCTTCTTCGGTCATCATGTGCACCCAAGGAGAATCGAGAATCATCAGAAAAGACGACCTCATGCCATTCCACATTCCAATGTTGAAGTTCTCTGCACCACTGTAATCGTTGCCATCGATGCTCAACCGTCAGAGGTAACACAAAATGGGGTCGATAAAGCTGCAGTCCAAAAGACCTTATTCGGCGGTAAACCGTTCGGACAGTTACAGGATGGCCTTGTTCTCCTAACCACTCATCAGCCAAATATCGATTTGTCGCAAATCGGTCTCTAATAGCCATAAGTCACGGACGTCGATCTTGAACTTCATTTGTGTCCCTTCGACGTCCGGTGCCTACTCGACTTTGGGCATTATCAAACCACGCTTGTCAACATCTCATAACAAATAACAGTAGTTGGATTTCTGTTCGCACGGTTAGCGATTTCTCGAAATGACAACTCCGCCTCCCGTAGACCAATAATTCGACCTCTTTCAAATTCACTTAGCTGGCGATAAATTCCGCGTACAAGTGTTCTAGGCATTTTAACAACAACTAAACATCGACTTTGGATCTTCTCGAACAGCTGCTTTGTTGTAAAATTTAGAAAATTTGCAAAAAACGACTACAATATGTAAGTAACAAAAAATGACTACATGAAAAAACCTTCTCGATTTTTTTCTCCAAATTTTAATCATTTACTCCTTGCAATACTATCTGTGTTTTACCGAAAAAATATTTAAAATTTGCACAGCTCCTTCTGGGTGTTGCATCAGTTTCTCCAGCAGTTTCTTTGTCAGTTAGTATATATTCTTCGAAATTGTGTTATATTTGCTCAATATTGATATCGTTGCAATTATCCATTGGGCAAGGGAAAATGCTACAACGTGTATTTTCCGCGAATCATGAATGAAGTGATTTCCAACACTGAGTTGTTGTCAGTTGTTGAATAATGTTTCGAATTTCATCGAAAAAGTATAAAATGTAACTCGAATCCGGTTATATCTCGGAAATATCCTATTTCACACTCAATCAGGCAACCATGCAGTGTTGTTGCCGGGAAATCTTCGGTTATGAATATTACATACATTTATATTTATATACTCCAGTTCCACGAACGTAATTGTTGAACAGAATAGGCATTCCCAGACGTTTTTTCTGAAAAACAAAACTCATTCATTTAATTCATGGAGTTAGTTATAGGAAATTATTGTAATCGTCAAAATGAACTACGGAATTTAAACGGATCAGGAGAGGAGGGCAACGCGTGACGTCAGTGCGCAATTGATTCTTATTGGTTATAGTTTATCACATAAAGTACTATAGTTATCACATAAATTACTATATATTTATGATAATGATAATGTAAATAACTTGTAAATTTACTTCTTGGATTATGATTATCCTGAAACTTCTTTTGTTTTGATAAATTGTTATAGGAAAAAACGGGTGGAAATTTTGGAACAAGAATTACGGAACAGTGCTACCAACTCCAAAACAAAAATTCACGGTTGATGGTACAATGATTTTACGGACAACGGGACGTACCATTTTAGTTAAAATTTGGTTTCTTAGGTAGCAACCAATTTCCTATCGATCTAAGATCTTAAATATTTTCAGTGCTGCGGTGTTGCCGCTTATATCAAAAAGTACTTTCAAATGGAACACCTGTAAATTGTTACTCTTTTCGGTTCGCCGGTGCCTACTGAATATCTCAATATCAACATCTCTATCTCTAACAATTTTCGAGTAATTGAATGATTTTCCTTTTTGAGAAAACATTAATCACTTAGGTTCTCCGAAACCTAGAAAGTTGAAATTTCGAGTATGGATTACCAATATCCCGTGTATTATTCAATTAAATAGTATAATGAAATACTTCCAAAATCATAAAGGGTTGTTCAAAATCCGATGCTTTTCAAATGGAATGAGCGTCGGAAGAAAATTCAATTTCCTTTCAAACGATATAACATGTTTTCATGCCTAAATTGTAAGGTTTTCCAAATAAAAGCTAAAGTTTTCGTACCAATAGGTCTCTTGCATGTTACACGAAATACCATATGTTTATGTTTTCCTGAATCTAATTCATCATCATGTATGCCCTCATACACTTTCATAATTTATAAAATTTGAATATTTCGGTATTGAAAATCGGTAAATCAAGAAGCAATTTCAAATAAGGTGAAACGCTTCTGAATCGTTGCTATGACGGATGACGTAATCAAAATTTACCATCTGCTTGTTACAGCCAATGCTGACTACGAGCCTTTTATGGGGAGCTGTGTTATACTGGACAAAGAGAAGAGAATAGAGTGAGAGTAGATATGACGGGTTACGTCGCGGACAGGCGCCAAGTTTCGATCGTTTTCTCGTTGAAAATCGAAATTTTTGACGGCGATTGAACTTTTTCAATATTCTCATGGATATAATAATCGATTCCAATAATAAAAAAAATCATGCAAGAGACCTATTGAAATATTGATTTACAATACATATGTTGGGTTTCACGAAGCTTCGATTAGCTTAATCGTGCATTTATTTCGATGGTTGTATCAAAAATGAACTGAAAATCGACATAGAATCGCACTAAGTTGGCAATTAAGAGCTGTCAAAGCTTCGTGAAACCCAACGCTAGTATCATAGAAAAGGTTCACAATAATTGTTCAAACTGCCCACCATTCACTTCTAAACATTTCAAAACGCGAAAGTTCACAGAATGATTTGTGGCGCGTCTTGTGGCATTGATATCAAGCTATAAAAAAGTGGGAAAGCCCTGTGGACTGGAGCTTTGGTGCTCTTGTTCAAACTTTCACAAATAATATCTCCGAAAGTTTTGGTTTCTCACAGTTGGGAATGATATCAATGGATTCTCATGATAGAACTTCACTATAAACGAAATTAAATTATGAAAGTGTCATTAAAAAAAACAAGGCTGCCAAAAATTATTAATCCGAAACCACCAGACCGATTCTTCCCAATAACGAACTTATCCGAGATATTCATTCCTCAAATATACTTTGAAAATTATATTATATCAATTGAAACTTAGCCATTATACCAGTTTCGTTTTTACTGGAGATTACTGAACCCACTTTGATCAACTCACCAAAGTATATATTTCATCATGGATTATCCAAGGGCATTATATTATCACCCAAAAATTATAATATCCTATAATACTCATAATTATGCGATAGCTGAGGTCATTTAATCGGTCATTATGCATTCAATCATACTTTGTTTTCTATAACAGGAGGTATTTTATATGATGAGTAACGAATTTTGAATAGAACTGAATTAAATATGACATGTCTCTTATCGGTAGATGAGAAGACATGTATGAATACAGATTATGAAATTCATAGATACAAATACGATTACAGCAATTTGTGAAATCATAGAATTACGATTTAATTTTGAAAAATCTCTGAAAGTATTAGCTTGTTAGAGTTGAAAATGATATCAATGGATTCTTATGATGAAACTGCATCTTAAATGTTGAAGTTGAAATTTTTTTGTTACTCCAAAACCCTCAGGCTGATTTTGCCCAATAACGAACTTAACCGAGATATTTATCTCCCAAACCTGCTCTGAAAATTTCAACTGTCTAGCTCATTCCGTTCGAGAGTTATCGCGTTAACGACCGGCCGGACATAATCGATCTTACCCACGGATTCTAGACCTGTGAGTCGAAGCAAATCGTTTTCATCCAAAAATTCGAAAATTGCAGACATTTCAGCAAATTGATAAGCACTCTGTTCCTAGGAACAAGAGCGCCAAAAAATCAAAAAGCGGCTTTTCGGAGGCGTGTGTGCCAAATGTCATATAATATTTATGTTATTTTTCATTCGAATTTTCAACACCCTGTAGCTCAAGAGTTGAGAAGTTTAGGAGTATTAGAAGTTCTCTTCACCAAAGGATCCTTAAGGATCAGCATCTTATTCTGAAACACCCTGTACATATTTCAAATTTCCATCGTTTTTCTTGGAGGAGAAAGACGAACTGTATAACACGTCCTTGATAGAAATTACTTATATGTCACGTTTATTGTTCGGCTATGTTCGTCGTACCTATATATGGAAAGTCGCCAACGTGAAAAAATTCCACGTTCCTATGGAAATTAAATTGGGACCTGTTGCGTCATACGAAGACTATCGACAAATTGGTTGCTTCTATATTCGAGTGGGTTCTCAGTACTTGGTAGATCTACGAGTTTTGGAGATAATGAACTTATTTGGGGGATATGTGAATGGAATATGAAGGATATGCTTTCAAGATCCAAAATGAAAATTCCCACTACTATACAAAGTAGAGCAATTGTTTTAAAAGTTGGTCGATTATCTTGTAGAATATATATACATATATTCTTTTGAACTCGAGCATTACAATTTGTTTTTTATCTAACAATAAAGCGTGTGTATGAAGAAAGTGTTAGCAGAGGTTAGTGTAACGGGGTACCATATAATTTGATATATGATTAGACGATCGCAGCAAGAAAATTGCGGCGAATCGACTTCAGATGAATTCGATGATTTAGCAACCAATCAAAGGAAGGCACTTACCCCAGAGGTAGATTTAAAGTTGATCCGGTGACAAACCTGTAACAGAAGGGGGTTGCAAGGAATGGGAACAGGGGATACCCTCCTCTGCACTGGCGTCGTGGCGATCAGTCCTCGGACAGGGCTGAAAAATGTGGCTCCCCTTTTGTGGTTGCTTAACCTCAATCTTGATGATGAAAATAGATGACAAGATGACGGTGCGAATTATCGCGATTCGATCAGACGATGGTAATCTCGGAGATGAGATTGAAATTAAACTAATTTGTTCACTTTAGAAGGCACTAACAAAGTTTTAACTTTTCGTTTTCTCTCAGATCCGCTACGTAAAAACAACAACCTGGTGACATTGACTTATCTGTTCGTACGCAATCGCGATCATAGACAAGAGATCGCGATGTTTTCTTCTCGTGTATGCCGAGGCCGTATATATCGCTAGTTATTGGGTCGGAAAACCCCGGAAGCAGACTGCGTAGGCAACACGACTTTCACGCCCGAACAATGATACTAGAGCTTAGGGAAAAAAACTCAGCAAAAAAACCCTATCTCCCCGTTAGTGTTGTGATTTAGAAAATTGAAATTGTTAACAAAATATGCTGAAATATTAAATATTGAAGTGCATCTTTTTCTTCATTATCGATTCTTCCTTCAACAAGCAGAGAAGTTTCTCCAAGGTACCCGAAACCCAATCTGGAAAAGGAAAAGACAAAGGGAGAAAACGAACAAATTAAAAATGGAATATTCTATGTTTTATTAAATAGATTTGAAACTCGATACCCATTCTAAAAAAGATTCAGAAACATTATGAATAGCCCTAAAACCATCTTTGAATCTATATATGCGACAATTATTAACTAAATGATCTATGGTTTCATCTGCTTCTCGCATTCACAACTAGGGCTCTCAACAGAGTTCCACCTGAATAACAGTCGATAAGATGCCCAATTTGCACATAAAAATATCCCATAACTATAGCATCATATCCAAACTGCAGGGTGTTAAATTTTTGTAATTTTTCTCGTTTTTACTCCATAACTAAAAGTCACAATGCAAGATATTTTTCGATTTTAACAAATTACAAATAGTCCCTCGTGATCCGGGCTAACCACGGTCAGGGTGCTAAGTCGCGCTGGTCATTGGTAACAACCATGAAACCGTGGTTCGTGTCTGCCCTTGAATGACACTTTCCTCTTTGGAGGAACACTAAGCGATGATGTGACCTAGCTCGGCTCACGCGGAGTATTGGTTGATGGTTAAAATCAATGGATATTTCACCGTGAATCTTCTTTTATTCGGAGTAAAATGGATTTTGGTGTGAAGTTTTCTGTAACTATGACACAACAATTAATACTACTACCAGTGGTAGAAAATAGATGAAGTTTTATAACCTCTACGACTGTTCCCAAGTCGCAGCGGTTGAACTCGGAGCTACTAGAACTCGGGGATCCGCGGTCTAGCTTCAGTGGAGATGGGAGTGGATTCCAAAAGGGAACCTAGTAAATGGGCGCCAGGTAAATTTAATTCTCCCAGATACCCTAGCGTAATATAATAATTCCTAAATTCACCAATAGAATATTCACGCTAAAAACAAACAATTTATTCCAGTAGCTTGCAACCCAGATATTTAGATTCACAAAAAAACCACGGTGAAACCCTGAATAGGGTGCGGCGGAAATTGTACGTAGATATTCTTCCTTGATTCGAATACGCGTCGCTTGAGCTCAGGCGCATCCACATTTTTATCTATGATCGTATACGATTAACACAAATCGTTCCCCAATTTCCGCTTTACAACAATAATGATTTATATAATCTGATGGTATTATGTTCAGGCCATATATAGCATGTATAAGATATATTTCGAGTTTTATTTCCAATAACTTGCGTGCTGGCTATTCCTATTCCGTCAAATTCACCCAGGTATCCTGGTATCCCCCTCTATGCCTATTCCTGAACGTAGTATTACGTCGATGGTCTCGCAATACTGCCCTCTTTCCCTCGGTGCTCGTAATCTGCAACCCTGGATTGGATGTCTCACAGCGTTGCTTACTGACCACCTTCTATATACTCTGCAACCCTGCGTTGGCTGTCTCACAGCGTTACTTATTGACCACCTTGTATATAATCGAATGCATCAGTTCTACTTTTCCTGACATAAAAACCCTGATGACAGAAAAGAAACCATAAGTGACTGCTCTCAGATAAGAAATAAATGAATCTCCCCAATGCATAATAATTTTGGTTATCAGAATATCAAACAGACAAGTTATTCGTTGTTATTTAATATTTATACATCTCGCACCTACCCTGATAGTCGGGGTTATCTTGTATAAGTTTGCTTCAGAACTAAATCTGGCCGTGCCTCCACCAAATAATTCTTCAAGCGCACAGCAATGTTCTGGATACAGAAAGATAATTACAACATGAATTGTTTCTATTAGAAATGACGATAGAACATTTAACACATACCTGTCAAAGTCGCCAAGAACATTCACGTGGTCAACTTGGAATTGCAAAAGGTCTTTAAATCCTCTTTCGATATAAGTGAAGGTTACCTGTTATTTTTCCAAATCAAACCAATATAACCCTCACTAATTTAATTCGATTTTCGAAACTATATCCAATTAAGAAGATTCCAATAATTCTTACAAAGTTTTGAAAATGCGTATAACCAAATGCTTCCTCCGCTAAACTTCCACAAAAATGGACGATCTTATCTGACCAACGCTGACTCTGACAAAATATCAGAACGTCAAAACGAAACAATATTGCCAATCCATCCGGTTCTCTGAACACAATTCCTTATGCGTCGCTTGGCACTACTGAGACTCAACCTCAAATTCAATAACAATACAATCGACAAATTTATCGCAAGCATAACAAAAACAAACCTCTGTCTGGATCAAAAAGGAACGTTACAGTTTATCTTAAGTTAGTTATTATGAGAAACTCACTTCAAAAAATTGAATTAATCTTCATCATTTCTCCTAAAACGTACCATTTCCCATTCATTACCCATTGAATGTTACAAAATCTGATGAACATCCAGAAATTTCACTACATTTATCAATCCGGCGCTGAACTAGAATCCTCGAATAATGGTGTCACGTTCATAGTTAATTTATCCTAACAGCACAAACACATAATTTATTCTCCTCTTGATGAATTTTTAGTTTCAAATTTCAGCTTATTTGTGAATTCTGCAAATTCAGCTTTAACTTTTGGGAAATAAATGAATAGTCTTTTCATTAAACGATTAAATTTAACAATTCATAATGATGACAATACAATTATTGTTGAAGAGAATTTCTTTATATTGGATAAGTATCTATTATTTGAGCAAAATCCAGCCTATGCATAATTTGAGTAACGATTACCAATATCTTTTCTGTGTGATAGATTAGTGTCATCAAAACATTTTCCCAAGTTTTTCGTATAAACGATAAAGATTTCATTATTTTGTTCTGTATTAATGATAACATGATTTTCCGATTTTTTATTTTTATTTCTATTTAAATTTTTCTTCGATTACACTCATACTTCCATCGATTACGTCCGGCAACGTGGATCTGATCGAGACTCCATATCTATTTAGGTCGATCATAGGATTTATTTTTGTGATTAGAACGATATCATTGTATTCATTTATAAATTTGAAGATAATAAGAATATTCAAGGATTTTTCTTTTCAATGTGAGAATAGACTATAATGAAATTGTTTATAATATTATATTGGAAATAATTGGATAGGTATTGAATGTATAGATATCAAGTTGAAGTTCAGTGTTTTAATATTCAAGAATTGTGAAAAACTTTTGGTGCAAATTTTGTGACAAAACGGCGGAATCATAATATTTGAGTGAGCAAATAAGTTTTCTTAAACAAATTCATTGAATTTCAAGCATCAGATGATACAGATTTGGTCAATATATCATACAGGCTACATTAAGAGTTATCTGTGTTCAAAAGGTAAAGAAAGTGAAGGAGTGTATTAGCACATTCTGAAATCTTTAAACGCTTGTAACTTCTTACCTGAGCCGCAGCTGGAAAAAATAGTAGACGAAAAAGTGTTTACTTTCATGACAGGAATCTATGGTTAAAATTAATGTACAACTAGACTTACCACGGTATCATAGATAGGTATTTCTTTGACTATTTAACTCGTATCAAAATCTGACCAACCACAGGCCGAAGACAGCTCGTATTATCCCGAAAACACCAACACTCTTCGAATTATGATTGGTATTACAACTTTGGTGTTTTCAACATCTCATCCATGGATACCATAGACATAAAATAACATGGACTGGTTGTGAGAAAGAGACCATTGAAATCAGCATTGAAAAAAGACAGAATAGTTAAAGGCAAACCACGGTATATGAATATTTTCTTATAATTTGGCGTTTGGCAAAACCACAGAATACAAATCATTGGTTTCCTTTATTCTCTGACCTTTCTTGTTACTGTATTGTTTGGTTTCGTTTATTGTGTATGTGTTTTGGTGATTTGTAGACAGAATATTTAAAGGCAAAACATTTTCATTTAAATCCGACACTCGTTTCTGAATATTCTGATACATCATTATTTTTATACCATTATTTGCCTTTAAGTATTCTATCCTTCATAACATCTCTCTCTCTAATGTATTCCGCAACGAACTGTGTGATAAAGTTACGGAGGACCAGTCCATGTTATTCTATGATTATGATGGATACGGACTGTTTGACAAATGATAAATATAAATTACAGACGTCAAAATGAGTCACTTTTTTTCGTGAAATAGTCTAATGAAATACCACTCGTGACTGAATTTATCTCATAAGTCTGTCTTTTATTTCTTAACTCAACTGAATTGCTTGAAGAAAGCACCACTCGTCCTTCGGACTCCTGGTGTTTCGAGCAACTCAGTTTCGTAAGGAAATAAGTCAACAGACTTATCGCGAAAATTCAATCACTTGTGATATTACTAGTGAAAATCCTGTATTTCAAAATTTAAGACATCTAGGACATATAAAGTTTATTTCTTAAAATGAATCCAAGAATGGCCCACTTGAATATTTTACCGTACTTTCGAAACATCCTGTATGAGTAATTTATGTGCTTTAACTACTATTCAACATGAGATTCTGTATATTTCGGGAAAAACCCAACATATATACGAGTGAATCATCCATGTCAGTAAAGAATGCACTTATATCGTATGAAAACTGATTTGAAATCCCGATCGATTATTTAGAATTGCCTGGCGATGACTCTACAGATTGGAGGCAAAATGGAGATCATAAGTAAAGGCGGCTAAAATTTGTTTATCATAAAACTTCATGCCTCTATCGACCTTCGTTACGAATGCATTTGTTTGGATCATTTTTTCAATCGACACGGTCAATACTTTCTAACGATGTAAACGAAAACGAACCCGATTCGTTATGTGTGGGCTCTGACTTGTAAACCGTCCCGCTGGGTCCATAACCAAAGGTTGTTTTTTGCACGCTTTCGGCATTTTAATTCGTTGATTGAGACTGATTGTTGCAGAAGTGAATGTTATTAGCAAGGCCCGCCGTCCTGGGGTCGGATGGACTGGACTGGCACTTTTGTACCCTTCATACCAGGGAACCTTAAAGTTTCAAAGTTGAACTGTACCCGGCTAATTTCTCGTGGCTTCATTTTGTAGAGACGTCCAACTTTTTTCTCGGCGAAAATGATCGGAACAGATTGCGCGGGTGTAAAACACGTTGATTTGGTGATTAAGAAAACTTGATTTGTATCAGTTAATTTTTGCGCGTATTTTCTGGGGAACATCGCGTTATAGTTTTGCCCAAATGTCTGTAACTTTCGAATTTTTTGACAAAAATGGTCTCAAACGATTAAGTTCGACTCCCCAATGAAGAATTCGAGGTCAAATTTGATTCTGTCCGGCCGGCCGTCCGGCCGTTGCCACGATAACTTGAGGACGAAAAGAGCTAGCGACTTGAAATTTTCAGGGTAGGTGGCGCATCCCAATACGACGGACAAGTTCGTTAATGGGCATAATCGGCCCAGTGGTTTCCGAGTAATAAATTTGTTTCCAACCAATATAAATCCGATCGAATTGAAACTTGGTGGGTAGTTGTAGAATATGAACCTAAGCACGTCTGTGAAATTTTGTTCGAATCGTATGGCTAGAAAATTTTAAAAAAATTATTAAAAAATATTCTTGTTGTCACGATAACTTGAGAACGGAATGAGATAGCGGCTTGAAGTTTTCAGGTTAGGATGTGCACCAGAACGCGACATTCCAGTTAGTTTATGAGCATAATCGGCCAAACGGTTATGGCCATCTGAAATTTTCTGAAATTTGGTGGTTTTTGTTCCTCATTAACTCGAAAAATACTGAACCGATTGAATTCAAACATAGTTATTAGTTGTAGAATGCCAACGCGAAAATGTTTGCAAAATTTGGTGAGGATAGCATTTGTAGAAAATTTTTAATAAATCATTGAAAATAAAAAAAAAAATTATATATATCAGTAACTATTGGTTTGAAATTGCTGAAATTTTGCAAGAGCCTTCATAACCTAACTCTACTGCCACGTTTCAAGTTTTAATACGATCGGTTGAATATTGTTGGAGATTTGAGCATTCTTGTGTGAGTTCAGTAGATGGGTGACCGTTGCCTCGATAACTTTCGAACGAAAGGAGATAGGGACTTGCAATGTTCAGGGTAGGTTGTGTATCCGAAAGGGAGAGTTGAGTTCGTTTTTGGGCATAATCGGTCTAACGGTTTCCGAGTTATACCCACCTGGAATATTATTTCCTTAATAACTCAAAAAATAAATATTCGATCGAATTGGTGCTTGGTATCTAGTAGTAGAAAATCAACATAAAGACGTGTTTAAAATCTATTCGAATTTACCATGGTAAATTCGAATTAAGGGTCCAATACAGGAGAATGGACAACATAATTTACCATGGTAAATTCGATTAAGGGTGTCCAATACAGAAGATTGGACAATAGAACATACGCGCAAAGGCTTCTGACTTCACGTCAGTGGTTGAACCAATTTTTTTTTAATAATTTTTTTAAAATTTTCTATTGATACGATTCTCAAAAACTAACTAAATGTTGAGACTATTTTATGATTATTGTAGAAATTAACGACCTTATGAGTATAAGTTGAAGAGAGGATGGAATTAAAGGTCCTTGTTTGAAGAAAACAACATTAATGAAATGCCGACAGTTTCGATTAATATCTAGTCCATCCTTGGGGCTCTGAAATGGTACAACAACAAATAATTGAAATTCACAATAGAACAATAATGTTATACATTTCGCTACATCCTCAAGGACAATGGTTTGGCGTTCTTGTCGAACTACTAGCGTGTAATTATTCAAACTCTGACAAATAATATCTCCGAAAGTATTGGTTTCTCTATTGAGGATGTGTTTGTTTAATATGTATCTACTCGCAATTGACATATATGGAATTTCTTGAAATATTATAATTGAAAATTACATGAATATCCATTAATACAAGAAAATCTAGAATCGAATAGTTTAGATGTGATTCCAACTGAAAGAATAATCATAATAATTATCCGTGGGTAACATTCACAGAAACTCCATGGAATCATAGACTTTATATCTGTCTCCGTTCGCTATTCGCATGCGGCATTGTCAAACTGTCTCCCAAGCATTGGTATATTATTCAATCCAGGAGTATGGATTGAGATATCTTGTGAAAGCAAATTGTCAAGCATTCTGTTCCGAGGAACAAAAGCGCCGAAAATTTAATTCAGAACGTAGGTCTATGATTCACCTCATATGTTGGATATACCTACCTCAGCAAATTATAATTAGAGCATTCTATGAAATCATAAAATTACGATTAATGATTGACATTTTGAAAAATTATATCTCCGAAAGTTTTAGTTTGTTAGAGTTGAGAATGATATCAATGGATTCTTATGATGAAACTGCATCTTGAAAAAAATTGAATTTGAAATAAAAAAATTTTAATCTGAAATCAGCCGGCTGATTTTGCTCAATAACGAACTCAACCGATATATTTATCTCCCAAGCCTACTCTGAAAATTTTAACTGTTTAGCTCATTCCGTTCGAAAGTTATCGTGTTAACAGACGGCCGGACATAATCTATTTTGACTATGGATTCTTGATCAGTGAATCGAACCAAAACGTTTGAGACTATTTTCAGCCAAAAATTCGAAAATTAGAGACATTTAGGCGAATTGATAAGCACTCTCATCGAAGAACAAGAGCGCCAAAAATGAGAACCCACCAAAAATTGACCATCATGAAAAGCAAACATTCACGTCATCGACAAAGTCTTCTGTCCCACAATATACAGTGTGTGAATAGAGTAAGGAATAAAATTCAACACTGCCTTATTGAATGTTTTCAAGCAAAACGCTCGGACAGTTCAATTTTAGTTTTTAATCAACTACCTTATGGCATAAAAATTTTACTTATGACGGCATTCATTTTTATAGAGTGATTTTTTTAGATGAATACCCCAAATTTTTTTTATGATGAATACCCCAATTTTTTTTTGCCGATTTATTATTCCGTGCAACTTCCCTAAATGAGATTCTTTCAAGTGTATATTGTTCATGATCTGTTTATTGTTGAATCATAATAACTCTTATTTTCTGTTGCAGGTAAGCGATGAGTTACTTTTTCGAGCCTCAATAAATGGTAAGCTCCATGGTTTCTTTGGCGATATAGCACATAGCGCCGTCTTGTTGAAGCCAAAACTCCTTCAGTTTGATTTGAATGACAATACGGAGGAATTTATCGTTTGAAATTGTCGGATATCGAACTCGGAATTCATTCTCGAAGAAATTTGGTCTAATAATGTCTCTTTATAGAGCTCTAGTTTTGATACAAAATATTAACAATTTGGCAACATTGTTGTTGTTGTTTGCGAGGGGGAAACCGCTGACAAAAATTTGTACACTAGAATTCCAACTCAACCGGAATTTCATTGGAATTCAATAGGAATTCATTAGAAATTCAATAGGAATTCTTTTGAAATTCTATTGGAATTCTATATTCTTGTACACCAGAAGTCCTAGCGGTTTACCCTTCGGTTAAAACCAACTATTTGGAGCTGTATACATGATTGTCCGATAGGTGTCGCACTCTAACATCAATAGGAATTCTCAATAATTCAATAGAAATTCCATGGAATTCAATAGGAATTCCACGGAATTCAATAGGAATTCCACGGAATTCAATAGAAATTCTAGGAATTCAATAGGGATTCCTCGGAATTCAATAGGAAATGATGAAGAATTCGAGATCAAAATCGATTATGTCCGGCCGTCCATCCGTTGTCAGGATAACTTTCGAACGAAAAGAGATGCGGTTTATAATTTCCAGAGTGGGTTGCGAATCCGAATGCGACAGTTAAGTTCGTTAATAGGAATAATCTGCCAAACGGGTTTGGAGTTATACCCATCTTAAATATTGTTTCCTCAATAACTCAAAAGAAATGCTGATCTGATTGAATTGAAACTTGGTAATTATTTGTAGAATGTTGACGAGCATATTTTTGCAAAATTTGGAGGATCGTATATTTTTTGTAAAAAAATGTATAATTCAGAAACAATCTGTCAGATTGCGCTGAAATTACGCATAAACTTCCAAGCCGCCATTTTACGATCGAGTACCGGATTTCAGCTCGATCGGCATTGTATTTTTGGAAATATTGTGAAAATAATATTTTGAACTGTTATCTACTTCTTCACAAATTTCAAATCATGTAAATCTCAAAATTATAACAACACCACGTTGGCTGAGATGTTAGCGATGTTGAATATTTCAAAAAAAATGTGGGAGAGCCAATAATAATTAGAGCATTCTATGACGGAGGTTACACGGTCAATCTGGCATCAATCTGACATCAATCCATCAGTCTAGGCGTATAGATTAGGTTTGCTGTCAATCTGACATCAATCCATGATTGATGTCAGACTGAACTGATTTTATATTGACCGTGTAACCTCCGTGTATGAAATCATAAAATTACGATTAATTATTGAAATCTTGAAAAATCATATCTCCGAAAGTATTAGTTTGTTGGAGTTGAGAAATATATCAATGGATTCTTATAATGAAACTGCATTTAAAAAAAAATTGAAGAATTTGAAATTTGTAATGTAAATTCTTTTTTCGTTACTCGGAAACCGCTAAGCCGATTTTGCCCAATAATAAACTTAACCGAGATATTTATCTCCCAAACCTACTCTGAAAATTTCAACAGTCTAGCTCATTCCGTTCGAGAGTTATCGTGTTAACGGCCGGACATAATCGATTTTGACCACGAATTCTTGATCGGTGAGACGAACCAAAACATTTGAGATTATTTTCAGCCAAAAATTCGAAAATTACAGACATTTGGGCATATTGATAAGCACTCTGTTCTTCCGAGGAACAAGAGCGCCAAAAATACAGATACGATCGAATTCAAATCTAATACTCGGTTCGTGTAGCATTACGTGAGGGTGGGTGATGCTTTCATAGACAATATAACATGCGCGAAAAAGCTTCTGATTCCACGTCTAAGCTTTTCTCGAATATTTTTCTGGAACGCAAGCAGTCTTGATCGAGTTCAGTACCACCACGTATGTCTAAAATCGGGAGCGGAAGCGGAAGGAATCATCATCGAGATCTTAAGCATGAGGAATGTTCCGCAATGCCCAAACGATCAGCATCATTAGGAAGCCGATAAGACCCGACGCTATTTAGCATTCGAAATACATTGCAGCCTAGCCCATGGCTTCGGCGGACGGCTTCAAAGCAAAACGTACTGTTTCTTGAATCATAATAATTGCCCATCTGGCGGATCGTTGATACGCGAATTTCCTGAATATGCAACTTAGAGAATATACCGAGCAGTCCTAATGGATATTAATAATGGAAGTAGCCTAACCTAGATCTTCCACATCAAAAGCTGAAATCGCACGCCACACGGTCATCATCTTGGATTGGGGTCTTCGTTTTTATAGGATGTTTGTGTCGGTTATTTCTAAGAAGGTTCGTTTTTGCGCCATTTCATGGACTTATCCCAGTTCGCTATCATTTGGTCCAAATGTAATTTTCGAAGATTAAGGTCGGAGACACACAACGAAATATTCGTCGACCCATCGCGAAACTGTCATTCAGGGCAGATACGTACCGGTTTTTGTGACAAACAAAGGAGCTCAAGGAAACCTAATACCCTATTGTTGCGAACAACTGGAAAGAAAATTTGACCAGCGCCACCTAGGGAAATCCTAACGAACTCCAACCCTCTGTGATGCGGAAACCCTGAGCGATGTTCAGTGACGTTCATTTTTTTGTCGCAAGAGGGAGCCAGGGGCTGCAACGCAAACTACCTATATGACCGCATTGCGACATGAATTAGGTGAACTGTATTTACTTGCTAATAACTAAAATACGAACTCAGAGTAATAGTCTAGTCAACAAGTGCTTTTTAGGTCAATATTTTTGCGTATTCTCCGAAAATTTTGATTGAGGTGTCATTCGATTCGGAATGGCATGTAGATAGTTTTTGATAAAAAGTTAAAGCCGCTCGCAAAAGTTGCAATAGTTATAAACAATAAAGTGAATAAATAACTAGTTCAAACAGACAAATTATATCTCCGAAAGTGTTGGTTTCTCTGAGTTGGGAATTATATCAATGTATACATATGATAAAGCTGCATCATAAAGGAAATTCAATTCAAATAATAGTTTATTTATCAAGATTAAATGAGCAATCATGAGAATGAGAACTGCACCATGGAAGAAATCGAATTAAATCTGGCCAATTTTGCCCAATAACGAACTTAACCGAGATATTCATCTCCCTAACCTACTCTGAAAATTTCAACTACCTAGCTCATTCCGTTCGAGAGTTATTGTGGAAAAACTTTTTTTAAATTTTCAAATTTTTTTTTTTACACTTTGCGGTAATCTGGTCAATTCAAAACTTCACATGCGTATAAAGGTCATGATTCTACAATTTGATGCTAAATTTCAGATAGATCGAACGATCTTGTCCGAGATATTTACGCTCCAAAACCACCTTGCAATTTTCAATCCGCTAACTCCTTTCGTTCGAGAGTTATCGTGCCTACGGCCGGTCGGCCGGTCGGACAGAATCGATTTCGCACTCGTATTCTTGATCAGTGAGTCGAACCAAATCGTTTGAGACCATTTTCAGCCAAAAATTTCAAAATTACAGACACTTGGGCAAATTGATAAGCACACTGTTCCGAGGAACGAGAGCGCCAAAAAAACAAGTTTCGTATGACAATTGCCCAAAACAGGTTTAAAGTACCTACAAATAGTAGGTATTCCATAAAACAAATATGAAAGAAGATAAGTAATAATAAAAAATACCTTGTAATCGATCAAAAATTTCCTGATCTACGTTCACCAAAATACAGAATTATGCTTTCAATATTTACGTAATATTTTCAAACATTTTCGGGTGAGGTCCCCGTTGCATCGCTAAAATACGAGTGTTTCAACCCCAATATTTTTGAAGTTACAATATTCCCTTCTGTCAAGTTGACATTATGAGAATTCATACATAGAATAATAATTATATCAATCTGTGAAATACGATTTACATTGAAATTTTAAAAAATCATATCTCCGAAAGTATTAGCTTGTTAGAGTTGAAAATGATATGAATGGATTCTTATGATAAAACTGCTTATTAAAAAAAAATTTATTTGGAATTTGTTTCGTAAAAAAAAAAATTTTTTTTCGTTACTCCGAAACCATCTGTCCGATTTTGCCCAATAACAAACTTAGCCGAGTTATTCATCCCCCAAACCTACTCTGAAAATTTCAACTCTCTAGCTCATTCCGTTCGAGAGTTATCGTGCCTACGGCCGGCCGGCCGGCCGGACAGAATGAATTTCGACCACGGATTCTTGATCAGTGAGTCGAACCAAATCGTTTAAGACCATTTTCATCGAAATATTCGAAAATTACAGACATTTGGGCAAATTGATAAGCACTCAGTTCCGAGGAACTAGAGCGCCAAAAATGAGGTTTGGTTTTTCGCAAATATCTGAAAAACTATATGAGGAACTTCAAATTTGAAAAAAGATTCAAGACGAGGAGGAAATTTCTTGAAAAAAAGTCCTAACTCCCGGAACTAGGACCAATATTTATAATTTTCCCAGAGGGTTCAAAATAGTCTCGAAAACGGGCTCTCCCGCTTGCTAAGCCTCGCCCCCTTCGGACCTTCAGGAATAAATATTATTTAAACTTATGAAATATGAAAATAAAAAATGGGTTCAAGCCCTGTGGACAGGAGCTTTCTGGCGCTCTAGTTCAAACAGACAAATTATATCTCCGAAAGTATTGGTTTCTCTGAGTTGGGAATTATATCAATGTATACATATGATAGAGCTGCATCATAAAGGAAATTCAATTCAAATAATAGTTTATTTATCAAGATTAAATGAGCAATCATGAGAATGAGAACTGCACCATGGAAGAAATCGAATTAAATCTGGCCAATTTTGCCCAATAACGAACTTAACCGAGATATTCATCTCCGTAACCTACTCTGAAAATTTCAACTACCTAGCTCATTCCGTTCGAGAGTTATTGTGGAAAAACTTTTTTTAAATTTTCAATTTTTTTTTACACTTTGCGGTAATCTGGTCAATACAAAACTTCACATGCGTATAAAGGTCATGATTCTACAATTTGATGCTAAATTTCAGATAGATCGAATGAACTTGTCCGAGATATTTACGCTCCAAAACCACCTTGCAATTTTCAATCCGCTAACTCCTTTCGTTCGAGAGTTATCGTGCCTACGGCCGGTCGGCCGGCCGGACAGAATCGATTTCGCACTCGGATTCTTGATCAGTGAGTCGAACCAAATCGTTTGAGATCATTTTCAGCCAAAAATTTCAAAATTACAGACACTTGGGCAAATTGATAAGCACACTGTTCCGAGGAACTAGAGCGCCAAAAAAACAAGTTTCGTATGACAATTGCCCAAAACAGGAGTACCTACAAATAGTAGGTATTCCATAAAACAAATATGAAAGAAGATAAGTAATAATAAAAAATTACCTTGTAATCGATCAAAAATTTCCTGATCTACGTTCACCAAACTACAGAATTATGCTTTCAATATTTACGTAATATTTTCAAACAGTTTCTGCATCGCTAAAATACGAGTATTTCAACCCCAATATTTTTGAAGTTACAATATTCCCTTCTGTCAAGTTGACATTATGAGAATTCATACATAGAATGATAATTATATCAATCTGTGAAATACGATTTACATTGAAATTTAAAAAAATCATATCTCTGAAAGAATTAGCTTGTTAGAGTTGAAAATGATATGAATGGATTCTTATGATAAAACTGCTTATTAAAAAAAATTTGATTTGGAAATTGTTTCGTAAAAAAAAATTTTTTTGTTACTCCGAAACCATCTGTCCGATTTTGCCCAATAACGAACTTAACCGAGATATTCATCCCACAAACCTACTCTGAAAATTTCAACTCTCTAGCTCATTCCGTTCGAGAGTTATCGTGCTTACGGCCGGACCGGCCGGCCGGACAGAATGAATTTCGACCACGGATTCTTGATCAGTGAGTCGAACCAAATCGTTTAAGACCATTTTCATCGAAATAGTCGAAAATTACAGACATTTGGGCAAATTGATAAGCACTCAGTTCCGAGGAACTAGAGCGCCAAAAACGAAAAAGTTCGAAACAAATCTAACAAACTATGGGTCACTCACGAGGTGAAAGAATCATCAGAAAATCTTAAAAAATTATATGTGCTAGAAAGATCCTATCCCCCGTCAGAAAATCATTATAGAGAAGCTAAAATACAACATAGATCACTTATTAAAAGTACAAAAAGTCAATTTTATTACAATAAAATAAATAACTCCACAAACAAAAATAAATCAACATGGCAAGTTATAAATGAATTAAAAGGTAAAACAAAAACTAGGACACACATGAGAATAAAAGACGGTAATGAAATACTGGATGAACCCTCAAAAATAGCAAATAAGTTCAATGACTTTTTTATAAAAATCCCAAAAGACACCATAAACAACATTTATAATCCAGATATTGATATTCAATATCCTAATAATGATTTTCAAACTAATAGCATGTTTGTTGCCCATGTAACGGAAAAGGATGTTCTTGAAATAATCAAAAACAATATAAATATCGGTCAATTCTGTTGTCCGTGTCAGTGTTTTTCATATCCATACCCTTGATTCTCAACATATCAATATTTTATATATAGAAAGGACAATACATCTGCGGGACGAAACACTTTGTAGAACAATATAGCTGTTATGTGGCTGCATACCGTACTCGAACCTGCCATACAGACGCAATGGGCACAGATGTCATTGTTTTTTAAAACAACTTAGCATAAATTCATAGATTTCACTCGGAGTTTCCGGGAATGTTTCTCCTAAAACAAAATTAATAATGAATACAGCAAATATGTATTGGAATACAACAATAATGCTCTGTTACACTTCATTTTGAGAACTAGTGGTATTAATCTTACCTTTCCCACAACAACAAAAGCACCAGATTGGTCAGTTTAGCCCTAAACCTTCTGCACAATACAAGATTCATTATTTGTGTACTTTGTAGGCTTGTAGACGTTTTTTTAGAGATCACAGACTTTCTTGGTGTACGGGTCAATATCATCAATAACGGCCAGTTTTTGTAGATAACGCTCACTCACATTACCGCTGAGTGATTCATAATATTACGAAAAGACATTCTTCCAGAAATAATCACCAAAAATCCCATAAAAACCTTTACAGCACAACTTATACGTGCATTTTCTATACTTTGCAAAGGGAAAATGAAGTATGATTGCCCCTCAGCACGTGTTTTGATGTTGTCAAAAATAGCTGACTGGAAATGCCCTATGTGAAATCATAGAAATACGATTTTTTTTGGAATTTTGAAAAATCATATCTCCGAAAGTATTAGCTTGTTAGAGTTAAAAATGATATGAGTGGATTCTTTTGATAAAACTTTTTATTAAAAAAAATTTAATTTGGAATTTGTTTCGTAAAAAAAAAAATTTTTTTTTGTTACTCCGAAACCATCTGTCCGATTTTGCCCAATAACGAACTTAGCCGAGATATTTATCCCCCAAACCTACTCTGAAAATTTCAACTCTCTAGCTCATTCCGTTCGAGAGTTATCGTGCCTACGGCCGGCCGGACCGGCCGGCCGGACCGGCCGGACAGAATGAATTTCGACCACGGATTCTTTATCAGTGAGTCGAACCAAATCGTTTAAGACCATTTTCATCGAAATATTCGAAAATTACAGACATTTGGGCAAATTGATAAGCACTCAGTTCCGAGGAACTAGAGCGCCAAAAATCGAAAAAATTCAGGCGTCTACAGGATAGATCAATGAACAATAATCGATGGTCCAAACATGTTTATCGTGACTTTTCAATTAGTTATCCATTAGTGTACTAACATTTTTTTGTAGCACGAACATTAACATTGTAAGTGCGATAATTGTTAAACTATTAATCTGAGAATTTTTTCCTTTCGTGGAGCTATTTTTCAAAGGTCATTTAATCGATTCCCGTTGGAAAAATTTTAAAAGTTTTAATTTCCGTTTTGTTTGGGAAAATATTCAGATGTTTAAAATGTTTTTTAATATTTTTTTTTTGCATTTTTGGACATTTTTGGAACTAAATTGTATTCTGTTACCTGCACATCCCATCATTTGATTCACCATTCAGTGGATATTCCATTGATGGGAAGTGAAGTTCGAATTGTAAAAATAAAAAATATCTGAGTTCTGGTCTGTCCTTTCTTGGTATGGTTCATATGCAGAGTTTGTTGCCTAGAGACGACAATAATTGCGAAATTTGAACATAATTCGTGGAACGGTTCGGGAGTTACAGCTAACCACAAGTTCTTCTCAAATCGATAAATCACCCTGTATCTCAGGAACGAAGAGCCTCAGACCATATTTAATTGCTGTTTTCTGACTCCCCTGGGTACCATCTATTCACCATGAAACTATGTAGTTACTCGTATAAAGAGCTACTATTAAGACGGAAGACATATCGTATATTTATAAATTTCCATATTATCCTCCAAATTGGTGTTCGTCTAGATTTCAAATTCTGCTAGTATATTTTTCTGCTGTATATTCGTCATTAGTATTTTTTTCATTTCTTTTAAATTTTAATTCAGCCATTAACTTTTAATAAATAAAATCCGAATTAAACGTATTTTGTAAAACACTTCTTTACTTCACCCCAATGTTTCATTCTGACAAACATAAGAGGTCCAAGGTCCAAGAAATGATGCGAGGTGCTTATGGTAGAAGTTGTACAATAAGTGTTTAAGATAAAGAATCACCCTCACAATCGTCCGGTATAAATACTTAAGTACATATCAACACAATCAATATTTTATTGAAGAATTTTTTTGGCGGCAAAACTTTTTTATTTGAGAAAATAATACACCAACATCGAGAGTTTCTCGAAGCGTCAAAATTAAAGATAAATGGCAGGTATAATTCAAGACCCTGTAACCTTCAATCCCGTAGCTTATTTAGGAACAAGCGTCTTCCCAATATTTCAAATCAACTAAAAGAAATCCAGCTTTCACATTCGTTTACTTAGAAACCTCATTTCAGACTGCTATCAGTACGGATAAAATTCTTTCGCCTCTCTTTCCGAAGGATCCATTTTCTCGTACATCCCCGGACATTTTTTCATCTTTGTCACCGACAACAATGGAAATGAATCAGTCGTCGGTCGTGATTCATGGAAGTGCGTGCGGTAAATTTGCCCCAGTTACACGGCTCCGGTCTAACTGTTCGTTGAGATGTTCTTGCACAATTTCCAGCATTGTGGCCGTTGAACACCCGAAGACAAAAGAAAATTAATCATTGGTTACGAAACGGAACGAGGTTAGAGATTATTGAATCGTGGACGACAACGAAACGAGATCGTTGGACCCGGAAATAAAAAGCACTGTAAATTCTACCTAAGGGTTCATGATTTCCTCATTAAGAGTATTCGATTGTCCCCATTATTCGTCTACGTCTATTTATATTCCGTTCTTCCTTTTTGGTTCACGCAAAATTAAATAATAAAAATTATTGACAGTGATATCTGAATAAATGATCAAGTTAGTTCATAAATAATTTAATTGACTAATAAATCATTGAATAAATTAATAGAACTAAATATCAAGAGCACAAAAATTTCAAATGGGTCCTTCAACGTTCAAAGAACGTTACCTCCGATGAACATTGAATAATACAAATTATAGAAACTGATATCTAAGTAAATATTGAAGTAACTCAATAAATAATTTAATTAATTCATGAATCATTGAATAATTCAATAAAACTGAAAATCAACAAAACGAAATTTCAAATGGATCATTGAACATTCAAATAATGCCACTTGAGTCATTCCATTTGAAATCGTCTAATTGACAAAGCCGACCCATTTTAGAATTATGTTTAACTTTGAAGAACTCTTCCTTAGGGTCCCAAAGAACAAAATTTACACGAGTTTGATTTTTACTAGCGCTTGTTTCCGCCTATTTAAATAAAAACTTCCCAAAATCGATATTTTTAAGCTTTATCAACTTTTGCTTTAAATTTTTTCTGTTTGAAGATATCTATATAATCAAAGCGGAATTCTTCGGGGAAAAGATAGTAGTTTAAGTGTAGGTAACGATAATTGGCTCAATCAATACCTTTGAATAATGGCAGCGTGCTAAAAATGAGTGTTTTTAACTCATTTTTCGTAAATTTCAATCGACTCTGGTGTCTTAACTATTGAGAATTAAAAACTTATGCTGCGGGGGAGTTAAGTATACATATCATAGATAAAATTCAGCCACGGGTCGACCTGAGCAGCCCACTCTTAATAGAAGAAAACTTTGCTTGAAATTTTGAAATTTAAAAAAATCCCATTATTAAGGTTATAAAACGAACGTGTTGACTGTGAAATAAAAATCTAAAACTCACAGAATCTACTGTTCTTACCTCCAACTTTGAATGACTACATCATTTGTTTTGCTATTTTTATGTTTAGTGCATGTACGAGCTGTTTTTTTACAGCAAAAATCAACTGAATTTTTTTGTTTTTCCAATTGACTCCTAGTTTTTATCTCAGAAAAACATTCGGATTTATATATATATAAATCCGAATGTTTTTTTAAAATGGAAAACTCCAGAAATTTCACTACTTTTATGGATCCGTCCCTGAGCGTTGGAATCCCGAATCAAGCTGTAAACCACGTTACCATGCCTTATTCTCGTCCGCCAACAATGTCATAGATAATTTATATGCGGGAGTGTATTAGCACATTGTGAAATCTTAAACGCTTGTAACTTTTTACCTGAGCCGAATCTGGAAAAATGGTAAATGAAAAAAGTGTTTCATTTGATGAGAGGAATCTTTGGTTAAATATGAATTATTATATGTCAAAATTATATCTGGTTCGTTATTCTTGATATAAAATACACCTCCTTTTCTAGAAAAGAAAATATGATTGAATGCAAAATGACCGTGGATAATCCATATGATGATGGAAATATATTCTTTGGTAAGATACATAATCAAATTGGGTTCAGAATATCTCCAGTAAAAACAAAACTGCATTATTGTCTAAGTTTTAATTGATATAATAATTTTCAGAGTAGATTTGAGGAAAGAATATCTCGGATAAGTTCGTTCTTGGGGAGAATCGGTCTGTTTGAATTTAATTTCTTTCATGATGCAGTTCTATCGTAAGAATCCATTCATATCATTCCCAGAGACCAATAATTTCGCAGATATGATTTGTCAAAGTTTGAACAAGAGCGCCAAAGCTCCTGTCCAAAGGGCTTGAACCAATTTTTTAAGAATTTTTTTCAAAAGTCTTCACTGAGTTATTTGTGAGAACTCAATATCTATTATGAAATAAAATTATTCAGTATTCATGTTTGTGTTCATTCCATTAATAATGAAATCATGCTTTTAATTTTGTCCAACTGGAACTGATACGTCGTTATTTAGTATCGCTTATTAGGTACATCGTGTACGACCAAAATATGGCACAATTTTGATGTATGAAATCTGCATGGATCTCTTCCTCCTCTGCGGTTTTCAGAGCATAAATCTACCAACTTTCGTATTTCTTAATGCGTTGGCACCATTACTTTTACTCTTTGAGGATGATTATTTCGTGACTACGAAATTTCGACGTGTATAATTAATAAGGCGAGTTCGCGTTGTGAAGTTCTGCCGCATCGACGCTATGCGGAATTGTGGGAAATGCGGAAATTTCAGGGCCATAATCTTCGTCAGTACCGACTGCAGATAATGATGAACAATGAGCGCACATTAAGAAACGCTGCAAATTTTACATAAATATGTACTAATATTTTCTTATGTGAAATATCTTCTTTCTATTTGTTTCTATAAGACCTGAATTTTTTCAAATATTTACCATCATTTGCCCAAATGTCGTTAATTTCAGAATTTTTGTTTAAAAATGGTCTATAACGATTTGGTTCCTCTCACTGATCAAGAATTCGCATTTTTCGGAAAACACCCTGTATTTCCAAAACGAAACGTCAATTGAACGTTTGACTTCCTGTTTTGAATCTGTACAGAGGTCTTCTAACTACAACTAACGTTTCGACTAGGGAATCCAATCCCGCACCTAAATGTCAATATCCCGCAAACGCGCGGGATGAAGGTTATCAATCCCGCGGATCCGCAAAAATGCGAGATTGTTAATAATATATACTTATACTCTTTGTACTCAAACTATGTTCTATTATCCATTCTTCTGTATTGTATAATAACTGTATGATACAGGTGTTCTACAACTAGTTACCAAGCTTCAATTCGATCGAGTCTATATTTTTTGAGGAAATAATATTGCAGGTGGATATAACTCCGAAACAGTTGTACCGACTTTGCCCGTAAACGAACTCAACTCTCCCATTTAGATACGCAACATACCCAGAAAATTGCAAGTCCCTATCTCCTTTCGTTCGAAAGTTATCCGATGCAACGGTCATCCATCCATCTACTGAACTCGCACAAGGCTGCACGAATCTCCAACAATATGTATCCGATCGTGTTCAAACTTGGAACTTGGCAGTAGAGTTAGGTTCTGAAGGCTCTCGCAAAATTCCAGCGATGTCGGACGAATAGTTACTAATAAATATAGAATTTTTTACAATCATCTTCAATGATTTCATAAAAATTTTCTAGTGATACGATCCTCACGAAATTTTGCAAGAATTTTTGCGCCGGCATCGTACAAGTAGAAACCATTTTTGAATATAATCGGTTTTGTATTTTTCGAGTTATTGAGGAAATAACAACCAAATTTCAGATGGGGATAACTCCAAAACCGTTTGGCCAATCTCTTTCCATTCTCAGTTTATCGTCACATTAAAAAATACTTAATAATAATCCGTTTTAAATTTTCTAGTAATGTGATTCTCACGAAATTTCATAAACGTGCTTAGGTTTATATTGTACAACTATTCACTATTCAATTCGATCGGATTTGTATTGGTTGAAAACAAAATTATTACTCGGAAACCAATAGACAGTTTTTCGCCAAGTTGCATATTTCATTTTTTCGTCGACCCCCATATACTTTTATGAATTTCGGACTTCTCAAATAATTTCACAATAGTAAATGACAGTTATTCTCATATATACTTAGTTTGTATTGAACAATATCAGGCCATTTCCATAGGGACCACAGCGACTGACAGTTATTCTAACAGGCACTTATGTTTGTATTGAACTGTATCATACCGTATTCATAGTGACCACAGCAGACGAAAAAGTACTTTTTCTTTTTCTGGGACATTTGCGCTTTCATTGTTGAATACGCAATTTTAATATTGAGTCCCGAAAATCCCGCAATGTTGATCCCGCAGAATTTCAGCGGGATCCCGCATTTGCTGGATTGGATTCTCTATTTTCGACTATGCGTCACGAGCCACCCTGTATATTGATCTCTCAATGGACAAACGCGCTAAATCTCCTGACCCCACGGTTTCGTTTTCATAAATTTTTTGTCGTGAATCAAGCATGGCGGACACCGCAAGATGGCCTATTATCATCATCACCGAATACAAAGGAGACTTCCTCGTTGTCTTGAGCCATCGAATGCAAAGGATTGATTCATCAATCAAATTTTAAATGCTGCTGATTGGGACGAGTCGTCGCGAAGCTATTGAATAACCTTCTTCATTGCGTCCAACAGACGACGACCTGCTATCACGACCGGCATTTTTCTCATTACCGTTTCAAGATTTAAGTCACGATATAGATACTGGGAATTTGTTCGGCCGTTAAATACCGATTCTTTTCGGCTGGAATTTTGATTTCGATGTGAATCACGAGTTCCGGAGCTTCGGTGCAACTGACCGAACAGGGAGGTTCTTCAACTCTGGATGTACGTAGTTTGAAAGATTGATCGGAGCACCAATTAGTTATGAGGGTTTTGTATTATTAATTCGAAGATAGGGCTCCAATTATGGCTCGGAAATGGTAGAATATTCGACTATTCTAAATTCGAATTTTGTGTTTGTAAAAAATTCGGATACTCGATTGTTGGAATATTCGATCATTCGAATAAAAACCACACGACAATTTGAATTCTTAGGTATATTTTAAGAAAATTGTGCGGTTTTTGTATTAAAATATTCGACTTTTCAAATTTTTGTGTTTGTAATATAATTAGGATATTCCAATATTTGACTATTTAACTGTTGAAATATTCGGATATTTAAATATTCGACCATTCCTATTCTCTGTGGAATTATAAATTTTAACGTGAAAAGGAAAATACTAAATAGAGTTAGAAAAATTAAATAATTATAAAATAAAATTAAACTTGGATACCTAAAATTGATAAATTATACCCCTATTTAAATAAACTACTATTAATATTGTTTCAAATAAGATATATTCCTAAAATACTTATTTTTTCAAAATTTCGAGCAGTACCTATTTGTATTCGACTATTCTAAACTTACTGCCCCGAACAAACTGTATCTTTTTTGATTTGAAATATTTATTTTTGCGCGTATGTTCTGGGGAACATCGCGTTATCATTTTGCCCAAATGTCTGTAACTTTCGAATTTTTTGACGAAAATGGTCTCAAACGATTTAGTTGGACTCCCCAATGAAGAATTCAAGGTCAAATTTGATTCTGTCCGGCCGGCCGTTGTCACGATAACTTGAGAGCGAAAAGAGCTAGCGACTTGAAATTTTCAGGGTGGGTGGCGCCAATACGACGGACAAGTTCGTTAATGGGCATAATCGGTCCAGTGGTTTCCGAGTAATAATTTTGTTTTCAACCAATATAAATCCGATCGAATTGAAACTTGGTGAGTAGTTGTAGAATACGAACCTAAGAACGTTTGTGAAATTTTGTGCGAATCGTATGGCTAGAAAATTATTAAAAAATTATTAAAAATTATTTTTGTTGTCACGATAACTTGAGAACGGAAAAAGATAGCGGCTTGAAGTTTTCAGGTTAGGATGTGCATCAGAACGCGACTTTTCAGTTTGCTTATGAGCATAATCGGCCAAACAGTTTTAGAGTTATAGCCATCTGAAATTTGGTTGTTTTTTGTTCCTCATTAACTCGAAAAATACCAAATCGATTGAATTCAAACATGGTTATTGTAGAATACCAACGCGAAAATTCTTGCAAAATTTCGTGAGGATAGTATTTGTAGAAATTCTCCAAAAAATCATTGATAATTGAAAAAAAATTCTATATATCAGTAACTATTCGTTTGAAATTGCTGAAATTTTGCAAGAGCCTTCATAACCTAACTCTACTGCCAAGTTTCAAGTTTTAACACGATCGGTTAAATATTTTTGGAGATTCGAGCATTCTTGTGTGAGTTCACTAGATGGGTGACCGTTGCCTCGATAACTTTCGAACGAAAGGAGATAGGGACTTGCAATTTTCAGGGTAGGTTGCGTATCCGAAAGGGAGAGTTGAGTTCGCTTTTGGGCATAATCGGTCTAACGGTTTCCGAGTTATAGCCACCTGGAATATTAGTAGTAGAAAATCAACATAAAGACGTGTTTAAAATTTTGTAAGAACCGTACCCCTAGAAAATCTGAAAATAATGACGAAAAAAAAATTTTAAGAACCGTACCCCTAGAAAATTTCAAAAAAATCACGAAAAAATATTGGTTCAAGCACTGACGTGAAGTCAGAAGCTTTTGCGCGTATGTTCATGGTAAATTCGATTAAGCTATAAGGAGTGGATTTTTTTGCATTTTTCTAACGTCAGATGGACTTCGACAAATATTCGACAATTAATGCAATATGTTTCTTTAAAATTTTCGCAAGTGGCTCTGCTAACTTTATGGAGGTCGATATTAGGTACTATTCGACAGTTACAGCTGTCTTCGTGAAAAAAAAATTACAAACTTATTATTAGATTAACTGACACCCAGAGATTCACCGTAAGCGAAGAGTGACACGAAGAGTGACGAAATTCTAATTACTAAATTACTAGCAAATTTATGATCTTATATTAATTATAAACTCTCATGTGACGTCCATCATCTCAGAAAATATCCAAAGAAGAAAGTAGATTTTTTTCACACCTGACCGTTATCTCATTCATGTCGGACGTCAATTCGAAGAAATTTATTTCAAGATCAAGGTAACACTTTGGAAAGTTTGTTTTCACTCGAAGCTGGACGTTCTCAGCCTGCTAGACAAATATTTGCTCGGTAGAAAAAATACGCTGGCATCCATAATGTCCTAATTGACGTAATAAAGCAGAAATTAGAAGCACGTCGCGTCTTATTGATTGGATCGGTCCATTCCGAGCTAAAGGCGCGACCTTGAACTTTTCTGAAATGTGAAAGTAATACATTCTGGTAGGTATTGAGCTCCGATGGCGAATTTGTGCCAAATAGATAATATCATTATGTGTTACACTATCGATATAAACGAAATTATACTCGATATATCGAACGAATTCACCACAGATATGGGGAACTTTGGTTATCTATCAGATTGACATGAAATCAGGCTTGGGTTAAGTTTGATTTTTATTCAAAATAAGAAAAATTGGTTCAAGCACTGACGTGAAGTCAGAAGCTTTTGCGCGTACGTTCTCTTGTCCATTCTCCTTTATTGAACACTCTTAATCGAATTTACCATGGTGAATTCTATTGTCTGTTCTCCTGTATTGGACACTCTTAATCGAATTTACCATGGTAAACTCGGAGTGTCTTATACAGGAGAACAGACAATATAATTCACTATTCCTATCTCCTTTCGTTCGAGAGTTGTCAAGGCAACGCTCAGCCATCCAGCTACTGAACTCACACAAGGCTGCTCGGATCTCCAACAATATGGATCCGATCATGTTCAAACTTAGAACCTGGTAGTAGAGTTAGGTTTTGAAGGATCTCGCAAAATTTCAGCGGTATCGGACTATCAGTTTCTGATATATAGAATTTTTTTCAATAATTTTCTATGATTTTTTAAAAATTTTCTAGTTATACGATTCTCATAAAATTTTGCAAGAATTTTTGCGTTGCCAGTCTACAACTAATAATCATGTTTGAATTGGATCGGTTTTGTATTTTTCGAGTTATTGAGGAAATAACTACCAAATTTCAGATGGGTATAACTCCAAAACCGTTTTGCCGATTATGCCTATTAACAAACTCAAATTGCTCATTAAGATTCTCAACCTTACCTGAAAATTTCAAGTCGCTATCTTTTTCCGTTCTTAGGTTATCGTGACGTAAATAATATTTTTTAATAATTTTTTTAACATTTTCAGGCGATACGATTTTCACAAAATTTCACAAACGTCCTTAGGTTTATATTCTACAACTACTCACCAAGTTTCAATTCGATCGGTTTAGTATTGGTTGTAGACAAAATTAACAAACTATCAAGCAGCCATTTTACAATAGATTACCGGATTTCAGGTCGATTGGATTCGTATTTTTGGAATTATTTCATTTAAAAATTTGAATTCAGTTGTCCAATGCATTTTTTCTTACAGAACTCAATGGAGTATATCGTGAAGGTATGAATAGACAATAGAACATGCGCGCAAAATCTTATGACTTCACGTCAGTGCTTTTTAAGAATTTTTGTTGAATCATAATAACTCCCATTTTCTGTTGCAGGTAAGCGATCAGTTTAATTTTCGACTCTGAATAGATGGTAAGTACCATTGTTTCTTTGGCGATAACGCCGTGCTCTGCAATAATTTTGTTTTGGAATGGCTGGTTTTGATGAGTTCTGAATCGTGTTTCAAGACCCTGTATTGATCACTATGATTCCTTTCTGGGTTTTCTCTTCCAAACTATGAAAAATATCTATAAAATAAAAAAAAAATGAATTTCTTATGTTGCCTAATGAATAGTAATGAAGCAACATTAACGATGAAACAAATATTCTGTAACGTTTCGGAGAATTATATTTTGTTCTTTTGTTGACAGTTATTCTGAAATTCGTAATTTCAGTGCTACGCATAACTCAACGATGATGAAAAATACTTCGAGGAAGAGGGTTTTTATGAGAATCCATTAGCCATTTACGAGTAATAAGTAAACAGAAGTGACATCTGCCGTTCAACCCACCAAACTCCTCGACGGCGGTCACTCGAAAATATAGAGCCCTGCGTATATTCATTTACCCACACGGTGTTTCTTAATTACCTCGTTTGGGGTCTCATGCCCTCCACCGGTGAGAGAGAAAATGTCCGTATAATATGCAAGATAATATGCTAAAATAAAAGGAACCAGAAAAAAAATGCTTAATGGGAAAGCGACAAATATTCATCCAATTTTCGAATTTTCGTCAATAATAAATAATTCTGGAGATTTTAGCTTGGTGCTGATGAAGGACTCTGATTTAGTCTCCAAACTATTATTATTCTAACATTAACCATTTTTCTGTTCTGTATCTTGGTTATTTTCTTAAGATTATACAGTTACTGAACTTCCGCGTCGATAGATAAATTTTTCAACCAGCTAAGTGGTATGTGGCACCATCTTGTTGGAACCACATATCACTGATGTGAAGTCCATCCAATTCTGACCAAAAATAGTCTTCTACTAAGGCACGTTAGCAAACTCCATTGACCATAACATGGCAATCACTTTCATCAACGCAAAAATGAGATTCAATCACTCTTCTGCCATAAAATCTATTGACGATTACTTTTTGTGGTTGTAATGAAATTTCTTGACGCATATGTGAGTCGTTTACTGTTCAGCAACACATATTTTGGTGTGTGCAACCTGTCTGGCGAGACGATTATTGCAGAAAATTGATATGCGTGTTCATAATTGGTCATGTTTGATTGGAAATCACATTATAATTATGGGAAATTTCAATTAATTTTGTTATACAACTGAAAAGCCGGCCGTGTCGAAGAAAGTCTTGCTATCTTGCAAGAGAAGGTAATCAGAGGAATTTCGTCGATATACAATTATTCAGGTCGTCATGTTACTTCATTGATTTAAGATTGGCAGAGTTATTGTTCTAAGACCTGAATATGATTAACAGAAATCAACAACCTCGGCCTCTGACAGCTTTATGAAGTTGACCAATTTCTCATAGGATTTCTCAGATTAGAAGCTATCTATTTCTCAGGACTAACAAATGAAATCATATCATTTATTGGAATAAAAAAATGTTATGACCATATTGGAAATCCCTGTCCCTCTTCATAACCTCACTGCTCAAGAAGAACTATCAATAATTATAAGTTTGTTTCATTTGGGCCATAAGTTTGTCGAAGTCGATCTCAAAGTTAAATGATATGTTCTTAAGATCTGCAACGTGTCTTTACTTCTCAAATATCTTTGTTTCCTTGTGGTACGTGCGTATTCTTCCTTATTGTTCTCATGACCTCATTATCGTGCGTTGGTAGAAACACGTTGTCATCGATAACAGTATTTTTAGACTCATTATTCAGAGAATTGTTTCATCCTCCTACGAGACGTACTGATATCATTCTTACTCGATTAATAATTCTTGGTAATTGGATTCATATGTTAGAACAACACCTTCTGATTACTCAGTGCTCAATCTAAAACTGAGGTTCCTTAAGTCTCGAAATTTCAGAACGGTGCCTTTTCTAATTCACCACAAGAATTCATTTCCGTTCCCACACCAGACATCTTAAAAATTCGATGACAAATTGGATTAATAGTGTCTTATAGATTGATTATAGATAATTCGATATCCATTCTTATAACCATTGAGTATTAATTAATCATTAATATTTTTGTAGCATTTTAAGCAATACTGCAAATAGACAAAAAAAAATTTGGGGATTTTTTGAAAAATATGTCGATTTTAGGGGAACCCTGGTAGTAGGTACCTCAAAGCAAATTATTGGAAACGAATGAAGAGTGCAGTGATTTTCTATTCCAACAGCATAATTCCAGCTGCAGCATTTTTATTGGTAGGTACTTAATAAGGTGAAATTCCAGAATTGTGAGATATTTATCGACATCATGAACTCCGGAACTACTCTGTTTGTTTCCACGCTTCAGGAAAAGATTGGCATCTGGTTGTCGCCTCAGAAGTTGAAAAGCCAGCTAGTCTGTGTACACGGACTTCTTTACATCTCTGTATCAGAGGTCGGAAGGTACATAATACCGACAAACTAACGTCGACCTCTTCTTCCCAGAGCCTACTTGAGAATTCTCTCAAGGTGCATGTTGTCCATAAAGCAACCTGAATCCTACAGCTTCCTTTCCTTTCATGTGAGACTCGCTTTGAAAAGACGCACCTCGCTTGAGTTTGAGTTGAATTGTATCAGATGACATCCTGTTTTCCACCAACATGGTTTGATTAATGATTATACCGTGAGCTTCAAAAGTATGGAAATATGTAATTATTTTCTCCCCCTTCAGGGATATCGAGAAATGGTTTGATTGGACAAAGTAATTTATTTTTGGCGCTCCTGTCCCTCGGAACAGAGTGCTCATCAATTTGCCCAACGATTTGGTTCGACTCACTGATCAAGAATCCGTGGTCAAAATCGATTCTGTCCGGCCGGCCCTCCGTTAACACAATAACTCTCGAACGGAATGAGCTAAGCAGTTGAAATTTTCAGAGTAGGTTTAGGGGATAAATATCTCGGTTAAGTTCGTTATTGGGCAGAATCGGGCTGATGGTTTCGGAGCAACGGAAAAAAAATTTTTTTTCTACATTACAAATCTCAAAATAATTTTTTTAAGATGCAGTTTTATCATAAGAATACATCGGTATTATTTTCAACTCTAACAAGCAAATACTTTCGCAGATATGATTTTTCAAAATTTCAATAATACATCGAAGTTCTATGTATTCACAGAATGTGAACACAGAATCTGTCTGTGTTCACTGTTCATAAATGTCATCTTTTCTTGCTATTAGAGACTTGTCAATTCGTAGTTTGAAAATATTTTCTGATGGAAAACAAGAATCCGATTCTAGAATTTGTGAATATACATATAAGACTGTTTTGAAACCGAAAATCATTATGACTGATTACATATTGAATAATTTATGTATAAATATTGGGGATGATGTTTCAGAAGATTTAAAATTGGATGAATTTAATGATGTAGTTTATGAAGGCAATAGGGAAGAAGAACATTATGGAATCATCATAACAAATTACTGTTCGTTGACCACTGAGGTTAATATTACATTTTACTTCCTTAAGTAGTAAGACATGTTCCTAATACAGTATTTTCATAATGTTGGTAGCATAAAATGCTGAAATATGGATCTACATTTGTGTATCAAACATTTTTTCTTGAGTTAAGGTCCATGATACAGAAAAGAATGTGTAAGTGGTATGAACTATTAAATTTTAAATTATGAAAAGAGGAAAGTATTTTATTAATATATTTTGAACTATTAAAATAATTTGTTCGCCAGCCTCTACCTACTCAAATATCAGGAATAAATGGACAATATATGCTATGCTATGATTGTCTCCAGCCTTGCTCTAGACATTTCGATGATACTTTCCTTAGGTATTTCAAATTGTGAAAACTATGCACTGAGTGTAAGTTGCAACAACACATTCCACGAGGTTGAATCAGTGCAGATTGCTCATAATCTTGATAAATAAATTTAATGACAATTTTTGAAGCATTGTAGATTGCTCTTTTTTTAAAAGACACTTTTTTGAATTAAATTTCTTTCATGTTGCAGTTCTATGTTATGTCATCATGACATAAGTCGTAATTTGTCCGGCGCATTTTTTCATTCTTTTATACAATATAAAGTAAGATATATATCTATGGGAGATGATAGCCCTTCTTAAGGGCCCTGTAGCGGGCTTCGAACATCTGAAGTTCTGAATAATCATCGCTTGGACTTGGACCGGTCAGACCTGGTTTTGAAAGAGACCCTCCTGGCCTTACGAGCAACATTTTCATTTTTGAATTCGAATATTGAAGGGATCTCAGGAGTGAATATCTTCGAAAACTAGCGGAGGCGATTCTTCTCCACGAGATCCCATTCGCCTACAGAGAAGTATTTTTGTGAGAGGAGACTTTTGAAAGTTATGTATTATTTTTAATTTGTTCGTTTCCTCCTCTTGTCTTTTCATTTTTCAGGTTGAGTTTCGGGTACCTTGGAGAAACCTATCCGTTTTTTGACGAGGGAATCCACATTGAAGAAATATATCCCCATCAATATTTTTAAATTTCCGCAAATTTTGTAAACAATAGTTACAAATCACCACACTCACGGGGAGAAAGGGTTTTTTTGCTGAGGTTTTTCCCTAAGCTCTTGTATCATACGTCGAATTGTATGGTACCCCGTTACACTAACCTCTGCTAACACATATACAGCTCTCAGTCAAAAGAATATATATATATATATATATATATATATATATATATATATATATATATATATATATATATATATATATATATGTATGAAATGCGTCAAGTTTGAGGTCGTTTTCGGTGGCTTTCTGTCAAGTTTGGAGACACTTGTCAAGTTTGGGGTCTGGCCTCAAACTTTTCTTATGACAAATGGTTAGTTTAGGGTCGTGACCCCAAACTTTTTCAGGATTTTGCTCATTGAATAGTTTGAGGTCATTTTTCAAAAAATTTTATATTCTTACCAAATTCAACAATTTTCATCATGAAATAACAATTATTACTTCTGTGTCATCATTTTTATACGCAAATTCATGGACTTTAGTATGAATTCACATACATTTCTACCAAAATAATTTCTACAAAATTCTAGGCAAATGTTTCATATTTGCGATCCAATTCTGAGGAAACGGAATACTTTCTTGGAAAGTAAAGGTGTTTGAAGCCCAATATTCTCTTTTTCGAACATCATAAAGATTTTATGAGATTGATCATTCAACTGTGAACTATTTGAAACAATTGGATTTGGGGCGTCTATTATTCACGAGGCTATTAGCTCACATTTTCAGACCATCCCTTCCCCTCAATGATATAATTGTGAGGTTCTATGTTACCCCTCTGCACTACATAATATCAATACAGGAGAATGGACAATATAACATACGCGCAAAAGCTCTTGACTTCACGTCAGTGCTTGAACCGTTTTTTTTCGTAATTTTTTAAAAATTTTCTAGTGGTACGGTCCTCACAAAATTTTACACACGTTTTCCTGTCGATCTTCTTCTACTAGTTACCATGCTTCAATTCGATCGAGTCTATTTTTTTTTTTTGAGTAATGGAGGATATAATACGCAAAAAAAAATTTCGCGTTGGCATTCTACAACTAATAACCTTGTTTGAATTGGATCGGTTTTGAATGTTTCGAGACATTGAGGAAAAAACAACAAAATTTCAGATGGGTATAACTCTAGAACTGTTTGGCCAATTATCCCTATAAACAATCTCAAATGTCACATTCAAATGCACAACCTAACCTGAAAATTTGAAGTCACTATCTCTTTCCGTTCTCAGGTTATCGTGACGTAAATAATATTTTTTAACAATTTTTTTAAGATTTTTTAGCGATACGATTCTCACAAAATTTCACAAAATTCCTCAGGTTTGTATTCTACAATTACTCACCAAGTTTCAATTCGATTAGATCAGTGATGGTTGAAAACAAAATTATTACTCGGAAACCGTTGGGCCGATTATGCCCATTAACGAACTTGTCGCTCGTATTGGGATGCGCCACCTACGCTGAAAATTTCAAGTCGCTATCTTTTTCCTTTCTCAAGTTATCCTGGCAACAGACGGCCGGACAGAATAGAATTTTATCTCAAATTCTTCATCAGTAAGTTGAACCTAGTCGTTTGAGACAATCCTCGGCAAAAAAATTGAAAATTACAGACATTTGGGCAAAATGATAACGCGATGTTCCCCAGAACATACGCACAAAAACAATTCAATGTTATGAAAGCACTGACGCCGAGAAAGCAGCTTAATGGCACTAGTAATCTTATATTCATAAAAGAAAGTCGTGTTAGTTACTCCACTTATAACTCAAGAACGGCTATACCGATTTGGCTGAAAATTGGTGGGGAGGTAGCTTAGAACCAGGAGACGGACATAGGATACTTTTTTGTGTTATACAGGGTGTTTTTCTTTTAACGTCAATTACTACTTGCTGTTTTTCCTGCCATAAACGTACAATTTTAGTCATGTGTGTTTAAAAATAATTTTTTGAGGCATACATCATTGAAAATAAACCATTACTATACAGGGTGTCTTTTTTCTCATGGCACAATTGTACGTGATTGAAGTGATTTGTGTCACAAACAAAGCATTAATTAAATAGGTACCTTAGATGGATTCTCAAAATGTATTTGTCCGAAATCTCCATACAGGGTGTTCTTCTTTTAACGTCAATTGCAACTTGCTGTTTTCCATGCCACAATGGTACAATTTCATTCATTTGTGTTAAAAAATAAACTTTAGAGGGATACATCATTGGAAATAAATAATTAGTATACAGGGTGTTCTTTTTATCATTGCACAATTGTACGCGATTGAAGTGATTTTTGTCACAAACAGAGCATTAACTAAATAGGTACCTTGGATGGATTCTCATAATATATTTCTTCAAAATCTTCATACAGGGTGTTTTTCTAACGTCAATTTCAACGTGCAATTTTTCACGTCATCATCGTACAATTTCATTCATTTGTGTTAAAGAATATATTTTCGAGACGTACATCGTTGAAAATAAACCATTACTGTACAGGGAGCAGTACACCATGCATTTAAGGCGGAACAGAGTTCGCCGGGTCAGCTAGTGATCAATATATTTAACCTATATAGAACACCATAAACTACTGAAATTTCTGGAGATTCGTTACATCAAGGAAACAATATTCAAGAGCCATTGATTATTCGAGAACCGTCCATTTTTATGTTTAATTTGTACCATAGTTGACAAGAATGTAAAATGAAACAGAAAAACTCTCTTAAATTAAGCATGATACTCAATGTTCCGGATATTATGTCCTATTAAATCTCAAATAGAATGATTCTCTTAACATACGCTATTAACTTCATTATAACCCCATTCTAAGCAAATTCTTTCTTGAAGTATGCCTAATGTTTAATTATTTCCACTATAACTCAAAAAATATAAACTCGATCGAATTGAAGCTTGGTAACTAGTCGTAGAATATCAACATGAAGACAAGTGTGAAATTTTGTGAGCACCCTGCACCTAAAAAATTCTTAAAAAATAATGAACAACAAAATTGGTTCAAACACTATCTATAGGAGATGATAGCCCTACATTAGTGGTCAGACCTAGTTTTGAAAGAGATCCTCCTTAGGAGGAGGCAACTAAATATTGAAGTGATTTCTATGCACAAGAGTGAATATCTTTGAGAAATAGAGAAGACGATTCTTCTTCAAGAGATCCATGTGCCTTCAGAGGAGTATATTTGTGAGAGGGGACTTTTGAAAGGTTATGTATTATTTTTAATATGATATCGCTGAAATTTTGCTGAAGGCTTCTGATCTTTTAAGGTGAGGGGCTCATTTGTGGATATTAAATCTCGTGATGGGTGGAGAGGAATTTTAGGTCAGTTTTTGGCGCTCTAGTTCCTCGGAACTGAGTGCTTATCAATTTGCCCAAATGTCTGTAATTTTGGAATATTTCGATGAAAATGGTCTTAAACGATTTGGTTCGACTCACTGATCAAGAATCCGTGGTCGGAATTTATTCTGTCCGGCCGGTCCGGCCGGCCGGCCGGCCGGCCGGCCGGCCGTAGGCACGATAGCTCTCGAACGGAATGAGCTAGAGAGTTGAAATTTTCAGAGTAGGTTTGGGGGATGAATATCTCGGCTAAGTTCGTTATTGGGCAAAATCGGACAGACGGTTTCGGAGTAACAAAAAAAAAAAAATTTTTTTACGAAACAAATTCCAAATCAAATTTTTTTTAATAAGCAGTTTTATCATAAGAATCCATTCATATCATTTTCAACTCTAACAAGCTAATACTTTCGGAGATATGATTTTTTAAAATTTCAATGTAGATCGTATTTCACAGATTGATATAATTATTACTCTATGTATGAATTCTCATAATGTCAACTAAATCGATACAAGTTCTCGAAGTTCCGACCTCGGGAATTTTCCTTGCTAAAAGTCTGTCTGAGAAACGTCAAAATGAATCCGTTAGACGGGGTGCGGGAAATTTTTCGCAACGAAATGGCCGTTCTAGGCAGTTTTCGGGACTGAACGTTGACGAGAAGCGAAGATAAGGGTAAAAAACGGTCAAATAAACCTCCATGTGGCGATTTTATGTCGAAAAGTGAAAATTAAGAATATCTATCCGCGGTTAGTACCGACGTTTTATTCTAATACCGGAGATCGAGAGGATCCTTCGAGGAGTCCGATAGTGTAGATGTATAGATAGTGGATATCTCGGTTTCGGACGAGGGAAGGCGGGTTCGAAGCCCATCAAGGGAATTATACTTTTTCGTGTTTTTTTTTCAATTTTTATCGCAATATTAACTTCGAATAACGGTATATCTGCCGACTTTAAGTAAGGGTGTTTTCCTTTTTTTTTTCTGAGCATATATCGCTGAAAATAAACCATTACTATACGGGGTGTTCTTTTTTTCACGGCACAATTTGCCACGATTGAATTGATTCGTGCCACAAACAAACCGTTATCTAAATAGGAACCTTGGATGGATTCTTATAATGTATTTTTCGGAAATCTCTATACAGGGTGTTTTTCTTTTAATGTCAATTGCAGATTGCTGTTTTTAACGCTATGAACATACCCTTTCATTTTTTCGTGTTGGAAAATATACTTTCGAGGCATACATCGTTGGAAATAAACCATTACTATACAGGGTGTTCATTTCCTCGCGGCATCGATTATTTTCAAATGCAAGCGTTTTAAGTAAAATGTCACTTCGAGATTTCTATCGCGAGGAGAATTCTCAACTTTGTAAAACCGTTGCGAAATGATAACCGCTGCTATACAGGGTGTCTTAAGAAATATGTCAACTCCGAAACTTTACGTGTATGTATTTCAGTGGAACCCAAGGCGGCTCAGATTCACAATTGGACCCTGTAGGGGGCGCTAAAATCGATGTATAGGAACTCGGAAACAGGCGGATCGATTTTGATGAAACTCTGTGATTTTCTTTCGGCGTATCTCTGATTCACAATAGCATCCTGTAGGGGCGCCCCGATCGATCTATAGGAAACGGCTCGAACGATTTCGATTAAACTTTGTGTGCGTATTTGAATGGGCCTCAGAGTCACAATAGGAACTCGGTAGATAGCACTGTGTTCGGTTTATAGACTCTCGAGAACGACCGGACCGATTTCGTTGAAACTTTCTGTGTGTGTGTGTCTGAGGAAGTCTCGGAAAAATGTAGATCTACCGGAAAATGTAGATCTATCGGAAAAATGTAAATCTACCGGAAAAATGTAGATCTGCCGGAAAAATGTAGATCTACCGGAAAAATGTAGGTCTACTGGCTAGGTAGATCTGCGGGCCCACTAGTTATTATTCTATCTATGAATTCTCATAATGTCAACTTGACAGAAGGGAATATTGTAACTTCAAAAATATTGGGGTTGAAATACTCGTATTTTAGCGATGCAACGGGGACCTCAACCGAAAATGTTTGAAAATATTACGTAAATATTGAAAGCATAATTCTGTAGTTTGGTGAACGTAGATCAGGAAATTTTTGATCGATTACAAGGTAATTTATTATTACTTATCTAATAAACCATTATTTGAATTGAATTTCCTTTATGATGCAGTGATATCATATGAATACATTGATATAATTCACAACTCTGAGAAACCAATACCAGATATAATTTGTCTGTTTGAACTAGAGCGCCAGAAAGCTCCTGTCCACAGGGCTTGAACCCATTTTCTATCACTAATGAGAATATATCTTTATGTTTCACCTCATCACCTTTAGATCTATCAATGGACATTTATTGGTTAAGAATAAGTAATTGAATATTACGGGAATTCAATTGAATTTCATTCAATATGTTAGTAACTAAACTTATAATTTTCTTTACTTTGATTATTTAAATATGACATTAACTCCAGCAATATTTTTCAAGAATAATTATGTATTCTTCTCTTAAAGAAGAATTGAAGGTAGACAATAATGTGTTAATTTTTTCATCATTGCTTTTTATCCTGACTTCACGAAAAAAAAATTGGTTCAAGCACTGATGCGTAGTCAGAAGCTTTTGCGCGTATGTTCTATTGTCCATTCTTCTGTATTGGACACTCTTAATGGAATTTACCATGGTAAACTCAATTAAGAGTGACCAATACAGAACAATGGACAATATAACAAACGTGCAAAAACCCCTAAACTTCACGTCAGTGCCCGAATCAATTTTTATGGTTAACTTGTAACATATTTGAAAAGAATGTAAAATGAATCGGAAAAATTCTCTTAGATTAAGCATGATACATACGTTTTCTAGACCTAACATTTGTTACTAACTTCATTGTAACATCATGCTGAGCAAAATCTTTCCTGAAATACGCATAATGACTACATATAAATTTCCTGAGGTTTGTCTGCATATAATATGTCCCGATAACTATCAATTGAAAATTTTCTGATAGGGTTCGTGAAATGTCAGATGTACTCTGCGATTCATCGAATTCTAGATAAAATTCCACGTTTCTCTATATTTTCCATAAGAAAATTATGTAATCCGTAATGTTTAGGGTCGTTTTCAGTGACGTAATGTCAAGTTTGGAGACACTTGTCAACTTTGAGGTCCGTCCTCAAACTTTTTCTGGAGTTGGCTTAATGAATAGTTTGAGGACATTGTTCAAAAATTCCTATATTCTATTGTAAAATCAACAATTTTCATCATGAAATGGCAATTGTTACTTCAAAGTGTCATTATTTGTATACGCAATTTATGGACTTTAGTATGAGTATACACACATTTCTACCAAATTAATTTCTATAAAATTCTACGCAAATGTTTCATATTTGCGATCCATTTCTGAGAAAACGAAATATCTTCTTAAAATTGAAGGTGCTTGAAGCCTAATATTCTCTTATTAAGATCTCATAAGATTTATCATTCAACAGTGAATTATTTGAAAGGCGGTAGGAATTCTGGTGTACCAGATAGTAGAATCCCATTGAATTCCAATGGAATTCTTATTGAATTTCTGGAATTCCTATTGAATTCCGTGGAATTGCTATTGAATACCGTGGAATTTCTATTGAATTCCGCAGAATTCCTATTGAATTCCGCAGAATTCCTATCGAATTATAAAGAATTCCTATTGATGTTAGAGTGTGATACCTATCGGACAATCATGTAAACAACTCCAAATAGACAGTTTTAACCGAATTTTAGCAGTTAGAAGTGGATGGTTTTCCCTCTGTTTTTCCTAACCCACAAAAATATACTTGGCAGTACAGACAAATTTATGTATTATTGAATACGGTGAGTATATTACAATATTCTTCAATTCTTGCAGTTTTAAATATTTCATATCTGATAAAGATCCAGTAAAAAGCTTTCAATAGATATTCTGGTGAATTTTTCATTCTGTGTGAGTCTGTCTCTATGTTGGTTGGATGGTGATAATTCTCTCATTTGTATGATTTAATATATTTTAATACATTCCTTCAGATGCTATTGATACCTCAAGAGCTTGAGCGAGTTAGGAGAATCAGTTGTTTTTTGTGTAGGCTTCGTTGCTGTGTCCTGGTGTCACCTTAGGCACAGTACTGTTAATTTTCAACCCAACAGTGAATGGTGGCCTAGGAAATTTGTTATCCAGCCCCGGGATTGATCTCGGGACCTCCGTTTTAACCGCTGAGCCAATCAGGCTGCAATTGGTGAAATATTCTAGCCTATGTTAGGTCTCAAACAAAGGTACATCAGGACAATGATTCTTCGACCGAAAGTTTTCTACGGAGCTTTATTAAATATCCTAAGGCGAAGTGTTTTAAATTCACTTTTTCGAGTGTTTTTCCGTTCAGTTTTAAAAAAATTTAAATACTGTCATGAGGCCAGTCTTCATTGGGGCGGTTGTTCATGTTGACCGATTCGAGTAGAATGTGAACAAGTGCGCTGGAGCAGACTGAATTCACGTCAGTGCTTCTTTGATTTTTTCTCATTTAATAGCCATTGCATAATTAAATACCAAATATCAATATATCAAACAAGCATTGCCAAGGACAGAAGGAAAATAACATGGAATTTACTATTAGAATTTTTTTCTGCGTTTGAAGATCTCATCGCTACGACATTCTGAAGGTATTACAAGGGTATCTATCATTTCACACCTACAAGTAAAATTTCAAGGACAGTCGAAGTGAATTCTCGAAAATAAAAAAAATATATAATTTTATTCGAAATTTCACTAGTCATTCGATAATTTCGAAATCAAATGTGTCAAATATTCATCAGTCAGTCTTGAGTAATGGGTTTTTGTGCAATTCCGTTGGTTTTCCTTAGATTCCAAAAGAATTCCAATAGAAACACAATAGAATTCCTATAGAATTCCAGTGGAATTCTGCTTGAATTGGAATTCTGGTGTACAATGTTTTGTGAGCGGTTTCCCCCTCGCAATCGACTAAGCATTCGCGTTCGCACCTACAGAGGACTTTCAATGTGTCTGGCAAGATGTAAAAACCATTATAACTGTCCAGCTATTGAGTTAACAATTTTTTATATCTCAAGTAACATATAATGCATATGGATTTCAATTTAGAATCAGAAAAACTCCCTCAGTGGTTATATGCGTATGGATTTCAATATACAACCAGAAATTTATTTTACATATTTCAGATAACTCATTTTATATTTGCCCTCTATGTGCATACAAATAGCGAATTCTGGTTTTTGATGTAGTGATTCTTTTTTTAAAGAAAATTTTTCCGCTTCTCGTGATACGTTGCTCATGAAATTTCGCATTGGCCTTGAATTCGTGATTTCAAACCTTGATAAAGATATTGCGACCTTATAATTTCATATTATTACTTCTCAGAAACCATAAGACGAATTATGCCTATGCACGCAGTGGACCGGCGATTTCGACATGTAACCTACCCTGCGAAATTCGAATTACTTCTGTCAAGAAGTTTCGACATTAAAATCTTTCAATTTCACATTCGATTCACGTCCGAGAATCCCAAGAATACAAATCTTGCTGCAAATTGCCAATTTATAGCTAGATTTTTGATTGAAATAGAATTTTGCCATAAATATCCATCGTTAGTTCAATTTCAACGCCAGTTAATTATTTTCTATGATCACAGATTTGTGAAAATTCTAACAAATGTCGAAAAACTAAGTTTGTACAAAATTTTCTATACTTTCCATGCTGCCACTAATATTGTCTAGTCCTCTAAAGAAATTCCGTTCTAAACTAAACTTTCAAAAGAGTTATCAGGAAAAAAAATATTTTTTTACGTTTTCCGACCCGAATTTTGCAAATCGATCCAAATTTTAATTTCAGACAAGTTTACTTAGATCGTTTCATACAAAAAAGTTCAAATTTTCCAAGATATTAGACATTTTTTTTTAAAAAATGGCGATTTCCACTCAGTTTTTTTAATTATTTCATTTCGGATTTTATCTGATTATGTGTTTGTTAGTAGATGGACATGATAATATTTCGCTACAACGATGGTAACTTCAGGTTCGAATCCTGCACGAGCGGTGTATCCTAAAATTGATTTATCATGACCTAAGTTGGGTGATAGAAATGAATCGCTCATTTTGGCAAAGCCCACATTTCATCCGAATATCAATGTCTTTATAAAGATATTGGTAATAAACGCTATTCGGCAGAAATGTCTTCTTTGTAGTTCGAATTTTGTTAATGGTTATTGATGGTCCAACCAATTATACTAAAGACTGGAATGTTGTTAAAGACATTCGATAATCGGAATTAATCTTTTCACATGGTTCTTCAAATACCCTGAAACTTAGAAATAATAATAAAATTTGAATACGATCTTATGTATATTGTTGGAGATACTGGAAGCCGAGCAGCCTTGTTCAGTAGCTGGATGGGTGACAGTTGCGACGATAACTTTCTAACGGGAATAGATAACGATTTGAAATTTCCAGGGAAGATTGCGCATCAGAAAGCGACAGATAAGTTCTTTAATGAGCTTAATCGACTTAATGGTTTCGGAGTCATATCCATCTGAAATTTTGTTGTTATTTCCTGGATAACTCAAAAAATACAAATTCGATCCAATTTGAACTTGATGGTTGGTTGTTAAATGCAGACGCGCTAGATTCTGCGAAATTTCGCGAGGATCTTATCACTAGAAAGGAAATAACTATAATGTTTTCTTAAAAATTTTTATATTTCACGAACTATCCGTCAGAATCCGCTGAAATTCTGCACATACCTTCGAGCCTCCATTTTACAATCGAATACTGAATTTCGGCAGGGGCGGATCTACGCATGGGCATTATGGGCTCCGGCCCAGGGCCTCGTGGATACAAAGGGCCCACCAGCCACATTGAAATTAATAGAAATCAAATTTTAAAGAATATATTTAAAATTAAAAATAAAATGTAATCACAAGGTTGGCAAATCTGAAATATATTAAACAGTGTGCCCGTCTATCAAACAGAACAGGGAATTCCCCGTTGCTTGTTTTCTTGTCTATGGTCTATTACTACCTATAGGGAGACTTCTTATCGCCAAACTAACACGCTGCCAGCGTCATTGTTATCATTTTACCCAATTGTCCTTAATTTTCGTTATTTTTGCCGAAAATTATCTCAAATGATTGAGTTCAACTGCCTGATGAAGAATTCGAGATCAAATTTGATTCTGTCCGGCCGGCCGACTGTTGACACGATAACTTGAGAACGGAAAGCGATAGCGACTTGAATTTTTCAGGGTAGGTCCCAATATGTACGACGGACAAGTTCGTTAATGGGCATAATCGGCCCAATGCGTAATGAGTAATAATCTTGTTTTTTACCAATACAGATCCGATCGAATTGATACTTAATGTGTAGTTGTAGAATACAAACTCAAAGATGCATGTGCAATTTTGTAAGAATCGTAAAAAGTCAGGCCGGATGGTCTTCTCACTATGATGCCGTCAAATCGATAAAAAATAATTATGATGACATTTTCAGCGAAAAGGAGAAAGTGCAATTCTAATTATTTTTCGGGAAGATATTTTTTAGAGATTTAATTTAGTAAATGAATTTCAAACAAGCACTGACGTGAAGTCAGGAGCTTTTGCGCGTATGTTCTATTGTCCATTCTCCTGTATTGGACACTCTTAATCGAACTTACCATGGTGAATTCTATTGTCCATTCTCCTGTATTGGCCACTCTTAATCGAATTTACCATGATGAATTCTATTGTCCAGTCTCCTGTATTGGATAATGTTAATGGAATTCACCATGGTAAATTCGATTAAGAGTGTCTAGTACAGGAGAATGGACAAAAGAAAATACGCTCAAAAGCTCCTGACTTCACGTCAGTGCTTTATGATTAACTCGTAACATATTTGAAAAGAATGTAAAATGAATCACAACTGGTTCTCCTAACTCAGGGCAAGCTCTTAGAGCTTATGAGGGGTCTGCTTGTGGAAGACCCAGGAGGATCAGTATAATAATAATAATAATAATAATAATAATAATCAGAAAAATTCTCTTCGATTAACCATGATACATGGAGTTTCTGGACATTCGTTAGCAAAATCTTTCTTTAAATATGCAAAATGACTACCTATCCATTTCCTGAGGTTTGTCTGTATATGCTATGTTCCGATAACTATCAATTGAATATTTTCTGATAGGGTTCGTGAAATATCAGAAGAACTCCGCGATTCTTCGAATTCTAGATAAAATTCCACATTTCTCTATATTTTCCAGACGAAAATTATGTAATCCGTAATGTTTACGGGCGTTTTCAGTGACTTAATGTCAAGTTTGGAGACACTTGTCAACTTTGGGGTCCGTCCTCAAACTTTTTCTGGAGTTGGCTTAATGAATAGTTTGAGGACATTTTTCAAAAATTCCTGTATTCTATAGTAAAATCAACAATTTTCATCATGAAATGGCAATTGTTACTTCAAAGTGTCATAATTTGTATACGCAATTTATGGACTTTAGTATGAGTTCACACACATTTCTACCAAATTAATTTCTACAAAATTCAAATGTGAAACATTTGCAATCCAATTCTGAGGAAACGGAATACTTTCTTGGAAAGTGAAGCTGTTTGAAGCCCAATATTCTCTTTTCGAACCTCATAAAGATTTTATGAGATTGATCATTCAACTGTGAATTATTTGAAACAATTGTATTTGGGGGCGTCTATTATTCATGAGGTTATTAGCTCACATTTTCAGACCACCCCTTCCCCTCAATGATATAATTGTGAGGTTCTATGTTACCCCTCTGAATACGTAATATCAGTACAGGAGAATGGACAATAGAACATACGCGCAAAAGGTCCTGACTTCACGTCAGTGCTTGAACCGTTTCATATTAGCGATACATTTCTGAGAAAACGGAATATCTTCTTTGAAGGTGAAGGTGCTTGAAGCCCAAATTTCTCTTTTCCAGATCTCATAAGGATTTTATAACATTTATCATTCAACAGTGAAATATATAATATTCCAGGGGGTATAACTAGACTCGACTCAAAAACAAACTTAACCTCCCCATTCGGATGTGCAGCCTACTCTGAAAATCCTTATCTCCTTTCGTTCAAAAGTTATCAAGGCAACGGTCACCCATCCAGCTAGTGAACTCACACAAGGCTGCTGGGATCTCCAACAATATAGATCCGATCGTGTTCAAACTTGAAACTCGGTAGTACAATTAGGTTCTGAAGGCTCTCGCAAAATGTCAGCGATGTCGGACGAATAGTTTCTCATATATAGAATAAGCTTCATTGATTTTTCAAAAATTTTCTAGTGATACGATCCTCACTACATTTTGCAAGAATTTTCGCATTGACATTCTACAACTAATAACAATGTTTGAATTGTATCAATCCTGTATTTTTCGAGTTATTGAAGAAATAAAAACCAAATTTCAGATGGATATAACTCCAAAACCGTTTGGCCGATTATGCTTATAAACTACCTCAACTGTCGCATTCAGATGCACAACTTAACCTGTAAATTTCAAGTAGCTGTCTTTTTTATTTTTCAGGTTATCGTTTTTTTTAATTTTCTAGTGATACTTTTCGCTCGAAATTTCACAACCGTCCTTGGGTTTACATTCTGCAACTCTCCAAGTTTCAATTCGATCGGATTTGTATTGGTTGAAAACAAAATTATCACTCGGAAACCGTTCGGCCGATTATGCCCATTAACGAACTGGTCCGTCGTATTAATTGGGATGTGGCACTAACCCAGAAAATTTGAATTCGCCCGCTCTTTCCGTTGTCAAGTTATCGTGGCAACGGCCGGCTGGCTGGCTGGACAGAATCAAAATTTCACCTCGAATTCTTCATCGGGGAGTCGAGTCCAAACGTTCGAGATCATTTTGGGCAAAAAATTCGAACATTTAATGATGACGCGATGTTCCCCAGAACATACGCGCAAAAAATTGGCCAAAGTAACTAAAAACAAGCGATAGATTCGCGTAAGTTTTAGCTCCATAATAAATGCATGGGAAATTCAGTGCTCGGATCCACGAACGGATCGTAATTCAAAGTTCCCGCTTAATCTAACTAATTTGGTCTATTGGCCCTTTATGTGACGATCATTTCGAGATTTATTTGAGGTCCACTAAGAATTGCCGATAATATTGTCGAGAAATTATTGAAATAGGCTTACTGGATTTGAACCGTTTCTATAGGATTGATCAGGATTTACTTAACTTTATTAGCATATAAGATACAAAATCTGAAAATATTGTACAAAGAATCGATCTAGTCTCAAAGGACGACGTATTGCGGCATTTTATAGTTTAAAGGAACTTGAGGCTTTAGCGTGATTTGAAAAGTAGTTTAGAGGTCAAAATAGGCCAATCGAGTTTATGATGAATGGGCAAAATCCGCCCAATTATTTCGGAGATTTTGTTTTACCAATATTTCGAAATCTACACATCGGACGTTGAAATTTGATATCTCTAAAAATAACGTCTCCAAGTTCCGAAGTAAGAAGCGAAAAAAATTTTGATCTCTCGTAAGATTATCGCTAGAGTTTGCTGAAATTTCTTATATACCTAAAGGGCAACAATAAGATGAGTTAAGTATACGATATATCAGATTCATAATTTTTCCATTATCGCAAAAAATAAGATCTTCCTAGAAGCTACGCAATCCAATGATTGTTTAGGAGTACCTATACGATTTATTCGTTGCTATGATTTTGATTCACTTTTCATCTCATTTCGAGACACTGAAGAATATCAACAGACGACCTTACCTGATTCACTAAACCGGATCTAAAATCTACAGATTTTTATCGAAAAATTATGTTCTTCAAAATGTTTTTGCTCATTTATTCCAATGAATATTTTGAACAATTTCCTCCATATACCCAATACGGATTTTGTTTTCTCGATAAAACGGATATGTAATATTCAAAGATGAAATATGTGAAATTGGCCCACTTTTGAGAACCATATGGATTAAGAAAACTTTTCAGCAGCACACATTTTTTTTTCCGAAAATCGAAAGGTGTAGGGCCAATTTTACACACAATATTGAGAACGCTATAAAAACTTCTTTACGTTCGAATAATCTCACCTTGAAAAGACATGAAAATAAATTGGCTTAGGACCTCAAATTTGTAATATTAGATTTTCAGGTAATCTTTAATATGAAAATATATACTAGAACACCGTAGTAATAAGGGCCATTATGAAATGACCCAATATGCGTAGGCAATACAGAATACGAGTGAGTTCAAATTGATCCCATATGTGCGATTTAATCCATTAAATGAAGATATCAAAGGTGCCGCCCTATAACTTATTTCGACTAAGGCATGCCAGTATGCCACCTGACATCGGTGATTCCTCGCTTTTTAACCGACATTCACAACTACTATGAGATAAGTTATAAAGTGCGGGAATTATATCTCAACAGGACGATGCCAAATATTGTGTAGTACGGGAGCACATTTTCCAATATGATAATTTCTGATATAATATGCAATTAGATTAGAAATCCTCGCAGGCAGTAGTAGTAGCAGGCAAATTTTTTCGAGGCATTATGATTCCCCGACATCTTAAAGAGGATTGTGTGAAATGATATTTCGAATATTAATAGGAAAATTCACGAGGGTCGTATCGTAAGAATCTTAAGAAAATATTATTTGCCTGAAATATCGCAATCGAAATATATCGAGAAAAAAAAATTATAAGCACTATTTGAGTAGTTAATGTGAAATAACGAATTCAATTTCTGAAAATTATAAATCTGAATAACATTATGTACATAAGTAAATTAGTATCTCAAGAACAATCAACTAAATTCAGTTGAAAATTTAAGTTCACGTGCAAAGTATCGATTAAATATTCGTAGGTTGGTTTGAACTTTCACCGAAAGAATAATTGATCTGTGTATTTCTGTTTATGTTCTAGGAAACAGCATGCTATCATTTTGCCCGAATCACTGAAATTCTCGAATTTAGTACCGAAAATGAACCGAAAATGAGTAGGGTCGACTCACTGATGAAGAATTCGAGGTCAAATTCAATTATCTCCGGCAGGCTGTTACCACGTTAGCTTTCGAACGGGAAGAGTGAAAACAAAATTTTCAGGGTAGGTTGCTTATCCGAATGCGACGGTTTAGTTCGTTCAAGGGCATAATCGGCCAAACCGTGGCGGAGTTAAAATAACTCGAACAATATAGATCCGACCGAATTGAAACTTGGTATAGCTATTAGTGAAATGACAACACACTGCCAAGGTTCGTATCACTAGAAACTTTTGAAAAAATTCTTAAAAACCCCTGACGTGAAGTCAGGAGCTTTTGCGAACTTGTCCCGTTGTCTATTCATCCTCATAAGAAGTCGTTCGAGCTAAAATTCGGTACTCGATTGTAAAATGGTGACTCGAAGGAATTTCAGCTGATTCTGACTCATAAGAAATATGAAATTTTTTAAGAAAACATTTTTTTATATTTTTCTAGAGGCTCGATATTCACGAAATTTGCAGAAAATGAGCGCGCCGGCATTAAACAATTAATTACTAAGTTTTAAATGAATTGGATATATATATACATATTTTGGGTTATAGAGGAAATAACAAAATTCAAGATGGGTGTAACTCCGAAAGCGATAGGCCGACTTTGCCTATTGTCGAACTAACATCACTTGGATGCGCAACGCGCTGAAAATTGCAAATCACTATCTCCTTCCGTTCTCAAGTTATCGTGAGATACATAATATTTTTCTTTAATTTTTTAGTGATACGATCCTCACGAAATTTTGTGTTTATTTCGGCATTCTGCACCTAATTACGTGGTTTCTATCCGATCGGATCTGATCTGTTTGTAACCAAAACTAGTACTCGGAAACTATTTGGCCGATTATGCCCATTAACGAACTTGTCCTTCGCATTTGAATGCGAAACCTATCCTGAACATATCAAGTCGCTATATCTTTCTGTTCGAAAGTTATTGTGGCAACGGCCGGCCGAACGGCCAGAGAGAATCAAATTAGACCTCGAATTCATCATGGTTGGAGACCATTTTTGGCAAAAATTTCGAAAATTGCAGACATTTGGCAAAATGATAGCACGCTGTCCCCACGTGCAAAAAATTATTGAATATTATTCTATATCTCAGAAACTATCCGTTTTGCAGCCAGGTTTCAAATTTGAACACGATCGGAGATATAGGGTTGGAGATATTGAAAAATTATTGGAAACTGAGCAGCGTTGGACGAGTTCAGTATCTGTTGAGACCGCTAGTATACTACATATATATTGGTAATGATATAGTTAACTAACGTATTCACTAAAATTGATGTCCAAATTCTGAATACGAGTATGTAAACAATGCCCAAAAACAAGAGCAATACTATGTATTCCTATTCCACTGAGAGAAATCTCTCTTTCTATACATGGCATTGTCTAGATTCCAGATTATAATAATTGTAGGAACTTGATCGAAAACGAAATTAAACAAAACGAATGAATGAATAACTTTTGTATTTCACAGTTGTTCTGATTTTTTTTAAATCTGGGCAGCATAGAATCCCCAGAAAAGACTCCGTCAGAAAAAAGAACATAGATAACTTCTAGTCTAGGACATGCACGGTGTGTTATAAAGGGCAGCGGTGTGGAATCAAATCATTACATAGGACTAATGTTAAGAATTCCTGTGAATAATCTGCAGGATATTTGTATAATAATCTATTTTCGAAAGAAATATTAGTGGTAGTATTTATATGTTATGGGGAGGTTGCTTGTGGAATATACTATCCAATGTTTTGACGAATGATATTTTTACTTGATTATTGTCCTATTGATCGAATTTCTCTAATTTTGAAATATCCGGCATGTTTCTGGCGCTCTTGTTATTATAACCATGACATTAAAGTAGTCTCAATATTCCTTTGAAATATTCCCAGAAAATAAATATTGTGTGTTTCGACAGAAATATTTATTATCAATTCGCTAGTATATTACTTATTTTTTTCAATGATATAGTTAACCAACGTTCACTTTTATAGCAGAGCGCATAGCGTAGCATCGCGCTTAGCATATAGCATCGCATCGCATAGTTCACCGGCTCGGGAGTTTCAAATGCAAAGTTAATCACGAAATTTAGAGAATAAATTGATGAAGATGAAAAATTCGTGAGTCTTAGGACTCTTTATACGAATATATACCGAAGAACGGAAGATTGAACGAGAAAAATAGAAAATGAAAATGTCCCCAAACTTGATCGATGTGAGTTTTTTAGAATTTTCGTGGTTTTTTCACTTTTATTTGCTAATGTATACCTATGTATGCAGGAAAAATCGAAGTTTGAAAATGACCCCAAACTTGACGGATTACAAACATATATATATATATATATATATATCATAGGAATCCATTGATATAATTCCCAACTCTGAGAAACCAATACTTTCGGAGATATAATTTGTCTGTTTGAAAAGAGCGCCAAAAAGCTCCTGTCCACAGGGCTTGAACCATTTTTTTCTTCAAATTTCAATCATTTACTCCTTGCTATACTATCTATCTTCTTCAGGTGCCCTCTCCATTTAAGGAAGGTTGGCGACAATTTCGGCATACTTTTTGCGGTCCTGCGTAGTACGAATTAAAAATGATGTGTTCATACCAGTCCAATCGCGTAATATGTTTTTCAACCATGAATGTTGCCTGCGGCCAGGACCACGTTTTCCTTCGATTTTTCCCTCTATTATCAATTTCAGAATATCATACTTGGTGTTACGGTATATGTGACCCAGATATGCTGTCTTTCTTCGTTTTATTGTTGTAAGTAATTCTCTTTCCCTTCCCATACGTCTAAGCACTATTAAAAATACCATCTATGTTTCACAAAAAAAAAAAAAAAAATTCAAACAGCTCCTTCTGGGTGTTGCAGTTTATTTGTCAGTCAGTATATCAACACTCCATATATCCTGAACGGGTAATAGTCCACCAGAGCCAGCAAAAATCCCTTCCGCGAATCATCGCATCGACATCCTCGCCGTTCTGCGGAATCCTCGGACCTAACGAGTTTCGCCTTGGTGGGTGGCAGAGCTAACGAAGATATCAGTTACCTTAGTTGTTATTCCGCCCGGCATAAACTGCAGATCGACCCGGGATCCGATTTCCATCTTTCAATCGAGGAGGAGGCCGGCGCAACAAAAAAAAACACCAACACGGTCATCGTCGCGGACGATTTGATTCCCAGCTAATTCGATGCGCGGGGGTAATGATCGTGTGAAATTACGGAACCCGAGCGAATGCCGTGTGCGTGATCGTCGAGATAGGCGTCTTCAGTCGGACAATTGCTTCACTTTTGAATGGAGATGGTTATGCGAATTGATAGTTGTGTAAAACGGGGATGTCACGGTGGTGAATCTGGATAAATACGCGGCTTTCACTCCACGACGAACAACACGAACAGGCCGCGCCTATCATTTGTGAAGGAACGTTTGAGAAAATTGCTTACCGACAACGAACAAGGCATGCTATTTGTTACGTATCAAGATGTTACATTTCAAGAAACTTGCCGAGAAAGAACCCTCGAAGAATAATACTTTTGCAGAAGATCACTTGGCTTTGTCCGAGATTGGAATTTCTGTTGTAAATGGTCGACCATTCTAGAGCAATTTATGGCTCTCCTTCTGTAAAGACTTTAGAACAAGTGCTGAAATGCATGCGGCAACTGAAATCTTGAGAAATTTGTCGGTTCTAAAGACATTGACCATTGATGGCATTCATTTTCTCTAGGGGCTATTGAAACAAGTAAACTGTGGAAACTATCCATCTATGCTGACACTTTTCGTGTAGAAAAGAAGGGTGATTCAACGCAGATGAGTGGGACAAATTCCCTAATCGGTGCTTGAATCCGAAATTACGGATTTATTCCCACTCTATACAAAAACGACAAATGAGAGAATTGTTGTAATGTTTCAGGGCGGTTTTGAGATAGAAACCCCAATCAATGTTAATATTTCCCCCGTTTTTACCCAGATGAAGGAACCTCTATCTGGTCGTTAACATACAATTTCACGGCAAGAATTCATTACCATCTCATTTAGTTCGCGAAACTACACTATTTTATTGTTTGTTGTAACATTAGTATTTCTTTTAGTTCTTGAAACATTAGTATTTCCATTAGTTCCTCTTCGTAATTGTTATCTAATTGCAAATAGCAATTTACGCAGTAATCAACGAGATTACTGCTGGGTGCTTAAGGTTAAGTATACCTTTTTTCATCGGTTGTGCTTTCACTACGACATTAACCGTCGAGAATAATAATATCCACCAGTTGCGGTCCGGCTGTTAACACGATAACACGATAACCATTGTTATCATTTTAACGATAACCATTGTTATCATTTTAAACTCTAACAAGCTAATACTTTCGGAGATATGTTGTTTCAAAGTTTCAATAATACATCGTAAGTTCTATGTATTCACAGAATGTGAACACAGAATCTGTCTGTGATCACTATTCATAAATGTCATCTTTTCTAGCTATTAGAGATTGTCAATTCATAGTTGTTATTTTCTCTTGGAATGCAAGTATTCGAAACTTGAATTTGTGAATATATACAAGACTGTTTTGATGTAGTTCATGGAGGCAATAGGAAAGAAGAACATAATGGAATCATCAAAAGAAATTACTGTTCGTTGACCACTGAGGTTAATATTACCTTTTACTTCCTTAAGTAGTGAGACATGTTCCTATATACTCGTACAGTATTTTCATAATGTTGCTAGTAAAAAAATACTGAAATGTGGTTCCACATTTGTGCATGAATAATTTTTTCTTGAGTTAAGGTTCATAATACAGAAAATAATGTGTTTGTGGTATGAACTATTAAATTTCACATTATGAAAAGAGGATAGTATTTTATTAATATATTTTGAACTATTAAAATAATTTGTTCGTAATCCACTACCTACTCAAATATCAGGAATAAATGGACAATCAGCTATGATTGTCTCCAGTCTTGCTCTAGACATTTCGATGATACTTTCCTTAGGTATTTCGAGTTGTGAAAACTATGCACCGAGTGTAAGTTGCAACAACCCATTCCACGAGGTTGAATCATTGCAGATTGCTCATTGAATCTTGATAAATAAATTTAATGACAATTTTTGAAGTATTGTAGATTGCTCTTTTTCCTAAAAGATAATTTTTGAAGAATTTTTTTTAAACGACTTTTTAAATTAAATTTCTCTCATGATGCATTTCTATCATAGGAATCCATTGATATAATTCCCAACTCTGAGAAACCAATACTTTCGGAGATATAATTTGTCTGTTTGAACAAGAGCGCCAGAAAGCTCCTGTCCACAGGGCTTGAACCCATTTTTTTTATTTTCTTTCTATCATATCTTTAAGGCGAATAAGTTTCGTATTATTGTAATAAGATTTGAGAGTATACGATGGAATATTATAATGAATTTCGCTAATCGATGTATCACACTCCCATACTTCCTATTTGAAGAATTAGGGGGTTGTACCTGTCTTTCGAAGGGGGTTGAAGGTAGGGTTCGCATTTTTACGAAGAAGAATGACAATTTAAAATTAAAATTTGACGTGTTTCGGGATAATCTATAAAAATGTACATCAACCAAGATAATTAATTTATTCCATTTCGCTTATCCACACTGTATAAACTGAATAATTCATCTTGTTTGCAATGCTCGAGCACAATACTCGGAACAATAAGATGAGTAAGTTCAACGCCTAGCAGTCTCTAAATGTGGATTTGTTCAAATAAGCACGTTCTTGATGTCTTGATATAAATCATTATGATAATTTTCCGTTGTTTATCTACAGATATTCCAAGTAAACTCTCATTCAGCGAGTCATGTCGTTTAGTGTACGGTATCCCAAGTTCATCCATGGTAGGAAGCGGAGGACAAAGCTTTTCAGACTCGTAGCGATTTATCAATCACCATAACGTCGCGGGTATAAAGAGCACGTTCGATTAATTTCATTTAGGAAAACAATCACCATTGTGTCCCCCACCCCGTTCCAATGTTAAATTAATTATCTGTAATCACATTTGTCTATAGTTTCATTTATGGAGTCGTGTTTTTGAATTTAACGACAGTTTCTTGGTCGTTGGGTGGGGGTTATTTAATGCGGAAATGTGATTATTCGATCGTTCTGTCGAAATGAGTTGTTTTGAGTGGAAGGACGACATCAATAATGACAAGCACTGACGTGAAATCGAATTTACCATGGTAAATTCGAATTAAGTGTCCAATACAGGAGAATGGACAACATAATTTACCATGGTAAATTCGATTAAGGGTGTCCAATACAGAAGAATGGACAATAGAACATACGCGCAAAAGCTTCTGACTTCACGTCAGTGCTTGAAACAATTTTTTTTTTCGTGATTCTTTTGAAATTTTCTAGGGTGCGGTTCTTAAAATTTTTTTTTTCGTCATCTTTTTCAAATTTTCTAGGGGTACGGTTCTTACAAAATTTTAAACACGTCCTTATGATGATTTTCTACTACTAGTTACCAAGTTTCAATTCGATCGAATATTTATTTTTTGAGTTATCAAGGAAATAATATTCCAGGTGGGTATAACTCGGAAACCGTTCGACCGATTATGCCCTGAAAATTGCAAGTCCCTATCTCCTTTCGTTCGAAAGTTATCGAGGCAACGGTCACCCATCTACTGAACTCACACAAGAATGCTCGAATCTCCAACAATATTCAACCGATCGTCTTAAAACTTGAAACGTGGCAGTAGAGTTAGGTTATGAAGGCTCTTGCAAAATTTCAGCAATTTCAAACGACTAGTTACTGATATATAGATTTTTTTTTTTCAATTTTCAATGATTTTTTTAAAATTTTTTACAAATACTATCCTCACGAAATTTCGCAAGAATTTTCGCGTTGGCATTCTACCACTAACTACAATGTTTGAATTCAATCGGTTTAGTATTTATCGAGTTAATGAGGAACAAAAAACAACCAAATTTCAGATGGCTATAACCCTGAAACCGTTTTGCCGATTATGCTCATAAACACACTGAAATGTCGCGTTCTGGTGCACATCCTAACCTGAAAACTTCAAGCCGCTATCTCTTTCCGTTCTCAAGTTATCAACAAAAATATTTTTTAATAATTTTTTTTAAATTTTCTAGCCATACGAGTCGCACAGAATTTCACAAACGTGCTTAGGTTTATATTCTACAACTACTCACCAAGTTTCAATTCGATCGGATTTATATTGGTTGAAAACAAAATTATTACTCGGAAACCACTGGGCCGATTATGCCCATTAACGAACTTGTCCATCGTATCGAGATGCGCCACCTACCCTGAAAATTTCAAATCGCTAGCTCTTTCCGTTCTCAAGTTATCGTGGCAACGGTCGGACGGCCGGCTGGACAGAATCAAATTTGACCTCGAATTCTTCATTGGGGAGTCGAACCAAATCGTTTGAGACCATTTTCGTAAAAAAATTCGTTAGTTACAGACATTTGGGCAAAACTATAACGCGATGTTCCCCAGAACATACGCGCAAAAAAAATTGGTTCAATTCTTCATCAGGCAGTCGAACACAATCGTTTGAGACCATTTTCTGCAAAAAATTCTAATATTACAGACATTTGGGCAAAATGATCACGCGATGTTCTCCTGAACATACACGTTCATTTCTTAAAATACTTAGCTACACTTGTTAAGGGCAAAATATTTCAAAGCTTAAATTTATTCAATGAACGAAATTTACCAGTTTCATATGTAGGGCTGCTTCATCCCTAGCTACTTATCGACACAAAGTCCGGCATTACACACGTCTACAACAGGCTCCTGTCAAGCTTAATTGTTAAGTAGGTACAAAGGCATTTGCTGAAACTAAATGTGGAACTCCATTCGCAATGAAAATCAAGAGGTAATGTTGGCCTAATCAGAATATTATACACAAAAACTCGCAAGCAACCGAATCTAGAAATTTTTCACGCTTTTTCCTCTATAGTTCACTTTCGCGAAAACCATTTTCGCTCTTCGGTCTCTAAATCCAAACCATATCGTGTACAAATTCGATTTGAATCACCTTCTGATACGCGCCCATTTTGCAAGTTGCCATTACACAAATACACGTGGTGAAAGTTACGATTTATATAAGTCTCGCGGTTCGATCGTAATCCAATTTCAGAGTCCGATAATAACTTCTGTACGTAAACTTCCACTGCAATGTAGGCTAGAATAAATTGGAGGGAAAATATACTCAGCGACTTTACAAGTGTTACACCCAGAAAGTATAATTGTAAGTATCATATGATATATTATGAGATAGTGTGAAGAGATAGTGTATCGAAAGGCTTTATTTATAGATGGAAAGGTTTAACGGGTAATTCCGCAAAAGGAGCAGATTAAAAATAATTATTATTTTTAATCTGCTCCTTTTGCGGAATTACCCGTTAAACCTTTCCATATATATATATTACTCCGCATGATCCATATTTCTATGTTTATTTATAGACCAAGGTCGATAAATTTTGAAACAAAAGAAAATTATAGTAGCATGAAACCCATTGGACAAGGAAGAGCATATAACGAAAATTAAAGGAAAAATTTGCCAAATGTCTGTAATTTTCGAATTTGTATATGAAAATGGTCTCAAACGATTTGGTTCGACTCACCGATCAAGAATCCTTGGTCGAAATCTATTCAGTCCGTCCGGCCGTTTGCCGATAACTCTCGAACGAAAGGAGTTAGAGGATTGAAATTCGCAGGGTATGTTTGGAGCGTAAATATCTCGTACGAGTTCGTTAATAGGCGAAATCCACCAAGCGGTTTCGGAGTTATGGCCGTTTTTAGTAAAAGCATTTTTTAAGAATATTTTCGAAACCGATCACTCGTTCTATCTGAAATTTAGCATCAAATTGTAGAATAATGACCTTTATATGCATGCGAAGTTTTGTATTAATCGGATTGCCGTAAAGTGTAAAAAAAAAATTAATTTTGTTCCTACAATAACTCTCGAACAGTATGAGCTAGGCAGTTGAAATTTTCAGAGTAGGTTCTGGAGATAAATATCGTGGTTAATTTCGTTATTGGGCAAAATAGGCCTGATGGTTTCGGAGTAACGAAAAAAAATTATTGTTTACACTACAAATTTCAAATGAAATTTTTTTCAAGATGCAGTTTCACCATAAGAATCCATTGATATCTTTTTCAACTCTAACAAGGTAATACTTCCGGAGATATGATTTTTCGAAGTTTCAATAATGAATCGTACTTCTATGTTCTCACAGAATCCTGTACTTCATTATTCTATTTATGAATAATTATATGATCTGTGTTCTTACATGTCATCTTATTTTCCTATGATTAGATAAATGTCAAAATTATTTTTGGTTCGTTATTCTTGATATAAAATACACCTCCTGTTCTAGAAAACAAAGTATGATTGAATGCAAAACGACCAATGAAATAGACTCAGCTATCGTAGAATTATGAGGATGATATGATATTATACTTTTCAGGTGATAATATTATGCCCGTGGATAATCCATATGATGATGGAAATATATTCTTTGGGTTCAGAATATCTCCAGTAAAAAAAAAAACTGGAATATTGTGTTAGTTTCAATTGACATAATATAATATTCAGAGTAGATTTGAGGAATGAATATCTCGGATAAGTTCGTTATTGGGGAGAATCGGTCTGTTTGAATTAAATTTCTTTCATGATGCAGTTCTATCGTAAGAATCCATTTATATCATTCCCAGAGACCAATAATTCCCGAGATATGATTTGTCAAAGTTTGAACAAGAGCGCCAAAGCTCCTGTCCACAGGGCTTGAACCAATTTTCTATTGGCTCGTATCTGGTTTGGACAGCTATGTATTAAGACAAAGAATACCACGGGTTCATTCTGATGGGAAATAACAAACCTTAGTGTGAAATTTGCGACGTTTCTTACCAACACATAATATGATTTTCAGGGCATGCTCGTGCGTTTGCAGAAACAATTGAACGCATTTTGCCTACCATTCCGCAACATCCCATTACAATAGTAGGTCGGTAATGATCGCCGTCTTATTCAAATCGATGAACTCGGGCTTTGTTCTTGCATTCCAAGCACATATTGACCCGATGTAGTAACTGCTGTTCTCTACGTGGTTCACATGGTCAACGAGGCGGCTAAACCTTTCTCATGCTCTCGATAGACGTAGGATATTCACGAGGAAGCCTCAGCATTCTTCTTCCCTGCAAGCGTATCATTATCCGTAAAAAGGAAATTCCGAATTTCTGAATGTGGAATCGACATGATGATTATGCTCCGTATGGAAATACGAATCCTTCAACGTGCGTATATACAGGGCGGTCACGGTCGATGGTGCCCTGGACTTTTACGGAGAACGAGACGTGCGGTTTTATTGAAACTTTGGTTTATTGGGCAGGCAATAAAGGGTTTTCCAATAAGAGGTGTTATTTTGAATAGCCCGCTATTTCGGTAGATGTCACTTTTGAAGCTGTCATTTTTTGACATTTGACAAGTAGAAACTACGCCATTAATAAAAATGGAACGATACACGCTTCAAGAACGCATTGAAATTATTAAAATTCACTATAAAAATGGTGAAAATTTGGCAGAGACGGTTCGTAAAACTCGAACATATTTGGGTCGTCCTGAAGCACCTTGTCGGACCGCAATAAAGAAATTGGTGGAAAAATTCGAGCTGTTGGGACAAGTTAGTTATGTGAAGAATAAAACCGGTGTACGTCGCTCAAGAACAGCCGAGAATATTGCTGCTGTAGCCGAAGGTGTTGGCGAAAACCCAGGTTTGTCCATTCCTCGTCGTTGTTTGGAATAAGGCATTCCACAAACGTCATTACACCGTATTTTGCATAAAGATTTGGGTCTTAAGGCTTATAAAGTTCAGTTAACACAAGAACTCATGCCGGCCGATCATCAACAACGTCTTGTCTTTGCTGATTGGGTCGTTGAAATGCATGAAAATGATCCGGAATTCCATCGAAAAATCATCTTGAGTGATGAGGCCCATTTCCACCTTCTGTGGAATAAGCATGTTCAGATCATTGCTAGTAAGGCATGTTGAGATCACTGCTAGTAAAGAAATAAAGGTTTTAATGACGTGCGGAAATTTAGCCGGTAAGAAATCTGTCTTTGATTTAATGAATTCCAATCACCAACCAATCAGTCGCACTGTTGGATCCTGATTGGTTTAACAGGATGTTATGGTTTCGAAGGATCATATGTTGAGTCCTGATGCTTTTATCAGGATATAATGTATTTTAGAAGGACCAGAATCATACACCCTGATTGTTTTATCAGGGGGATGAGTAAAGGGGTATACTTAATTTCAAGAACCCAGTTGTAATTTCGTTGATTACTGCGTAAGTTGTTAATTGCAATAAGATAACAATTACGAGGATAGGAAGTGGTGAAATATTCGAACGCACTTTTAACACAACAACAATATGTATTTTCTTGTTACCGACAATGTGATAACAAGCACGAAGTATTGTACAATGCAATATTGATACAATATAAAATCTTCCTTCTATATGAAAATTTATAACAAGGAAGAAGTGACTACTAAGTTGCTAACGAAGACAAGGAAATGTTATTGTTTCGCGACAGATCAGGAATTGTAGTAATGAATCTTACAGTGTTATTGTAAATAAAAGCCCAGATAGAAGGAAATATAGGAGGTTCCTTCATCTGGGTAAAAAAGGGGAAATATTAACATTGATTGGGGGTTCGATCTTTAAACTGCCCCAGATATGTTATAACAATACTCTCATTTGTCGTTTACGAAAAATAGGGGGAATGCCTACTAGATTCCCGATGCCAGCACCAATCAGTGAACTTCTAGCGTGTTTAATCTTATGAATTCGAAATCACGAAATTCCCCCACTATTGGGACCAAACTTCACTCGTTTTCTGGATATAATATTTCAACGAAAGATGATAGATAAGTTTTCACAGACTAGAGGTTTTCAAATAGTCTAGACTAAAAGACTAACAGCTCTGGCAATGTGTTAGTTGTTGTATGCATTTTAGCATTATTTCCCAGGAAATATGCAATAAATTTCTACAAGGGTCGAAGCTTACATGGAATTTTACTTGTAGGTATCTTTTCGTAAAAAAATATTAATTTCAAGGGTGAGACCACCCATGGTAAACTAAACCAGTTAACCCAAAACATTCAAGTTTTACAAGCGAGCTCCTTGGTTTAGAAAAACAAATCAGCGCTTCCAAAAATGTGAAGTCATGGGACGCAACACGCACTGTATAGATTATAGAACGACAGTTGAAGCAGAAGTTGAAGTATATCTTGAAACCTACATTCTCGGAGAATATTTGAGCTATAATCATTCTGAGTAGTTGCCAGAATTTGAGCTTGGATTGTATTCGAGTTTTCATGATGTCATTTCATTTCATGCGTGTTATTGAAGTATAACAAAGTTATATGTTGTTCGAAATAAATAACAATTAGATCGAATCAAATACATGAACTCGATCGGATCTGTAGTTTTAAAAATTGGAACAAGTAGACATCAAATCTATCTTGCAAATTTCCACTCTGGCCGTGTTCACAGCCAAACAGAATCGAATTTTACCAAGGATTCATCATCAGTGATTCAAATATAATCGTTTGACGCCATTTCGGCCTAAAAATGCGGACGTTTGGCAATATGATAGCCCCTGGTACCAGCGGGCAAAAAAATACGTTTTTCCACACGGCCGTGCGAGTCTCAAGGTCGAACGAAAGAGCCGAAATATCGCCATACGTGCACGCGCGATCGAATCCGCGATATGTGAGTATCGCGGTCGCCATCTGAAGATACCGGTGAGTGGAACTCACCACGGAAGAGTGAACGCAAGCAAGCTCGTAACCAGCAAATTAATATTTCGCTCTGGTCTAACTGTAGTCGGTAGGAACACAATAGAATGGGAGTAACCGAGAGACCCACATTCTGCCGGATTTCGACCTTGTTCCGGACATTGATGGCCATCAATTAGTGGCATGATTCCGGGGCATTATCATTTTTGTTCATCTGCTCTGTCGTGTGCGTGCGTACTTTGTTCGTCATGTCGTTCATGGACAGATGCGAAGAATCACAACATATGACAGACGTTCACATGCACAATTAGTGCTATAGACCACATTAGTTAGGATAGGCGGGAAATTTGAATTACGATCCATCCTTGGATCCGAGCACTGAATTCCCCATGCATTTCTTATGGACCTAAAATTTACGCGGATTTCGCGCCTGTTTTTAGATACTTTGGCTAATTTCTTAAGGTTTATTTTGGTTGAAATAGATTCTGTGAACCATTCTCAATCATCTAGGTCAAGTTTTCATAACAAAATTGTATATTTCCAAAATAATTAATAAATATAAAAGTGTTCACCAAATTCGATTGACGTATGTCTTAGCTCACTCGAAATCAGTCAAAAATAATAACATAACCCTAAATCGGCCTTGTAATGACGTACAACAGAAGTCATCTACGACATACGGTAATCTTTCGAACTACACTGGTTTCAATTTTGATTGAAGGATAAATTGATGTAGATTTTGATGTGGAAATAACATTAAAACATGCACTAATGATGAAGGTATCCAATACTTGATGTCTCTGTACTAACATTCTCTTTTAAATAGGGTAGTTTCATCTCAAAGCTGAAATTCCTTGTTAAAAAATTTGAATATGGATCTCCCGCCAAGAGAATGATTCTAACCTAACTAATGTGGTCTATAGGTCCGTATGGTGATGAGTTGTTATGTCGTAGCAAGGTCCAGGAGTCGTATATGTACTTTTCGGTCGACTTCGCAATACCGACAAAGTTTGACGTTCAACAAATCATCCATTAACGCAAAATTCATATTTTCTTAATTCATGATCGTCATGGCGGGCAACCGCACATAGAAGTTATTCACAAGCAATCTGAATTATGTCACAACTTCACTGAAATATGTTTCAAATATTCAATCTAAGGTCTGCGTATTGACTCTCCATAAAATCACTATGTAATTCCGAAAAAAAATAAATTCAAATCGAGGCTCCATCGTACTGTCAAATTCATCTATTTACTTTAAATTCAACATTAGAATCTGATTTTGCCAGTTCCTAAAATGATACGAGGAAAATTTGCCATTGACACCGCCAGACGTGACAGAAACTGCTTAAGCAGCATTTTATTGACTAGACAATATTAGTGTCAGTATGAAAAGCATAGATAATTTTGTTTGAACTAAGTTTTCGACTTTGTTCGATTTTTCACAAATCTGTGATCCTAGAACATAATTAACAGACGTTGAAACTTAACTTACGATGGATATTCACGTCAAAATTCTATTTCAATTAATAATCTAGCCATAAATTGGCAATTCACAGCTAGTTTTGCATTCTTAGGATTCTCAGATGTCAATTGAATGCGAAATTGAAAGATTTTAATGGCGAAAATACGAATAGGAGCAACTTTGCAGCAGAATGAAACGACTTTTGTGGGTGCCCAATACAGAAGAATGGACAATAGAACATACGCGCAAAAGCTTCTGACTTCACGTCAGTGCTTGAACCAATTTTTTTTTCGTGATTTTTTTGAAATTTTCTAGGGGTACGGTTCTTTAAATTTTTGTTTTCGTCATTTTTTTCAAATTTTCTAGGGGTACGGTTCTTACAAAATTTTAAACACGTCTTTATGTTGATTTTCTACTACTAGTTACCAAGCTTCAATTCGATCGAATATTTATTTTTTGAGTTATCAAGGAAATAATATTCCAGGTCCAGGTATAACTCGGAAACCGTTTGACCAATTATGCCCAAAAACGAACTTAACTCTCCCATTCGGATACGCAACCTACCCTAAAAATTGCAAGTCCCTATCTCCTTTCGTTCTAAAGTTATCGAGGCAACGGTCACCCATCTACTGAACTCACACAAGGCTGCTCGAATCTCCAACAATATTTAACCGATCGTGTTAAAACTTGAAACTTGGCAGTAATGTTAGGTTCTAATGGCTCTTGCAAAATTTCAGCAATTTCAGACGAATAGTTATTGATATATAAATTTTTTTTTCAATTTTCAATGATTTTTTAAAAATTTTCTACAAATACTATCCTCACGAAATTTTGCTAGAATTTTCGCGTTGGCATTCTACAACTAATAACCATGTTTGAATTCAATCGGTTCAGTATTTTTCGAGTTAATGAGGAACAAAAAACAACCAAATTTCAGATGGCTATAACTCTAAAACCGATTATGCTTACAAACAAACTCAAATGTCGCGTTCTGAGGAACATCCTAACCTGAAAACTTGAAGCCGCTATCTCTTTCCGTTCTCAAGTTATCGTGACAACAAAATTATTTTTCAATAATATTTTAATAATTTCGCACAAACGTGCTTAGGTTCATATTCTACAACTACTCACCAAGTTACAATTCGATCGGATTTAGATTGGTTGAAAACAAAATTATTAGTTGGAAACCATTGGGTCGATTATGCCCATTAACGAACTTGTCCGTCGTATTGGGATGCGCCACCTACCCTGAAAATTTCAAGTCGCTAGCTCTTTCCGTTCTCAAGTTATCGTGGCAACGGCCGGCCGGACAGAATAAAATTTGACCTCGAATTCTTCATTGGGGAGTCGAACTAAATCGCTTGAGACCATTTTCGTCAAAAAAATCGAAAGTTACAGATATTTGGGCTAAATGATAACGCGATGTTCCCCAGAACATACGCGCAAAAACAGTTATCTTGACCGATACCTTGATATTTTGTAAATACGTCGAAACGCTTCGAGATAATGTAGGTAGTGCCCTGCTCTTTTTGACTTGTCTTTACCTGAATGACCAGATCTGAAAATCTAGAGATGATGGACGAACTTTGATAGAATACACTGATCAACAATTGCTAGGGATCACTTATGAACTTCTCTTCATTTGTATTTTTTTCAAGTTATCTCGTGAATATTTGTACATTATATGTTCTCTAAGGAAAAATTAAGATGTTTTGAGTTGATTATATCAAATTTTTCCTCACTTCATCGGCTCTTGTTCACAAAATCGATTATTATCTGTAGGCTGTTACATGTGGAGTGAAAAGCAATGTGGTATTTGTTATTAAATCTGTTTTTTTCTCTCGTTCAAACACATAAGGTGACAATAATTGAAGAAATGAGAACAATATTAGCTTATCAGTCATGCCGAGAAGACGTTTGGCTCCTGTGCAACTGGACCAAATCATACGGTGGATACAGGAAGGTTTGTCCCAGCGAGAAGTGTCCCGGCGGTTAAATGTTTCGCAAAGTGTCGTGAGTCGGGCTTGGAATAGGTTCATCCAAAACGACTCAGTAGCTTATGTTCATGGGGGAGGTCGGCAGCGCAGTACAACAGCTGCCCAAGATAGTCTTTTGGTCCTCAATGCTAGGAGAAATCCCACTTACCCGGCGTCGCGGCTCAATAGATCACTGAGAGGTGCAACAGGAGTTCTAATTTCGAACCAGACTGTAAGACGACGACTACATGTTCGTGGTTTGAGAGCACGTAGGAGGGTACAACATCCCCGTTTGAATAGGGAACACCGGGTTCATCGACGGCAATAGGCTGAGGAGCACCGCAATTGGACAGTTGAAGATTGGAGCCGATGTTTATTTACGGATGAGTCTAGATTTCGTTTGGTCAACTCCGATGGACGTATTCTTACTTGGAGGGAAAGAGGTCGAAGGTATGCAGTTTATGGTACCCACAACAGCTTTTGGCGGAGGTTCTATATGTGTATGGGGAGGCATTTGTTTGAACCAACGCACAGAGTTGGTTGTTCTGCAGAACACCACAATGATCAGCCAGAGATATCACGATATGATTATTGAACCCATAATTGTTCCGTTTGCGGCTGCCTTGGGCGAGAATTTCATTTTAACCCATTAACTGCCAAATTTTTTAATTTGATATTTTATTTCGTAATAGGTTGTTTTTAGCTTACAATAGTTATTTTTGTATCTAGTGCGCGAAATGCTACTTTGGTGATCGAGAACTGATTTTTTTAACGAGGCGCAGCCGAGTTAAAAAAATAGTCGAGATCACCAAAGTATTTCGCGCATGAGATGCAAACAAAATTTTTTCTACAAACGCCAAAAATATTGTTCTAAAATAAGTAACATGCATAGCTTAATATGAAAAATAGTATTGAACTTGCTTAAAATGTTTTTCCAAATCAAGTAAATACTGTAACTATGAAAATAAAATGGCATTTGTTTGTTTGATTGAGGAACATAAAGGTAAAAATATAAAAACTCCATATAGTTTACATGCAGTGTGCGAAGTAAGTACTTCGCACACTACTTCGCGCACGGTGTCATGGTAACGAAGGAAAATGAAAAAAAGGGTCACTTCGCATATTGTTTTCAATGCGCGAACCTTGTCATTTTTTGACGTTTGTAGAAAAATGTAATTTATAATACTTTTAATGAAAAAATGCAATTGGTTTTTTTGTTACTGTGAATTTTTGGCTGATCCCCATTTGGGGATCATGGCAGTTGCGAACTATTTCTTGTGCCATGCTATAAAGCAATCTACGTGGAGTCCAACATTGCATTTTTCGCATTGTTTTCTGGCATTTCTCTTGCACACACCGCATTTCCTTTGCTTCCCTTCATATGTTCTTTCTATGAAATGTCCACTTGGCGAAGTTCTTACATCAGTAGGGACTCGAGATACTGATGGCTTGGGAAACGATGGTCGTCCTGCTCTCTTTGGGTCAGAATATTCTGATGTAATTGCTAAATAGGTTGTTGCTACTCTCCTCCTGAATTCAAGCAGTGATAAATGGTGTCGATGGCTTATGTTATAAAGCGCATGAGCATTGGTTAGCGCAACATCTATAGCATTGGTGAGTAGAGGAAAGTACCATTTTTTTCCTCTTATTTTTATTCGGTACTTTTGAACATTCCAGTCCAGTTTGTCGACGCCTCCCATACCCTTGTTGTATTCTGCTATAAGCTTGGGCTGTGGAACGCGAACATCTTTTTTTTCAATACGACTGTATCTAGTTACTTGGCAAATCGGCTCTATGTGTTCGTGATTTGATAGCACTTTGACAACATTATTGTCCTTCCAAGTCACTGCCAAGATTTCAGAGTTAGAATCAAACCGGTAGTCGAATTCACCACGTTGTTTCTTCTGCATTTCTTTATCGTTGGTCATTGGGCATTTGTTGCATCTGTTGTATCGGGCTGTTCCAGTTGCTCTAACTCCGTTCTCTTTCAAATGTTGCATAAGGTTAAAGCTCGAGAAAAAATTATCAAAATAAAATTTGTGATCCTCGGGGTTTTCAGTTACGGCTACCAAATCAGTGACCACCGAAGCGCCAAGTCCGGTCAATGGTAAGTCCTTGGATTTTGAACTTTTACCCTCATATAAGTTCATCTGAAAACAGTATCCTGTTTCGGGACAGCATAAGGCCCATTGTTTGAACCCGAATCTGACCGGTTTACCTTTTATAAATTGCTTCAGATAATGATGGCCGTAATATCGGACCATTTGCTCATCAATGCTGAGTTTTTCTGAAAAAACGCCAAATTTCAAAAATTGTTTGTTCAATTTATCAAGGAGAGGTCGGATTTTGAAGAGCTTATCGCGTTGGTCATTGGGTAATTGTTGCAGTTCCTCATTGTTCGCAATATGTAAAAATCTCTTTATTTCTAGATATCGGTTACGGCTCATACATCTCCTAATACATCGAATATCCATATCTTCATCCTCACACCAATACATTTGCTCTTGGGGAAGAGAATGGTAGCCAGTAAAAAGTAAAATTCCTATGAATTTTCTTATGCATTCACTTGAGAGCCGGAAATTGTGAAAATTATTTTGAGAGGCATAACGCAAACTTTCTGTCACAATTAGTTCAATGATTGCATCATCAAGTAGTTCCTCAAAACACTGAACTGGGCTTTTGTTCTGCAGAGCAATAGTGAGATCACTTTTTTGTTTTTCAATTCTTCCCGAATCAGTGTACTTAGAAGTGTATGTAGCATCCATTTTTCGCCACTTAGTAACAAGTTTTGCAGGTTTTTTCTTTTTATTTGGGGGTTCCATAGAGAACTCACTTTGTTCCGAAATCTCCACTTCCGCTTCATTTGGACCATAAAGTTCAACGGAACCTGGAACATCCTTAGGTGGCACGGACTCTTGTACGTTTTTGTCGATTTCCTCCGAAGACTCCACTTCCGCTTCGTATAGACTATGAAGTTCAACAAAACCTGGAACATCCTTAGGTGGTGCGGACTCTTCAAGTTCGTTTTCGTCGATTTCCTCCTCATCCGACACAACGTCAACACGATCAGGAGGAAGTTCCACAACATCGATCACATTTGAGTCCACATCATCAAAATCGAAAAAGTTAGGGTCATTTATCATCTCCTCCATCTCTTTGAGAGATAACGCTCTTCTCCAACTCATTTTTATCTGCGAACAAAATACATACTAAAAATATACTCGACACATGCCATGATCCCCAAATGGGGATCAATCTTCCTTGTAGCGCTGTAGCAAGTGTACGTCATAAAAATCTTAAAATGCATCAAAATTTTAAGATAAACATATAAGGCTACCTATCAAACCTAACCTATAATCAATTTTTGTATAATTAATAAAAATGAAGTCATTTGAAAGTTGTGAATATCTGAGCACATCAATAACGACGATACGACAGAAAGAAACAGATCTCATACTCACCTTTAAAGCAATAAAGCACTAAATCCTTCAAAACTCACTAGAAACAAGTGTACATAACCACATCTATTTGACAGTTCTCAACTGAAAACAATTATGGTGTCGCTAGCAGCGCTCATGTGCGAAATCCCCAATTGGGGATCATGGCAGCTAATGGGTTAATTGACGATAATGCCCGTCCACACCGTAGTCGTCTGGTTAATGAAGCGCTAGAATCTCATGCTATTGATACGATGGACTGACCAGCTCGCTCTCCAGACATGAATTGCATCGAACATGTCTGGTCTGAGATGTCTAGACAATTGTCAACCTTAGAACAACCGATCAATAACCCGGAGGACCTTTCTAACGCTTTACGGTTTACGGGATATTTGGACGAATTTGCCCCAAAATTTTATAAATCGTTTGATTGAAAGTATGCCTCGTAGGGTAGAATGCTTGAGACGAGCTCGTGGGGGGCCAACTAGGTACTAGCTTAACCGAAACTTCAGCCTTCTGGTGGTGTCATCATAAAATTTTTATGTTATTCAAACACAGAATTTTGAGTGTTCCTAATAAAGTCTTTTTTGGCGCTCTAGTTCCTCGGAACTGAGTGCTTATCAATTTGCCCAAATGTCTGTAATTTTCGAATATTTCGATGAAAATGGTCTTAAACGATTTGGTTCGACTCACTGATCAAGAATCCGTGGTCGAAATTAATTCTGTCCGGCCGGTCCGGCCGGCCGGCCGGCCGGCCGGCCGTAGGCACGATAACTCTCGAACGGAATGAGCTAGAGAGTTGAAATTTTCAGAGTAGGTTTGGGGGATGAATATCTCGGCTAAGTTCGTTATTGGGCAAAATCGGACAAATGGTTTCGGAGTAACAAAAAAAAAATTTTTTTTTTACGAAACAAATTCCAAATTAAATTTTTTTTAATAAAAAGTTTTTTCATGAGAATCCAATCATATCATTTTTAACTCTAACAAGCTAATACTTTCGGAGATATGATTTTTCAAAATTTCAATAATAAATCGTATTTCAACGTTGTCACAGAATAATATTATTCTATGTATGAATATGAATTGTCATAATGTCAAATGATGTTCCTGAGACTAATAAATCATAGTATATCTTGTCTATGCTAATCAATCGAAGAATTGTGAGCGAAGTGAGAAAAATCTCAGATATGATTTTTCAAAATTTCAATAATAAATCGTATTTCAACGTTGTCACAGAATGATATTATTCTATGTATGAATATGAATTGTCATAATGTCAAATGATGTTCCATGTTCCTGAGACTAATCAATCGAAGAATTGTGAGCGAAGTGAGTTAAATCTCAGTTGTTTGCTCCGATATTAGTTTTTCTCAGAAAATTCTTACATTTCGGAACTGAACATGAAGTAAGAGATCTGAGAGTAGTGAGACTGCTTTTCATCCATAGACATAGATATAACTCTCGAACGGATAATGAGGTAGGTAGTTGAAATTTTCAGAGTAGTTTAGGGAGATGAATATCTCGGTTAAGTTCGTTATTGGGCAAAATTGGCCAGATTTAATTTGATTTCTTCCATGGTGCTTTTCTCATTCTCATGATTGCTCATTTAATCTTGATAAATAAACTATTATTTGAATTGAATTTCCTTTAGGATGCAGTTCTATTATATGAATACATTGATATAATTCCCAACTCTGAGAAACCAATACTTTCGGAGATATAATTTGTCTGTTTGAACTAGAGCGCCAGAAAGCTCCTGTCCACAGGGCTTGAACCCATTTTTTTCTCTCCAACTTTCCATTTTCTCATTCTTTTCTCAAGTGAACCATATTATCAACTGAAAATACTCTGATATCTGACTAAATTTATAATCTTGGAGCGAATAATTCAGATATAAATTTAGAAAAAGTGAGTGATCCCTATCAATTGTTGAGCAGTGTATTTGTTATTAGCACTTCAAAATATCCATAATCACTAATCAGTACTTTGATTTCCAACACAAAGAAATGGTCTCATTCCATGTCCTTAATGCGCACTTGGTCTTCAGCTACGCGAAACGATCATCGCAACCGTGAACCGATTTAATGATTCAGATGGAGATAAAACGCATCATCATCTTCATATTGAACTACTAAAGAACCGTCATCAACTTATACGTCCGAAACCGACATTTCAGACTCAGTTTTCCGGTTCGTGATAACGCCAGATGTTTGTTGTATCGGAAAGTAATAACGCTCCTTTTTTTATAGCGGAAGCCTGAAAGTTCAGCCGGTAGAGGATAAGTTCAAAAAGTGACCGGGCAGTTGGGAAATATGGGATGTAAGAATTATTGATTCATAATGCCAAGGTGATCTGACGTTCGCTTACGTAAGTGCGGATTTGCCAATATAGATTCATGTATCCAACGGCTATTTTAACTCGGCAAACGCAATTGCAATTAGATTAATTAGAAGCGGCTCGAAAAATTAGTTACACGTCGAAAGGAATTTATCTGACGTTTGTGAATTTATGTCATCCCAGCAATGAAGCCGGTGCAAACGATAAACAAAGGTTTTTACCCAACTGTTCGAAATAAGGTGGGTCCAGATAATGCCAAAATACTAATATGTTGATCTACTTCAGTTTTCGCCGATAGATGTCGGCACTAGAAAATTTACTGATTGTAAAATTATTGTTTATTCAAGTTTCTTGTTGAAAGTCGTACAATTTCCTGAAATTCAGTATTTCGAGTTTTGTTCTTTGGTTTGTGTCGACAAGAATGAATGGTCCCTACTTTCTCGGTTTGGCGACCACAAAATATTCGCTAGGTAGAAGAGATGACGGCTCCCATTTGCACAGTGGTAATAAAATCGCTGCAGTTCCCTTCGCAAACTAAATCCACAAAATCCACATTGAGTATATAATTAACTGGATCTATAACCAACAGCTCGCTCTCCCTAGCTCTCCCTAGAGGTCGCCCTAGGTATAAAAAATGGTTGAAGTACTCAAACGATCGAGCATAGTTTCTGAAAAAAAATTTTCAAGATGAAAAGAATTGGAATTCAACCTTAGACCGACAAAATTACTGTTAATAATGTTATTCACCTCTATTGGACACTCTTATGCGAATTTGCCATCGATATAGACCGTTTTCTCAGCTTTTATAAGATATGAATACATTTTAATGACAGACTTGAGTGATGAGAGATTCGTGTATGATCACAGAATTTTCATATGTATTTTATAATTGTATTTTTTTTAACTATCTGATGTTACGAAAAAACTTACTTCTCAAGTAATTTCAGGATAAGATATTCACCAAATTGGGAGAAAATTTGCGCGTCAGCATTCTACAAGTAATTACAGAGTTTTAATTGGATCGGATTTGTATATTTTGAGTTATAGAGGAAATAATAAAATTAAGATGTGTATAACTTCAATAGCAGTTGGTCGATTATGCTAATTAACAAACTCAGATGTCGCATTCGGATGTGCAACCTACCCTGAAAATTGCAAGTCGCTATCTCTTTTCATTCTCAAGTTATCATGATATACATTTAATTGTTTCATAATTTAATTTTTTTAATTTAATATAATAAAGTTATATTATTATTAATTGTTTCATAATTTTTTTTAAATTTTCTGGTGATACGATCCTCACGAAATTTCACATATATTTTTATGTCGGTTTTCTACAACTATTTACCAAGTTTCAATTTGATCACATCTGTATTGGCTAAAAACAAAATGTGTACTTGGAAACCGTTGGGTCGATTATGCCCATCAACAAACTTGTCCGTCGTGGCAACGGACAGAATCAAATTTGATCTCGAATTCTTCTTCAGAGATTCGAACCTTATCGTTTGAGACCATTTTCGGACCAAAATTCATATAGCAAAAAGATATCTGGACTCAATTAATTAACTTAAATTGTTATAGAGAGAAATCAACTTTATTGATTATATTCGAGAAAAGCTGTATCTATTGAGTTGTATCTAATTGTTTACAATGAGCGGAACGAATTTAATCTGTTTAAATTAAATGTATTCATAATAATGATTCTTATTGATATTTGATAACATTCACGCAAATGCAGAACTGTCAAATATTCGCATGGACCATGAATCTACTGAAGAATAAACAAAGAATCACTTTATACGGTTACAATATATTTCTAATTCATAATATAACCATACCAATTAAATTATTTGGAATTTTTCCTCGACGTTATCTTTTATATGCATTTCATTATCGTTCGCCTCATTATTCATATCAGAAGCCGGTTATTCAGTTCACGGAATACAACGACTTTCATTAGCTGTTAGCAGTTTCGGGAATAATTGATTTCGATAAACGATCCTTGTGATTTCGTGTTTTTTTCCAGTCGAGCAAGAAGCAAGTCATTGATGATTCCGTATTGTCAAGACAAATCGCTCATTATGGAAAATTAATTAAACTTCATTTAACCTGGATCAGATAGCACCCGAGAACTTGATTCGTGTACATACCAGGTGATTAGAAAGAGAATCTGTTTCTAGGATAGATTTAGATTTCGTGTCCGATATTCTGGTTTGTTATTGTTATCTTTCACAGTTGAGATTTAAAGAATTGAATATTTTAATGAAAATAACTAAAAGACACAGAGCGAAATATTCGTCAAATGTTCCCTCGTGACCCGGACTAGCCAACTCATTGCTCAGTATTCCCCCAAAGAGGAATGTGTCATTCAGGGCAGATACGTACCGGTTTCATGGTTGTTATCAATCACCAGCGTAGCTTAGCCACTGCATGATAAACGAAGAAGCTCAGGGAAACTTGAGCCCTATTGTTGCGAACTACTGTAAATAAAAACTAACCAGCGCCACCTAGGAAGATCATTACAAACTCTAACCCTCTGTGATGTGGAAAAATTGATTTATGTTAAGTGATTTTCATTCTTTTGTCGCAAGAGGGAGTCAGAGACTGCAATGAAGACTACCTATAAGAACCCATTGCTACATGAAATCGCTCAGCTTAGTATGGTTAGAGGATACCACAAACCAGTAAACATAGAATAAGGTGAACTGTATTTAATTGCTTATAACACTTTCCTCTTTGGGGGAACACTGAGCGATGAGGTGGCTATCCAAGATCACTAGAGAATATTTGTTGATGGTTAAAATCATAAAATATTTCACCGTGTGTCTTTTGGTTATAACTAAAAACCTACAGTTCACCTTATTCTATGTTCACTGGTTTGTCATATTCACTAACCACACTAATACGAGCATTCTCATGTAGCAATGTGATCATACACAGCCCTCTATAGACATAGCCTGGAACACAGTCTGACAACACCGCAATGTATCCTCTCTTGGAGGCCTAGGTTGTTTGTTTTGAATCCCTGGAAGAATAAACAATATGGGACCCTACTTGGTCAATGAATTGAAAGAACTACACTTCATTCAGCACAATATTATTGAGATCAGGTTGAAATAGGTACCTAGGTAGTTGTTATTCAAATCTTTGTTCAACGAGAACCACGAGAAGGTGTGTAGGATTACCCCTTACAAACTTAAATAAAATTCTCAAATTAAATACATATTCTCGAACAACAATTTTAAGTTAAAATCATATTAGGGTTTGTACTTTTTTGGTTCTTACTTAATGGTGAGTTCCTGCTATCTCCCAAATGTTTCCGTTCCTCTTGTTATTCGTATTTTTTACAAAATTGTTCAAACGTAAATTTGCGAGAACTGAGTGAATTTATGGATTTCGAATTCAAACCACAATTACAATTTTCTGTGAATTCGGAATATAAATAAATAGTCCAATGCAATGCTACGAAGAGTCAATTCACTTATTATTTTTTTTTCTGAAGTGTTTGAAAATTTTGATAGAACTAATTGGTCATTCAAAATTTACTCCAAAATACAATACTTATGGACAAAAATAAACGGGATCGGTGGCTATTGATCGTTTCTCTGAAGATTATCGAAATATTCATTATTTATTTTAGTTCCCCTTTCTGCCAAAAAAATAACTACTACGAAAGAATAAACGTTATTGAACATCGCTTAAGGTAATAAGGCTATAACTGTTTGTGATATTATGTGCATTTCCTTTTATTTCTCTCTTCTTTAGTGCGTTTTATTGTTACTTTTATTTGTTTTTTTATTATTGAGGTTACATGTTATATACCTCATCTCTGTGAATACATAATGATTATTAGCAGCTTTGGGCTTATCCGATTCACAGACCCTGCGAATTTTGCCTGCCGACATACCCATAGGGAGGGGGGGAGTTTTTAAGGGTAAAAAATGGTTTATCTCGATTTCTGGAAAACTACAAGTTCTATGGAAAAAAGTTAAATGGCAAAGTTGTAGATAATAAATGTATATAAACTTTTGTATTTACACTTTTTTCTCATAACCTCAAAATGTATGTGAAGAATTCATTTAACCAAGTTTTTGGTTTTGTATTTATATCTTTTAAAAAACTTTTTTTTTCACGTAATTTGCTGAAAACTTAGCTCTCAGAAAATGCTACGAAATAACAGGTCGTAAGGCCCAGACCCTCCTAGTGCCTTCCACTTCTCTATGAAATACCTTTTGATGGGCTAAAATTTTCCGTAGGTCACTCAGATAACTTATATACCTGAGTCACTCAGGTAACTTATATACCTGAGTGAGATCATAAAATAGCAATAAATAGGCATCTACACCTATAATTCAGAGAAGTTTCTACAACTTCCTCAAAATATTGTAGATGTCTTATTGAATATACTAACCTTATTAACTTTAGCATTTTCTGAGAAAATTTACCATAGTAATGCATTTGTTATTACACCATGAGAAAGTAGAAATTTCAACCGAAAAGCCCATCGACTTTTTAAAAAAATCAGATATTTTGACGTGAGAATTTTCGATTGAAAAAAAAATTAGGAAGCTTTTTCGATATTAAGTCAAAATGAGGTGTAAAAATGGGTTCAAGCCCTGTGGACAGGAGCTTTCTGGCGCTCTAGTTCAAACAGACAAATTATATCTCCGAAAGTATTGGTTTCTCAGAGTTGGAAATTATATCAATGTATTCATATGATAGAACTGCATCATAAAGGAAATTCAATTTAAATAATAGTTTATTTATCAAGATTAAATGAGCAATCATGAGAATGAGAACTGCACCATGGAAGAAATCAAATTAAATCTGGCCAATTTTGCCCAATAACGAACTTAACCGAGATATTCATCTCCCTAAACTACTCTGAAAATTTCAACTACCTACCTCATTCCGTTCGAGAGTTATATCTATGTCTATGGATGAAAAGCAGTCTCACTACTCTCAGATCTCTTACTTCATGTTCCGTTCCGAAATGTAAGAATTTTCTGAGAAAACCTAATTTCGGAGCAAACAACTGTGATTTTTCTCACTTCGCTCACAATTCTTCGATTGATTAGATAATGTCATGTCTCAGGAACATCATTTGACATTATGACAATTCATACATAGAATAATATCATTCTGTGACAACGTTGAAATACGATTTATTATTGAAATTTTGAGAAATCATATCTCCGAAAGTAGTAGCTTGTTAGAGTTAAAAATGATATGAATGGATTCTTATGATAAAACTGCTAATAAAAAAAACTTTGATTTGGAATTAAAAAATTTTTTTTTTGTTACTCTGAAACCATCTGTCCGATTTTGCCCAATAACGAACTTAGCCGTGATATTTATCCCCCAAACCTACTCTGAAAATTTCAACTCTCTAGCTCATTCCGTTCGAGAGTTATCGTGCCATCGGCCGGCCGGCCGGACAGAATGAATTTCGACCACGGATTCTTGATCAGTGAGCCGAACCAAATCGTTTAAGACCATTTTCATCGAAAAATTCGAAAATTACAGACATTTGGGCAAATTGATAAGCACTCAGTTCCGAGGAACTAGAGCGCGAAAAATAGATATTTTATATCAAAAAAATTACAATGTATTTGGGACATAAAAAGGTAAGCTTTCACCAAATTTCGTAAGAAAAATGTTTTGTAAAAGATATAATTAAATAACCAAAAACTTTTATGCATTAGAATTTTTCACATAAATTTTGAGGTTATGTGAAAAAAGTAAGTAGATCCTTCCTTAGGACTTGTAGTTTTGCCAGAAATCGAGATAAACCGTTTTTACCCTTAATAACTCACCCCCTTCCACATCTCCACCTCAGATCACCCGTAAATTATTTTTCCTTTCCTTTTTGTTGTATTCTCTTCCTTTTCTAATGGGTTTCGTCCTACTATTATTTTTTTTTCGTTTCAATAATTATCAACCCTGCTCTACTTGTCAGCAAACCTACAATAATCCGATGCTGTGCCTGCGGTAGTTGAAGATAAGCTTCTTGATGTAGGTTAGCGAGAATTCTTCTCACTTGCACATGTCCCGTTGTCTTACTTATTTCGTAAGCATATTTGATCAGATTATTCTATGAGCTATTAATGTTTTCTTGTATCTCCATTGCATGTGCGAAAAGTTTGTTGGGACATTTTTTTACCTATCGAGGATTCACATCGTGTAATGAAAATTCCGAATGAATACCTATTTCAAAATACTACCTGCAAATTAGCCTGCATGTAGAGAGAAATTCAGCTATCGCCTCGATCATGCCACGGCGATATGAAAAAAAAATGAATATTCATTAGATGCTATCAGAATTCGTGAAAAAAATCTGACTGAAAACTTTTTACTATTGCATAATTCAAGAGGCAATGCGATATGAATTAATTAGAACACCACACAACTCGATGTGTATTCAGCCATTATAACACATTCACAATAGCAATTTTTTGGTCTTGAACGGGGTAATTGCTTAATTACTGGATTTATTGTTGTAGAAACAGTATTGTTCGCAGGAACAGTTAACTGAAAAATGTGTAAGTGACTGACATCATGTGAATTATGGTAAAAAAGAACATGTATTCTTGTAATTACCGTATTAGATATTCTGCGTATCAGGTTGCGGAAGTCGTTTGTGAATATTGATGGGCGAAATGGCAACATAGGATGAACTTGTTTCGAAATGCAGCATATTGTACAAAATGGTATAGACCACATTAGTTAGGTTAGGCGGGAAATTTGAATTACGATCCATCCGTGGATCCGCGCACTGAATTCCCCATGCATTTCTTATGGACCTAAAATTTACGCGAATTTCTCGCCTGTTTTTAGATACTTTGGCTAATTTCTTAAGGTTTATTTTGGTTGAAATAGATTATGTGGACCTTTCTTAATCTAGAATCAAGTTTTCATAAAAAAAATGTATATTTCCAAAATAATTAATAAATATAAAAGTGTTCACCAAATTCGATTGACGTAAGTCTTAGCTCACTCGAAATCATTCAAAAATAATAACATAACCCTAAATCGGCCTTGTAATGACGCACAACAGAAGTCATCTACGACATACGGAAATCTTTCGAACTGGAATGGTTTCAATTTTGATTTAAGAATAAATAGAAGTAGATTTTAATGTGGAAATAACATGAAAACATGCACTAATGATGAAGGTACCCAATACTTGTTGTCTCTGTACTAACATTCTCTTTTAAATAGGGTGGTTTCATCTTAAAGTTGAAATTCCTTGTTAAAAAATTTGAATATGGATCTCCCGCCAAGCGACTGGTTCTAACCTAACTAATGTGGTCTATATTAGATCTGCAATTCCTTTTCTTTACATAAAACAAGTGGGAAAGTTCTGTGGAGAGGGGCTTTGGCGCTCTATTCAAATTTATAACCAGAGCGGTCACCCACTCAGGTACTGAACTCTTCTAAAGCTGCTTAGCTCCAGAAAAAATATAATATCTTCTAAATATTTCCAGTAATATAGATTCGATTAAGTTTAAACCGAGAACTTGGCGGTAAAATAAGCTGAAATATTGAGGGGCATTTCTATCGATTCTTTTTTCAAATGAGAAACAATGAGTTGACAATTCACAAAAAACATTCTGTATAGCAGTAATTTTCACATCTAATGATATACGAAAATAATCACGTTTCACGTAATTTTAAGGAAAAATCAACCTGAATTCGTTCGATAACCGTTTCCTCGGAGTTATCATTTCAATAGAAATGAAAACAAATGTAACCTTCATTCAGTAGAGAATAAAAAAAATCACTTAAGGATCTGTGATCTGAAAATATCTGTTTCAATTTATCTAAATAACTGCTTTCCAACTGACTGAATTCGTATTGAAAAATTATCGAAGAATAAATGAATAAGCAATATTAGTTTGATTTTAGTACTTACCGAATTTATATTATACTAGCTGAACCACGCAACTTCGCCAAATCGGTTATTGCGGTTGCAATTTAATTTCCAAATGCGAAAAATATTTAAAAAAAAAACCTAGAACCCGAAATTGCGAATACGAACTACCCACTCAAACGTATCTGGTTAAGAAAAGTGAGAAAAGGCGAGAAAGACAGGAGACCGGCTTCGTTCTCATCCCTACTCCGTGCTGTTTACTGGCACGTGACACTGGTATAGTCTGACAAATGAGTGTTGATCCAGAAAGACGCGGAAATTTTAAAAAATGTAGCACTAAGTATAGCAGGAACAAACTGCCTTGAACTTTAATTAAAATAAATATTTTTTTTGTAAAAAATTTTTTGCTTTGCCATAAGCTCAGGGAAATTTTAATCGAAATAGAGTGAAAAACATTCACAAAAAATACGGCGACTTGGTTTTAATTAGCTCTTTCTCTGGGATAACTTACCAAGTGATAAAAATTTAATGCTTGTGGCTTTTACTTGATGCAAATCCATATTAACTCAATGAAAAATTATTAAATAAGTGTAAATCGTATATAATTTTTCATTGAGTTACCAAGTGATAATTGATCAGTTATCGAGCGGGATGAAAAATGATTAATTACTAAAATGACTATTAAAAAATAGGGGTTGGTGATAGAAGGGTGAAAATTTAGGGTTGTATGTATTTTGTAATGCTACCTTATAAAAATTTTTTAACGGTGAACAACCCTTATTACTTAGGGGTATGAAAACAGAGGTTGGCCGATTCTCAGACCTACTCAATATGCTCACAAAATTTCATGAGAATCGGTCAAGTCGTTTCGGAGGAGTACGGGAACGAACATTGTGACACGAGAATTTTATATATAAGATGAATTTCTTCGAGAATGAAATTGCTCTGGATAATTGGCAATATATTATGTTACTCAACCGATTTTTAAGTGAATTTTGACAAGCTGTTGATGTATACTTGTCGTTGATGTTGATGATGCTTATTGTTGATGTAATCTTGTCAAATAGCACTTCGGTTGGCCGCTCAGAAGCACGGAAATTAATATGAACATACTTGAACAGACTTGAGATGTTGTCTATGACATAATTATTTAGTAAATTCACTCCAGGCACGTCAGAATAGAAAACTGTTGACAACTTCCCTGTGTACACCAGTACATCTCGATCGTTGGAATATTTCGGCAATATCTTCACCAATACAGATTCGATCGAGTTCAATTTTAGAACTTTTCTGTAAAATGAGGCTTTGAAGGCTTTCGCAGAATCTGAACGATATCTGTCGGATAGTTTCCGAGATACATCATTTTTTTTTAATTAAATTTTTTTAAATTTTCCAGTCATGCGATCCTCACAAAATTTCATTAACATTAGTCTTCGAATCGATATTTTTGAACTAATTACCGTGATTCTAGTATTTTTAGAGTTATTAGGAAAACAAATTTTCAAATAGCTATAACTCTGAAACCACTCTAACTCATTGCGTTCAAGCGTAATCGTGCTGACGGTCGGACAGAATCAATTTTGACCTCGGATTCTTGATCAGTGAGCCGAACCTAATCGTTTAAGACCATTCTCGACCAAATATTCGAAAATTACAGACATTTGGACGAATTGATTGGCACTCTGTTTAGGTGAACAGCGTGCCAAAAAGTACAATGGACTGGAAATGATGCACAATATAATACAAGTTGTGCTTCATATGGATTTGTTCCAAGTGGAAGCTACCAGCATTCAAACAAAATGTTTATTAAGTGGAAAGGTTTAACGGGTAATTGCGCAAAAGGAGCAGATTAAAAATAATTGTGCTGGTATCTGCTCCTTTTGCGGAATTAGCCGTTAAACCTTTCCACTTATACATATTACTCCGCATGATCCATATTTCTATAATTTTTATTCTTCCAAATTCCACTAAAGCCAACTAATAATCCTATCATTAAAACATTTTTCAAACCTTTTGCCAGGAATCGATGTGTGCACATCATCTCCACCCATAATTCTCCATATGGGTAATCACATAGCCACCGGAACAATACCAATTCCCTGATAAGGCGTTCATTTCGAACCCGAACAAACCCAACAGTTTTCGACGCCAAGTTAAATCCACGTAAATTTATAATCAACTGGAACTACGGTGGAACTCTCTCCTCCATAGAGTTCGCCCTATGTACCAAAATCCATTATGCAATTCTTGTGGAAATTTCACCATGCCATGAATGAAAGCCTTGAATATGAAATACTCACAAATGTAGTCTTTTCCGACGAACTTGTTCCATGAAACGCCGCATAAAGCTTATATAATACTCTCCATCTCGGTTTCTGGCGAAAATTCCGAGTGTTTGACATTTTTAACCTTTGCAACAATCTAAAATCACACCCGACATGTACTGACAATGTGCAGCACTGTAAATCAAACTTTTTAAGAGATGCTCGAGCCATTTATTTACACTTTTTTTTTTCCAGGTGAGTTTCCAATCGTTCTCCTAATGCTTGGTGGTCGTTCAACAGTGGTAAGTCTTTCCGCTCTCTCGGTTCCAGCAGAAGCCCCCACTCGAAATATTCTCGTAACTAGTACGTTCGCACCTGGAATGTATGGGGTATGGCGGATGTGAACTGCGATATCCCCCGAGTGGCGGGCGCGTGTGCAATTGTCTACCGCAACTACCGCTTAAGGTGATCTGCGGAACAATGCTGACGGGGCAATCAAGGAAGCCGGCCAGACGGGTACGAAGGGCGACGTATAAGCGGACAAGGATCGGTGTCCGCACATCCGCGACAGGGCGTATCTAGGGTTTCCGGGCACGTGTGGAATGGTTACTTCCTGGATTCGGGGGAACACCCTGGGCTGCTATGGGACATCATACTTGGGTGCTCGTAAACGGAGTAACTTGGGTATTTCTGACGTTACTTGTACAAGAGTGGTTGCTTGATTCATATGATGTAAGTGGTGGATACGTAGTTTTTGGTAGGGCTTTACACGGAAGCGAGATTTTCTCATCTCGTCTCGGAAAAACGAGCCGAGACGTTTTGAAGAATATTGTGGGAGATTCCGAGATCACATACAGCGCAACCCGAGAGTCTTGTTTTTGGTCTCGCTGATTTTTTCTATGAAGTTTTTATTCGAAAAATTAGAAAAAGTCTACATAGGCAACAATATATTTTACAAAATATCAAATCTGGTGACCATCTGTGAAATATTTCATTGTAAATTAAAGAAGAACTCAATAACCGAGTATTATTTTTGCGCGTATGTTCTGGGGAACATCGCGTTATCATTTTGCCCAAATGTCTGTAACTTTAGAATTTTTTGACGGAAATGGTCTCAAACGATTTAGTTCGACTCCCCAATGAAGAATTCTAGGTCAAATTTAATTCTGTCCGGCCGAGTTGTGAGCAAAAAAGGAAAATAAAATTTGTTGATTTTCCGACCTGAAATTTGGCACATGGATCTGAATGTTTATTTGGAACAAGTGTACTCGAAGTGCTTCACAAAAAGAGTTCGGAAGTCTCAGTTGGCCGAATTTAATCATTTTTTATCATTTTGGATGCACCAACTTTTTGTAACTAATAAAATTCGGAAATCCTTACATAGTATAAAACAAAGTCGCTTCCCGCTGTCTGTCTGTCCCTTTGTATGCTTAGATCTTTAAAACTAAGTGAAGGATTTTGATGAGGTTTTTTTAATAGATAGAGTGATTCAATAGGAAGGTTTACATGTATAATACATGTAAAATATATTAGAGAAACACTGATAATATTAGAGGTTTCTAATGTGATGTCATAAATAAACACATTTTTTTGCGCTTACATTGCAAACGCTGGCTGAACCCTACGAGATAGATAAACATAATGTAGCACAGTATATTGCACCTTAAAAAGGTCTACATAAAAGTCCGCGATGGTATATGTCTATCTCTTAAGGGATAACCCACAATAACCATTTCTTATCGTTTACATTCTACGAGAAATAATGGCTTGATAACGAAGCGATTTTAAGCAATACAGCATTGATCCTTATCCAGTTAAGTACCTTAAATGCATTGTGCATTTAATATTGATCAATATGGCTCTTTACAGCATATAATTTAAATGACTATTTTCGAAGATATTGCAGATTTAAAATGCAGGGCCATTGCGGTTGCGGTGGTACCGACCAGGGGGCCGGCACAGCCAAGATAGGGATAGAAGTCGAATACAAAGAGCCAGAGAATCATCTGTAGAGCGTGAGGCTCGCCTCAGCCAGGATATATGTATTGATTCCCTGAATTCCTCTGATACCATCGGATTTACTGATCCAATTTAAACGCCTACAATTTCCGGTAAAGATATATTTTGCAATGACGATTAACAAATCGCAGGGTCCAACTTTCAACGCTACAGGCTTATATTTGAGCGTTGAGTGTTTTTCACATGGCCGATTATATGTCGCTCTTTCAAGAGTAACCTCTAAAGAAAACATGTTTGTATTGTCTAACGACAAAAATGCTGTGAACGTTGTATATAAAGAAATTCTGTAGTATATTTAGTATCAGCATTTCAACCGTGCGAAGCCAGGGCGGGCAGCTAGTATTAATAAAGGGTTCTCCAGTAAGAGGTGTTATTTTGAATAGCCCGCTATTTCACTTTTGAAGCTGTCATTTTTTGACATTTGACAAGTAGAAACTACGCCATTAATAAAAATGGAATGATACACGCTTCAAGAACGCATTGAAATTATTAAAATTCACTATAAAAATGGTGAAAATTTGGTTCGTAAAACTCGAACATTTTTGGGTCGTCGTGAAGCACCTTGTCGGACCGCAATAAAGAAATTGGTGGAAAAATTCGAGCTGTTCGGACAAGTTAGTTATGTGAAGAATAAAACCCGTGCACGTCGCTCAAGAACAGCCGATAATATTTCTGCTGTAGCCGAAAGTGTTGAAGAAAACCCAGGTTTGTCCATTCCTCCTCGTTCTTTGGAATTAGGCATTCCACAAACGTCATTACACCGTATTTTGCATAAAGATTTGGGTCTTAAGGCTTATAAAGTTCAGTTAACACAACAACTCAAGCCGGCAGATCATCAACAACGTCGTGTCTTTGCTGATTGGGTCGTTGAAATGCATGAAAATGATCCGGAATTCCATCGAAAAATAATCTTGAGTGATGAGGCCCATTTCCACCTCGGTGGCTTCACCAACAAGCAAAATTGTAGCATCTGGGGCTCGGAAAACCCAAGAGTTATTGTTGAAAAGCCTCTCTATCCTCAACGTGTGACGGTGTGGTGCGGTTTATGGTCCGGCGGAGTCATTGGACCTTACTTTTTCGAAAATGGGGCTGGAGCAACAGTTACGGTGAATGGATTGCGCTATCGAGAGATGATTAATGATTTTTTATGGCCGGAATTGGATGGTATTCAACTGGACAACGTTTACTTTCAACAAGACGGCGCTACGTGCCAAACAAGCAACGAAACCATTGATCTTTTGCGGTAAAAGTTTGCGGACCGTGTTATCTCTCGAAGAGATGATCACAATTGCCCACCGAGATCTTGCGATTTAACACCTTGCGATTTCTTCCTTTGGGGTCACGTGAAAGGGAAGGTCTACGCCAATAGCCCAGCGTCGATTCAAGACCTCAAAGATGGAATTCGTGAGGCTATCGAGGACATAGGGCAGCCACTTTGCGATTTGGTTATGGAAAATGTCATTAAAAGGATATGGTCCTGTAAGCGTGGTCGTGGTGGTCATTTGCCTGATGCTATTTTCCACTATTAACGGCATAGCTTCTTCTTTATAATGAAATAAACATCCCATCATTTATATTGAAAAATGGCATTCTTCTTTGAATATCAAAATAACACCTCTTATTGGAAAACCCTGTATAAAAGAAAAAACCCTCTTGGTGCCGAGTTGTTGGGAAGCACTGTATATTCCTGAAAGGGGAGAAAATAAATCCTTTATTCCCTTCCTTTGACGCACACTGTAAGATGCCTTCCATGACAGATAACAGTTTATCGTTTTTTTCTATGTTCGCCTCGGTTATTCCACGATTATTACCATTGACCATTATCGAACATTGCCGGTTTTTCTCTTCTAAACAGTCTATTCGTGACGTTACATCGGCCGGCAATTACTGCCATATGGCACTGTCCGGTAACGGGACGGAGAAACTGAATCCGCTTCGCAGTCGCCTTAACGGATTCCTGTTTACTTTTCATGCTTCTTTTACAACCGTGGCGATCCACGGGTATCGACGGATTTTTACAGTTTGCCGAGGCCATATGTCGTCCAATTAAACGAGAAATGAAAAAGAAGTATCTCAAGGTGATTGAGCGATATGAATATTCAAGTCCAAATGAATAATTCAGCATCATGCATTACATAAATGAAAATCCTAATTGAGAAATTATCATTTAGAGAGGATACGGTTGCTGGGATTTTTTCTGGTAAGTGAAATGCTTGTCATTCTGTCTTCGTTTATCATCTTTTCTTATTGGTTTACCATCTCCCATGGATATTTACAGATCTCAAGCCTTTGCATAGTTATAGTGGCACAAGTGGCACCGTCTTGTTAAAACCACATGTTCTGCAAATCAAGACGAACCAATTTATGCCATAAGAAGTCAGTCAGTATTGAACTATAACGATTTCCATTGATAGTTACAGCCCTATGAGCTTCGTTGAAAAAAAAATAAGGTCCAATGAATCCTCCAGCATAAAATTTGCACCAAATAGTAAGTTTATCAGGATGTTATGGCAGTTCTTGATATTCTTCAGGTTTATCACTACTCCAGATACGGCAATTCTGCTTGTTAACATAACCGTTTAATCAGAAATGAGCCTCATCGCTGAGAATGATTTTCTTATGATAATCTGCATTATTTCCGATTTTTTCTAAGCACCAATTACTGAATACACGACGCTTCAAATGATCAGTTGGTTCGAGTTCTTGGGTTGAAACAATTTTGTATGGATGTAAAAAGGGTATTTTCGTAAAAATCGCTGCAAAGCCGTCTGAGAGATACCTAGTTCGTTTGAACGACGAGAAATCGATACATTTTGGTTTTCACGAACACTTTCACGTACTGCACCACTATTCTCTTCACTTGCATTTCATTGTATCACTGGCACTGTAACATCATGAAGGGTAAAATTTGTTTCAAACTTCTCCATTAAACGTTCAATTGTTCTTTTATCCCGACAATTATAAAGACCAAAAATTGGAGTTAAAGCACGTAAAGTTAGAGTAACAGATTGCGATTTTTCATAATAATAACCCATTGAAAGACCCGTTATAGACATACTTACTGGATTCAATATCACAAAATTATTTGAAAGCATCTGATGAATTCAATGAAATCGTTTAAGAAAACTCATTTACCTACTCTATCATTATGAAATGGTTTTTAATAATCTTTATGCTGCATTTCATTTTCGAAGGAAAACTCTTCCTGAATATTAAAACACTGACTCCAACTTGATTTTCATTAAATATCCACTATAAGATTATCCACAATAACTTAATCGCCTATTCTCACATTCAATAAATAATTTAATTTGCATCATACCTATAAATGAATGTAATACCATATAATATATCCAATCACTTTCTAAACAACTATTCAATACTCAGTCTATGCCTGTATTCGAGCACAATCATCTTTGATTCTAGTCCAGGTCCGGATTGATAAGAGCGGTTAAATTCCTGGAATTTTTATCATATTTTATGACATTTAATGAAGAATATATGTATAGAAAAAGGTAAGTTTCTGGAGAAATGATGAAGAATAGTTTAATTTTCTAATATTGTGTATTCTTAAAATGACTTAAGATAACTTCATCTGCTTTCATTATGCTAATTTGTCATAGTTTTTTGAACCAACGAGTCTAATAACTAAGGAACCATTTGAGGTAAGGAAAAACTGTCCATTGGTGATTATGTGTCATAGTTATAGAAAACTTCCACCAAAATTGATTTCATACCGATAAACCACGTCAAGGCTACAAAAGGAAAACTAATTTTTTTTCAAATTTCAACAGCCTGTGCTGAATTTGGAAGAACGGTAAATGAAAAAAGTCTTTTATTTGAGGAGAGGATTCTATGGTTGAAATTAATGTACTACTTAAAGACTCACCCTTTATGTTTGAATTTCGCCATTTCCAAGTTTTATACAGGTTGTTTGGTAATTCGACGTGATCCTTCAAAGGGGTTATACTAGACGTCATTTGTAAGGAATTGAGTCGTTTGAACTATGGTCCGAAAATCTATGGTTACGAAGATATGGCGATTTTTTATTTTTTGGAAATTTTCTGATTTGTTATCGAAAATAATTAATTTTGTAAAAACTACTGGACTCTAAATATTCAATGAATATTTTTTTAAAACTGAATAGATGGTTATTTATTCATGCGAAAAAGTATTTATAAAAAAATTAGATAACCTGAGATATAAGGGGACATAAATGACATCAACGGTTTTCTTCATAAAATCTTGATGAAACAATTGAGAATTACTCGAAAAAAGTAGCATGAACTTGGTATACAAATTCAGGAAAAACTTCCTTATTTCATTAGCTTTTCAAAAAGGTACATATGTCACTAATTCCTTCACGAAATCGGAAAATATGGCCGAACAATCGCTCCAATGAGGCGTATTTTATCCCAGGGACACAACCCATAACACAATGAAATATCGGATTTTTTTCTTTTTGAAACTAATTATCCTCAAATTGAAATTCTTTAAAGTTACTCTCAGTTAATTAAGGATTATTTTAATTTTCATTCGAGAAATACTTGGAATTATGTTTTATTCGTACTAGTCCTACCCGTAACAAGCAACTTATAATCGCATTAATCACAAGTGAAAGAGAAGATAAGAGGGATGACCAAGTATCGAAAAAGTCTGGTACATTCTCGGATTTCCGGCTATATTTTTTAATCTCGTGAGAAAATTTATTTCATATGTACCTTTTTGGAAAGTTCATCAACCAAGAAAGTTTTTTCACTTATTTGTAAGCAAAGTTAATTATAAGTTTCTCGAGAAAAACGCAAATGTTTCATGAAAATGTAATGAGAAAAACAACTGATGCCAATTCAGATCCTTTATTTCTCAGGTTGTTCGAATTTTTGAAGAATGATTTTTTCCAGAAATGATCCTCATGAGTAGTTTCCACAAAATCAATTGTTTTTGATGGTAAGTCGAAAAAATTTCAAAGTCGAAATATCAATATATCTCAGTAACCATAGACTTTCAGGCCATGGTTCACTGGACTCAAATCGTTGCAAATGATGACTAGTAAAACCCCGTTAAAGGATCACGTCAAATTACCAAACACCCTGTACATACGATCTTTTAGGTAATGGTATATTTTGACCTCTATTTCCCGTCGAAAATGTACAGACCTGAATATCTGGGGAATAATTTCGTTCGAGAATGACAACATAATATATCTCTGGGTGAGGTAATTGTTCATAACGAATCATTTTATTCGTTTGTTTTGCAACATAGAATAACGTCGAGTTCCTAAATTGCGTGCATGTTAAAAATATTATATGGTAATCGACGTGCTGCTTAGTATGCTTTCTTTTTCCCTGGTTTGTTTTATATCAACGGAAATTCCGAATATACATACATAAATTGCTTATCAACGTGGAAACAATACGGATTGGTTCATTGTTCTTTTGAAAACATTCGCACGATATTGTTCGGAAGGAAATTTCGAAAATAGAGAATTGAGTATGTGTTTTTTTTTGTGTCAAGGATTTTATAGGTGATAATGTATGCTTGCGAATGAATACGCAACGTGATGTGTTGATTCAGACTTGAATAATCGACTTCTGCAGTTTATTTTTATTCATTACGGGTGTGGGCGCATTCGGAAAACTTCATTTGTATTAATTTGAATGTATTTAATTGAAATTCAAAAAAATTGATTCAAGCATTGCCTTGAAGTCAGGAGTCTTTGCCCGCATGTGCTGTTATCTATTCACCTCTATTGGACACTCTTAATCGAAAGTAACATCGATATACGAGTATACCGTTTTCTCAGCTTTTATAAGATACTAGCTGCCCGCCCCGGCTTCGCACGGTTGAAATGCTGATACTAAATATACTACAGAATTTCTTTATACAGGGTGAGTCTTTGACCACTGCATTAATTTTAACCAAAGATTCCTCTCATCAAATGAAACACTTTTTTCATTTAACATTCTTCCAAATTCAGCTCAGGTAAAAAGATACAGGCGGTTGAAATTTTGAAAAAAAATCAGTTTTTATTTTGTAGCTTTGACATCCTTTTTTCGAATAAAATGAATGTTGGCGTAAAGTTTCCTATAACTATGATACATATTTTCCAAATATTAGTTATTTTCTACTTCTACTGGTTTTCTAGTTATGGACTCGTGGATTCATAAAACTAAACGAAATTAGCATAAAGAAAGCATATAAAGTGTTTCTTGAGTCATTTCAAGAATATTCCATCATTTTAGAACATTATATTATTCTTCATCATTTCTCCTTAAACGCACCGTTTTCGAGATATTCTTCATTGAATGTTTTAAAATGGAAAACTCCAGAAATTTCACTACTTTTATGGATCCGTCCCTGAGCGTTGGAATCCCGAATCAAGCTGTAAACCACGTTACCATGCCTTATTCTCGTCCGCCAACAATGTCATAGATAATTTATATGTGGGAGTGTATTAGCACATTGTGAAATCTTTAAACGCTTGTAACTTTTTACCTGAGCCGAATCTGGAAAAATGATAAATGAAAAAAGTGTTTCATTTGATGAGAGGAATCTTTGGTTAAAACTAATGCAGTGGTCAAAGACTCACCCTGTATACAACGTTCACAGCATTTTTGTCGTTAGACAATACAAACATGTTTTCTTTAGAGGTTACTCTTGAAAGAGCGACATATAATTGGCCATGTGAAAAACACTCAACGCTCAAATATAAGCCTGTAGCGCGGAAAGTTGCACCCTGTGATTTATTAATGGTCATTGCAAAATATATCATTAGCGGAAATTGTAGGCGTTTAAATTGGATCAGTAAATCCGATGGTATCAGAGGAATTCGGGGAATCAATACATATATCCTGGCTGAGGCGAGCCTCGCGCTCTACAGATGATTCTCTGGCTCTCTGTATTCGATTTCTATCCCTATCCTGGCCGTGCCGGCCCCCCGGTCGGTACCTCCGCAACCGCTATGTCCCTGCATTTTAAATCTGCAATATCTTCGAAAATATTCATTTAAATTACATGCTGTAAATGGCCATATTGATCAATATTAAATGCACAATGCATTTAAGATACTTAATTGGATAAGGATCAATGCTGTATTGCTTAAAATAGCTTCGTAATACAGCCATTATTTCTCGTAGAATGTAAAGGATAAAAAATGGTTATTGTGTTATCCTTGTTATCCTTGAGAGATAGACATATACCATCGCGGACTTTTTTGTAGACCTTCGTAAGGTGTACCATACTGTACTACATTATTTTGATCTATCTCGTAGGGTTCAGCCAGCGTTTGCAATGTAAGCGCAAAAAAATGTGTCTAATTACGACATCGCATTAGAAACCTCTAAAATTATCAGTGTTTCTCTAATATATTATGCATGTATTATACATATAAACCTTCCTATTGATCTAAGATCTAAGCACACATAGGAACAAACAGACAGCGGAAGCGACTTTATTTTATACTATGTAAGGATGATGTGATAAAGTGAACAAGTAGATCGAACAATGATTTTATGATTATTATCATTGAAAGGCGAAATTTGTGTCGTTAAAATTATTGGAAAACACTGCATTCAGTCCGATATTACTCACCATTTCTTGTGGTTTTGATATCAACATCCTGACATGAAAGCTTCCTGTTCATTGTTCGGTTCAAGGAATTTTGTAACAGTATCATTTATATTCCTGAATTACGAGTTTTATGTTTATTCAGAATTATGTACAGTACATATGAATATTCCATTCTGAGTAACATGGCCTACTTTAACCTTTTTGGCGCGTTTGTTGTGTCTTCATCAAAATGGGTAGAAGAATGATATTGAATTCACTAAATTCTTCATCTTTCGTAATGGGTACCATTGAAATGAAACTAGAAAGAAACTAGCAGAGGTGTGATATAGCAATCCCTTCCTATTTCGGTAGATTTCACTTTTGAAGCTGTAATTTTTTGACATTCGACAAGTAGAAACTACGCCATTAATAAAAATGGTACGATACACGCTTCAAAAACGCATTGAAATTATTAAAATTCACTCTAAAAATGGTGAAAATTTGGCAGAGACGGTTCGTAAAACTCGAACATTTTTGGGTCGTCGAGAAGCACCTTGTCGGACCGCAATAAAGAAATTGGTGGAAAAATTCGAGCTATTGGGACAAGTTAGTTATGTGAAGAATAAAACCCGTGCACGTCGCTCAAGAACAGCCGAGAATATTGCTGCTGTAGCCGAAAGTGTCGAAGAAAACCCAGGTTTGTCCATTCCTCGTCGTTCTTTGGAATTAGGCATTCCACAAACGTCATTAAACCGTATTTTGCATAAAGATTTGGGTGTTAAGGCTTATAAAGTTCAGTTAACACAACAACTCAAGCCGGCCGATCATCAACAACGTCGTGTCTTTGCTGATTGGGTCGTTGAAATGCATGAAAATGATCCGGAGTTCCATCGAAAAATCATCTTGAGTGATGAGGCCCATTTCCGCCAATGCAGCAAAATTGTCGCATCTTGGCCTCGGAAAACCTAAGTTATTGTTGCAAAACCTCTCTATCCTCAACGTGTGACTGTTTGGTGCGGTTTATGGTCCGGCGGAGTCATTGGACCTTACTTTTTCGAAAATGAGGCTGAAGCAACAGTTACGGTGAATGGATTGCGCTATCGAGAGATGATTAATGATTTTTTATGGCCGGAATTGGATGGTATTGATCTGGACAACGTTTACTTTCAACAAGACGGCACTACGTGCCACACAAGCAACGAAACCATTGATCTTTTACGGGAAAAGTTTCCGGACCGTGTTATCTCTCGAAGAGGTGATCACAATTGGCCACCGAGATCTTGTGATTTAACACCTTGCGACATCTTCCTTTGGGGCCACGTGAAAGAGGAGGTCTACGCCAATAGCCCAGCGTCCATTCAAGACCTCAAAGATGGAATTCGTGAGGCTATCGAGGTATTGCGCTGCCACTTTGCGATTTGGTTATGGAAAATTTCATTAAAAGGATATGGTCCTGTAATCGTGGTCGTGGTGGTCATTTGCCTGATGTTATTCTCCACTATTCACGGCATAGCTTCTTCTTTATAATGAAATAAACATCCGATCATTTATATTGATAACTGGCATTTTCCTTTGAATATCAAAATAACACCTCTTATTGGAAAACCCTTTATCACTCCAAAAGTTCCTCAAGTTCCTCCGGACACTATCAGATCCAAGAAATATATGGATCTCAGTAAAAATAAGCTGCACCTCCTGACTGGTTTCCTCACAGGGCACTGCTATCTTAGGAAGCATATTATGAGATTATGGCTTGCAAAAACTGACGGGTCAGATTCTGTGGGGAGGAGGATGAAACTCCTGATCACCCGATTACGAAATCTCAAACCAACGCAAGGAAAGCTTTGGGCAAGAAATCTACAGGAGACGTAGCCTCCTTGAAGCCATTCCAGATACTGGAGTTCATCAGAACTATGGATCTGGAAGGCGAGTTGTAGATGGTGATGACATCGACAGCTCTGAAGGGGGAGCACAATAGACCTTAAGGTCGCAGTGCAACGTTACCCCAACAACAATATACAATATACACCTACTTACAAAATTTCAGCAAATGGAGGCTGGCGATAAGTTTTGGAGAGTATTGAATTTTCCTTGAAATATTTTGTTTGCTTCTGGTATATGCTTTACATTGCATGAAGTCGTTATTCATAACCTAAATTTCAACTCAATGGAACTTTAGTTTTGGAAATATTTGGAATATAAAACTTTTGTTCTTCCTTTCGAAAGTTTTTGTATTTACAGACGGCCGAACGACCATACAGAATAGAATTTAACTGCCAATGAAATTTAAGAATCTATCAAATATGGTCACATACATAAACGTTGACGTACTAATAAGGCGAGGTCAAAGTTTATTCGAGAAAATGCACGATTGAAAGAGAAAGCTACACGGAATTGAGTCTACGATACTACACAATGCAACGCATATCCTGAATTTCCAACATGGGTAGTTAGTTATTGTTTGAGAAAATGCAAATTCATCATAGAACTCATTTTGTTCAAAGGTTTGTGCGCAATTTCAGCGGATTCGGATGGATAGTTTCTTGAATATAAAATATTTGTATTCGTTTTCTAGTGATTCGATATTCACGAAACGTCGCAAAAATTACTACGTCGGCATTTTAGAAGTAAATAACAACAAAAATTCAGATGGGTATAACTCCAAAACCGTTTGGCCGATTATGCCTATCAAAGAACTTAAATGTCGTATTTGGATGCGTGACCTACCCTGAAAATTGCAAGTCGCTTTCTTTCTCCGTTCGGAAGTTAACGTGGTAACGGTAACCTATCCAGATACTGAATTCGCCCAACACTGCACGGTTTTCAATATTTTTTCAATATCTCCATCAATATAGATCTGATGGTGTTCCAATTTGGAACTGGTTGTAAAATTAGATTTTGAAGGCTCTCGCAAGATCGCAGCCATATCGGACAGAACAGTTTATGAGATATTTGTCAATAATTTTTTTTACATTTTCAGGTGATACAATCCTCCCGAAATATTGCATAAGTCTTTGTGTCGGCATTCTAACAATGGGTTCGCCCCATTTTCAAATTGACATTACTCCTGCACGGTAGCCATTTCTTATTTGTGACATTGACAGTTGTATTTGTCAATGTCTACCATTTAATCATGGAAAGGTACACGCTTCAACAACGTTTACAAATTTCAAAGCGAAGAGTTCTTTATTTTTCGAAGATCTGTGATCTGTGATAATATCTTGTCTAAGATGGAACATTATGTGGATTGTTGAGAGTAGAAATTGGCAACGTCTCAGAGAATTGTTGTGACATTGACGATATTTCAGAGGTGCCAACCTGCCTTTGTTTTAGTTACAAAAACGTGATAGACCTGAATCAAAGTGAATGGAGTATAGTGTCCAAGTTCAGGAAAAAAAAAACGAAAAAAAAGCTCTTTCCAGTCAACAACAAGAGCTGTTCAAAGTCCAAACTGCAGATCAGTGTCCTCCCTGCTGGGCCGAACTCCACTCATCAAGTCTATTCTTAAATGTGTTCACTGAAGGGCCTGCACCACTGAATTCGGCAAACAGTTCCAGGCACCGAAAACTCTGTTGGGAAGAAAGTTTTGACGCTGAGTAGTTTTGAAGTTTTCACGTTTCAGTTTGTAGTCGTGACCTCTGAGAGTGTTCCTGTTAAGAGTGAACAAGCCTCCGACTCCGTCACCCAGAAGACCGTGTATGGCTCGGTATCAGAATATCAGGACTCCGCGAACTCTCCTCTCCTCAAAAAGAGTCAGGCCCATGGTTCTAAGTCGCTGATGGTATGTGGTTCGAATAAGTCCATGGCCGATACGAGTGGCCCATCTTTGCGAAGTCTCGAGTAAGTCTACCTCGCCTCTTGTTGTGCACCACCAAACCGGACCCCCGTATTCAAGTGTGGGGCGGATGTAGGTCTTGAGAATGGTGCCAAATGTCCTGTCGTTACACCCCTTGAAGGATTTGTAGAACACATAGGTCAGTTGTTTGGCCTTAGACGAGATGTGCTCGATATGGCTACGCCAGCTGAGGTCGTCCGAGACTGTAATGCCAAGGTCAGTTAGTTGGGAAGCGGGTACCAGAACCTGACCACCTATGTTGTATGGAAGACGAGGGTTTTTCTTTCCAATGTGCAGGATGGAGCATTTGCTTGTGTTGAGAGGAAGCATCTAGGTGCCACACCAGTTGTTTAAGCTGTCTAGATCATCTTGGAGTGTCAAATAGTTGGTGATCGGAGAATTGTACATTTTAAGGTCGTCGGCGAAAAGAGAAAGGGTAGATTTCAAGTGAAGTGGCAAATCAGAAATATAGAGAATAAACAGTAGTGGACCCAAGACGGATCCCTGGGGGCACACCAGAAAGCACTGGCCATGATCTTGTAGAAAGCTCGCATCCGACACGGACGCGATACGAGCGGTTTGACAGAAAAGATTTTATCCAGCTCAAAAGTCTTCCTCTGATACCCAGGTGTTCGAGTTTAGTAAGAAGACGGCCATGTGGAACCCTGTCGAACGCCTTCGAAAAGTCGAGATGAATCACGTCCACCGGCTGACCGGAGTCCAGTCGGACAAACAGGAGAGAAGGTTTGTGACAGTCGAACGTCCGGGAAGCGTATTGGCATTGTTTACTATACTTCAACGCATACATGCTGTTGCAACGCGGTAAAGAATGGCTGCACCAAAGCTTTCTCTACCCAGACATATCTTACCACGATTCAGCACAGGCAGGTGTTCAGACGTAGTAACTATTGTATTATTGATATGCTGCCATTCTCGAAACAATGTTTACCGCGTTGCAGTCCCAACCACGTTCAAATTTGCTCTCTTCGGAGACCGATAATAATTTGTTTTATAATGCATAGGTAACTAGATATTGCATTCTGCGACTGTAGATTCGGACAGGGTGGGAGGGATTGTAAGGGCCTTTACGCCATACAAAATAAGTTTGGAATAACGTGTAGGACCTGTATGCAAATAAACACCGCCAATACAGAAAAGTATTGGCAAAATTAGCTCTAGGAGAAAACATATCGCCAGAATTTTATGAAGACATGTCAAGTGATGTGGGTATAGAAAATGACTTGCCAACTAGTACAGAGCAACAAAGCAATGTTTTTATGCAACAGGATAATTTTTCTATCGAAACAATAAACACTGTCGAGAATGCACAAAAAACAATTTTGGTGAAGAACATTCCCCAGCTGTAACAGAAAATTTGGAGCGAATTAGTAAAGTAGCAACCAACAATAAAACGGATGATATGGTTAAGGCCATGAAAAAATTTCATAAAACTTTAAATAAAATTATAACACCCTCTGACTTATTTAATTTTATTCATATATCAAAAAATATCCCATTAAAAAACTTTTCTGTCCAGCCAAAATCAGTGAGCCGAAGAAAATTTAGACGTGGTTTGCCATGCGGCGCAAAACGTATTCAAGCTGGTAGGCCGTCCAAGAAAGAAATGCCAAACAATCCTAAAAGGCAAAGATCTTTAAAGGAAAATATTGACCGTAATAGACCAAATGCAAAATCACATGGAAATGCACACTAGGATTATACTTCAGTGGATTTTGCATTTAATGTAGTTTTTTGTATTTTAGTGTGGTTTAATAATTTTTTTAGCGATACTTACTATATTATAGGTACAGCTACTACTGTTATTTTTATGTGTATTATATTATTTACTATAAATAATTTTTTTGTATTTAAGTGTGTTTTAGACTATTTTTAGCGATAGTATATTATTGTTATTTTTATGAACGCGAACTGCAAAATTGTAGAAGAAAGCAAATTCGAACGTGGTTGGGACTGCAAAGCGGTAAACAATGTCTCGGGAATAGCAGCGTATCAATAATACAATAGTTACTACGTCTGAACACCTGCCTGTGCTGAGTCGTGGTAAGATATGTCTGGGTAGAGAGAGCTTTGGTTCAGTCATTATTTACCACATTGCAACAGCATGTATGCGTTGCAAAGTGCATAGTAAACAATGCCAATACGCGTCCGGGAACAAATCCGTGCTGCTGGTCTGGTATCACCTTGTGTTCGAGGGAAAACTTCAAAATCTGCTCCTTAATTATTCTCTCCAAAACTTTGGAAACAATCGACAGGAGACTAATAGGGCGGTAGTTATGGGGTGAAAGCTTGTCTCCCTTTTTAAAGATAGGGGTTACACAGGCGAAAAGCCAATCGGAGGGAAGAGAAGAGGAAGACAAAGACTCACGAAATATGATAGTTAGGGGGACTGCAAATGCGCTGTTCGAACTCGATCGGATATGTTTTGTTCAAGTTATTGACGGTTTATGCACATTAACGAACTGAACTGTCGCATTGGGATGAGCAGCCTACCCTGATATTTTAAAGTCGCTATCGCTTTCTGATCGAATGTTTTCGTGGCAACGGACGGCCGGTCGGACGGATATAATCAACTTTGGCGACGTATTTGTCCAAGTAGGAAGGATGTAAGCGGTTGACACCATTTTCTGCTAAAAATTCGGTACATTTGGACGAAATGATTGAGCGCTGGTGCGAGCGCCGAGAAAGTAAATTACATCCCCCATTTTCCAGATCCTGGAATCTACTCCATCGAACTCCTATTATCTTGGAGTAGATTTCATCGTACAGAACGCAATCTGAAAAGCCCCCCTCTCCGGCTTAAGATCTTATCTCAACCCCCTTTCAAGAACGGGTATCACGCCGCCTTCGCAAGTGACGCAAATCCTGGTTTCGGCGTTCCGCGGAATTGGACCGTTATCCCGTTGCAACAAAAGCTCATCGTTTATTTCCGGGTCGGAAATAAAACGAGGAGCGACACAAACGCAACATCGGTGTCAATAAACCCGGTCCGAATTTCGTGTGCGTGCACCAGATCCATCGAATCTATTTTCGATCCGGATTAAGGGCCTGTTTCACCACTTCCTGATAAAGTCCCGGATAAGCTATTCATAACTTATCCAACACATAACCCTGAAAATTGTGTTTCACAGGTGTCGGATATGTTAAACTAGATGATAAACTCCCGGATAATTTAACACCTAGATGAACCGGCCATTATATTTTTATTCGTTGGATAACCCAACTTTTATCATAACAGGCGTCATTCATATGCGCAATGACATGTTATCAAGTGTATTTTGACAGGCGAAGATGTCATTCTTTTTGGCGCTATTGTTTGAACTGTTTTTGGAGCAGCAACAGCTTATTTGTGTGAAGATGGATCTTTTCGAGTTTTTAGAGGACGAGTTTGACGATTTCCTTGCACGTATCTCACGTCCACGAAAACGTCGTGAAATTAGAACCCGAGTTGATCATTTTGCTGAATACGACGAGGAAGAGTTTAGGTCCAGGTTTCGACTATCAAAGTTAGCAGTTGACTATGTACTATCTTTTATAGAAGACGACATAAAAACAACAACTAATTTGTAAGTACCCACCTTTTTATATCATTTTTAATCCAACAAGCAAAATGTGAACAGCTTGAAAAGCCTGCTAGAAATAAGCAAGCATAATTTTTAGCATGTGTTTCAGTACTTGAAATTGAAATGAGTTATGATGATGTGATTTATTTGCACATCTAGGTGATAAAAAAATCCAGTAATTCTAATGTATCATCCCACTGCGAGCAAAATAATTTGAATAGTGCAAATTAGAACATTTTATCCCAATCAACTATCATATTTTAACATAATAACTTGATTTCGTATAACTGGATTAATGTGATTATTTGCTTTCTAGGAACTCGGCTATATCCCCAGTTAACAGATTGCTACTAACACTGCGTTATTATGCAACTGGATGTTTTTTGGGAGCTACTGGAGATTTGAGCGGTGTCAGCAAAGCATCAGCATCAAGAATTGTTGCAAGTGTTTCTCTAGCAATTGCGAAATTGAGACCTAGGTTTGTAAAATTCCCATCAAATTTGCGCCCTCTTGTAAATGGATTTTATAATATTGCCAGATTTCCAGAGAAAATGGTACCAGAAGAAATTTTATTTTGGAATATTTTCAGTCATTGTTGGATTGAATGAGACAATATTTCTGTACAATATGGTTAAAATAAAACTACATGTTATTGATTTGATTTATTTATTGCAAGTTATTTCTATTTTTCAAATCAGTTTCTAAAATCGCAATTTCCAGCAACATTTTTTTCTCTTCCAATTTCATCAGGTTCTTTTGGATTTCATGTAATTCATATTTTTGCTGAGCTTCATCCTGCCTAGCCTTCTTTTCCATTTCGTATAAATCCAATTTTTGTTGCATTTCATCTTTTAGCGCCTGTTTTTTCAAAATTTGTTCTTCCATTTCTTCCTCAATTATTCTTCGTTGCATCTCTACCACTTCGCATTTTGCTTCAGCCAGTTTATCGAAAGGTCTTTTTTCTTTTGGTTGACCTGGAAAAGAACAAAACAAATTCAAATCAAATGAACTTAAGGAACAACTTGAATGAAAATGCCCAAATACAGCTATACTACAATAATATCACGAATTTATTTTGATCTCGCCTTAACTTTCTCAAATTGTCACTACAATTACAATGTAAAATAGTCATTCAAAGTCTCGTTTGTGTGTGAAGGACTGGTTCCTATCACGATAAAACAATTTGCAATAATTCAAGATAGAAAAGGATACCAAAAATTATATTACTCAAGGGGACGAAGGATTGCGCAAGCTAGAGATAAACTTTTTTCTGTGCACATACACTTATACAATCCTTTAAATAGAATTTAAATTGTGTCAAATTCATCATTTGGGTTATTTATCTGGGTAGAAAATTATATAGCTCCACCAGTTTCAATTTTTGCATATTAGTTAAAAGTATTTCAGAAAATAATATGAATCTACCAATTAATAGAATAAATACCTACACAAAGCAGGATGTTTCTTTGATTTTAATGCAGCAGGTTTCCACATGGCCCATTCGTTATGTGAACTTTCTGGACTTTCCACATCTTCGTCTACTTGTTTTGAGGTGCTGGGCATTGAAGTGCTGCTTTCTTCTAATTTTCTCTTGTTAGGAGTTTCTGCCACCGGTTCCAAAATGGCAGTATTGAAATCTAAAAAGCAATTGAAATCCATGAAATATGTGTTGCGGCTATAGATATACACGTAACTTATATGACATTTATGGAAGGAATATCTTATTCCCAATTAATGAATCTACTTACAATCGTTTGTTTGTATTATTGGACCCTCCAAGATGACTGGATGGACAGCTGTGTTGGGAACTATTTCGACCAACTCACTACTCTCGTCAGCCTCTAAAATGGGGCAGAAAAAAATGAACATGAATACATATCTACGTAAGCTTATGAGGGGTCTCCTAAGATCTAGGAGTTCAGTATAATCATATCAATCAGTTATACATTAAAGTAGTGTGTGTAATATCAATTCAAAAGACACTTACCCAATAGGTCATTGTCAACTATACTTTCATCCCCTTCAACGGACAGTAAAATCATCTGTTTGATTTTGGTTTCTGTAGATGTCAAAGGTGGTGCCACATTCACGCCGCCACCAGTTTTATAAAGCTCCGTCTTGATGACACCAGCTTTCTTCCGAGTGAGCCTCTTCATTGCTTCGAATTTTATTTTTAGATGCTTCGCATCTCGGAAGGGGCCGGCTCCACAGCTATTAAAATCCGTTTCAATTGCCTTCCACGCTTTCTCTTTCTCCTGCCAGGTCAACGCATCACTTTTCTTGTTCTCCACAACTTTTTTATATCTTTCCGTGATACAAACGAGCTTATCAGTCTCCTCGCGAGAAAAATTTGAATTCCTTTCTCTTTTCTTTTGCTGCTCCATGATATTACTCACAGAACACAAATAACATTACTTCAAACTAGATCTATACTCACACAAACTCGTCCTTACTCGTACTTTAGCTTTCGCAATGATGAAAATAATAACAAGTAACATAACCTCCTAAATTATTTACAAAATATTCTGATTCTATGCAACAATCATCACAGAGACATAAAAACACGAGTTACAAGGCTCCACCTTACGTTTGTTTAACCAGTAGCAAGCATAAATGCGACGTTGCCAAACACACCTCCCATTAAATTGTCAAATAGCTATCCAGTAGATATTTTATCCGGGACCCCCGTGGTGAAACAGAAATAAATTATCCGACAGATTTATCCAGCAGATATTTTATTCGCTGGATACATATCCGGGACTTCATCAGCAAGTGGTGAAACAGGCCCTAAAGGTTGTAAATAAAATTCAGCCCGGGCCAAGATCGGCCGCATAGTTGTCTTGTACGAAGTATTGGTCGATTCTCGTTCCAGATATCCATTCTTGATGGAACATCTCGAATGAAAGCAATCGAACCTCTCGATTGCTGATACCTCTCGAGAGATTCTAACAATTGCGAGATGTTTTTGAATTGAAACTTCTTGTTGCGTCCCTGACTTCACATTTTGGGAAACGCAGATTAATTTTCTAAACAAAGCAGCTCGCTTGCAAAACTCAAATGTTTTAGGTTCACTGGTTTATGTTACCCTGTGTGGCATCACCCTTGAAATTAATATTTTTTACGAAAAGATAACTGAAAGTAAAATATCTTGTAAAGTGTCTTCCCTTGTAGATATTTATTACCTGTTTCCTGTGGAAAGATTATGTTAAAATTCATTTAACAACTGAAGTGCTAAGAACGTATCAGTTTCTACACATTGCCAATGTGTGTTATTCTTTTTGTCTAGACTATTCGAAGATCCCTAGTCAGCGAAAGCTGAATAATGACAGCTTTCGCTGATAGATCATATCCAGAAAACGAGGGAATTTTGGGTCCCGATAGTGGGGGCATTTCGAGATTTCGAATTCCTAAGATTAAACCCGCTAAAAGTTCACTGATTGGTGCATTTAGTATGCATTCCAACTACCTTTTCGCAATCGACAAATGAGAGTGTTGTTGTAACATATTTGGGGCGGTTTTAAGATCGAAACCCCCAATAATTGTTAATATTTCCCCTTTTTTACCCAGATGAAGGAACCTCCTATATTTCCTTCTATCTGGGCTTTGATATACATTTGAGACTGAAACAAGTTACTACTACAAATACCACTGTAACTATTACATCTCTTAGTGCAAGAGACATTGCTATTCTTGATCTGTCGCGAAACAATAACATTGCCTGGTCTTCGTTAGCAACTTAGTAGTCACTTCTTCCATTTCATATAGAAGGAAGATTTTATATTGTATCAATATTGCATTGTACAATACTTCGTGCTTGTATCACATTTTCGGTAACAAGAAAATACATTTTGTTGTTGTGTTAAAAGTGCGTTCGAATATTTCACCACTATCTATCCTCGTAATTGCTATTTTATTACAAGTAACAACTTACGCAGTAATCAACGAGATTACTACTGGGTGCTTAAAGTTAAGTATACCCCCTTACTCATCCCCCTGATAAAACAATCAGGGTGTATAATTCTGGTCCTTCGAAAGTTAATTATATCCTGATAAAAGCATCAGGACTCAACATATTATCCTTCGAAACCATAACATCCTGGTAAACTAATCAGGATTCAACACTTCTAATGCGACTTCCAAATAGGTTTTGCGTTGAACGTTTAACGCTTCCATGGAGGGGGAATGAAAGCACTGTTGCGTTAAACGTTCAACGCTTCTGGGGAGGGGGAGTAGAAAGAGACAGAGCGAGAGTGAATGTGTGAAACTCGAACGCATGCGCGTAGTTTTCTACCACTTCCTATTTTCATTTTCAGATTACTTTGTTCTATTTTAATTTATATACTGTCTGACAAAGAAACTGCAACACCCAGAAGGAGCTGTTTAAATTTTAATTTTTTTTTGTAAAACAGTATAGGAAGGAGTAAATGATTGAAATTTGAAGGAAAAAAACGAAGGGTTTACAATTTCTTTTAATAAATTTGTTAATAATGTGTTTGTCCACCGCGATTATCTATACACTCCCCAACACCTCTTGGCATTGATGCAATAAGATGGTCTATTTCTTCTTGAGGGATACTATCCCAAGCTACCTGTAGTTCATGTATCAGAGCCGCCAAAGTCCGTGGGGGCTGGGGTAAATTTCCAAGCCTTCTACCCATGATGTCCCAAACATGCTCTATGGGCGAAAGATCGGGGGATCTGGGCTGCATGGCAAAAGATTCACATGGGTCGCTTCTAAAAAGCTTGAACTAACTCTTGCAACATGAGGTGGAGCATTATCTTGCTGAAATATTGGATTCTCCAGCCGGTTGAGGCAAGGGGGAACATATGGCTCCCTATATCTTGAAGGTAACGCATTGCTGTCATGTTACCTCGAATAAAGACTAAAGGTGACCTACTTGCATGTGCAATAGCACCCCATACCATAACGCCTACTGTCCGGTGTACATGACGCTCAATATCAAACTGAGGTTCACGTCTTTCTCCCCGACGTCGTCTAACCCTACTTCGACCTTCATGTGCACCCAAAGAGAATCGAGCTTTATCAGAAAAGACGACCTGATGCAATTCCACATTCCAATGTTGAGTTCTCTCCACCACTGTAATCGTTGCCGGTGATGCTCAACCGTCAGAGGTAACACAAGATGTGGTCGATAATGCTGCAGTCCAAAAGACCTTATCCGGCGGTAAACCGTTCGGACAGTTACAGGATGGCCTTGTTCTCCTAATCACTCATCAGCCAAAGATCGAGCTGTCACAAATCGGTCTCTAATAGCCGTAAGTCTTAGACGTCGATCTTGAACTTCATTTGTGCCCCTTCGACGTCCGGTGGCTACTCTTCTTCGATTTTGGGCATTATCAAACCACGCTTGACAACATCTCATAACAGTAGTTGGATTTCTGTTCGTACGGTTAGCGATTTCTCGAAATGATATCCTCGCCTCCCGTAGACCAATAATTCGACCTCTTTCAAATTCACTTAGCTGGCGGTAAATTCCGCGTACACGTGCTCTAGGCATTTTAACAACAACTAAATACTTTGGATCTCCTCGAACAGCTAGTTTGTTGTAAAATTGCAAAAAACGACTACAATATGTAAGTAACAATGTTTACATGAAAAAACCTTCAGTTTTTTTGGCGCTCTTGTTTTCTACAAATTTTAAGAGAAAAGACATTATTACCACTAATCGGTTTATGACTAAGGGTATAATGTCATAATGTCAACCCATACTTGAGCCTCAACCATCTGAATTTCATCATCAAAAAGTTGAAGGACTCGATAAGGCAAAGATTCTCTTTTTGATGAATGGTACAACTACAGTCTTTTCGAATCGGTAACTGCTGGGTTTGAATTTCCAAATCACGAAAATATTGAGAAATCTTTTAAAAATCACCAGAACTCAAATATCTCGGAAACTGTCGATTTTCGGTTATATCAATAGATATGGCTCAAACAACAGCAAATGAGTCATACTAACACCTCCTCCGTGGTTCACATCTAATCTGGAATCACCCTGTATTTGAAGAGAAACATTTGTATTGAATGAAGCGTTTCTCGTTTTTATATTTTTTCCAAAAACATGATTTTTCATTCGTTTCATTGCAGGGGAATTACAGGGGACATATATTTCAGAAACTATTCATAACGTAATTATGACGATACCATATATTGTACACACCAGATATGACGCAACAAAGGACAACAAAACATATAATGTGGCGTATATATTGTTGTCGAGACTGTAAAAATTCCCAGGAAATTAAAAATTTCGTTCAGTGTAATTTATTCCGAGTAGTTTGCTCATAACCGATCGGTTTAATTAGGTACGAAGTTATGGGGACAAACATTATATAACACTTAACTTGGTCACCATCGAATGCTAATCTTGTTTCAAGAACGCCAACATCGTGAATACGTTAAAATATAATATTATTATGTATGAGATGTTTTATGTCGATCTCTTTGACACTTCGTAATAGTTTCTCGAGTTTGGCCAAACAAATACCTAACGAAATGTTTTTTTTTCAAATATGAAGGAAACGATCAATCCAGGAAGAAGAAGTGGGAAACATCAAAGAACGAGCTACCGACTAATTGAGAATTTTATATTTACTCAAGGAAAAATTATATACGATTCACAATAATTTATTTAATATTGTGACGCGTTTCGTCGACACAGCGACTTCATCAGACTACATCATACTAAATTATTATAAAGTAATGATCTCCCTATACCTCAAAATCGATGACCTGGACATAGAGTCCATCTGTTATTCTTCTTCTTACGACTTGAACTAGTTGCATACTTTTCTGTACGGCCGGCTGTAATATCTGTATTGAGAATCATGCCACGTTAAAATATCCTTAAAAGGATCTGAATGGATAGTAAAAGATATAATAATACTCGGTTTCAAACATCCGGCCAACAGAGACGCGTGAAATAGTGAATTGAAATTTTCAGGGTAGTTTTCACATTCGATGCGAATGCAATTTGACATTTGGAATAAGTGTGACATTTCCTTTTGGCGCTCTTGTTCCTCGGAACAGAGTGCTTATCAATTTGCCCGAATGTCTGTAATTTTCGAATTTTTGGCTGAACATGGTCTCAGACCATTTGGTTCGACTCACTGATGAAGAATCCGTGGTCGAAATCGATTATGTCCGGCCGGCAGTCCGTCCGTTAACACGATAACTCTCGAACGAAAGGAGTTAGAGGATTGAAATTTGCAGGGTAGGTTTTCTCTATTTCAGTATCGTAATGAATGCATTACAGCACTATTTTTAGTGCTGTAATTAACAGTGCTGTGTCTAAGGACACAGTAACAAAGCCTACACAGAACACAACTGGTTCTCCTTACTCGCCCAAGCTCTTCGAGAGATAATGTGGGGTCTCCTTGGGGAAGACCTAGGAGGATCAGTATAATAATTAATATACATTATTTAATTCTTTATTCCTAATTGAAAAGTTGGGGGTTGTACCTGTCTTTCGAAGGGGGTTGATGGTAGGGTTCGCATTTTTACGAAGAAGAATGACAATTTAAAACTTGAATTTGACGTATTTCTGTATTTTCCATAAATATGTACATCAGTAACCAAGATAATTAATTTAGTCCATTTGACTTTTCCCATACTGTATATGAATCTGTGATGAATATATCAAATATATTTATCATTCAATAGCGCACTTGAGTTCCTGAATGTTCGTTTATAATTTTTTAACTATGATTAAAATTTGCATATTTCAAATGTTAACCATAAAAAGTTTAGGTTGGATAATTAAAATTTGTTTTTCTTCGATCAATTAGGTTTCGTATATGGAAATGATAATTCTGAAGAATTGATTTGAAATAACACTTTGAAAGCACGCTAATTCATTCAATGCAAAATCGCGCGCAAAAATCGATTATTTGTTATATGATTATTCATGTCTCAATTCATGGACTGAAAATGTTTGTTGTTTTGATCTAGATATGGTGCAGCGATCCTTGAAGCGAAATAGGAAGCCATAAAATATAAGTGAAAGTCATATTTGGTCCGTTAATAAATAGAATAATTTCGACCAATTGAACTGATTCCGGTTTAATTAGATTATGTTTACACTCCGCGACGAAACTAGTTCCATCCAATATAATCGGACATTTTCCGAATTACTTCATGTACGATTTTAATAATGATTTGCCGTTTTGAAATTATTCACGACATGGGTTTATATTACGATGAAACTAATTATATAGAGGTCTCGCCAATTTCTTTTTAATCCTCCTGTTGCAATATGTTGTGATGAAATTAGTAGTACTATGATTGCACAAGGATATATTATTATTCCGCCATAATTGTGTGATGTAAACACCACCTGAATATTTTCCTTAGGGGTTTGTTGAATCCATATACATATATATTCTTTTGATTGAGAGCTTTATATTTGTTAGCAGAGGTTAGTGTAACGGTGTACCATACAATTCGACGTATGATACAAGAGCATAGGGAAAAACCTCAGCAAAAAAACCCTTGCTCCCTATGAGTGTTGTGATTTGTAAAAATTGAATTTGTTTACAAAATTTGCTGAAAGTTAAAAATATTGATAGGCATTTCCTTCTTCAATATGGATTCCTTCGTCAAAAAACAGAAAGGTTTCTCTAAGGTACCCGAAACTCCACGTGAAAAAAATGGGTTCAAGCCCTGTGGACAGGAGCTTTCTGGCGCTCTAGTTCAAACAGACAAATTATATCTCCGAAAGTATTGGTTTCTCAGAGTTGGGAATTATATCAATGTATTCATATGATATAACCGCATCATAAAGGAAATCCAGTTCAAATAATAGATTATTTATCAAGATTAAATGAGCAATCATGAGAATGAGAACTGCACCATGGAAGAAATCAAATTAAATCTGGCCAATTTTGCCCAATAACGAACTTAACCGAGATATTCAGCCCCCTAATCTACTCTGAAAATTTCAACTACCTACCTCTTTCCGTTCGAGAGTTATATCTATGTCTATGGATGAAAAGCAGTCTCACTACTCTCAGATCTCTTACTAACTTCATGTTCCGTTCCGAAATGTAAGACTTTTCTGAGAAAAACTAATTTCGGAGCAAACAACTGAGATTTTTCTCACTTCGCTCACAATTCTTCGATTGATTAGATAATGTCATGTCACAGGAACATAAGTTGACATTAGGACAATTCATACATAGAATTATATCATTCTGTGAACGTTGAAATACGATTTATTATTGAAATTTTGAAAAATCATATCTCCGAAATTATTAGCTTGTTAGAGTTAAAAATGATATGAATGGATTCTTATGATAAAACTGCTTATTAAAAAAAAAAATTTGGAATTTGTTTTGTAAAAAAAATTTTTTTTTTGTTACTCCGAAACCATCTGTCCGATTTTGCCCAATAACGAACTTAGCCGAGATATTTATCCCCCAAACCTACTCTGAAAATTTCAACTCTCTAGCTCATTCCATCGAGAGTTATCGTGCCTACGGCTGGCCGGCCGGACAGAATGAATTTCGACCACGGAATCTTGATCAGTGAGTCGAACCAAATCGTTTAAGACCATTTTCATCGAAAAATTCGAAAATTACAGACATTTGGGCAAATTGATAAGCACTCAGTTCCGAGGAACTAGAGCGCCAAAAATCAATGGACAAGAGGAGAAAAACGTACAAATTAAAAATAATACGTAACCTTTCAAAAGTCCCCTCTCTTAAATATATTTCTGTGTAACCGCATGGATCTCTTGAAGAAGAATCGCCTCCGCTAGTTTTCAAAGATATTCACTCTTGTTCTTAGAAATCGCTTCAATATTTGAATTCAAAAAGGAAAATGTTGATCGAAAGGCCAGGAGGATCGCCTTCAAACCAGGTCTGGCCAATCCAAGCGATGAGCGGGTAAAACTCCGAAACCGTTTGGCCGATTATGCCCATTAACGAACTTAACCGCGGCATTCGGATGCGCTATCTCTTTCTGTTCGAAAGTTATCGTGGCAATAGCCGGACAGAATCAAATTTGAGCTCGAATTCTTCATCAGTGAATAGAACCTAATCCTCTGAGACCATTTTTGGCAAAGACTCACAAACATTTTGGCAAAATGATAGCTCGTTATTCCTTGAACATGCTCGCAAAAGCAGAGGGAATATTGATGGAACAACAATCCTTATTGTAAAGTTTCCAGCTATCGATTTCAAATCAAGGAATTGATGAGATTTTCTAATATGATAGTGCAAGAGAAAGAGAAAAAGGCGGCCATTTCCATCTCTATTTATTATGTAATGGCCCTCGTTATAGCTTTATAATCAGCTCTGCTTGCAATCCGATGAGAACTCAAGTTTGCCTCTAAAATTAGATTTTATTTGCATGAAGAACTAATTTTGATGATACCATCGAATTGAGAGCTTCGATCTAATTATAGCATAACGACAGATTTGAAGAAAGAACATTGGTATCGGCCATTTGGAATGTTGCTTAAGAGATGATATTTATACATCTTATTTATGCTAATTGGTGAAGTAAAATCTGTCTGCATGTTATAAGCTACAAAGAGGATTATATCAATTCAAGCCAATTTATTATTTCCTATATTAAATATTGCCGCTCAAAGAACGAAAATATCTGAAATATTGAGAGTAAAGTAGTGCTTCCGGTTATACCGGAAACACATATCTACCTACTTCCATATTTCAAATGGAACACCCCGTATATTTTTACATCGTTGGAATCGCCAATTAATTTCAAGGCGACTTTATCCGGAACACCCTATACCTATAGAAGAGATTAGAATAATCATTGGTTTTCTGAAGAATTGAGACAATGACGTTGTCACAAAATTGCAAAATAGTGCATTCTAAATCAAGTTGCAGAAGATATTTTCTCTATTTCAGGCAAGTTTTGTAAATACTCTTGACATTTAATGAAAAATTAGGATTATACATTCTAGTGACTTTTATATTGTATCTTGGCAGTTGGTGTGACTGTGTGACGAAAGTTGACAGATCATGGAATTTGAATTGTACGTAGAGCATGGAAATCAGATTTAACAGTTTCCTAATATCATGAATGATTCAAAATTAGCAGAAAGGAAATCTCTAGTACTTATTTTTTATGAAAATAAAACCTTTCCTCTCAACAATTATTTCCCCTTTTACAGATTATCTTAATTAAAACTGAGGTTTCTTGCTTTCATTTGAACAATCACCAAAAATATAGAACATTGAGTGTAACTTTCGGTGATTCTTTCTTGAGACATAATTTTTATCCTAAATATCTAGGAGTGAAACTAGATTCATCTTTGAATTTCAAAGCCCATTTAGATGACTTGCGTCTGAAGTTGAAAACGAGAAATAATATTCTACAGAAATTAGCTGGTACTTCATGGGGTGCTGATGCAGCTACTCTTCGAACGGCAGCCTTAGCCTTGGTTTTTTCTGCCGCTGAATATTGTTGCCCTGTCTGGTTCAATAGTGCTCATACTCAAAAAATTGATGCACAGTTGAATTCATCTATGCGAATCATCACTGGAACTATTAGATCTACACCTATTCATTGGTTGCCAGTTCTTTCAAACATTGTCCCGCCCCACATTCGCAGGCAGACTGCTGTTTCAAATTCTTGGAATAAATTTCATTCTTTTCCGAATTCATTTCCGATTATCTCCTACATTCCAGGCAATAAGATTCCGAGATTGAAGTCACGAAACCCTTTATGGTCCAACTGTTTTCTTAATTCGAATAAAAGTGACAAGGAAGTTTGGCGGTCTGAATGGATTTCTTGCAATTTATTCAACAAAGATTTAATTTCTGATCCTTCAGATAGAGTTCCGGGGTTTGATCTTCCAAGGAGAATATGGTCTATTCTGAATCGTCTAAGAACCGGTCATGGTCGTTGCAACAGCATGCTTTTCAGGTGGAACTCAGTTGAGAGTCCTAGTTGTGAATGCGGGGAAGCAGAGGAAACCATAGATCATTTAGTTAATAATTGTCGCATATATGGATTCAAAGATGGTTTTAGGGCTATTCATAATGTTTCTGAATCTTTTTTAGAATGGGTAGCGAGTTTCAAATCTATTTAATGAAATATAGAATATTCCATTTTAATTTGTTCGTTTTCTCCCTTTGTTTTTTCCTTTTCCAGATTGGGTTACGGACCTTGGAGAATCTTCTCTGCTTGTTGAAGGAAGAAGCGATAATGAAGAAAAAGATGCCCTTCAATATTTAATATTTCAGCATATTTTGTTAACAAAATCAATTTTCATAAATCACAACACTAACGGGGAGATAGGGTTTTTTTGCTGAGGTTTTTTCCCTAAGCTCTAGTATCATATTATATCAAATAATATGGTACCCCGTTACACTAACCTCTGCTAACACTTCTTTCATACACATGCTTTATTGTTAGATACAAAACAAATTGTAATGCTCAAGTTCAAAAGAATATATATATATATATCTTATATTGGCAATAATTGACGTGTGTTGAAATTTGATAGGATCGAATGTCAGTGCTGACTACCACAAAACGAAAAATATAACATGAAACAATGCGGGAATGAGATCATTCCAGCACTGTTTTTAGTGCTGGAATGAACTCATTACGATACTGAAATAGAGAATAGTATATTCTGAAACAAGTTGCAGAATGGGCTCCTATTAAAACACGAATGCATGAGTGTTGGAGTTGCCTTGGGCAACGAGTATTAGACGATATTTTCTCTATTTCAGGCAAGTTTTGTAAAATACTATTGAAATTTAATGAAAAATTCGGATTATACATCCTAGTGACTTTTGTATTGTATCTTGGTCGTTGGTGTGACTGTTACGAAAGTTGACAGATTACGGAATTTGAATTTGAAACTTACGTAGGGCATGGAGATCCGATTTAACACAGTTTCCTAATAGCATGAATGATTCAAATTTAGCATCAAGGAAATCTGTAGTGCCATTTTCTTTAATGAAAATAAAACTTTTCCTCAACAATTATTTCACTATAGCCTAATTAATTATATTGTATTGTCAATTGACGTGTGTTGAAATTTGAGAGGATCGAATGTCAGAGCTGACTACCACAAAACGAAAAATATAACTAGAAACAATGCGGGATTAAGTTCATTCCAGCACTGTTTTTAGTGCTGGAATGGACTCATTACGATACTGAAATAGAGAAATGTATATACAGTATGGAAACGTCAAATGAAATGAATTCATTATCTTAGTTACTGTACATATTTATGGAAAATCCCGAAATACGTCAAATTTAAATTTTAAATTGTCTTTCTTCTTCGTAAAAATGCAAACCCCACTTTCAACCCCCTTCGAAAGACAGGTACAACACCCAATATTTCAAATAGGAAGTATGGGTTTGTGATAGAACTAAGATAATGAATTTATTCCATTTGACAAAAAATAATAAATAAATAATGAAATAAATTCATTATCTTGGTTACTGTACATTTTTATGGATAATCCCGAAAAACGTCAAATTTAAATTTTAAATTGTCACTCTTCTTCGTAAAAATTCGAACCCTACCTTCAAATCCCTTCGAAAGACAGGTACAACCCCCAATTTTTCCAATGGGGAGTAAGGGCTTGTGATACATCGTTTCAATGGTCGCGTCATTCTCTATTCAGAAATGTTATCATTTCATGTTTAATGCAAAAATCAAACAAGAAAAAAATAAAATTATGTGATTAGCCAAATTTGGTACAATAACAAAAACTAAAATGTAATACAAAATGTAGCAAAAAGTTATGAATGTTAACGAAGTAGATCTTCAAAGTGTTCACCGTGAACGCCTTGACAACATCCTCACCTCAAATAAGGAGTGATCGACCTAATCGCAAGCGTTATTCGATCTTTTAGGTCATTCAAATCAAGGGGTTTAGTTTTGTACATAATGCTCTACTCATATCCCCATAAAAAAAATGGTGGTGCTCCATCCTGTTGGAACCGTATCGTATTCCGTGGAATTTGCCAAAGTTGGTAAGACATCATTTTGTAGTGCTAAATAATTATTGACATTCAAATTGCCCTCAATGAAAAAGGGATCTATGATATGGTTTCGAACATTTCCTGTCCAAACATTAACCTTTTGAGGAAATGGCTTATGTTCCTCTCTCATCCAGTAAGGATTTTCGGTAGACCAGTAGCGGCAATTTTGACGATTAGCATGACAGTCTAGAGAAAAAGTGCACTCATCAGAAAACAAAACGTCTACTAATTTTATAATATTGTTATCCAATATGTCCATCATTTCTTACAAAAATAAGGTCTCTTATCAAATTCGTCTTCCAAAGGCTCCTGGGTAGGTATCATTTTATAGAGATCTATTTTATTTTATTTTAATATGTTTAGAATCGATGTATGGTTGACCTTGAATGTTGTGGAGACATCTCTGCCCGTTTAATGTGGATTTTTTTCAAAATAAAGCATCACATATAATTGCACAACCTCACACACTGTATTAACAACTGCTTTTTGGCGCTCTTGTTCCTCGGAACAGAGTGCTTATCAATTTGCCCAAATGTCTGTAATTTTCGAATTTTTGTCTGAAAATGGTATCAAACGATTTGGTTCGACTCACTGATCAAGAATCCGTGGTTGAAATCGATTCTGTCCGGCCGGCCGTCCGTTAACCCGATAACTTTCGAACGAAAGGAGTTAGAGGATTGAAATTTGCAGGGTAGGTTTGGAGCGTAAATATCTCGGACGAGCTCGTTAACGGGCGAAATCCATCAAGTGGTTTCGGAGTTATGGCCGTTTTTACTAAAACACGTTTTTTATGAATATCCTATCACTCGATCTATCTGAAATTTAGCATCAAATTGTAGAATCATGACCTTTAGACGTTTGTGAAGTTTTGTATTGATCGGGTCACCGTAAAGTGTAAAAAAAAAATTAAATCAAAAAGTTGTAATGTAAAAATAATTTTTTTTCTTACTCTGAAACCATTTTTGCCCAATAACGAACTTAGCCGAGATATTTATCTCCCAAACCTACTCTGAAAATGATGTCAACTGTCTAGCTCATTCCGTTCGAGAGTTATCGTGTCTACGGCCGGTAAACAGCTTAAATACTCGCGTAGTGTTTACAATCAGTCCACAGAGAACTCAAACCTGAATAAAAACGTGAGTCAGGAAATAAATAAAATTTAGACTGATGACGCCCCGACCGATTCCCGTCAATTAACGAGACGCCAGCCTGCTAGATGGAGAGCTAATAAGGAAACGCTACTGGGTCACCAGCAGGATGATTACACGGGAGTTCGGATGATTGCGTCTTATTTAGCATAGCTACTTTGGATGAGTATAGCAATAAATATTAAATACCCGTGATAAGATTAAATTTCATCTAATGGATCGGGATAATTAATTGCTACGTCTCACATAATATGATTTTATTACAACACTTTTCCTGATTCAAGTACAGTCAGGGAGATTAGGTTATTTATAGGAATCGGAAAACTTATTTTCGTAGTCCATAATCAAATGTATTGAACCTGTGTAGTATAGCTTTTAAATTGAAACGAAAGGAAGATTTCCTCTGGAAATCTTTGCATAAGCCTATTTTTGCTGAAAACGCATGGGGTCTATCACGTTTTTGCGCGTATGTTCTGGGGAACATCGCATTATAGTTTTGCCCAAATGTGAAATTTAATTCTGTGGTGCCGTCCGTTGCCACGATAACTTGAGAACGGAAAGAGCTAGCGACTTGAAATTTTCAGGGTAGGTGGCGCATCCCAATACGACGGACAAATTCGTTAATGGGTATAATCGGCCCAATGGTTTCCGAGTAATAATTATGTTTTCGACCAAAATAAATCCGATCGAATTTAAACTTGGTGAATAGTTGTAGAATATAGACCTGAGCAAGTTTGTGAAATTTTGTGAGAATCGTATCGCTAGAAAATTATTAAAAAATTATTAAAAAATACTTTTGTTGTCACGATAACCTGAGAATGGAAAGAGTTAGCGGCTTGAAAATTTCAGGTTAGGTTGTGCACCTGAATGCGACATTTGAGTTTGTTTATGAGCATAATCGTCCAAACGGTTTTAGAGTTATAGCCACTGAAATTTTCTGAAATTTGGCTGTTTTTTGTTCCTCATTAACTCGAAGAATACAAAACCGATTGAATTCAAACATGGTTATTAGTTGTAGAATGCCAACGCGAAAATTCTTGCAGAATTTCGTGAGGATGGTATAACTAAAAAATTAAAAATAAAATAATTAAAAATCATTGAAAAAAAATCTATATATCATAAACTATTCGTCCGGCATGGCTGAAATTTTGGAAGAGCCTTCAGAACCTAACTCTACTGCAGAATTCCAAGTTTGAACACGATCGGATCTATATTGTTGGAGAACCGCGCAGCCTTTTGTGAGTTCGGTAGCGAAGCGGTAGCGCCTGTAGCGGATGCGAATCGTCGTATGATATGTTGTCTATGGTCGTATTTTTGCGAGAACCTTCAAAAATAAAAATATGAATGTCATGATGACATATCTTTTACGCGTATGTTATGGGAAAATCGTGTTATTTCATCACAAATCTATGGGAGATGATAGCCCTACATTAGTGGTCAGACCTGGTTTTGAAAGAGATCAAGGCAACTAAATATTGAAGGGATTTCTATGAACAAGAGTGAATATCTTTGAGAAATAGAGAAGACGATTCTTCTTCAAGAGATCCATGTGCCTTCAGAGGAGTATATTTGCGAGAGGGGACTTTTGAAAGGTTATGTATTATTTTTAATATGATATCGCTGAAATTTTGTTGAAGGCTTCTGATCTTGTAAGGTGAGAGGCTCATTTGTGGATATTAAATCTCGTTATGGGTAGAGAGGAATTTTAGGCCAGTTTTTCTATCACTAATGAGAATATATCTTTATGTTTCACCTCATCACCTTTAGATCTATCAATGGACATTATTGGTTAAGAATAAGTAATTGAATATTACTTTGAATTGAATTTCATTCAATATGTTAGTAACTAAACTTATAATTTTCTTTACTTTGATTATTTAAATATGACATTAATTCCAGTAATATTTTTCAAGAATAATTATGTATTCTTCTCCTGAAGAAGAATTGAAGGTAGACAATAATGTGTTAATTTTTTCATCATTGCTTTCTATCCTGACTTCACGAAAAAAAAATTGGTTCAAGCACTGACGTGAAGTCAGGAGCTTTTGCACGTATATTCTATTGTCCATTCTCCTGTATTGAACACTCTTAATCGAATTTACCATGGTGAATTCGAATAAGAGTGTCCAATACAGGAGAATGGACAATAGAACATACGCGCAAAAGCTCCTGACTTCACGTCAGTGCTTGAACCAATTTTTGAAACTAAATCTGAGGCAGGTTGGCACTCCTGAAATATAGTCAATGTCGAAACAATTCCCTGAGACGTTGCCAATGTCTACTCTCAACATAATGTTCCATCCTAAACAAGATATTATCACAGATCATTATCTTCAAATAATAAAGAACTCTTCGCTTTGAAATTGAAAACGCCGAAAGCAGTTTTGAAGAAGCAGTGACAAAGTATCAGGAAGTACTACACAGAACTGAAATCTGCAATAGGAAATCTTCATTCTGTGCCGGGACAAGCTGGCTCAATTCAGCAAAAAAACTCCTTCCCAGGTTTTCACAATATGTATATCAAAATTGAAAAATTACAATAGGTCGACGCTTCTTCATCCTATACAGTCTCATACTACTTAACTTAACATAAAACAAGCAATGTCGTCGCTTTCTCGGAGTACGATATTATGATCACCCTGTTGATGGATCTAGAACTGTCCCAGTGGGAACAATCCAATGAATGGATATCTCGATGATTTTCCGATTCCAAGGGAACTACTTCCTGATGGAGTTCTAATTCCAAGGAAAGTATCCTCTGGTTATTTTTCGATCCAAAGGAAGTACCACGTTGATTACCCAATTCCAAGGGAAGTAGAATTTCTGGGTGATTATTTGGTACAAATTCAATCCCAGCCAAGGTGCGAGAATTTCAGAGGGCGTATCGTCCCCATCATTTCTCCATAGACGTACAATATCGTTGCAAACCACTACTACACAAGATCGGTTTCTGACATAGTCTACCTGTAGGTGGCCTTTGAGTACTTGTAGAATCATGCAACAACGCATTTTGAACGCTACTGGTGTTTTGGTTTCGATTGAAATAGTTCGTCGAAGACTTAGAGACGTTATTCTACAATACAGTGTTGACGATTTTTGATAAGGATTCCACCAACTCAAAATCATATGCGACTTCGATTCGAATGGGCCAATCTTGTGGAGGCATCTCTGCTCGATTCATGTGGATTTTCTTCAAAGTCGAGCATCACATCTAATTTCACATCCTCACACAGTGTATTAGCAGCTAAGTAATCATTAAAGGATACTGTGGGAGGTATACTCATTATTGAAAGGTTTTTTCTGGGTTTTCTCTCCAAAACTCTGAAAAATATCTATAAAATAAAAATTAATTATTTTGTGATTTGCTTCTGCGTAAGAAACACAAGATATTTGTCAGAAGCAATCAATTGAACAATGTTGCCTAACAAACAACAACGAAACAACATCAACGAAGAAACAATCGTAACGTTTCGGAGTTTATATCAGACTCCTTCGTCAGACGCTTAATGAAAATCTTTAGAATTATTTTGTTGATAGTTATTTTGTGAAATTCAAGTATTGTCACATTGACAGTATTCAAAAATCATAGCTAACATAGTTTTACTTCGCATAGAAATTTCCAAGTTCCAACTCCTTTTTCAATAACTTTAGCCAAATATGGTCAATACCAATTGAGCAATTTGAAATAAAATAATTAATTTTTATTTTATAGATATTTTTCAGAGTTTGGGAGAGAAAACCCAAAAAAAAAAAACCTTTCAATATTAGCAGCTACTTCCGGAAATTTCTCATGAAACAAGCGACTCAATCATTTGTAGAATTGTAATTTTATGCATTTCCTTTAATCGAACCAGTATTCAAATTTGAAGTTAATGATATTCAAACACAAATTAAACAATATATAAACTACAACTCATCAGCACAAAACAATTTGAGAAGGCGCTCTAAAGAAACTTGCCACAGAAACTGTTTTCATGGTACCATCTGGAAAACACAATGTTATGGCTTTTTTTTTCATTTTCTTTTCACATCTTGAAGGCAAATAAGTTTAGTATTATTGTAATAAGATTTGGGAATATTATGATGAATTCTGGTTAACACATGCCTCCATTTTTTGTTATTTTGAGTTTTCTGATAAAGATGAAAGTGATAACATTTCCGAATAGAGAATGACGAGAACTTTCAAACGATGTATCACAAACCCATAGTTTCTATTTGAATAATTGGGGGTTGTATTTTGCGATGGGGGTTGAAGGGAGTGTTCGTAGTTTTACGAAGAAGAATGACAATTTAAAATTTGAATTTGACGTGTTTCGGGATTTTCCATAAATATGTACATTAACCAAGATAATGAATTAATTCCATCTGGCGTTTCCACACTGTATAGAAGTCGTTGTGTCCACGAAACGCGTCACGATATTGAATAAATAAGCGTAAATCATCTTTAATTTTCCTTTTCAGATCCGCATATAATTATTGTACTACTTAATCTCAGGTATCGATGATCGAATTTCAGCCACCCTGTACATTGTAATCATTGTAAGAAGCCAATATTCCTTCGTTCACCTACAGGGTATGCGTTTCTTACCCTACCTTGTTGACTACCTGCCTTCGAGAAAAGGTTACCCCGTCTCATTTCGCCTTCACGACCGATTGATTCGGAATCGAAAGCGGAAATATTCCCTCGAAGGACCAGGTTAGCCGAAACTGTAATCATTTATCTCGGTGTTCTTGTTGACTCGGTTGGGTGAAAGCTTGTTTTGTTCTGTGATTCGACTGAAATTTGTGGAGGCGTTTCAGTGAAGTTGACGGGGGTTGTTTAGATTCGAAGGTAGGAGAAGCATCGCCACTATACATGTAATAATAAAAGGTGAATATTCTATTAAATGTTCCCTTTTGTTTCCCTGAGTTTTTCTGCCAAACTCTGATTTTTTCCGAATTGCTTCTGCGTCTGAAAGACAAGATATTTGTCAGAAGCAATGTGTTGAACAATGTTGTCTAACAATCAATAAGGATAGAACTATTTCGTAACTTTTCGAATCTAGATCAGACCTGGCTGCCCCCCACCGCCGGTCGGTACTACCGCAATATGTCCCTGCCCTGCATTTTAAATCTGCAATATCTTCGAAAATATTCATTTGAAATACATGCTTTAAGGGGCATATTAATGAATAGTAAATTCACAATGCATTTAGGGTACTTAATTGGATAAGGATCAATGCTGTATTGCTTAAAATCGCTTCGTAATCAAGCCATTATTTCTCGTAGATGGTAAAGGATAAAAACTGGTTATTGTGGGGGATGTTATACCATCGCAAACTTTTTTGTACACTTTTTTAAGGTGTATCATACTGTACTACATTATTTTGATCTATCCCGTAGGGTTCAGCCAGCGTTTGCAATGTAAGCGCAAAAAATGTGTTTATTTACGACATCACATAAGAAACCTCTAAAATTATCAGTGTTTTCTAATATATTATGCATGTATTATACATATAAACCTTCCTATTGAATCACTCTATCTATTAAATAAATCCGCATCAAAATCCTTCACGTAGTTTTAAAGATCTAAGCGTACATAGGAACAGGCAGACAGCGGCAAGCGACTTTGTTTTATACTATGTAAGGATATTACTATTGATCCGTTTTCTCATGATCAAAAGATACTTGAAAATGATTTTTATCTCTTATTTTTTCAAAAATTGTTATAAACAAATGTGTTGTTTATAAGATAATTCAAATTATTTTTTAAAACATAATCTTTGATGAAAATTATGATTTAAAAAAACAGTTTCTTAAAAAAAATATTTATTACTCAAAAATGGATTTCTTAATTAGCAATTTCTTTCTACCACTTGTAATTAATATTAAGGAGTCATTTTTTTGAAATGATTATTCATCTTAGTATGTATTTGATTTAAAAAACAAATTATTATTGAAGTTTTCATTGCTTATTTATTAAACAATTTGTTATAAACAAATGAATTATTCTCTATTTCTTCTATTTCTACCTAAAAAAACAAAAACAATCATGTAGTATTAAAAATATGGTGGTGTCGATGACAAATTTTCTTTGTAATTCATTTTAGGAACAAACTTAGACTCTAACGTTGAATTGAATGGAGGTAGATACATTTGACAGTACGATGGTGCCTCGATTTGAATTTAAAATTCATTTTTCCGTGAAATTACATAGAAATTTTATGGAGAGTAGATACACAGACAAAAGATTGAATATTTCAGTGAAGTTGTGACATAATTCAGATTGCTTGTGAATAACTTCTATGTGCGGTTGCCCATGACAATCGTGCTTTCGTAGGATAGAAATTGAGCGTTAACAGGGGATCATTAATGGATCATTGCAAGAACGTTAAACATTGTCATTTTTGTGAGGTCGAGGGAATAGTATATTCTAAAACAAGTTGCAGAATGGGCTGATATTCAAACACGAATGCGAAATTCGAAAATGAGCGACGAAGGAGCGAGTTTTCGTACGCGAGTTATATCACAGTGTGTTATAACACAGAGTTAATCAGAAAAATGTTGACGAAAAAACAATTTAGAAAAACAATTAGTTTAGTATTTCCAGAAATTAAGGATAAAAATAAAATATTCAATAGCTTAACATATTTTGGTACAACGAGTCAACAACTTAAAAGGTTTCTTCAAAACCAACAGGTGAATATCTCATTCCGGACAAATAATAACCTTGCCAAATTCATAAAAAACAATAAATCGAAAAGGAATAAAGAAGATAAATCCGGTGTTTATCAATTAAATTGCGGGAGTTGTGACAAATCATATATAGGGAAAACTGGTAGAAATTTTGGCATAAGAATAAAGGAACATCATCACAGCTTCAAAAACAACAAAATTAATTCAAATTATTCGAATCATTTATTAGCAGAAGGACATAAGTTTAACCCGGATTTCAAAATTCTACACAATTTGAATAAAGGTGCGCAACTTAATTACTGGGAAATGGTCGAAATAAATAGGGAAAAACATACGGGTAATTTAGTTAATGAACAATTAGATCTAAATTTTTCACCGTTACTCAATCTATTCAAATAGAGAATCAATTTATAAATAAAAGCATTAGGAATGAATTATTGTTAATGTGTACAAAGAAACCAGCAGTGTCAATCTCATGTAATTAGTTTTAAATAAGTCTATTATGTAATTTGTTTTAAATAAGTTTCTCATGTAATGAGTTTTAAATGATTGTGTGTCCATGTCATCTAGGTATAGGGAGATAATAACTTGTTAAGAATTTAGTATGATGTAGTCTGATGAAGTCGCTGTGTCGACGAAACGCGTCACAATATTGAATAAATAAGTGTAAATCGTATATAATTTTTCATTGAGTTAATATGGATTTGCATCAAGTAAAAGCCACAAGCATTAAATTAAAAAAAAAAAAAAAAACCTTTCCTCTCAACAATTATTTCACCTTATCCAGATTATTTAATATTGACAATAATTGACGTGTGTTGAAATTAGATAGCATCGAATGTCAGTGCTGACTACCACAAAACGAAAAATATAACTAGAAACATGCGGGAATGAGTTCATTCCAGCACTGTTTTTAGTGCTGGAATGAACTCATTACGATACTGAAATAGAGGAAAAGTATTAAAGCACTAATTCGATCACCATTTATTTGTGAATTTGAGGTGGAAATTACGTTGCGAAGCTATACTCTTCAATCACGGTATTGTGTGCTTGCTTATCGCTTTTCCGAGAATTTTCTCCACATCAGCCTTCACCAATTTTCGCATTCCGCAACATCAACCATAACTAACTTCCTCGTCGCTATTTATCATCGCGTTGTTGCCCAGATAGCGATCTCTATCGCGGCTGAATTTCCGGTCCGGATAATCCTCGCCTAGCCGAAGGTTTTCTATCCGTTTTTCCTTAATTACCGGCCGATTATCCGTCAGGATAATCGCACAGGAGATGTCATTGTTCTTCGGTTGACGGTTGAACGTTCTCGCAACAAGCGAGCAGCAGCAGGCCATGGAAACAGTTGCTTTTTATGCGACAACGCCGATCCGGTCGCGGGTTACGGAAAAGGAATCTAAGTATGGTTGAAAAACGAGCCTTACGACTTCTAGGAAACGTCTACGTGTGTTTCATGAACGTGGGGGATGCATATTCCTTTAGTAGTTGGTGGTCTGCAACAACCTCATTCGACCTCTGGCTTTATTATTTCGTTATAATGAGCGGGAAGTACGTCAGATTTGGCGCACTTGTTCAAATTCATAGCCAGAGCGTCAGAGGTCACCCATTTAGGTAATGAACTAAATTCAGACTGCTTGGCTTCCAGGAAAGATTATTTTTCCCAATATTTCCAACAATATAGGGTGAGCCTTTGTGTTGTAAAAAAAATATATCTTCGATATATTCTGCTATATTCTAACTTGCTTTTTTGTTTCAGGTAAGAACTCATCGTTGTTTGAATTGAGTGGGCTCAGACTTTATGGTAAGTTTTCTCCCACTTTCAGTTATTATCAATATAATACCGTGTACAATTCTCACATAAATAATTGAGTGGACAAAAGTAGTGACAACCTGGAATTTAAGTTTTGTCCATCTCTAGCCGCTGCTGTTTACCATCTTTCTTTCAACATTTGATTTCACGCATGACGACAATTGTAATACCCTTATTACACTATGCTCGTGCCTATTTGTCAGCCTGACTGACTGCGCCTGAAATTTTGAAGAAATACGCATGCGCCCGGGACTATTTTGTAGACTGTTTCAAGCTTGAAAATAAATAGAACTGGTTCTATTTGTTCCCCCTGAATCGTGGGGATTTTGTCGAAATGCCATGTCTACCAACACAATATTTATCTGTCTGACATGACGTCTTAACATAACCTAGTTTATTCTATCCTTTGAATCGCAGCCTTCGCAAATTCAATAAATTTATGTTTATTACTCTGAGGACGTAAATTAACTAATCTTACGAAGGCCAGATAATCTGTGATGGCTATCCCCGAGTGATATGGAGTTTTCACCAGTAGCCTAATATCCCAAAGTAATTATTAATTTCGTTTTTGGAGAAATGCTTTCTGGAATTACAGTGTCTTTTTTCTGTATGTTAATTTGCACTCTATGTAGAAGCATATTAAACGTTTCTTCAGGCATTCTTAAAACACTATGGTATTGTTTTAAAAATATACGAACAAAACAAGAACTTGAGGTAAATATGTCAATTTCTTCAAAGTTTGCAGCTCTGAAACTAGTGCCTAAAACAAGCGCGAAAAAAGCGCGGTGTAATAGTGCCACTCATTTGGGGGCAAATTCAAGCAACAAATAGCCATGAAAATAGGCGCAAATATAGACATGAAAAATGCATAGTGTAATAAGGGTATTATGAAGCTATCTAAAATGATACACGTTTTGCAGCATCCTGTCTAGTTAAAAGAAAAGTTTTTCAAAATGTAATGTATCTGAAGAAGCTACTGTGTAAGAAAAACGATTGTTATGTTCCATAATACATATATGCAGTGCAAGTTTCTAACTTGGAATAATTTCAGTAAAACTAAGACAGTTTTTTTGTCAACTTGCTCGAACATTTCGATTAGTGTATTAAATTGCGCTCTTTTTGATGTAAAAAATAGTTATAGCGTGTTCCAACTTTGAGGTATGACGTTATCGATAATTTTTTTTATAAATGGCTGTTCTAAAACGGAAGTAACACGGTCAGTCTGGTATCAGTCTCGCATCACATCAATCATGGATTGATGGGAGATTGACGGAAATTGGTTCTATATTCGTAGATTGATGGACTGATGTTCCGGATTGATGGTAATACTGATGCGAGACTGATACCAGACTGACCGTGTAATCTCCGTCTAATTTTTTTATGACTATTCTTAGAGGGTTTAACAAGTTACACGCGCGTACACCAAATAACAAAATTTTATTTTGTTCGAAGCTGTAGAAAACTGATCTATCTGACATCAACCGAAATATGTTTCTTCAATTAATGCTCAAAATGTTGTCCATCAACTAACTGACAATAGCCAAAACGGAACTGAAACTTGTTCAGAGCATTTCTAATTACTTCAGCGGAAATAAGCATACACTCCTGATTAACTGTTCAATGTTTCCTGCTTTGGTCTTAAAACCTTCGCTTTTCAACTATCCCAATTAGATATATTCCATAGATGTTAATACTCGATACCTGGTAGGCCATTCAAAAGGTCAGATACTCACGGACAGGTCTTGCAAAATGGGGAGCTCTATTGAAACCAGATGTTTCTATTTGGCTTTATCCGGATCAGGAAACAGGGAAGCCAAATTCGGAATCTTTACTTCCTGCAAGAATTCTAAATATCCAGCTCCATTGAGATTTCCTTGGATGGACATTTGTCCTATTACTCGGTCACGAGCAATCCCTGCGAACATTGACTTTTTCTTGATATGAGCGTGACCTTCCCTCATCCAGTGTGGGTTGTTGTCTGCCCAATAACGAATTTTCATGATTTACCGTACCATTTAAAGTTCAATTGTCCGAAAACAGGACGTTATGTCTAGTATAGATCCATAATTTGTTCGCAAAACTGGAGTCTTCTATTTGGATCATCTCCGGTGAGTTCTTGGAGGTTTGTCATTTTGGAGGATGAAATTTCTATGTTTAAAGAATTGTCATCACTGAAGGCTGGCTAATTTCGAGTGTCCTAGCTAGTTGCCTAGTGGAGACATGAGAATATTTGAAAAGAGAGGAGTACATACAATAATCTCCCAATTAATATTAAATCTTCCAAAACATTGAAGCAGTTCAAATCTAAGTTAAGAAAAATTCATTTTCGGATGTAGTTTCATATGTATGTGTATTTATTCTTTTTTCTTTTCTTTTTCACATGTAATTGGTATAATAGTTCTTTGTATACTAGTACTTTGGCTAAATAAATGACATTATTATATTATTATTATTCAGTTTGACATCTTCTGCGGGGGCACGATAATTATTTGTTTTTATTGAATGCTTATTTTCCTGAAACTGTTTTTCAATTTTGCTTAAGGTACTTTGCAACATGGGCGGTAAATCAGGATACTCTGAATTAATGAAGAACTTCATTTTATGGTCTTGTACTTTCGCCGTAGCCAATCATCATTAAAATTTCAATCTTGCGGATTTCACTGTGAAGTACTCCTTTTGTCCGACTTTTCAACAAACGGTTTTTTTCGCAAAACGACAAACTAACAAATATCTTCGCTACGATGCTACTCTCCTTAATTGTTTTCATTTAACTTTTTTGTTTGACAAATAATGATAAGCTAATACCTCTTTTGACATTCCATTTTTCAAACTACCTGAATTATTTCAATGAGTTGAATGGGATTCCTCTATTTTCGAATTAGTTGATGTTTGTTAATTATCTTTTTAACGACAAGGAATAAGAATTTGATATTTGGTACGCATGTGTAACTTGATATAACCTTTAAGAATAGTCGTAAAAAAATTAGGATTGTCGTCAAAAAATTATCGAAGACGTCATATATCAAATTTGGGACACTCGGGAGCGCAATTGAAAATACTAATTGACCTGTCCGAGCATATTGCCAATAAAAAAATTGGTTCAAACACTGACTTGAAGTCAGGAGCTTTTGCGCGTATGTTCTATTGTCCATTCTCCTGTTTTGGACACTCTCTTAATCGAAATTTACCATGGTAAATTCGATTAACTTTTTTAAAATTTTCTAGCGTTACGGATCTCACCAAATTGTACACACGTCTTTATGTCGATATTCTACAACTAGTTACCAAGCTTCAATTCGATCGAGTCTATATTTTTTGACTTATCGAGGAAATAATATTCCAGATCGAAATAACTCCGAAACCGTTGGGCCGATTATGGTCAATAGCAAACTGAACTCTCCCATTCAGATGCGCAATCTACCCTGAAAATTGCAAGTACCTATCTGCTTTCGTTCGAGAGTTATCGAGGCAACGATCACCTATCCAGCTACTGAATTCACACAAGGCTGCTCGGATCTCCAAAATATAGATCCGATCGTGTTCAAACTTTGAACTTGGTAGTAGAGTTAGGTTCGGAAGGCTCTCGCAATATTTCAGCCATGTTGGATGAATAGATTCTGATATATAGAATATTTTTCAATGATTTTTTTAAAATTTTCTAGTGATACAATCCTTACGAAATTTTGCAAGAACTTTTGCGTTGGCATTCTACAACTAATACCCATGTTTGAATTTGATCGGTTCTATATTTTTCGAGTTATTGAGGAAATAACAATAAAATATCAGATGGGTATAACTCCAAAACCGTTTGACCGATTTCTCTTATAAGCAAACTCAAATGTTGCATTCAGATGCACAACCTAACCTGCAAATTTCAAATCGCTATCTCTCTCCGTTCTCAGGTTATCGTGACATGAAAAAATATTTTTTAATAATTTTTTAAAAAATTTCTAGCGACAAGATTTCACAAACGTGCTTAGGTTCATATTCTACAACTATTCACCAAGTTTCAATTCGATCTGATTCATATTGGTTGAAAACAAAATTATTACTAGGAAACAATTGGGCCGATTATACCCATTAACGAACTTGTCCGTCGTATTGGGATGCGCCACATAACCTGAAAATTTCAAGTCGCTAGCTCTTTCTGTCCTCAAGTTATCGTGGCAACGGCCGGACTGCCGGATGGCCGGCTGGACAGAATCAAATTTGACCTCGAATTCTTCATCGAATCGAATTACATTTTCGGAGAATAAGCAAAAATTTTGACCTAAAAAGCACTTGTTGACCAGACTTTTGAAGGATCACGTCGAATTTCCAATCAGGCTGTATACGAAGACGTTTTAGTTTCCCATCGAGTGAATTATCACATTGGACCCCCTCGACAGTCCACGAGACGTGCCCTACTGACCCAATTTCTAATGGCCGTTTATCAAATTTTCATTACGCAACCCTGAGAGCGATGCGAACAGTCTTAACGCGTTTCGACATCGCCACACAAAGATAAGAAAAAAAGCGTATGTTCTAATGGGTTTATTATTGCTCTTTGTGTATTTGACGATTGCGACAAGCGCTGGAACCGGAAACGTATGTTGTATTTCGTTAAGTGTACCTTTAGGCTCTCGTTTTTTACGTAAGCCGCGATGAATCGCATCAGGGAAACAATTGAGCGGAGGAAAACGGAAGTAAGAACCTATTGTTCGGAAGTTATTTCCTTTTTTCTTAGAGATTTCAGCGGTGTTACGTTTCGGGGGAAAGTGAAGAATGGTATCGGCTTGTTTTGTTGATTCTTAACGATTACTAATTGTGTAATATACCTTTGGTTTTCTGCAGCTGAAAAAACTCGTGAAATAATAACAACAAAATTTGGGATGGGTATAAGACTAGGCGCGCACATGCGATTTTCTGTCGTGCGATCGTTTAGTCGCAAAAATGGAACATACTTTTACACCCTTATTACACTATGCCTTTTTCATGTCTATATTTGCGCCTATTTTCATGGCTATTTTTTGGTTGAATTTCCCTCCAAATGAGTTGCACTATTACACCGCGCTTTTTTCGCGCTTGCTTCAGGCAGTAATTTCAGAGCTGCAAACATTGAAGAAATTGATATATTTACCTCAACTTCTTGTTTTGTTCGTATATTTTTAAAACAATACCATAGTGTTTTAAGAATGTCTGAAGAAACGTTTAATATGCCACTACATAGAGTGCAAATTCACATACAGTAATTACAGAAAGCATTTCTCCAAAAACGAAATTAATAATTATTTTGCGATGCTAGGCTACTGGTGAACACTTCATATCACCCGGGGATAGCCATCACAGATTATCTGGCCTTCGTAAGTTTAGTTGGTTTACGTCCTCAGAGTAATAAACATAAATTTATTATCGAATTTACGAAGGCTGCGATTCAAAGGATAGAATAAACTAGGTCATGTTAAGACGTCATGTCAGACAGATAAATATTGTGTTGGTAGACATGAAATCCCCACGATTCAGGGGGAACAAATAGAACCAGTTCTATTTATTTTCAAGCCTGAAAAATTCTACAAAATAGTCCCGGGCGCATGCGTATTTCCTCAAAAGTTATAAATTATACATAATATACATAATACATAAATTTGAAAAAAATTACGAAAAAATTGGTTCAAGCACTGACGTGAAGTCAGGATCTTTTGCGCGTATGTTCTATTGTCCATTCTCCTGCATTCGACACCCTTTATCGTATTCACCATGGTAAATTATGTTGTCCATTATCCTGTATTGGACACTTAATGGTAAATTCGATAAAGGGTCCAATGCAGAAGAATGGACAATAGAACATACGCGCAAAAGCTCCTGACTTCACGTCAGTGCTTGAACCAATTTTTTTATTAAAATGTCGTATTCACCGCGGTAATGTGCTGTCATCAGAATTGAGTAACGGCTCAGATGTCTCCGTATTTTACTTATCAATTATATATAAACTATGGGTTTTCCTTTCAATTTTAATGGAAAATCGATGGTCGAACAAGTACAGGTTCAAGTTCGACTGTGCGCTATCCAGCAGAACTTGAACTCGGCTTTATTACGATATAATCATGTATAACATTCACGAATATTCTGTAATTTTTGGCGCTCTTGTTCCTCGGAACAGAGTGCTTATCAATTTGCTCGAATGTCTGTAATATTCGAATTTTTGGCTGAAAATGGTCTTAAACGATTTGGTTCGACTCACCGATCAAGAATCCGTGGTCGAAATCAATTCTGTCCGGCCTGCCGGCCGTAGGCACGATAACTCTCGAACGAATGGAGTTAGAGGATTGAAATTGTCAGGGAAGGCATGGAGCGTAAATATCTCGGACGAGTTCGTTAACGGGCGAAATCCACCAAGCGATTTCGGAGTTATGGCCCTTTTTAGTGAAAACATTTTTTATGAATTTTTCCGAAACTGATCACTCGATCTTTCTAAAATTTATCATCAAGTTGTAGAATAATGACCTCTATATGCATGCGAAGTTTTGTATTGATCGGGTTGCCGTAAGGTATCCAATTTTTTTTTTATTTTTAAATTTTGTTGTACAATAATTCACAAACAGAATGAGCTAGGCAGTTGAAATTTTCAGAGTAGGTTTGATAGATAAATATCTCGATTAAGTTCGTTACTGAGCAAAATTGGCCTGATGGTTTCGGAGAAACGAAAAAAAAAATTTATTTTTACATCACAAATTTCAAATTAAATTTTTTTCAAGATGCAGATTCACTATAAAAATCCATTGCTATCATTTTCAACTCTAACAAGATTATACTTTCGGAGATATGATTTTTCGAAATTTCAATAATGAATCGTACTTCTATGTTTCCACAGAATGCTGTACTTAATTATTGTATCTATGAATTATTATATGATCTGTATTCTTACATGTCATCTTATTCTCCTATGAGAGATAAATGTCAAAATTATTCCTGGTTCGTTAATCTTGATATGAAATACCTACATCTCTTTTTCTAGAAAACAAAGTATTTGAATGCAAAATGACCAATGAAATATCCTCAGGTATCGTAGAATTATGAGGATGATGATATTATACTTTTAAGGTGATACTATAATGCCCGTGGATAATCCATAATATGGATTATTCCATCATCATATGATGATAATGCAAATATATTCTTTGGTAAAATACATCATTAAATTGGATTCAGAATATCTCCAGTAAAATCAAAACTGCAATATTGTCTAAGTTATAATTGATATAATATAATTTTCAGAGTAGGTTTGAGGAATGAATATCTCGGATAAGTTCGTTATTGGGGAAAATCGGTCTGCTTGAATTTAATTTCTTTCATGATGCAGTTCTATCGTAAGAATCCATTTATATCATTCCCAGAGACCAATAATTTTGGAGATAATATGATTTGTCAAAGTTTGAACAAGAGCGCCAAAGCTCCTGTCTACAGGGCTCGAACCAATTTTTATTGATGTATCTTGATGTCAACAATTTATTGTAAACGAATATTGAAACCACTTTGTGGAGACATGAATATGTATACCAAAAAAATGTAGAAAAGGCATAGACGACAAGTAGTTCTATTTTATTTTACACCATCAGAATGTAGCCCACCGATTTTTTTAATAATGCAGATATTTTGACGGGAGTATTTTCGATTGAAAATTGAGCTGCTTTTTCGAAATTAAGTCAAAATAGGGTGAAAAATAAATATTTTAAATCAAAATGATTACAGTGTGTTTGGGACATAAAACGGTAATTTTTCACCAAATTTCGTAAAATAATTTTTTTTTATTAAAAATACAACCACCAGCAACTTGGTTATTTGAGTTTTTCACATAAATATTGAGGTTCGGTGATAAAAGTGTAAATACAAAAGTTGTAGATTTTTTTATTACTTATCTACAAATTTGCCATTCAACTTTTTTCCATAGGACTTATAGTTTTGCTAGAAATCGCGATAAACCGTTTTATTCTCCCTTGCACTTCCCGAGTCCCGAACTCAGGTCGCCGTGAATTTATTTCCTTTGATTTTTGTTATATTCTCTTCCTTTTCTACTGGGTTTCACCCTACTATTATTTTTTTTTTCATTTTTTTACCATTTTCAAAGGCTTCATTCCTGGTCTAGTACATTTCGTAGTGGATGAAGGTATATTCGAAAAGACGTGGATGATCAATGGGAATCCTTCTGTTCCACCCTCGGAAACCAAATCATGTATGTTAACAAAAATCTCATCTTTCCTCTGCCAAACCGCGAGGGTGAATTTTACAAAGGTTTCCGTTACGTAATACAGGATATCAGAAACCGGAAACCGTTCTCAAGTTCTGAACTGTGTATTCATAAATTCGGACTGTTATTCGAGCCGATAAAAGATTTATCTGTATATTTTAATGGAATATGGAAAATATTGATATACCTAGCAGGAAAATTGAATCAGTCAGATTTATTTTGGTTTCTTATTCATTTCGCTCAGTTTAGAATATTTCCGGCTGTGCATATGAAACCCGAATCTGGCGCTTATTCATAGCAGTCTGATGGAATGAAAATGTCTGTGAGTCTCGAATTTTAAGCTGAAAATGGTCTCGAAGGATTGCATTCGACTTGCCACTCAAGAATCGTCATCAGACGACTCGGTGGTTGGAAATCCACTTCAGTCGCTGAGGGTTATATTGAAAATTCATTGAAAAATAAAGCAGAAACTGCTGAAAACATTTTGTGTGTTAATCGTTATCGTAGGCAACAATATCAATGTGAATTATTTAGAATGTCATATGTCTAACATTCCGTCTATGAATATTTCTAATTGTTCCATATGCAGCATAAACCAGGTGTCCCAGTATACATGTTCCAATGGAATATCTCAGCCAATTCAAACGATAAAAATTTGAGAATTTTATGATTTTCAGTTCGTTCAAAGCTGAGAAAAACGAAAAAAAAAAGCGGCCTATATATTTCTTGCAATTTTTTTATTCTACTCAAAATTACTTTTCCAACGATGTATCACACTTTGCATTACTGGGACACCCGGAATTTAAATACACTGTGTGGATAAAGTAAGGAACAAAATTCATAACTGCGTTATTGAATGTTTTCAAGCAAAACGCTAGGTCAGGTCAATTTTAGTTTTCAAATAATCACCTCATGGCATACAAATTTTACTTATGACGTCATTCATTTATACAAAGTCTGGTAATATATTTTTTTTGAATGAATACTCCATTTTTTTTCTTTTGTTTTATTACACGGTACAACTTACTTTAATGACGCTATAAAAAAGTGTTACCGTAGATAACGATTTTTTTGAGAAAATGACACATTTACTGTAAGAAATAAAAATGAATAAAAATCATGGTATAAAATGTTATTCAACCCAAAAAAGAAACGAAATTTAGGGCAAATGTTCAAATTGCTCTCCGTCAACCATTCGGAGCTCAGCGATATAAGTGTACACACTTTGTAACAAAAGTAAAATGTATTTTGCACTAATTATCGTCATGACATCTGTGTCAGATTTGGCAGATGAAACAAAAACAATTTATCTTAAATTTTACTTCTTAAAAGCAAAACTCGAGTAATTGCAGGCATAACCCGGAAGTGTCCCTTAATAAACTATATAAAATAGTAAAAAATTTGAAAAATAGAGCAACAGGAGATGAGGTAGTGACAGTATCGATATTAAAGGGGATATTCGATGTAGTCGGTTATCCCCTACTTAATCTGATAAATACCAGTTTAAGTACAGGAAGGATTCCAGACGCTATTAAGTGCAGCACAGTGGTACCGATACCGAAGGTGACCAATCCAACTCGTCTTGCGGACTTCAGACCTGTAAACTTGCTCCCGATTGTAGACAAGATATTGGAGATTATAGTTCAGGAAATATTGAACGAATATTTGGAAAAAAATTCTATTATGCATAATTTGCAATCGGGGTTTCGTCGTCATCATTCGTGCGAAACGGCCTGCCAGTTGGTCTGTCATGTGTGGAAGAAAAATATCGACGATGGGAAGATTGTAGTGAGTGTGTTTGTGGACTTGAGCCGAGCCTTTGAAACTATTGATAGAGACAGATTACTAGAAAAATGTGAAATGTATGGAATAAGAGGTACGGTGTTGGCATGGCTTACAGACTATTTGGACGAACGATATCAAAGGACTAAAATAAAGCAGGAGTTTTCTGAGAGAAGAAAGGTATGCTATGGGGTGCCTCAGGGTAGTGTACTGGGACCACTGCTATTTCTTTTGTATGTCAATGATTTGAACTTATACCTGAAAGATTGTTTTTTCAAGTTGTATGCTGATGATACGGTGATATCGGTTGCGGGATATAATTGTGATGAGGTGGTATCAACTTTAAACAAGGAATTGAAGATTTTTCAAAATTGGTTGAAGCTAAATAAGCTGAAATTGAACCATGAGAAGACCAAATGTATGGTGTTGGGTGCTCGAAATAAATGTAAGGGATTTGATGAGAAAATGTATGAGGTATTCATTGATGGCAAAGGAATCAACTTCGTAACGGAGATGAAGTATCTTGGTGTTGTATTCGATCAACAGCTTGATTTTGGATCTCAGGTGGATTATATGTGTAAAAAGCTAGGCAAAAAGATTGGATACTTTTACAGAATATCGAAAAAACTATCTTACTGGAGTAGAAAAACGGTTTATAATACAATAGTTCTTCCTCATTTCAACTATTGCATGTCCCTCCTGATCGCATGCAGTAAAGAAGATATACGTAGACTCCGAATTCTGCAGAATAAGGTAATGAGGATTTTGCTAAGATGTGCCAGAAGTACATCTGTTGCTCACATGCTTCAGAGGTTGAAGTTCTTGGATGTCTCTCAAATGATAGAAGAGTCAAATCTAATATTGGTCTACAAGGCATCAAATGGATTGGCCCCCTCTTACCTTAGAGATCTCCTGGTGAAGAGGGGTAATTTAACTAACTACTTACTAAGAGGAGCAGAAAGGTTTCACATATACAGGTGTAGGACTGTTGCGTTTCAGAAGACAACTTTCAACTTGGGACTTGATGGTTACAATAACTTACCTATGGAGATAAGATCAGCACCGACGGTACAACTTTTCAAGCGGAGATTGAGGAGAGAAATTTTATTTTGATTTCAATTTTATATTCATTTTCAAGTATATTTACTTTATTATGTTTTTTCCTGGTTTTTTTGTAATAGCACAAATGCTAAATAAACTTATTATTATTATTATAACTAAGTTTCAAAAGCGAATTATCTTTGATGTTTATAAAAATGGTACGTTTAACTGAACGGGAAGGAATAGAAATTTTAATAACAGTTAGATATGGTGATAAACTATGAACACATTAGGAAGCATGTGGATTATTCAACAAAGAACCTCCTGACAGAGTGTCTATTGCAAGTAAGTAAATTGGTTGCTGAATTTACTGAAGGATCCATCCATGATTTGCCTCGGCAAAGTGGACCTCGGCTAAACGAAGAATCCAGATTAAATGTATAAGTTGAAGCTGAAGAAAATCCTCACCTTTCTACAAGACGGCTAGCCCTGAATCATAACGTGGACCACTCTTTTGTCGTGAAATTCTTCAAAACAGAGAACTATCATCCTTACAAATTTTAACTGATTCACGAATTAAACGACGATGATCCAGACCGCCGTTGGCAGTTTTTGCGCGTATGTTCTGGGGAACATCGCGTTATCATTTTGCCCAAATGTCTGTAATTTTCGAATTTTTCGCCGAAAATGGTCTCAAACGATTGGGTTCGACTCCCTGGTCAAGAATTCGAGGTCAAATTTGATTCTGTCTGACCGGCCGTTCGTTGCCACGATAACTTGAGAATGGAAAGAGATAGTGACTTCAAATTTTCAGGGTAGGAGGCGCATCCCAATACGATGGACAAGTTTGTTAATGGGCATAATCGGCCCAATGGTTTCCGAGTTATAATTTTGTCTACAACCAATACTAATCCGATCGAATTGAAACTTGGTGAGTAGTTGTAACTAGAATATAAGTCTAAGGACGTTTGTGAAATTTTGTGAGAATTGTATCGCTAGAAAATTAAAAAAAAATTATTAAAAAATATTATTTACGCCACGTTAACCCAAGAACGGAAAGAGATTGCGATTTGAAATTTTCAGGTTAGGTTAAGAATTTGAATGCGTCTTTTGAGTTTGTTCATAGGCATAATCGGCAAAACGGTTTTGGAGTTATACCCATCTGAAATTTGGTTGTTACTTCCTCAATAACTCGTAAAATACAAAACTGATCCGATTCAAACATGGTTATTAGTTGTAGAATGGCAACGCGAAAATCCTTGCAAAATTTCGTGAGGATCGAATCTCTAGAAAATTATTGAAAAAAATTCTATATATCAGAAATTATTCGTCCGACATCGCTGAAATTTTGTGAGAGCCTTCAGAACCTAACCCTTCTACCAAGTTCCAAGTTTGAACCTCATCGGATCTATATTGTTGGAGATCCGAGCAGCCTTGTGTGAGTTCAGTAGCTGGATGGATGATCTTTGCCTCGACAACTCTCGAACGAAAGGAGATAGGGACTTGCAATTTTCAGGATAGGTTGCACATCTGAATGGGAGAGTTAAGTTCGCTGTTGGCCATAATCGGCTCAACAGTTTCGGAGTTATACCCATCTGGAATATCATTTCCTCGATAACTCAAAAAATATAGACTCGATCGAATTGAAGCTTGGTAACTAGTTGTAGAATATCGACATGAAGACGTGCGTAAATTGTGAGGACCGTACCACTAGAAATTTTTTCGAAAAATTACGAAAAAATATTATTTATCTCATGATTCCTTGAGAACGGAAAGAAATAGCGACTTGCAGTTTTCAGGGTAGATTGCGCATCTCAATGCGACATTTAAGTTCGTTAACTACTATAATCGGCCAAATGGTTTTGGAGTTATATAAATCTGAAATTCGGTTTTTATTTCCTCAATAACTCAAAAAATTCAAATATGGTTATCAGTTGTAGAATGCCAACGCGAAAATTTCGTGAGGATCTTAGCACTAGAAATTTCAAAGGAGGATCGTAGCACTAGATTTTCAAAATATCATTGAAAAAAAAAATTGGATCAAGCACTGACGTGAAGTCAGAAGCTTTTGCGCGTATGATATCTTGTCCATTCTCCTGTATAGGACAGACACTCTTAATCGAATTTACCATGGTAAATTCGATTAAGAGTGTCCAATACAGGAGAACAGACAATAGAATTCACCATGGTAAATACGATTAAGAGTGTCCAATACAGAAGAATGGACAATAGAGCATACGCGCAAAAACTTCTTACTTCACGTCAGTGCTTGAACCAATTTTTTAAGAACAAATGTTACGCTGCGATGAATACCCCAATTTATATACTGAATGGGACATTACATCGTCACAATTGCAGGTATTGGTCAAGAGAAAATCCTCACTGTACAGGGTGATTCACTTATCTTGGTCACCCCAATTTTCTCCGAACGGCCGAATATATTTTAATTCTGTAAACGCCGTTTTGTAAAAGTCAACGTTGACCTGGGATGCGTGTAGAAGTTGGCGTAAAAAATAAAGATGGCTGGCGTCGCGGTGCCATCAATTGTTTTCCCAGGAACATACCTTTTTTTATTATGCCATTCGAAAAATGATTCAATTCTACATTTTATTCCCAAATACCATTTTTCCCATTTTAAACCGTTATCGATCTACAGGGCGTTTTATGTTAATTCTATTCCATTTTTGCGCGATGTTCTGAGGAACATCGCGTTATCATTTTGCCCAAATGTCTGTAATTTTCGAATTTTTTGCCGTAAATGGCAAATTTCACAAACGTCCTTAGGTTTGTATTCTACAACTAATCATCAAGTATCAATTCGATCGGAGTTTTATTGGTAGAAAACAAAATTATTACTCGGAAACTATTGGGCCGATTATGCCTATTAACGAACTTCTCCGTCGTATTGGGATGTGCCACCTACCCTGAAAATTTCAGCTAGCTCTTTCCGTTCTCAAGTTATCGTGGCAGAATCAAATTTTACCTCGAATTCTTCATCGGGCAGTCAAACCCAACGGTTTGAGACCATTTACGGCAAAAAATCGAAAATTACAGACATTTGGGCAAAATGATAACGCGATGTTCCCCAGAACATACGCGCAAAAATGGAATAGAATTAACATATAACACCCTGTAGATCGCTAACGGTTTGAAATGGGAAGAAACGGTATTTGGAAATATAATTTAGAATTGAAGCATCTTTCGAATGGCATAATAAAAAAGGTATGTTCCTGGGAAAAAAAATTGGCGGCGCCGCGACGCCAGCCATCCTTATTTTTTTCGGCGACTTCTACACGCATCTCCAGTTAACGATGACTTGTACAAAACGGCGTTTACAGAATTAAAATATATTCGGACGGCGTTTAATGGGGGTCTTACTTTTTTACGAAAACCTTACCAACGACCGTGGCTCGCCCTGTATATTTTTCTGCTCCCTAATTTTGCAATTATTAAACCATAATTTTGGCATCGCGCAGAAAACATCCCCAGCTAGCCCATCTGTCGGCGTTTGAAGACCGCTTTCATTTTCTCGAAATTGCCATACTCTCATAATTTTTTTCCCGTTCATAACCGCATATTAAATTTCTCCAATGACACACGTATCGGACGCGAAACTTCCTAATAGATGTAAATTATATCTCCGGCATTGGAAATCGATCGAAATTTCAGAACCAGTAGTTTTTTCTTCGCTTACACGCTCCAGTCATTCTCAATTAATTTTTTCGCTCCCCAACGACGCACGTTATCCTTCGAATATCGATGACTGCGTCGTTTTTCCGCGACCAAAGATCGTTCAAGGACTGAAACATTCGGATTACGTGCGTTTTTAATCAATTTCGGCTCGATCTAAGTGGACAGGACCGGGAGAAAAACAAGTTCGACATTGAAAGCGACCGGATTTGTTTTCGTGTTTGTCGCCCGTCCGGGATTTTTTACGTCGGTTTTATGCTCGAGATTAAAAATTGTCTATGGTGGACTGTTATGTTTTCGCGGCGTCAATAAAGGATTTATTCAATTTTCGAGTGAGGTATGGCGAAAGGTATGAGGTCGACCTAGGACAGTTTAATTCGTTTTAGTCTAGGCAACAAGTGCTTTTTAGGTCAAAATATTTGCGTATTCTCCGAAAATTATGATTGAGGTGTCATTCGAGCGGAAGAGCGATCGAAAATATTGCAATAGTTATACACAATTAAGTGAAAAAAAAGAAGGGGGTTTGGTTTTTCGCCCATATCTCAAAAACTATCTGAGATCATTCAAATTTGAAAAAATATTCAATAAGAGGAGGAAATTTCCTAAAAAAAAGGTGAAAACATAGAAGTACGATGTATTATTGAAATTTTGAAAAATCATATCTCCGAAAGTATTAGCCTGTTACAGTTGAAAATGATATCAATGGATTCTCATGATAGAACTGCATCATAAAATAAATTGAATTCAAAAAGTGTCACTAAAAAAAAATTATTAATCCGAAACCCAATAACGAACTTATCCGAGATATTAATTCCACAAATATACTCTGAAAATTATGTTATATCAGTTGAAACTTAGCCAATATTCCAGTTTTGTTTTTATTGCAGATATTCTGAACCCAATTTGATTAACTTAGAAAAGTATAGTACAATGGTGTTGATATGAATACGCGTTTGTATGAACTACTCCGTAATGTGAACTCAAACTTTTTTGTATTGACTACTCTGTAATATGAACATAGTATAATCTCACTAGTATGAACTTGTTGGAACTTATCTATTTTATTCAAAAGAATGAATCAGTTTTCACGATATATGTTATTTTGTCATTGCCAGTTGGCAATTTCATTAGTTGTCTCGCATTTTTATTCCGACGAGTACTTACTATAGCTAAGGAAATGTGACAATTCTCGAATCTCAGAATAACAATCAACAAAATAAATCTGAAGATTTTTTCGTTAAGCGTCTGACGAAGGATATAGACTCCGAAACGTTACGATATATTTGTTTCTTCGTTGATGTTGTTTTGTTGTTATTTGTTAGGCAACATTGTTCGGGATTGCTTCTGACAAATATCTTATGTTTCTTGCGCAGAAAATCACAAAATAATTAATTTTTTATTTTATAGATATTTTTCAGAGTTTGGGAGAGAAAACCCAGAAAGAAACCATTCAATGATGAATATACCTCCCACAGTATCCTTTAATGATTACTGAAAATCAAGATGTTTATATCTTCATGACAAAGCTAAAGTCCTAGAAGACATCAATAAAGGCCTGAATGTTACTTTACTGGCCAAGAAATATGGAAGTGCTAAGTCAACGGTTTGTTCTATAATAAAAACCAACACGATAAATTCTAGATAGAGTATAGGCAATACATCCAGATCGACCAAACTATGCACTCTAAAGAAGGCCTTTTAAAATATCTGAAGTCTTTTCTAATTGAAATACAGTTTTTGTAACTTTATGCGGATCATTATTATATATATTCATGTACTCATTAAGAAATAAAGACTACTAAACATGTAAAAAAATTCGTAGGAAAATAAGATGACATGTATGAACATAGATCATATAATAATTAATTGATAGAATAATTACAGCATTCTGTGAAAACAATTCGAGTTCGAGCGTTATCGTGTCTAAGGCCGGACAGAATCGAACCAAACGTTTGAGACCATTTTCAGCCAAACATTCGAACATTATACAGACATTCGGACAAATTGATAAGCACTCTGTTTCGAGGAACAAGAGCGCCAATAAAATCAAAACGCATTGCAATCGTTTCCAGGGCCATTATTGCCATTCTCCTGTATTGCAGACTCTTAATCAGGTGGGTATAACTCCGAAACCGTTAGACCCATTATGCTCAAAAACGAACTTAACCTTTCCATTCGGATGTTTGGAAATTATCGAGGCAACAGTCACCCATCCAGCTACTGAACTCACACAAGGCTGCTCAGATCTCCAACAATATTGATCCGATCGTGTTCAAACTTGGAACTTGGTAGAAGAGTTAGGTTCTGAAGGCTTTCGCAAAATTTCAGCGATGATTTTTTAAAAATTTTCTAGTGATACGATCCTCACGAAATTTCACAAGAATTTTAGAGGTGGCGTTCTACAACTAATAACCATGTTTGAATTGGATCGGTCTTGCACTTTTCGAGTTATTGATGAAATAACCAACTTTCAGATCGGTATAACTCCAAATCCGTTTGGCTGATTATGCCTACAGACAAACTGAAATGTCGCATTCAGATGCACAACATAACCTGAAAATTTCAAGTCGCTATCTCTTTTCGTTTTCAGGTTATCGTGACAAATAATATTTTTTAATAATTTTTTTAAAATTTTCTAGTGATACGATTCTCACAAAATTTCACAAACGTCCTTAGGTTTGTATTCTACAACTACTCACCAAGTGTCAATTCGATCGGATTCGTATTGGTTGAAAACAATTACTTGGAAACCATTAGGCCGATTATGCCCATTAACGAACTTGCCCGTCGTATTGTATTGTATTGAAAATTTGACCTCGAATTCTTCATCGGAAGTCGAACCCAATCGTTTTAGACCATTTTCGGCAAAAATTTCTAAAATTACAGACATTTGGACAAAATGATAACGCGATGTTCCCCAGAACATACGCTCAAAAATATTCTGGTTCGGATGTTTGGCGTTCGAATCTTGATATATATATACAGGGTGTAAGTGAATAACAGCGACATATTTTAAGGGATGATTTTGTGATGAAAATTAAGGTAGGTATTTGGTGTGAAATGTTTTGAAAAACCTCCCTCCGGAAAAGTTACACCCCTCCGAAGATTAACAAAAACAATTGTTTCTCTTTTTTATTTTCCCTGAATATTAAAGTCTTCAAGAAAGATATTCGAATGGGTGATGAAGAAAATAAAGCAAATCTTGTAACATATACGAACCATAAACAAATAAATTAGGTTAGGGAAATTCCACTTCGGTGCTTTTTGAAAATGCATTGAATTTTTTTCTCGAAAATGCTTAAGTTGTCGAAAAAACTTGTAGAGATGGAAAAATCTGTAAATGATTTGCGCTTTTCAGCCATATTTTTTTAGAAGGAAAATTTTTATCCAAAAAAAAGTTGTAAGTAAAAATATCTTAGTGGTTGCCTATTTCAACCCATTCTAAGCATACTACAGGGTTGAAAAAATTCCAAAATGTGTAGTTTTATTGACACATAATATTTACCAAGTTTCGTATCCTTAGCTTAATATACAGGGAAATTGAAAAAGAGAAACAATTTTTTTTGTTAATCTTTGGAGGAGTGTAACTTTTCCGGGAGGAGGTTTTTCAAAAAAATGTATACCGAATACCCACCTTAATTTTCGTCACAGAATCACCCCCTAAAATTTGTCGCACTTATTAACTAACACCCTGTATACATCTACGTTACTTTTAATTTCTCCGACGGTAAAAACCGCCACGTTCAAACACTATGGTGAAAACGAAGGCTCGCTTCACATCAACACGACACGGTTTTATGTACGGCAACGACACAAACGCTCGAGCTTTCCCACTGGCTCGCTTCACATATACAGGACAGTCGTGTAATCGACACCGGCATCCGATTCTTGAATGATCGTGCCGGATAGCTGTGAAAGCTATCGTTCAAGAATCGGATGCCGGTGTCGTTTACACGACTGTACTGTTTATGTTAAGCGAGCCAGAGGAAAAGCTCGAGCGTTTCTGTCGTTGCCGTACATAAAACCATATCGTGTTGATGTGAAGCGAGCCTAAGAAAGCAGGGCATTTAATACGGCAGCGCGAAGAGCAATGATGGTGTCTGCCTGCAAAGCCGTTAGCACCTGAACAGATATATCCCGGAATGGCTCCCGCCGTCTGGTCTGATAACACACGATAACTAATGATCCACGGCGTCAAACTTGGACTCGATTCACCTCCACCGGCATATCTCCCGACTCTCGAACGAACTCTCATCATTTTGACGTCGAACGTCGATTCTGCCAATAACCGATTCCCCCTAATCTTTTAATTCCGTGTTGGTCCCATTGTTTTTGTCGTGCTGCGGTACGTCGTCGGTACACGTCCTTCTAACCGTTAGCCCGACGCCAAAATGACACAATGACACTCGGAATTCCGTCTTGGTCCCAGGTATGGTTAGTCAAGTTCCGTTGATTATTAGCGCGAGTTGTGCGTGCGGCTGGCGGTCCGATGTGTGAACGAGGAGGGTCGTGTGCCCGGGAAATTCTAGTATGTGGTATCCTTGCAAATTATTCCTGCAACCTGTCGGTGGTCATAAGGAGAAAGCGGGCAACTTCGAGGAGATCCAGTTCGCAAAAGGTTGTTAGTTTTAAATTTTATAATGATTAAGTATGACAATTTTTTTCCACATTCTCCAATTATTAAGACAGCAGCAACAGCCATTGACACTTAAACGTCTAGTTAAACAGTAATTAGAGTAAATATTCAAGGTATAAATACATTAGCAAGAACCTGACGAATGAAAAGAACTAGATAATTAGGAAACGTCAACTTTTTCGACAATTAACCGGAGTACTCTAGAATCTTTATAAATTAAAGGCGAAACTAGATTTATTTACTGTTTCCATCGAAATCAGCCTGAACACAAAAAAATCAGATAGTGCTAGAGAAAAATAATAGGTATGACTTCTATTCGGACTGGAATTTAGTTTGAAAAAAATCAGATGTATTAATTGTTGTCAAACAGGTGATTATATTCAGATCTATAACAAGAGCGATCAGGGTACCCCAGAGGCAGGAACGAAATTTACTTACGCGTTTTCCTCAAATCTGAAAGTGATTTCATATAGATATTTTGAATAGTAAAGTTTTCTCAAAGATCACCTCTCGTCACTGAAAGTGGCCTCTATATACTTTTCACCCAAAACCACGATTCTGTAACACTGCTGGTTCAGGAGATATCGAGCCTTTCATCCTGGACCCTACTGACAGAATTCTGTGACAGGACAGAATCCCTACACACAAAATCCCATCCATAAACGATAGAAGCAGACTATTAACAGAAACCACGGAATTTATATTAATCAAACCCATGAATATCATCAATACAATCAGAGGCCCCATGTTGGGCGCAAATATTACATTGTTTTAATGTAAGAAGTTGTGGAAAACTCTGATTTATAATAACAAACGGAATTTATTCAGCTGTGATACAACCAGTTGATAATCAAAACCTAGCTTTCACTTTCGCTTTTGGTATCTTGATTTTCATTCCAGATACACATAGCGATAGAAACATGGCGAGCCGCTATCTGCCATCGTTTTGCAATGAGGAATATTATTTTTATCATTGACCATGTAGAGTGTTATATAACGGATCTTTCATTAAGAGCGCCCTATTTTGTTTGGAAAATATAACACATTATGTATTTATTTGAAAATTATCTAAATTTCTAATTCATTATAGAATACAATGAATACCATTAGTTATGAAACAAAATATCATTTAAATGTCCACCACGGAAACGCTGGTAGAAATGAAGTCGTTGAACCCAATTTTCCTTGAATCTCTCACATAAATCAGGTCGTATGTTAGCAATTACTCGTTCAATATTGATCTGCAAATCGTCTGAATTTGCTGGATGATTGCTGCAAACCAATGATTCAATGTAACCCCAAAGAAAGAAGTCCAATGGAATTAAATCGCTGGAACGAGGCGGATAATTTATCAGTCCATTTCTTAAAATAATGGAATCACCGAATTTTTTATTCAATAGGGTCAGTGTGTCGTTTTCTGTATGACAAGTGGCACCGTTCTGTTGAAACCACATGTTCTGCGAATCAAGACGAACCAATTCGGGCCATAAAAAATCAGTCAACATTGAACGATAACGATTTCCATTGACAGTTACCGTTTTATGAGCTCCGTTGAAAAAAAATAAGGTCCAATGACCCCTCCATCATAAAATCCGCACCAAACAGTGAGTTCATCAGTATCAGATGTAATGGCATTTCGTGATATTCTTCAGTTTTATCACCACTCCAGATACGGCAATTCTGTTCTATTGTCCATTCTCCTGTATTGGACACTCTTAATCGAATTTACCATGGTGAATTATATTGTCTATTCTCCTGTATTGGATACTCTTAATCGAATTCACCATGGTAAATTCGATTAAGAGTGTCCAATACAGGAGAACAGACAATAGAATTCACCATGGTAAATTCGATTAAGAGTGTCCAATACAGGAGAATGGACAATAGAACATACGCGTAAAAGCTCCTGACTTCACGGCAGTGCTTGAACGAATTTTATTTTCCGTGAAGTTAGGATAGATAGAAAATGCAATGATGAAAAAATTTACACATTGTCTACCTTCAATTCTTCTTTGGGAGAAGAATACATAATAATTATTCTAGAAAAATATTACTGGAATTAATGTCATATCTAAATAATCTAAGTAAAGAAAATTATAAGTTACTAACACATTGACTGAAATTCAATTGAATTCCAGTAATATTCAATTACTTATTCTTAACCAATAAATGTCCATTGATAGATCTAAAGGTGATGAGGTGAAACATAAAGATATATTCTCATTAGTGATAGAAAAACTGTCCTAAAGTGCCTCTCTACCCATCACGAGATTTAATATCGACAAATGAGCCTCTCACCTCACAAGATCAGAAAGTGTGGTTAATTTGAAGTTAAGTTTTGAAGCCTTCAGCAACATTTCAGCGATATCATATTAAAAATAATACATAACCTTTCAAAAGTCCCCTCTCACAAATATACTCCTCTGCAGGCGCATGGATCTCTTGAAGAAGAATCGCCTTCTCTGTTAATCAAAGATATTCACTCTTGTTCATAGAAATCCCTTCAATATTTAGTTGCCTCCTCCTAAGGAGGATCTTTTTCAAAATTCAAATTCAAATTTTTTTTATGAGGGAGTTTAACCCAATCGTTTGAGACCATTTTCGGCGAAAAATTTCAAAATTACAGACATTTGGGCAAAATGATAACGCGATGTTCCCCAGAACATACTCCATACTCCAGCCCAGCGCCTCCTAACAGTAGCCTCCTAGTCAGCCTTCGAAGAAGCCATCGTAAAAAGTAACAGTACTAAAATTGATTGTTGTTGTCATCCAAGTGCAGAAATCAATTCACTAGTTCCGCCTCCTCGGAAATGTACGAGAAAATCGAGTCACCTGCGGCGCGACCTCGTTTCACGATAAAGCAATTAAGCGGAAAACTATTAGTCAGCATGAAGTCGCCTCGCGATTTCCGATGTATGTCAGATGTTTCCAAATGTTGTTTTCCGTCGCCGGGCAAATTGATTTATTGCGAAAGCCGACCGGAGAAAATCGAATCAAGTCACTTCTCTCCGCCGAAGTTTGCATTTCCTGCGATCTTTGTCGCTGTCATCCGGAAAATTCTGACCTTCGAGTCCGCGGAGTTAAGTATTAATAGGTATTACCCGAGGTGATGATGCTGGGTATGCACTTTGCTTTGACTTCGAGATAAATCTTTACCCTTTGTACTAATTATGAAAGAGTTATGTAGGTATAAAAGCACTGAGGGGCGCCAGGAGCTAAGGCTAGCTCATTCATTGAATGATACTGGAATTTGATTGGCTCAGTGATTCATTCGCAAACCGCCTACTATGATTGCTAACAAACATAAGTAATGTATACTGAAGGGTTTTCCAATAAGAGGTGTTATTTTGATATTCAAAGAAAAATGCCATTTTTCAGTATAAATGATCGGATGTTTATTTCATTATAGAGAAGAAGCTATGCCGTTAATTGTGGAAAATAACATCAGGCAAATGACCACCAGGACCACGCTTACAGGACCATATCCTTTTAATGCAATTTTCCATAACCAAATCGCAAAGTGACTGCCCTATGTCCTCGATAGCCTCACGAATTCCATCTTTGAGGTCTTGAATCGACGCTGGGCTATTGGCGTAGACCTTCTCTTTCACGTGGCCCCAAAGGAAGAAGTCGCAAGGTGTTAAATCACAAGATATCGGTGGCCAATTGTGATCACCTCTTCGAGAGATAACACGGTCCGGAAACTTTTCCGGCAAAAGATCAATGGTTTCGTTGCTTGTGTGGCACGTAGTGCCGTCTTGTTGAAAGTAAACGTTGTCCAGATCAATACCATCCAATTCCGGCCATAAAAAATCATTAATCATCTCTCGATAGCGCAATCCATTCACCATAACTGTTGCTCCAGCCTCATTTTCGAAAAAGTAAGGTCCAATGACTCCGCCGGAACCGCACCAAACAGTCACACGTTGACGATAGAAAGGCTTTTCAACAATATGTCTTGGGTTTTCCGAGCCCCAGATGCGACAATTTTGCTGCATTGGTGGAAATGGGCCTCATCACTCGAGATGATTTTTCGATAGAATTCCGGATCATGTTCATGCATTTCAACGACCCAATCAGCAAAGACACGACGTTGTTGATGATCGGCCGGCTTGAGTTCTTGTGTTAACTGAACTTCATAAGCCTTAAGACCCAAATCTTTTTGCAAAATACGGTGTAATGACGTTTGTGGAATGCCTAATTCCAAAGAACGACGAGGAATGGACAAACCTGGGCAAGCAATATTCTCGGCTGTTCTTGAGCGACGTGCACGGGTTTTATTCTTCACATAACTAACTTGTCCCAACAGCTCGAATTTTTCCACCAATTTCTTTATTGCGGTCCGACAAGGTGCTTCACGACGACCCAAAAATGTTCTAGTTTTACGAACCGTCTCTGCCAAATTTTCACCATTTTTATAGTGAATTTTAATAATTTCAATGCGTTCTTGAAGCGTGTATCGTTCCATTTTTAATAATGGCGTAGTTTCTACTTGTCAAATGTCAAAAAATGACAGCTTCAAAAGTAACATCTACCGAAATAGCGGGCTATTCAAAATAAATCCTCTTATTGGAAAACCCTTTAACTGACAAAGAAACTAGAGGTAGGTTGCGTATCCGAATGGGAGAGTTAAGTTCGTTTTTGGGCATAATCGGTCCAACGGTTTCCGAGTTATACCCACCTGGAATATTATTTCCTCGATAACTCAAAAAATAAAGATTCGATCGAATTGAAGCTTGGTAACTAGTAGTAGAAAATCAACATAAAGACGTGTTTGAAATTTTGTAAGAACCGTACCCCTAGAAAATTTGCAAAAAATTACAAAAAAAAAATTGGTTCAAGCAGTGACGTGAAGTCAGGAGCTTTTGCGTATGTTCTATTGTCCATTCTCCTGCATTGGACACCCTTTATCGAATTTACCATGGCAAATTATGTTGTCCATTCGTCCACTCTTATTTCGAATTTACCCTGGTAAATTCGAATTAAGAATCTTTTTAAATTTTTTTTTACGCAACAATCGAAACGTTCCTGCATGTCACAGGCGCGACATCGCGAACCGTCCATTAAAAAATTGATCCATTGGACCGAATACCACTTGACCTACGTTAATGACCATTTGACTCGGAGAGTGCATGATATAACTGACTCATCTAGCCTAAGATGTACATCGATTACGATAAATCGCCAGTTAATGCACAATATTCCATAAGTGGACCTGATGCCGTTCGTTAATTAGCGAGAGTGACCTCAATACTCCTACTGGAACGATTTTTGCGTTTTATGGCGTGTTTAGACCGATTCGCTCGAAGGTTTTACCACGTCGAGAGACACCTGATATTGCTCTTCTGAGGATAGCTATTTTTATGGTGTTTAATTTTGGTTTGATAATTCCACATGATAAATCTCTTGTCATGAAAATAATAAAAGGTCTAAGATATATTACAAAATAGAAATATAAATATTGGTTCAAGCCCTGTGGACGGGATCTTTCTGGCGCTCTAGTTCAAACAGACAAATTATATCTCCGAAAGTATTGGTTTCTCAGAGTTGGGAATTATATCAATGTATTCTTATGATAGAACTGCATCATAAAGGAAATTCAATTCAAATAATAGTTTATTTATCAAGATTAAATGAGCAATCTGAGAATGAGAACTGCACCATGGAAGAAATCAAATTAAAATACCTGAAATGAATTTGACTCTCTCTTATAGAACAGGATGACATGTACGAGTATGAACACAGAGCATATAATAAAGCATAGAAGTACGATTCATTATTGAAATTTCGAATAATCATATCTCCGAAAGTATTAGCTTGTTGAAGTTGAAAATGATATCAATGGATTTTCATGGTGAAACTGCATCTTAAATAAAAATTGAATTTGAAATTCGTTACTCCGAAACCATCTGGCCTATTTTGCCCAATAACGAACTCAACCGAGATATTCATTTCCCTAACCTACTCTGAAAATTTCAACTGCCTAGCTCATTCCGTTCGAGAGTTATTGTAGAAAAAAATTTTAAAAATTTTCAAAATTTTGTTTTGACACTTTGCGGTAACCTGGTCAATACAAAACTTCTCATGTGTATAAAGGTCATGATACTACAATTTGATGCTAAATTTCAGATAGATCGAGTGATCGGTTTCGGAAATATTCATAAAAAATGTTTTTACTAAAATCGGCCATAACTCCGAAACCGCTCCAAACCCACCTTGCAAATTTCAATCCTCTAACTCCTTTCGTTCGAGAGTTATCGTGCCTACGGCCGGCCGGCCGGACAGTATTGATTTCGACCTCGGATTCTTGATCAGTGTGTCGAACCAAATCGTTTGAGACCATTTTCAGCCAAAAATTCGAAAATTACAGACATTTGGGCAAATTGATAAGCACTCAGTTCCGAGGAACTAGAGCGCCAAAAAGTGGGAAAGCCCTGTAGACAGGAGCTTTATTGGCGCTCCTGTTGAAACATTGACAAATCATATCTCCGAAAGTATTGGTGTCTCAGAGTTGGGAATGATCAATGCATTCTTATAATAAACACCATCATAAAAGAAACTAAATTGAAACAAGAGCTCCAAAATATGTCTATTAAAAAAAATAACTTCGAAATTATTGGTTTTTCAGAGTTGGGGATATTTTATTTCATCATAAAAATCCATTGATATCATTCCTAACTCTGAGAAACCAAAACCTACTTTCGGAGATATGATTCGTCAAAGCTTGAACAAGAGCGCTAAGAATTATTTACTAAGAAGTAATTTTTATGTCATGATAAACTGAGAATTGAAAGAGATCAGCCAAACGGTTTTGGAGTTATACCCACCTGAAATTGGGTTGTTATTTCCTCAATAACTCGAAAAATACAAAACCGATTAAATTCAAACATGGTTATTTGTTGTACAGTGCCAACGCAAAATTCTTGCAAAAGTTCGTGAGGATCGTATCACTAGAAAATTTTCAAGATCATTGAAAATTATGGAAAACAATTCTATATATCAGTAAATATTCTTCCGACATCGCTGGAATTTTGCGAGAGCTTTCAGAACCTAACTCTACTGCCAAGTTCCAAGTTTGAACACGATCGGATATATTGTTGTATATTCGAGCAGCCTTATGTGAGTTCAGTATATGGATGGATGACTGTTGCCTCGATAACTTTCGAACGAAAGGAGATAGAGACTTGCAATTTTCAGGGTATTTTGCGTATCTGAATGGGAGAGTTAAGTTCATTTACGGGCATAATCGATCAAACTGTTTCGGAGTCATATCCACCTGGAATATTATTTCTTCGGTAACTCGAGAAATATAGACTCGATCGAATTGAAGCTTGGTAACTAGTTGTAGAGTACCTGTATTATACAACTATTATACAATAATACAGGTGAATGGACAATAGAATATACGCGCAAAAGCTCCTGACTTCACGTCAGTGCTTGAACCAATTTTCATTAGCATGTTTAATAGTTTGAGGACAAAGAGTATACAGGGTGAGTCTTTGACCACTGCATTAATTTTAACCAAAGATTCCTCTCATCAAATGAAACACTTTTTTCATTTAACATTTTTTCAGATTCAGCTCAGGTAAAAAGATACAGGCTGTTGAAATTTTGAAAAAAAATCAGTTTTTATTTTGTAGCTTTGAAATCCTTTTTTCGAATAAAATGAATGTTGGCGTAAAGTTTCCTATAACTATGATACATATTTTCCAAATATTAGTTATTTTCTACTTCTACTGGTTTTCTAGTTATGGACTCGTGGATTCATAAAACTAAACGAAATTAGCATAAAGAAAGCACATAAAGTTTTACTTGAGTCATTTCAAGAATATTCCATCGTTTTAGAACATTATATTATTCTTCATCATTTCTCCTTAAACGCACAGTTTTCGAGATATTCTTCATTGAATGTTTTAAAATGGAAAACTCCAGAAATTTCACTACTTTTATGGAACCGTCCCTGAGCGTTGGAATCCCGAATGAAGCTGTAAACCACGTTACTATGCCTTATTCTCGTCCGCCAACAATGTCATAGATAATTTATATGCGGGAGTCTATTAGCACATTGTGAAATCTTTAAACGTTTGTAACTTTTTACCTGAGCCGAATCTGGAAAAATGGTAAATGAAAAAAGTGTTTCATTTGATGAGAGGAATCTTTGGTTAAAATTAATGCAGTGGTCAAAGACTCACCCTGTATATTGTTAACAATCCCGCATTTTTGCGGATCAGCGGGATTGATAACTTTAATCCCGCACGTTTGCGGGATTGAGATTTTGGTGCGGGATTGGATTACCTAGTGAGAACTCAATATCCAAAATAAAATTTCTAGCAATTTTTTCGTTTAATCTTGATCCTCATCGACCACATCGCAAAAAAATTAAAAAATGATTGCTTCCACGTCTAATGTCACCGAGTATAATTATCATCGAACTTTCATGCAACACGAAACCCGAACAGAAGCGAATACGCACACAAGCGAGAAAATTAACATTTATATGCGAAAGTTATCGCAATTACCCTCTCGCTAATTTTTCGCCGGCATTGCGGTTCAACAAAAATTAATATATTCCTTTCGTGGCGGGTGATTTATGTAGAAAGCCCGAGATACCCATCTGTACGTCTGACCTCGGCGGGTGTTTCGCGATTGAAAAGGCCATCGGGGTCTCGGCGTGTACAAAACAACGGTGCGCCCGAAACGGGGTCAGTACGATGCGGGTGGAGAACGAAGTCGATTTTCTCCTAGGAAGTATTTTCAGCGACACGTGTTCGCTCTTTACGCCAAATCGATAGGTTTTCTTGGGTCGGCTCGATTTAACGGCCGATTTCGTAGATGCGGTGGATTGAAAATATCGATTGGGACGCTTTAATTGCCTTCTTCGAGCGTGTTTAGAAACCTCTTGGATATAATGTTGATTTTGAATGACGTAAATGTGGACATTCACGTATACCGTGAGCGTCAAAAGCACGGAAAAATGGATTTATTTTCTCCCCTTTCAGGAATATCGAAATAAATCTCAATAATTTGTCGCAAATGTCGTAAGCTATGGAAGCGTTGCCATGAACATGTCTGTTTATTTTTCTTTACATTTGTTTTGGCGAAAGCGACAATGAATGTACCAAAAGAAATTATTGAGGCAGCCAGCAGTGTAGCTTCAAGTTTATTACCTGCAAAATCAGCTTCAAGGTACGAGCGAGAATACGACGACTTCAAAAAGTGGCAAAACAAAAATAGTGTGATTGGGGTAACTGAAGATGTTTTGTTGGTCTACTTGAATCAACTATCAGCTAGATTCAGCCCTAATACTTTATGGGCAAAATGGTCTATGCTGAAAAGCTGCTTGGAAATGAAAGAAAACGCCCCTGTTCGCAGGTTTTTTTTCCTTAAAAAATGTATTGAAAAATATGACGTTTAGTTGTCATTTGCAGATTTTAAAAGGTAATAGCGTTTCTGAAACGAAAAAATGAGCGATATACGCCAAAAAAGGACAAGGTATTAAGTAAAGAAGAGGCTGAACAATTTCTTTTACATGCTCCTGATGACCAGTGGTTGCTGGCGATAATTGTAACAATATTTGGGATTTTTGGATGTTGTCGATGTGACGAAATTCTCTCCTTAAACATGAATGATGTAAGTAGAAGATATGGGAAAATACGTTATAGTGACATTGCGGCAAACAAAAAATTTAACAACAAGAAGATTCACCATAACCGATGATGGCTGCAGCTTCAAGCCCTGCATGATATACAGAAAATATGTAAATCTTCGGCCTTCTGGAACAGAAAGCCTAAGATTTTTTTTGACATACCGACAAGCACAAAGTGCATTTCCCTTAATGCTGGCCAGCACACTATTGGTGGTGTCCCAAAGCAAATACCGAAATATTGAGGTTTAAAAGACCCAGAGTTATACACCGGCCACTCTTTTCGCAGAACTGGAGCCACTATGGTTGCGGATTCGGGTGGAGATATTTTAGCACTAAAGCGTGCAGGAGGGTGGAAGAGCACCGAAATTGCGATGAGTTATGTCGATGATTCGGTCAACAAAAAAATCGAAATGTCTAGCAAATTATTTGGTAGTAAGGAGAGTACAAATGTTCTGCAGTCCTCGAGTGCAGCAGTTTCTGAGTCAACAGATGGTTCATCATCATCAGTATCAACTCTTTCATCATCAAAAATCTGTGTTACTGGAAATAACAATTGTACCATGATTTTCAATATATATGACGATAAAACAAAATTTTCTAATGTAAATAATACTACTAACTTGTAAAAATTTTGCAAGTTAACTGTCAGTTTTACAAGTTAGTGACTTGATAAAATAAACTTTCTTGATTAATATTGTGTTTTTGGAAACTGACGTTTACAAATGAGAAACAAATAAATTTATTTTTTCGTCGACCCCTATGAAAAGCGACATTTTCGTACTAATAGACTTGTCAAAAAGGTGTCATTCGATGTGGAATGGCATGTAGATAGTTTTTGAGAAAATGCTAAGGCCGCTCGCAAAAATTGCAATAGTTATAAACAATTAAGTGAAAAAAAAGAAGGGGGTTTAGTTTTTCGGCAATATCGGAAATTTCCTATGAAAAAGTCCCAACTGCCGGAACTAAGGACCAATATTAAAAGGTTTCTTTCTGGGTTTTCTCTCCCAAACTGAAAAATATCTATAAAATAAAAATTAATTATTTTGTGACTTGCTTCTGCGTAAGAATCACAAGATATTTGTCAGAAGCAATCAATTGAAAAATGTTGCCTATAACAAACAACGACGAAACAACATCAACGAAGAAACAACTGTATCGTACCGTTTCGGAGTCTATATCAGACTCCTTCGTCAGACGCTTGACGAAAATCTTTAGAATTATTTTGTTGATAGTTATTGTGAAATTCGAGATGTTGTTTCGTTGTTGTTTGTAAGGCAACATTGTTCAATTGATTGCTTCTGAGAAATATCTTGTGTTTCTTACGCAGAAGCAGGTCACAAAATAATTAATTTTTATTTTATAGATATTTTTCAGAGTCTGGGAGAGAAAACCCAGAAAGAAACCTTTTAATAATGAGTATACCCCCCACAGTATCCTTTAATGATTATAGGACCAATATTTATAATTTTCCTAGAGAGTTGAAAATACGCCCGAAAACGAGTACTACGTCTTGCGCAAGCCTCGCCCCCTTCTGACCTTTATTGAATAAATATTATTTAAACTTATTAAATATGAAAAAAAAAATTAAAAAGATCAAGCGTGTGCAGGATAGATCAATGAACAATAATCCGTGGTCCAAAAATGCTTATCGCGACTTTTCAAATAGTCATCCATTAGTTAATTAACAATTTTTTGTAGCACGAACATTAACATTGCAAGTGCGATAATTGTTGCACTATTAATCTGAGAATTTTTTCCTTCCGTGGAGCTATTTTTTAAAGGTCTTGGAATGGATTCCCGTTGGAAAATTTGAAAAATTGTTAATTTTTGTTTTGTTATTAACAATTTACTTGAGTGAAAAAATGAAGCTTTAATTATGTTTTCAAAAGAAAATTATAAATTATCTCATAAACAACGCATTGGTTTATAACAATGTTTTAAAAAACAATAGAAGAAAATAATTATTAAAAATCATTTTTAAATAGTTTCTGATCATTAAAAAACGGATCAATAGTAATATTATGAATTGAAGCTTTATAATTTTTCACTTAAGTAAATTGTTCATTACAACACGAAAATTAACAATTTTTAAAGTTTCCGATGGGAAACTATTCTAAGACCTTTGAAAAATAGCTCCACGGAAGCAAAAAATTCTCAGATAAATTGTTCAACAATTATCGCACTTGCAATGTTAATGTTCGTGCTACAAAAAATTGTTAATTAACTAATGGATAACTATTTTAAAAGTCGCGATAAACATTTTTGGACCACGGATTATTGTTCATTGATCTATTCTGCAGACGCTTGAATTTTTTTAATTTTTTATTTTCATATTTAATAAGTTTAAATAATATTTATTCATGAAAGTGAAGCTTGGGTACATCAGAATCAATTGAAGTTTTTATGTAAAATTGGTTCGAAAATGGATTTCTCAGCAGAAAAAATTCTATCCGAAAAACTTGCAGAATTACTAGCATTTGTTATACCATTTTGGAATCCTCTTTAAACTTTTGCAGTTACTTGCCGAACTAGCGTAGTACTTTTTTTTTTCAGTACAGGCAGTTGAAATTGGACGAAATATGAGCTTTGAATGTTTAGTGGTGCAAAAGATAACATTTTGCTTCAAACGGGGGCAGAAGTCATGAAGTTTTGGGCAATAATATACGCATTATTCAGGATGACATAACAAAAATTAAATTGACAAAAAATTAAGATTTGTAGAAATGGGAATTGAATGACCATCACAAAGTATAGATTTTGTCGATTTTCTTTAAATGCCTATAATTTTGAAATTACGTCACCTATTTTTTTTTTCATATTTTTCTGATAACTATCATGACTTGTAATATCATCCGCTTCCGGCTTGACGTCGACTTCTGGGACACCCTGTATATACTATTAAATCAATTTAATTTGTTATATAAAAATTTTTGGTGCAAACTGAGACGGGAGGTAACGCAATCTACCAGTGACTATCATTTTGGAACTCATCATAGTAAACAAAGGAGAAAGTGGGATTAGTTACGCATAAATTATTAATTCCACAGAATAAGGGTATATTCTGTGGTGAATTCTATGGCTAGAATTACAAATGTGTTCAGCAGGCATATGAAGCGACAAAATGAGAGGGTTTCAGAACCAACTAAGGTGTTACAACCATTTGACCCTGTATCATTCTTCGCAATTAATTCCTCTCAAAATTTCCCCTGTTTTCCCCCAGGCTCTTATCAATATATTTGTCGGCGTTGAAAATCCCGTCCCGAAAAACCTGCGGGCCGAAACCTTGAACGGAAGAGAAAATCCAAAGGTCACTTCATAAATTCATGTCGTACTCTCGAGCGGGATTTATCTTGGCAGCCGCTATCGATTCCGGCCAAAAGTGAAGGGATATCTTCGTCCGAGTCCCGTGTGCTCTGCACGGGCCCCATTCTGGATCCGATCCAATTATGCAGATGGTGACGGCACTGCCTTTCGCCGACGCCTATAGCGTAATATCGGTCCGCTTGATGAGCCTCTACCTGCAATAACGTAAATATTCAGGGGTGTAGAAAAAGGGGTAAATAGCAGGGTCTTCGACTCGTGATCTGTAGGTACGACATTACCTATTGATTTTCATTGCGAATGACGTTCCACGACTTGCACGTTTCGTTCCAGCTCCTGCCTTTGAACTTATCGATACAGCTTGGCAGGAGCCTGCTGTAGACGTCTGTAAAGCCGGAGTTCGTTGTATCTGTGGATCGATATTTACTGGAAGATACGACGCCTTTTATAGACTACAGGCCCATGTTGAAAAAATTATGGATCATTTGAACCACCAGGTGACCTATCTTGAACGATATAAGAGCATAAATAATACGATTCAGCACTATGCCGTCACTTGTAAGCTGACCAACTGAGTGCAGGTGAGAATTCGAAAGTACAGGTAGAGTGAGTACATTTTGGTCACATATTTTTGTACGGCATTCTTACCACCGATAGATCCATGAAAAATAATAAGAAAACGTGTAGTGCCGTAAAAAAATGGTGCGCCACAAAGTCGGAATTTTTTTTTATTTTCCGACAATTACCAGGATAAATTTGGTCATTTGATTTTGTACGGCATCTGTGCCATACTATTTCAATAGTGCTTCTAATCCATTATTCCGCAACGCCGTACAAAAATCATGCGACAAGGGGAAAAAATCGAGGGTTGCAATCCCCTCTCTTTCCGTGGCCCAGGGGGTGATTTGAAAAAGTACGGCCCCGGTTCCAAAACATTATCTAGCACTCAAAAGTACTATTAAAAATAATGCCGTCAAAAAATGATTGTTCATTTGAATTTTTATCAATAATTATCTTAATATCATCGTATCCTTGATTTATAGAGCTGTAAAGTCATTTGATCCTGTACGGGAACTTTTTTTTAACATGATATTGTAAAATACAATTGTTATATGTTATTGCCGTTCAAAAGAAACCGTTCTAAAAAAAATTATAGAGAAATACAAAAACTGAAATTTTGCAAATTATTGAAAAAGTTTAAATATTATAGATTAATGAAATATAGCAGTTTTATACATTTTATCCCTTGTTTTAAATAGTATTAACATAGATATATTAGGAAAAAATGATGCCGTACATTTTTATGCAGACCATATCTATTCTTTTAGGGTGATGAAAGTGACACTACAATTTTAAGGGTACTGACAGAAACTGTGTGTATATTATGTCCAAGAATTGAAACTTTCAATCCCAGTATTAACAGTTTTATATACTTTTGGTTCAATATATACTTCAAACATTATTGATACATACATATAATTGATTTGTCTCATTGTAATGATGTGAATAAATAAAACAATCCGAATAAAATACGATATTCCAAATGCTAAACGTCGTAACAGAACGTCGCTCCGAAAATATGCGAGTACTTATGATACTGAAATTAGCAGACATGTAACAATTTTTATGATTTTTCTAATTGAAAAATCCGAGGAAAAATCCCCATAATTACCAATATATTTTGTCTATATTATGCATCGATCGTTCTAGAAATACACGATTTTTTAGAGGATTATTAATTCGTTATGACCTTGCTATAATTGAGATTATTTTTCAAGAAAAAAATAGAATTCACCACCATAAAAACGGATGCCATTATGAATTCAATACTTAACGGACAATTTTGATTGCCCCTAAATCCCAATGCTTTGAAAATTTCGTCTCTATCTGAACATGTGGAGAAATTTATTCTCTTATGCTCCTTGTAGTAAAGATGTGAACAATTATTGTATACATCTGTGGAACTACGTATAATAAAACTGGCAAAGAAATGAAGCTATTCAATGTTTCGAAAAGTGTTATGAGGAATACGCCAAGAACACCCTCAATGATCTACCCACTGGGAAGGTATTCTTTGAAAACTATACCAATTTGTACAATTCTATTAAAAAATGTATCGACATCGATAGCTTATTTAAAACATCAACAAAACTTTCGAAATATTGGAAAGCTGAGTCTGAAGAATATTTGCTGTTAGAAAGAGCAAATAGGAATCATAATATTTTACAGTGGTGGATAGTGATGAAAAAGTTCTTCCTTCTTAAAATTAAAAATAATATGTACATGTACAAATATTTTCCATAAGAGCGTAATAATTATAGCTTAACAAAATTATTCATTAATGTATACCATTTCATTTATATATTGTAATATTCATTATCATTATTCAGAATTAAGCGAGACGAGACGAGAACGAGACTTAATTTTTTGGGAATTGGCGAGAGCGAGACGAGATTTTTTATACTCCGCCTACTCTCGTGTCGTGTGAAGCCCTATTCTTAGTTGTTTTTTTATATGGGGTTGCTCTGCTAACTCAATATACAATATAGAAATCAGGATAGTAAAGTATATTCAAATGGAAAACTTTCGTGTAATTCCGCAAATGGAGCGGAGAAAGATCATTCTGGTGGTACCCAACGAGACGTGTTTCTGTTAATTGGTTTCTTCAGGACAGGGCAATCAAGAAACCAAGGAAAAGATGGAACGATAATTGAAGATTGAAGGTGACACCACAACAGGAGCGAGCAACAAATTTGAGCCTTCAGCTCTAGGACCTCCAATTCGTTTTCCACTGAAATACAAAAGTTTTATATCCTTATGAAAAACCTGATACTATTGTTTTGTCCATAAATATTTGAACAAAAAGTGTACCGTCATTTGTACGAAGTTGGGTTCGTTGGCCCCTCTAAGTAGTTTTCGTCTCGCTCTATTTTTCCATATCGGTTTGTTGTACGACTACGTACTGTGTCCTCGACATGAATGATAATGATGCATTTATTCATTATCATCAAGCGAGTACTTTATACGACCTTTCCTCCAGTCAACAATAGCTTGTAATTTTTACGGATCGCTATTGATGACATGGTATGCATATTGAATCGTTATGCGACTTTAAATTGTCATTAAAATCTAATTTATTTATTTTTTTCAGGTGAGTTGGATTTTTCGGAGAATGACCTGATTCTGAGGCGAACTGAAAGGAATTTCTTTCTTCATTTTTATTCGAGGTAAAGTAAAATATGATATCGTGAATTGTCTAGGAATAGAATATGTATCGAGAAACTTGATTGCAAAATTAAGATCACCTTATATAAAATAATATACATTGAACTGAAACACATCTATAAATTCAAAAAATTTATCGTTTTGAAATTTCTTCTGCGTAAGACACACCAGATATTTTTCAGAAACAATATGTAGAACAATGTTGCCTAATGAATAGCAATGAAACAGCACCAATGACAACCTTTTTGTTAAAAATTTTAATTGATTTGAAATTTTTTCTGCGTTAGAAACACGAGATATTTTTCAAACGCAAAATCAAGAACTTTGTTGTCCCATAACCAGTAATGAAACAACACCGTTTAACTAAATCTGACTCCATCAGACACTAAGCGAAGACCTTCAGAATAATTTTTTCTTGAATTTTATTCTGGAATTTGTCTAACGAAAAAGCGATAACAATTTTTTATACCATCATTTAGAAGAGTTGCAACGTAAAAAAAAAAATTATGACGCCAGTCTGCAAAAATTAATGGCGTCATAAGTAAAACTTTCATTCCATAAGGTGGTTAATTAAAAACTAAAATTGACCTATCCGAGCGTTCTGCTTAAAAACATTTAATAAGGCAGTTATGAATTTTGTTCCTTACTTTATCCACACACTGTATTTGCTCACAGCTCAAACTGACATCATTTTCGGATTTAAAGTTCTTTCGGCATGGCAACTAATCAAATTCATTAATATGTTGATTCAACTATACATACACTGAAATTGTTTGATGAAATATGTGCACGATCTAGTTAGCAAAAATCCACGTAAGTTATTCAAACAATTTATATTTATCTCCTTCAAAGTTGCTCATACACGACAAACCTAATATTTAATGAAATTGTTTGAAAGAACTTACAACATGCTAATGCAATGTATGTATGTCCTCTGATAAGAACTGAAGTAGTATGTGTTATTATTTCCTGGATCATCTGATATTATATTATAACTTTCACTGTGTAGAAATACGAGGTGTGTGAAGTAAATAAAGAGACGATGCCACTACCCAAAGCCGAGTCAGGTGAGGTTGATATTGGGGTGTCATCGACCCAGATTATTTTTATTGGTCTGGGGTCGTGATGCTTGGTCCAGCCCTTCAGAACAGCGACCGATACGATCTTTTGTTCTATTACCCTACTTATTCAGTCCTAAGGACATTGTAAATTATGTTTACATACCTGATGCCGTCCTTAAGAGCCTTGGCTATCACGTGGTGAGGTTTTAGAACTGGCTCACCCATATGTAAAATTTTGCCATTTTTGTCGTGTAACAATATCCTTGAAAGAAATAATATGATTGTATAACAGCGCCAAAAAGAATGACGCTTTAGGAAAGCTATTCAACTTCATGTTGAGAAGGTGCTTTCTCAGGGTACAGTATCCGGTTAGTAGGGGAGTAACTGAACTCAGCTTACTTCTACTGAGTAATAGGACTTCTTTAGTTAGTGAGGGACAGGGCTGTCCCATTATTAACTTAGTATGCCGCTGGCCCGAAGTCTCGTTGCAGTGCCGAGTGAGCTGTGCAATAATCTATTTTTCAATGACGCCTGATTTGGTCACCCCTACTGGCTGCTCTGTCCCGAAGAGGGAGATAGCCGAGCACTCTCTAACGAGTGGGTCAGCTCTTTCATTGCCATCAACGCCCGTATGCTCCGGCACCCACTCGAGCTCAACTCGCTTTCTGGCAGCCACGGTGCTGTCGGCATTCCAGCACAAGCCTGGAGCTAATTCTCCATCTAGCTATTGCCTTAAGTGCAGCCTGACTGTCCGAGAGAATTCGTATGCTCCCATTGGAATAGCCCATACGAATATTCTCCACGACACACGTCGTGATGGCTACCACTTCCGCCTGGAATATAGGGGTGCATTGCAATGCACCACTAGAGCGACATAGAAATGCTCACATTGGGTGCATATGCTCCAGCTCCAGAGCGTCCGTCCATAATGAACCGTCCGTGAACCATGTTAGTTCACTGCGCGGTCGTTTCTCCCCCTCCTCGGGAGGATTGAAAAGGAAGGATCAAATTTGTGAGTTACTGGACTCACAGTTGCTCACGATGTTCACGATCATGTGTCTAATAATTCCTTCAATCCCAGCGTGACCGTATGACCTCTGTCTGCAGATACCGTTAAGCTGCAGCCTATAGACCCCCAGCCTCGCTTCGGCCCTCCCCAGAAGGTGAATGGGAGGGAGTTGCGCGAAAACCTTTACAGCTGCAATTGGAGTACTTTTCATTGCTCCAGTAATACAAAGCAAGACCAGTCTCTGAACGTTTTCCAGGTCTGTGACGGCTCTGTTCTGGTTCATTTTTGTCCACCATACAGCACTAGCATATGTGAAGGAGGGCCTCACTATAGCAGTGTAAATCCATCTGTTGATTCCCGGGCTCAAGTCCCATGTTTTGCCAATTGCCCTGCGAGCAATCCTGAGGGTTTTCTTTCCCGTGACAACTGTTGCTGAGGATTGCGCGTTCCAAGTTAGCTTGGTATCAAGCATAACGCCCAGGTAGCGTACCTCTTCAGCCAGGTTTAGTTGCAAACCCATGAGTTTGGGGGCTCTAGTTCCCTCCAAATTCCTTTTGAGTGTGAACGGTATAATAACTGTTTTTGAGGGGCTAACACTGAGGCTGACCCTCTCGTGCCAGCATTCTACCACTTTCATAGCCTGGAGAGTTAACTCCGAGAAGGTACTCTCCACCTCTACAACAAGATGGTGGAGTGCATGTAACGTCGAATTGCCTAATCAGAGTATATCTCTTTCAGTTTCTTTTTTCATCCGAGATTCATTTTGGTACCTACCTCACATTAGGGTTCCGGTCCAATAAAAGGGATTCGTGCTCCTTTATCGGCAAGTGTGTTGGCCTCCTCATTTCCTTTAATTTCCGATTGACCAGGAACCCAGACCAACGAGATCCTGTTGTTCTTATCTTCTTCATTAAGTTTTCTTCGGCACTCCCATATTAGCTTGGACCCGATAACATGGAAGCTCAGAGCTTTAATAGCAGCTGACTGTCAGAATGGATTACTACACCTCTAGGTTTATTTCCACATATCTTTCGATTGCAAGTATTTCTGCCTGAAATACGCTCTGATAGGAGCCTAGCGAAGTGAGCGTTTGGTGCCTGCCCCATTTACTCCAGCGCCAGCTCTTATATTGGTTTTTGTACCGTCTGTTTACCATTTAATCGCAATTTTTTTAAACTTAGGTGGTGGATTCCCTGTCCCAGTCTTTCTAGCTAGCATCCTAGTCAACAGGAGTAATAGAACCCCATCTTGTGGAGGGTACTACCCCTCTGAGTCTAGCAGTGTTGCATATGGAGGTGTGATGGCTGTCATCAAAAGCTCCTCCAGTCTCACCAAACATAGCAAGTAGGACTTCTTCTGCAGAGAAGGTCCTCTGCAACTCTACATTTATAAGATGATAATAATATGGTTGAGTGCATCTACCGTGGATTTGCCTGATCTGTGGGAAAATTATTTTTGGTGAAGCTTTATACTTCCTGTTACCTGATTATCGACCCTGGTACTATCGAGTTTCGTCTTACTGTGTGCTTAAACTTGTTTTTTTGCTAGTAGTTATATTATCCGCATGACATTTAGCAGAAAGATCGAAATCGATTATCAACCTTTAAAAGAGAAAGAAATGTTCTATCTGCTATCTGCTGCCGCATTCATTTCAATGAAATTGAAATATTTACCATGTTCGAGGAAACATGGTAGAAAAACCTCCAAAATTGTTTCCTGTTTTATTCAGAATGGGCGCGATCGTTCGTGAGTGTGGCTCAGATGAATATCGATCCGCTTTGCTGAACCGGATGATGAACAGAATTCGTAAAATGTTTTACGGTTGCGGCCGTTCTATATTGATTAATAGCCGGAATTTAGCCGGTCGTGTCTCATATCGAACATTTTGGCGCTCTAGTTCCTCGGAACTGAGTGCTTATCAATTTGCCCAAATGTCTGTAATTTTGGAATATTTCGATGAAAATGGTCTTAAACGATTTGGTTCGACTCACTGATCAAGAATCCGTGGTCGGAATTCATTCTGTCCGGCCGTCCGGCCGGCCGGCCGGTCCGGCCGGTCCGTCCGTAGGCACGATAACTCTCGAACGGAATGAGCTAGAGAGTTGAAATTTTCAGAGTAGGTTTGGGGGATGAATATCTCGGCTAAGTTCGTTATTGGGCAAAATCGGATAGATGGTTTCGGAGTAACAAAAAAAAAAAAATTTTTTTTACGAAACAAATTCCAAATCAAATTTTTCTTAATAAGCAGTTTTATCATAAGAATCCATTCATATCATTTTCAACTCTAACAAGCTAATACTTTCGGAGATATGATTTTTCAAAATTTCAATAATAAATCGTATTTCAACGTAGTCACAGAATGATATTATTCTATGTATGAATATGAATTGTCATAATGTCAAATGATGTTCCTGAGACAAATCTAATCAGTCGAAGAATTGTGAGCGAAGTGAGAAAAATCTCAGTTGTTTGCTCCCAAATTAGTTTTTCTCAGAAAATTCTTACATTTCGGAACTGAACATGAAGTAAGAGATCTGAGAGTAGTGAGACTGCTTTTCATCCATAGCCATAGATATAACTCTCGAACGGAATGAGGTAGGTAGTTGAAATTTTCAGAGTAGTTTAGGGAGATGAATATCTCGGTTAAGTTCGTTATTGGGCAAAATTGGCCAGATTTAATTTGATTTCTTCCATGGTGCTTTTCTCATTCTCATGATTGCTCATTTAATCTTGATAAATAAACTATTATTTGAATTGAATTTCCTTTAGGATGCAGTTCTATTATATGAATACATTGATATAATTCCCAACTCTGAGAAACCAATACTTTCGGAGATATAATTTGTCTGTTTTTTCGGTAAACGAAATGCAATAATGGCATTTATTTGACGTTAATCCATATCGAATTATTAAATGGAACATGGTATGTTGATTTTGTCGTGATACGTTAACACGTCGATCGGTTGTTATGTTGTAGGTCTGATGGGGAAAACACAACTTTTTTGGTCGAATTCGATTTTAATCGTCGACATAATCTGCTAATTATTTAGATTTCGGACAGGCATTGCCTATTTTTCGTACACAAATATCAAAATAATTAAAAGAAAATAATCCCGAACAGCTCAAAGACGTCACATTACATTTTTGAACATACATAGTTGTTATATTGAACATACAGTCTTCTACCAGAAAGATAAGACTCAGCAAAATTAAGAAAATCGAGACCATAATTCAATCTGTCAAACAAGTGCTTTTTAGGTCAAAATTTTTGGTATTCTCCGAAAATTATGATTGAGGTGTCATTCGATTTGGAATGGCATGTAGATAGTTTTTGCTAAAATCATATGGCTGCTCGCAGAAATTGCAATAGTTATTAACAATTAAGTGAAAAAAAGGGGGTTTGGTTTTTTGCATATATCTCAAAAACTATTTGATATTTTTCAGATTTGAAAAGAAATTAAAAAAGAGGAGGTATTTTCCTAAAAAAAAGTCATAACTCTTAGGACTGTAGGACCAATCTTTATAATTTCGAAAATACGCCCGAAAATGGCCTCGCTTCCTTCGGACCTTTAATTGATAAATATTATTTAAACTTATTAAATATGAGAATAAAAAATTTAGGCGCATGTTCGATGGATCAATGAACAATAATCCGTGGTCCAAAAATCTTTATCGTGATTTTTCAATTAGTTATCCATTTGTTAATTAACAATTTTTGTAGCACGAACAGCAACATTGCAAGTGCGATAAGTATTAATTTATTAATCTGAGAATTGTTTCCTTTCGTGGAGCTATTTTTCAAAGGTCTTAGAATAGATTCCCGTTGAAAAAATTGTTAATTTTCGTAATGTTATTGACAATTCACTTAAGTAAAAAATTATAAAGCTTCATCAAACACTGAAAAAAACTTTTTTTATATAATATTAATATTGTTCCGTTTTCTTATGATCAGATGCTACTTAAAAATAATCTTTGATAATTTTAATCTTCTATCGTTAAAAAATTGTTAAAAACAAATTCGTTGTTCATAAGATAATTTAAATTTTTTTTTATAACATAATTTTTTATGATATTTTGATGTTTGAAAAATAAACCGGGAAAAAAAAATACCCCAATGTGTTTATAACAAATTGTTTATTAAATAATAAATGAAAATTAAAATAACAATAGATTTTTTTTTAGTATCAAAGACCAAGATAAATAATGATTTAAAAAATAAATGGTTCCTTAATTTTCATAAAAAGTGGTAAAAAAGAATGGTTACGATTTTAAGCAATAATTTTTTTTTTAAGGCCCGGTTTATTTTTTAAACATCATAAATATCATCAAAAATTATGTTATGAAAAAAAATATCCCATAAACAACGCATTTGTTTATAACAATTTTTTAAAGGATAGGAGATAAAAATTATTTTTAACTATTAAGTAGGTATTAAGTAACGAAAATTAACAATTTTTTTATTTTTCCAACGGGAATCTATTCTGAGACCTTTGAAAAATAGCTCCACGGAAGGAAAGAATTCTCAGATTAATAGTTTAACAATTATCGCACTTGCAATGTTAATGTTCGTGCCAAAAAAATAACTAATTGAATAATCGCGATAAAGATTTTCGGACCACGGATTATTGTTCATTGATCTATCCTACAGGCGCCTGAATTTTTTCAATTTCTTATTTTCTTATTCAATAAGTTTAAAAAATATTTACTCATTAAAGGTCCGAAGCGGGCAAGTCTTGCACAAGCCGGAGTACCCGTTTTCGGGCGTATTTTGAACCCTCTGGGAAAATTATAAATATTGGTCCTATAGTTCTGAGAGTTGGGACTTTTTACTAGGAAATTTACTCCACTTTTTGAATCTATTTTTAAATTTGAATTACGTCAAATAGTTTCTGAAATATTTGTTTATAACTATTGCAATTTTTGCGAGTGGCCTTAGTATTTTCTCAAAAACTATCTACATGCCATTCCGAATCGAATGACACCTCAATCATAATTTTCGGAGAATACGCAAACATTTTGAACTAAAAGGACTTCTTGACTAGACTATTGATCGATCCTTGACGAATCCATGCTGATCATCTGAAAGCTGGTAGCTCACATGTGCATGAAGCGCTCTCTCGAAAACTTTACTGAAGTTGCTCGAAATAACAATTGGTGTATTCGCGCAATATAAAGTATTTTCAAATGGCAATTCTCCTGTGAAAACGAGGTCATCGATGGCAGGATCACACAAGAACAGAGCAGTTTGAAATAGAAATAAATGATATTAATATTACATCAGCCTTGAGTTAACATTCAATCAGCCAGAAAGAATGAGGTAATCGGAACTGAAATAATCGAGGGGCTTAGATGGCCATGAAATATCGAGCTCAGTGATTCATTAAGTCAACTACTATCGGGAGAAAGTCGAGTAGAATCACAAACAACAACCGGCTGTATTTAATGCATTTATAACCGACGTGAAAATTGTACGAACCGAAATTAATTTAAAAGGGGCCTACCTAGAGCACCCACGGACCCACGGTATATTATGTTATTTTAGCGACAGAGAAACACCACTTGGTGACTTGGTACCGGCCGAAATGCCTACTCGTTAAAAAACTTCTGTAAACAACGCGTTCGATGCCCTCTCGGTGCACGTGGGTAGGTGAGAGTAACAGTTATCGGCTGCATATGGGTGTTCCATTCGTGTTACAACGAACAATGTTGTCCTAAAGCAACATAATCATTTTGTAAGCTGAGAAATGAGAATCTCTCTGATGAAAAAAAAATGGGTTCAAGCCCTGTGGACAGGAGCTTTCTGGCGCTCTAGTTCAAACAGACAAATTATATCTCCGAAAGTATTGGTTTCTCAGAGTTGGGAATTATATCAATGTATTCATATAATAGAACTGCATCCTAAAGGAAATTCAATTCAAATAATAGTTTATTTATCAAGATTAAATGAGCAATCATGAGAATGAGAAAAGCACCATGGAAGAAATTAAATCTGGCCAATTTTGCCCAATAACGAACTCAACCGAGATATTCATCTCCCTAAACTACTCTGAAAATTTCAACTACCTACCTCATTCCGTTCGAGAGTTATATCTATGTCTATGGATGAAAAGCAGTCTCACTACTCTCAGATCTCTTACTTCATGTTCAGTTCCGAAATGTAAGAATTTTCTGAGAAAAACTAATATCGGAGCAAACAACTGAGATTTAACTCACTTCGCTCACAATTCTTCGATTGATTAGTCTCAGGAACATCATTTGACATTATGACAATTCATATTCATACATAGAATAATATCATTCTGTGACAACGTTGAAATACGATTTATTATTGAAATTTTGAAAAATCATATCTGAGATTTTTCTCACTTCGCTCACAATTCTTCGATTGTTTAGTCTCAGGAACATCATTTGACATTATGACAATTCATATTCATACATAGAATAATATTATTCTGTGACAACGTTGAAATACGATTTATTATTGAAATTTTGAAAAATCATATCTCCGAAAGTATTAGCTTGTTAGAGTTAAAAATGATATGATTGGATTCTCATGATAAAACTTTTTATTAAAAAAAATTTAATTTGGAATTTGTTTCGTAAAAAAAAAATTTTTTTTTTGTTACTCCGAAACCATTTGTCCGATTTTGCCCAATAACGAACTTAGCCGAGATATTTATCCCCCAAACCTACTCTGAAAATTTCAACTCTCTAGCTCATTCCGTTCGAGAGTTATCGTGCCTACGGCCGACCGGACAGAATGAATTTCGACCACGGATTTTCATCGAAATATTCGAAAATTACAGACATTTGGGCAAATTGATAAGCACTCAGTTCCGAGGAACTAGAGCGCCAAAAATAAAAATGGGTTCAAGCCCTGTGGACAGGAGCTTTCTGGCGCTCTAGTTCAAACAGACAAATTATATCTCCGAAAGTATTGGTTTCTCAGAGTTGAGAATTATATCAATGTATTCTTATGATATCACTGCATCATACAGGAAATTCAATTCAAATAATAGTTTATTTATCAAGATTAAATGAGCAATCTGAGAATGAGAACTGCACCATGGAAGATACCAAATTAAAATAGCTGAAATGAATTTGACCCTCTCTTATAGAACAGGATGATATGTACTTGATGAACACAGATCATATAATAAAGCTTAGATAGAATAATTATAGCATTCTGTGAAAACATAGAAGTATGATTCATTATTGAAATTTAGAACTTCATCTTAGCAGAAATTGAATTCAAACATCATAGAAGAATTTAAATTCAACAAGAGTGCCAAAAATTATCAATCCAAAACCAATAGACGAATTCTACCCAACAACGAACTCATCCGAGATATTCATTCCTCAATTCCAGTTTTGTTTTTAGTGGAGATATTCTGAACTCAATATTATTAACTTACCATTACCATTCCCATCATCATATGGATTGACCATCGGCATGAAAATATCAACCAACAAAAACTATGATATTATATTATAATTCTCATATTTATACGATTGCTGGAATGAATGACAATGTTATTAACTTACCATTACCATTCCCATCATCATATGGATTGACCATCGGCATGAAAATATCAACCAACAAAAAGTATGATAATATTAAAATTCTCATATTGATACCATTACTGGAATGAATGACAATGAGACAACGTCAAAGTTGACGTTATAACAATTCATAGAATAGCCACAGAATAATTCTATCATTGAAATTTTGAAAAATCATATCTCCGAAAGTATTAGTTTGTTAGAGTTAAAAATGATATGAATGGATTCTTATGGTAAAACTCCTTATTGAACAAAAATTTAATTTAGAATTTGTTCTGTAAAAAAAAAAATTTTTTTTGTTACTCCGAAACCATCTGTCCGATTTTGCCCAATAACGAACTTAGCCGAGATATTTATCCCCCAAGCCTACTCTGAAAATTTCAACTGTCTAGCTCATTCCGTTCGAGAGTTATCGTGCCTACGGCCGGACGGCCGGACAGAATGAATTTCGACCACGGATTCTTGATCAGTGAGTCGAACCAAATCGTTTAAGACCATTTTCATCGAAAAATTCGAAAATTACAGACATTTGGGCAAATTGATAAGCACTCAGTTCCGAGGAACTAGAGCGCCAAAAAGTACTGACTTCGAGTCTGTCTTAAAGGGCTTGTTCACGTGGGCAAATTTGAATTGAATGATGAGTGTTTCAAGCTCAGTGGATAGAGCGAGCCGGAGATCTATTCAGAGGGTAGTGGACACCATTCGCTGTCGGGTCAAAAACTAATTTTGATGTAACTAAGTGGACGTAAGGATAGAGTAACAAAGTCGACAAAGAACACAACTGACTTTCCTTAGTCGCACAAACTCCTAGGAGCTCTTTCATAGTGAAGTCAATCTGCATTGGCATGCTTGATATAGACATGATTATGATTATATTGACCCTTCTAGGTCTTCCCCAAGGAGATCCCTCAGAAGCTCCTAGGAACTTGTGTCACTAAGGATATTCAGTTGCGTTCTTCGTTACTCTATCCTTATGCCAGCTTAGATACAGCACTGTTGATTTTTGACCAGACATTGAATGGTGCCCACTACACTTTGACTAGATGTTCGGTTCGCTCTATCCACTGAGCTTGAAACATCACCCAGTAAAAATAAGCCAACGTGAACAAGCGCGCCAAAGTCTAAACTTCACGTCAGTGCTTTTTTATATTTTGTTATCAAGCATTTTGATATATTTCAACTTAGCTTCATAATAAACAAAGCTTCAAATTGGTACATTTCGATTTCTATTTTTTCTCATTGGAGAATATTGTATGTTATTTAATTTAGTATAAAACTGGATACTTCAGGCTACACCCAAATATATCGTTGCTCAAAAATACTTGGTATCGGCCAAAAACCTTTAAAATGCACGAAATTATAATTTGACGAACAAATAATTCAAATCATGTGATTACCGAAATTGACTATAATATTCCCTCGAATATTCTCAAATCTTAATATAATAATACTAAACTTATTTGCCTTCAAGATTTGATAGAAAGAAACGGAAGAAACGGTACCATGAAAACTACGTAAAACACTTTCTGTGGCAATGTTAGTTTCTTTAGAACGCCTTCGCAAATTGTTTTGTGCTGATAAGTTGTACTTAGTTTATAAATTGTGTAATTTGCGTTTGAAATTCATTAACTTCAATTTTGAATGTTGGTTCGATTAACGGAAATTGACAAAATAACAATTTTACGAATAATTGGTTACGGAGATAACACCCAAACACAAAAAGAAGTAAGTCGCATGTTTCATGAGAAATTTTCGAATTTGCCGCCTATAACCCAAGGGACAATAAGTAAAATAGAGAAGCAGTTTCCTGATGAGTTTTGGTATTTAAGGCACATTAAAAAAGCAGCTGCTAATACACTGTGTAAAGATATGAAATTAGATGTGGTCCTTGACTTCGAAGAAAATCCACATAAATATAATAAAATAAAATAATATAAAATAAAATGCATCCTTATGAAATGATACCTACCCAGGAGCTTTTGGGAGACGATTTTGATAGAAGAACTTATTTCTGTGAAAAAATTATTGACATGTTGGATAACAATATTATCCAATAAGTAGACGTTTTGTTTTCTCTCCACGGCCATGCTGATCGTCAAAATTGCCGATACTGGTCTACCGAAAATCCTCTCTGGATGAGACAGAACCCTTTTTCAATGAGGACAATTTGAAGGGCAATAATTATTCAGCACTACTTCAAAATGATGTCGTTCCAACTGGCAAATTTATATCCTGATCAAGGAAATCCTCAAGTTCCACGGAATACTATATGGTTCTCACAGGATGGAGCACCACCACATTACCAACGCAATCTGTAGCAGAACCTCGACGCAACATTTCCAAATCGGTGGATAGGAAGGCCAGCGCGATCCTCTGACATTAACCCATTCGATTTATTTTTTTGGGGGTATGTGTACAAAACTAAACCCCTTGATGAATGACCTAAAAGATCGAATAACGCTTGCGATTTGCTCGATTACTCGTGAAATGTTGAATAATGATGGAAGAAAATGACAATTTAAAATTTAAATTTGACGTGTTTCGGAATTTTTCATAAATACACTGCGCAAAAAAATTAACGCACATTCTGAAAATCTCAATTTTAATGAAAGTTAACTCTACATTGACTTTATTACTTATTTTTTATGTTCTCTCGGGAAGGTTTTGAACGAATCAAGACACATTAAATGGAAGAAAAATTCAAGATTTCACCGAATCTTATGTGAAAGAAGAGAAATAAACAATTTTCCAAATACTGGAATGCTGATAAGTGATTTAATACTTGGTATTTCCACCCCTGGCGTTAATTACAGCTCGGCAACGACGGTTCATACTCAAAATGGGTGATCTTAAAATGTTCTGATCTAATCCTTCCCAGATTTCTCTGAGTTGGATTCCTAAGTCATTAAGAGTAGCTGGATGATTTTCTGAACTTCTCAGCCTTCTATTGAGGTTGTCCCAAACCTGCTCAATCGGATCGAGATCTGGACTTCTTGCTGGCCATTCCATTCGAAAGACTTCAACCTCTTCAAGGTACTCCTGAACGATGCGCGCACGATGGTGTCTGGCATTATCGTCCATAAAAATGAAATTTTCACCAATTATGGGGCAAATGGCACTACATGCTCTTCAAGAATGTTCCTTATATACCTATCAGCATTCATAGCTCCATTATCAACGACCACTAGGTCTGTGCGAGCAGTCACAGATATTCCACCCCATACCATAATCGATCCTCCCCCGAAACAAGTATTATCAGGAAATTGCACTGAGCATATCTTTCATGTGGACGTCTGTATACAAGGGAACGTCGATCACAATGGTAGAGGCAGAATCTAGACTCATCTATGAAGAGAACTCTTTCCCAATCAGCCTCTTCCCAATGGATATGATCTCTCGCAAAATCCAAACGCGCCCTTCGATGGGCTGGGGTAAGAGCTGGGCCTCTTGCCGCGACACGAGGCCTTAAATCATATTCTCTGAGGCGATTTCTTATTGTCTGAGTGCTAATTTGCACCCCATGAGTTTGCTCAAGCTGATTTTGAAAGAGGCGAGCGGTTGCAAACCGTTGTCTTAACGAAGAAACTCTCAAGTAACGATCTTGAATGGCAGTTGTTACCCGTGGTCTACCCTGTCCTGGTCTTCGGACATTCATACCTGTCTCCCTGAATCGCTGCAACATTCTGGACACACTTGTATGGGAAACTCCAAACCTTTCTGCAATTCTTGTGTATGTCCACCCTTCTTCTCATAAAACTACCGCTTGGGCACATTCCTCTTGGGTCAAATTGCGTGTTTCGCGTTGCATAGCGACCGAGTGTAGAATATCAAACGAAAGAAAAACTATTGATCACTAGAATTGATCGAGAACAACTGATTTCAGAATGGAGCCAATACATTCAAAATCTGATAATCTCATCTTTTTTTATTCCTGCTGGGAAAAAACATCTGTATTGAAGAAAAACGTTGAAAGTGGATAACATATACATGCATAATTCTGATAAAAATAATTATCATTGAGAACACCTTCAGTTGTTGAATAAATTTGAGATTTCCATAATGTGCGTTAATTTTTTTGCGCAGTGTATGTACAGTAACCAAGATAATGAATTTATTCCATTTGGCTTTTGAACACTGTATACGGGAAAATAATACATTCATTTCAACACTAAATTTCAAGGAATGCCAAAATGCCAAAGATCAGACTAAAAAAATTATTTTAGATAACCGAAATCAGATGTTTCAACTATAATAATGATAGCAAGAAAACAATATAAGAAGTCGGAATCTATATGATTAGCGATCTTTACCAGAATTGCCTATATCGGCGTGCCCTTCAAGAGCCTGATTAATTAGTCAACATATTTCAACCAATTCTGCTTCCTTCAAGAATTAAACGAAATACTTCTACTTCAAAACGTAAATTCTGAAACTTTCAAGTGGTGTTATAATTTTCTTTTCGCTTCACGATTCCCAAGATTTATTATTCGAGATAATAACGAACTAAAACTAGTTCTGGCAATAACGAAAGGAAGCGTCTCTTCGCAATAGTGCCTCTTTCATAGTATCCTCCTAGGACAGTAATCTCCGTAACGCAAACCAGTTCAGAGCTAAGTTGGAGGAAGTAGACGGTGCGGAATGCGATAATGAACTGAAAAAAAAAATCATTAAACGATATGGCCGTCCATCTTGTACCTACGACGCCAATTGCGGGCAAATCGGTGAGCTCGGGGACAAGTTCAAAGTTCCAAGGTCGGACCTTTCAGCCGAATGAAAATGGGGATTGGGCCAGTAATAACGAGCTCTATGCGGGTTTTCCGACAGTAAAATGTATGTGAAGGATCTATTTTTATCCGACACGAAAGTCTGATGATTTTTCAGACGGAAAAATTGATCGTCAAATTTTATGACCTGCTGTGCTTTGTTTGTGGTGGCGTAAGGTCTCTGTTCAAATGAATTTATTCACTGTTGGATCAAAAATTGAAAGTGTTGTGTTTGTGGTGGCGTAGGGACCCATTCAAATACATACAGTGTGGAAATAGTCCGGTCAATTTAGACATTCGAAGTTACATAAATTCCCACCAAGCTGAAAATCGGTAAGATTGTTTAAAATATCATTAAAAACAAAATTTGAAAGTTCCCCATCTTTCCCCTGTAAGGAAAAAATTTGATTCAAGGTCAAAGGTCAAAAAATGAGTTTTTCGCGATTTTCAACAAAACGGTAAGTTTTATCATAAAAATACCTCAAACAAAAATTGTAGATCATAAAACTATCTATAAAAAATGTATTATACTTGTTTCTCTACGAGCCACCGTTTTTGAGATATAACGATTCAAAAAGTTGTAAAAGTTGTAATCGTCATAATATGCACACTTTTCCTCGCCACCTATGAGGTAGTGTACTTAGCGCGTTTTTGTTAACGTGGTTTCCCCAGTAGGCCTATTCCACGGATCAGTTTGGATCCTGTTTAGTTTGAAACTATTGAATAATATTGGATATTAGCAGAGATTGAAAAGATAAAAGCTAAAAAAATAAAAGTTAAAAAAAAGTAGTGAAATTTAATCGTCCGAGTCGTAACTCTCAAAATCTTCTTCTTGTTCTTCTTCTTGATTTTCTTGTTCTTGTTCGTCTTGTTCTTGTTCTTCTTTATCTTCATCCTGAGTGCATGTAAACTGCGTTAATAGCGATGTATCGCATGTTGCCTCGTTGGAATCAAACGGAACCTCTACTGTTGGTGATTCAATATTAGAGCACAACCGGCCTGACAATGTTTACATGCCGGAGAACAGAACAGTCCGACTTTTTTGCAACCACATATAGCACTGCATCCCTTTTTGCATTTCCAAAAAATCGAGTTCAGCAGTTTTTTCGGCGCAGGGTAAAGTGTGCACTGGTTCTGATGAATTGTTGACCAACTTCCAACCCCAGTCTGTAGGGTCTAGCTGATAACCAAGCCACACTTGAACTTGGTAATATACCCTAAGAAGGTGTTGATGAGCAGCAACTGAGGTTGGAGGAAGACAAGCTAATTGTACTTGTTTTAACTTTTGTTATTTTCTACGAAACATGCATATCTATACTTATCTAAGCAGGTAGTTTTTTTAGGAGCTCCGTACATAGAAAGAAGAAAGCGAATGCCGTTAGTAATAATTTCTTGTCGAGTAGAATTACTATTTTTAAAAACTTCAGCACATTCAATTAAATTTTGTTTCTCAAATAGTTTTAAAACTGTTATTTTACCCCTCCTGTAAAATGCAGATGTCGTATCACAGACAGTTATTGCGTGTAAAAATAGTACATGATTACATTATATTACATTATATTAGTAGTGTAAGTTACATTGACCGATAGAAAAATATTGTAACATACATTACAACTACATATAGAGATGTATATATGGCGTACTCATGCATATTATGACGATTACAACTTTTTGAATCATTATATCTCAAAAACGGTGGCTCGTAGAGAAAAAAGTATAAATAAATTTTTTGTAGATAATTTTATGATCTACAATTTTTGTTTGAGGTATTTTTATGATAAAATTTACCGTTTTGCTGAATATCGCGAAAAACTCATTTTTTTGACCTTTGACCTTGAATAAAATTTTTCCTTACAGGGGAAAGATGGGGAACTTTCAAATTTTATTTTTAATGATATTTTAAACGATCTTACTGATTTTCAGCTTGGTGGGAATTTATGTAACTTTACTCTTATTATTTGGTCTAATTTGAGCGGACTAAAAAGCCAAATGGAATTTCATTATCTTCTCTTCATTATCAAATTAAAATTTTAAATTTTCGTGAAAAGGCGAACCCTATCTTCAACCCACTTCGAAAGACAGGTGCAACCCCTAATTTTTCAAATAGGAAGTATGCGCTTGTGATACACCGTTTGAAAGTTCTAGTCGTTCTCTATTCAGAAATGCCATCATGTTTATTGCAAAAATCAAGTTAGAAAAAAAATTAGATCAAGTTATTAGCGAAATTTGGTACAATATCTGAAACTAAAATACAAAATGTTGCAACAAAATGGGAAAGCCCTGTGGACAGGAGCTTTGGCGCTCTTGTTCAAACTTTGACACATCATATCTCCGAAAGTATGGGTTTCTCGGAGTTGGGAATGATATCAATGTATTCTTATGATAGAACTGCTGTATGAAAGAAATCAAATTAATAAACGGATAATATCATATTATAATCCTCATAATTCTACGATAGCTGAAATGAATTTGACTCTCTCTTATAGAATGAGATGACATATACTTACGAGTTTGAACACAGATCATATAATAATTCATAGATAGAATAATTATAGCATTCTGGGAAAACATAGAAGTATGATTCATTATTGAAATTTCGAAAAATCATATCTCCGAAAGTATTAGCTTGTTAGAGTTGAAAATTATATCAGTGGATTTTCATGGTGAAATTGCATCTTTGAAAAAATTGAATTTGAAATTTGTAATGTAAAAAAAAAATTTGTTCTCGTTACTCCGAAACCATCTGGCCGATTTTGCCCAATAAGGAACTTAACCGAGATATTTATCTCCCAAACCTACTCTAAACATTTCAACTGCCTAGCTCATTCTGTTCGAGAGTTATTGTAGAAACAAGATTTTTTATTTTTTTTTTACTTCGTATGCATATAAAGGTCACTTTTTTACATTTTGATGCTAAATTTCAGATACATCGAGTGATCGGTTTCGGAAATTCATATTCATACAAAATTTTACTAAAAACGGCCATATTTCTGAAACCGCTTGCTGGATGTCGCCCGTTAACGAACTCGTCCGAGATATTTACGCTCCAAAGCAACCCTGCAAATTTCAATCCTCTAACTCCTTTCGTTCGAGAGCTATCTTGTTAACGGACGGCCGGCCGGCAGGACAGAATCGATTTCGACCACGGATTCTTGATCAGTGAATGGAATCAAATCGTTTAAGACTTTCAGCTAAAAATTGGAAAATTATAGACATTTGGGCAAATTGATAAGCACTCTGTTCCGAGGAACAAGAGCGCCAAAAATTATGAATGTTAATTAAGTAGATGTTCAAAGTGTTCACCACGGGCGCCTCGACAACATCTTTACCTCAAATAAAAATTTCTTTCAACATTATTCAACATCTCAGTAACCGACCTAAAGCGTTATTCGATCTTATAGGTCATTCAAATCAAGGGGTTTAGTTTTATACAAAATGCTCTTCACATATCCCCATAAAAATAAATCAAATGGGTTAAGATCAGAGGATCGCGCTGGCCATTCGATCGTTTCTCGCCTTTATATCCACCGATTTGGAAATATTGCGTCAAGGTACTGCCGGACATTGCGTTGGTATTGTGGTGGTGCTCCATCCTGTTGGAACCATATCGTATTCCGTGGAGCTTGAGGATTTCCTTGATCAAGATATAAATTTGCCAAAGTTGCTCATCATTTTGAAGTGCTAAATAATTATCGCCATTTAAATTGCCTTCAATGAAAAAGGGATGATATGGTTTCGAACATTTCCTGTCCAAACTTAAACCTTTCGAGGGAATTGCGTGTGGTTCTCTCTCATCCAATGGGGATGTTCGAGAGACCAGTAGCGGCAATTTTGACGATTAGCATGGAAGTTGAGAGAAATAGTGCACTCATCATAAAACAAAACGTCTAATTGGATAATATCGTTATCCAACCTGTCCATCATCTGTTCACAAAAATATGTTCTTCTATCAAAATCGTCTTCCAAGTGGTCCTGGTTAGGTATCCTTTTATAGAGTTGCACTTTATTTTGTTTTAATATGCTTAATCGATGTATGGCTGACATTGAATGTGGTGGAGGCATCTATACTCGATTTATATGGATTTTCTTCGAAGTCAAGCATCACATCTAATTTCACATCCTCAAACAGTGTATTAGCAGCTGCTTTTTTACTCTGCCTTACATTAAACTCGTGATACTGCTTCTTTATTTTACTTTTCGTCCCTTGGCCCGACTGATATAAAATATCTCCAGTTCTAGAAAACAATGCAAAATAACCAATGAAATAACCTCAGCTATCGTAGATTTATGAGGATTATAGTATATTATATTTTTTGGGGGTAGTATAATGTCCTCGGATAATTCATATGATGATGAAAATATATACTTTGGCAAGTTAAGGCGGGTTTATACAGCAAATAAGATAAGATAAAATAAAATAAGAAATAAAATAAGAAAGTTGAACATGTACATTTCTATGAGAGCGTTTATACATGAAATAAGATAAAATAAGAAATAAGAAATAAGAATAAGAATTAAAGTTGGCCAACTCTCATCTTTACTTCTTATTTTATGTTATTTTGTTTGGAAAATGACAATGCGCATGCTCAAAGAGTGAAATTCATAGAACTTGCATAAAATTGTCAGAAAGCTGCGATTTGATTGGTTCATTCTTATTTCTTATTTTGTTTTAGATTATCTGTATAAACCGATCCGTTTAACCCTTAATTCTTATTTTATTTTAATTTGTTTCTTATTTTATCTTATTTGCTGTATAAACCCGCCTTTACTCAAATTGGGCTTAGAGTATCTCCAGTAAAAATAAACCTGGAATATTGGCAGAGTTTCAATTGATATAATATAATTATCAGAGTAGACTTGAGGAATGAATATCTCGGATAATTTCGTTATTGGGTAGAATGATCTGGGTCTGGTGGTTTCGGATTAATAATTTTTTGCATTCTTGTTTTTTTGGCGCTCTAGTTCCTCGGAACTGAGTGCTTATCAATTTGCCCAAATGTCTGTAATTTTCGAATTTTTCGATGAAAATGGTCTTAAACGATTTGGTTCGACATACTGATCAAGAATCCGTGGTCGAAATTCATTCTGTCCGGCCGTCCGGCCGTAGGCACGATAACTCTCGAACGGAATGAGCTAGACAGTTGAAATTTTCAGAGTAGGTTTGGGGGATAAATATCTCGGCTAAGTTCGTTATTGGGCAAAATCGGACAGATGGTTTCGGAGTAACAAGAAAAAAATTTTTTTTTTACAAAACAAATACCAAATTAAATTTTTTTCAATAAGCAGTTTTACCATAAGAATCCATTCATATCATTTTTAACTCTAACAAACTAATACTTTCGGAGATATGATTTTTCACAATTTCAATGTAAATCGTATTTCTACATTTTCACAGAATGATAGAATTATTCTGGATCACTGGAATATTGGTGTATTGGAGTAGATTTGAGGAAAGATATATATTATCGTTCATCATAGAATTGAGGAATGAATATCTCGGATGAGTTCGTTGTTGGGTAGAATTCGTCTATTGGTTTTGGATTGATAATTTTTGGCACTCTTGTAGAATTTAAATCCTTCTAAATCATTCTATGATGTTTGAGTTCAATTTCTGCTAAGATGAAGTTCTAAATTTCAATAATGAATCGTACTTCTATGTTTTCACAGAATGCTATAATTATTCTATCTAAGCTTTATTATATGATCTGTGTTCATACTCGTACATTTCATCCTGTTCTATAAGAGAGAGTCAAATTCATTTCAGCTATTTTAATTTGGTTTCTTCCATGGTCCAGTTCTCATTCTCAGATGGCTCATTTAATCTTGATAAATAAACTATTATTTGAATTGAATTTCCTTTATGATGCAGTTCTATCATAAGAATACATTGATATAATTCCCAACTCTGAGAAACCAATACTTTCGGAGATATAATTTGTCTGTTTCAACTAGAGCGCCAGAAAGCTCCTGTCCACAGGGCTTGAACCCAATTGTTAATGATACTTTTTTGAATTTCTTTATTACAACTGACGGAAAAACTTAGAGGCATGCGCCAGAAGGTCGTAATGAACAGAATTGTCTTAAAATGCTGTTTTTGGCGCACTTGTTCTATGCAATTTCAACAGTCTTCATCTTTTTACCTGAGCATAATCTGGAAAAAAAATGCGTTATTTGAATTTGTGCACAACTTGGAGACCCGCCCTGTATATACATACAATCCAAAAGTCTCGGTGTTGCGCCCAGTGTACTGCTATGAGGAAATGAACACACGTGTTTAATGTTCATATCCGGAAAATCGTCTGTTTCCTCAACCGCCGAAATCCGACAATCGGATATTGCAGAACAAATTGTTAGACCAGATATGCCATTATGTATTTTCTGTCACGGTCGCTGACTTCATATGTCTCATTTCTTCCTTCAAGGTCGTTGACTACAGAACGGAAAGGACCGTTTAAGAAATCATCTTCATCTTTATGGTCGTGACGATGGTATGGGCCAATTTTCACGTTGCTTTTCCACGCAATTAACCCCGATTTAATTGAAGGTGTGGGGAAGTGCCAGGTGTCAGGTTTGTGCATGTCCTGTAAATTATTCGCAGTGGAAGCCGCTTTACGCCAGCGACTTGAATTGGCCAAATCTGTATAAACCTAATCGAATTGTCGATTTAGAGTTCAATAGTTTCATGGGGATAGAAATAGTTTTGTTACGTGTTAGGACGTTAGATTTTAAGAAACGTATATTTGGTTACTTCTCAACAAAGGAGCTCGCTTGTAAAACTTGAGTATTTGCCGCTAGAGACAACTGGGTTTTTCGTTGCCATGTGGGTCTATCCCACGAAATAAAGGGTTTTCCAATAAGAGGAGTTATTTTTATATTCAAAGAAAAATGCCATTTTTCAGTATAAATGATCGGATGTTTATTTCATTATATAGAAGAAGCTATGCCGTTAATAGTGGAAAATAACATCAGGCAAATGACCACCACGACCACGATTACAGGACCATATCCTTTTAATGAAATTTTCTATAACCAAATCGCAAAGTGGCTGCCATATGTCCTCGATAGCCTCACGAATTCCATCTTTGAGGTCTTGAATCGACGCTGGGCTATTGGCGTAGACCTTCTCTTTCACGTGGCCCCAAAAGAAGAAGTCGCAAGGTGTTAAATCACAAGATCTCGGTGGACAATTGTGATCACCTCTGCGGGAGATAACACGGTCCGGAAACTTTTCCCGCAAAAGATCAATGGTTTCGTTGATGGTGTGGCACGTAGTGACGTCTTGTTGAGAGTAAACGTCGTCTAGATCAATACCATCTAATTCCGGCCATAAAAAATCATCTCTCGATAGCGCAATCCATTCACCGTAACTGTTGCTCCAGTCTCATTTTCGAAATAGTAAGGTCCAATGACTCCGCCGGACCATAATCCGCACCAAACAGTCACAAGTTGAGCATAGAGAGGCTTTTCAACAATAACTCTTGGGTTTTCCGAGCCCCAGATGCGACAATTTTGCTTATTGACGAAGCCACGGATGTGGAAATGGGCCTCATCACTCAAGATGATTTTTCGATGGAATTCCGGATCATTTTCATGCATATCAACGACCCAATCAGCAAAGACACGACGTTGTTGATGATCGGCCGGCTTGAGTTCTTGTGTTGACTGAACTTTATAAGCCTTAAGACCCAAATCTTTATGCAAAATACGGTGTTATGACGTTTGTGGAATGCCTAATTCCAAAGAACGACGAGGAATGGAAAAACCTGGGTTTTCTTCAACACTTTCGGCTACAGCAGCAATATTCTCGGCTGTTCTTGAGCGACGTGCACGGGTTTTATTCTTCACATAACTAACCTGTCCCAACAGCTCGAATTTTTCCACCAATTTCTTTATTGCGCTCCGACAAGGTGCTTCACGACGGCCCAAAAATGTTCGAGTTTTACGAACCGTCTCTGCCGAATTTCCACCATTTTTATAGTGAATTTTTATAATTTCAATGCGTTCTTGAAGCGTGTATTGTTCCATTTTTATTAATGGCGTAGTTTCTACTTGTCAAATGTCAAAAAATGACAGCTTCAAAAGTGACATCTACCGAAATAGCGGGCTTTTCAAAATAACACCTCTTATTGGAAAACCCTTCACTATTCTAGAGCGATTTATGGGGCACTTCTTGTAGTTCTTGCATTCATAAACTGATGTGTTAAGAAATTTATCGGTTCTTAAGACATTGACCGTTGTTGATATTCATTTTCTCCAGGGGCAACAAGTAAAAATGCGAAAAAAACCATCTATGCTGTAACCTTTTGTGCAGATGAATGGGACAAATTCTAGAATTCGAATGCCTAATATTAAACATCCTACAAGTACCTTCATTGTTGCTTGCATCGGAAATTTTGGATTCCTTGTAACTCTATACAAAAACGACCAATGAGAGTATTGTTGTAACACATCTGCACTCGTCAGATTCTGCTAGCCCTAATCTCATCATATGCTTCCAAAGACAGCAGTGTCCTGTGAGGAAACCAATGAGGAGGTGCAGCGTGTTTTTACTGAGATCGATATACTTCTTGGATCTGACAGTATCAAAGTTCCGGAGGAACTTTTTGGAGTGATACATTACTGGGAGAGATCTCCAGAATATACCTCACTTTTGTAGGTGTATCTACCTTCCCCACAGTAGGGTTCCGGGCCAATAAAAGGTATTCGTGCTACTTTCTTGCCAAGTGTGTTGGCCTCCTCATTTCCTTTAATTCCCGAGAGACCAGAACCAAACCAAGGAGGCCCTGTTGTTTTTGCATACTTCTTTAAGTTTTCTTCCATATTAGCTTAGACTCTATAACATGGGTGCTTAGAGCTTTAATAGCAGCTTGGCTGTCAGAATGTGCTATATTATACCTCTGATAGTATCTTTCTAGGTTCATTTCCAAGCATCTTTCGATTGCAAGTATTTCTCCCTGAAAGACGCTCGGATAGGAGCCTAGAGATAGTCAGCATTTGATGCCTGCCCCATGTACTCCAGTACCAGCTCCTAAATTGGTTTTTGAACCGTCTGTGTACCATTTAATGGCCTCTTTTTCAAGAACTTAGGTGTGTGAATTCCCTGCCCCTGTATTTCTTCCTATCTAGCATCGTAGTGAAGTTCTTTTTTACCCAGATATTTTCCTTAAATCCTGTCGTTTAAATACCATTACACCGCAAAATTCTTTACTATTTCCTTCACTACACTATTTTATCGTTCACACTTAAGTGTAAACTAAAGATTATTTCTGTATTTTGCAATATTCAAAATATCTAGAGATTAAAGCTGACTACGAAAATAGATGATGAATTTTCGAACCACCATTTTATGAAGAACTTAATCATGACGGTCTTAAAAAATATCTCGAGAAATATTCGGCGCTGAAGCCAGGTTCGAATTCGCGATACCGATGCCATACTCCTAACATACCTCTTCCCTTCGTCAGTAAATCGTTGTCCGCTTACCAAAGAATCTACAGAGGTTCCGTGCTTCAGTACCCCTACTCAGCGAGGGAATATTTTACCATTTTATAACTCATGAAATAATGGACTTAGAGCATTGCGTAAATAAATTTATGTACAACATGACATTGCGTTAAATTTTTTCTGATTTACACGAGCAAAACTTATACGTACCTATTTGACAGTTTACATAATAAATTTGGAACACTTTAAGTCCCATATCAAGTTCGTATGTACACCAAGAATGTTAGTTCCATAGACCTGTCAACAAAGTTTCAAACATTGATGATTAATTACCTTGAATAATAACTTAAGTCATTCTATGTGCAAACCACTAGGTCGAAGTCAAAACATTTTATCCAGAAATAAACTATGGAATTTCGAAGGGAAACTAACTGATGAATGTAAAAGACATAATTTATGACTGAAAAAATATTCTTAGAATACGGGAATTGCGACCTTATTTAATGGAATGCCCCTTGGAATATTGTCATAATACTAATGCGGCATACGAATTCAGATTCAGATTAGATGTAGTAGCCATTTATTCAATTGCATACATACCACAATATAAAATATATTTTTTAAGATTTGTGGGCCAATCGTTTGACAGCTCATTGTTATTGATGATTGGAGGTCCTACACATTATCGTAGTGTCTTTTGAAAACCTCATATTTCAGATATGCAAAGATGCTGAAGTCGAGGGGAGTCAAGTCGGGAAAGGAAGGCTGGAGTCCTCGATATATTATCATAGAACTCCTGCAAATAGCTTAGATTTTCAGAAGTATTGTGGGCAGTTGCCCCATCTTGTTCAAAATATCCCAATCGTATTTCTTCGTCATCTTACTTCATGTTCCGTTCCGAAATGTAGGACTTTTCTGAGAAAAACTAATTTCGGAGCAAACAACTGAGATTTTTCTCACTTCGCTCACAATTCTTCGATTGATTAGATAATGACATGTCTCAGGAAAATAATTTGACATTATGACAATTCATACATAGAATAATTATATCATTGTGTGACAACGTTGAAATACGATTCATTATTGAAATTTTGAAAAATCATATCTCCGAAAGTATTAGCTTGTTAGAGTTAAAAATTATATCATTGGATACTTATGGTAAAACTGCTTATTGGAAAAAATTTAATTTTGAATTTGTTTCGTAAAAAAAAATTTTTTTTTTTGTTACTCCGAAACCATCTGTCCGTTTTTGCCCAATAACGAACTTAGCCAAGATATTTATCTCCCAAACCTACTCTGAAAATTTCAACTGTCTAGCTCATTCCGTTCGAGAGTTATCGTGCCTACGGCCGGAAAGAAATATTTTCGACCACGGATTCTTGATCAGTGAGTCGAACCAAATCGTTAAAGACCATTTTCATCGAAAAATTCGAAAATTACAGACATTTGTGCAAATTGATAAGCACTCAGTTCCGAGGAAAAATTCAAATTATAGAGAGTGGGGTAGCCCAGACTTCAAATTATTGAATGTTGGCGGGCAAGATACCATTTCTTCAACTTCAAACTACCAAGGGGAGCAATTAATATTGATTTTGTTCAATTTATCGAGTATTTTTCAAGGGACTGGAAAAAAAAAATTGGTTCAAGCACTGACGTGAAGTCAGAAGCTTTTGCGCGTATGTTCTATTGTCCATTCTTCTGTATTGGACACCCTTAATCGAATTTAACATGGTAAATTATGTTGTCCATTCTCCTGTATTGGACACTCTTAATTTGAATTTACCATGGTAAATTCGAATTAAGTGTCCAATACAGGAGAATGAACAACATAATTAACCATGTTAAATTCGATTAAGGGTGTCCAATACAGAAGAATGGACAATAGAACATACGCGCAAAAGCTTCTGACTTCACGTCAGTGCTTGAACCAATTTTTTTTTCGTGATTTTTTTTAAATTTTCTAGGGGTGCGGTTCTTAAAAATTTTTTTTTCGTCATTTTTTTCAAATTTTCTAGTGGTACGGTTCTTACAAAATTTTAAACACGTCTTTATGTTGATTTTCTACTACTAGTTACCAAGCTTCAATTCAATCGAATATTTATTTTTTGAGTTATCAAGGAAATAATATTCCAGGTGGATATAACTCGGAAACCGTTAGACCGATTATGCTCAAAAACGAACTCAACTCTCCCTTTCGGATACGAAACCTACCCTGAAAATTGCAAGTCCCTATCTCCTTTCGTTCGAAAGTTATCGAGGCAACGGTCACCCATCTACTGAACTCACACAAGAATGCTCGAATCTCCAACAATATTCAACCGATCGTGTTAAAACTTGAAACTTGGCAAAAGAGTTAGGTTATGAACGCTCTTGCAAAATTTCAGCAATTTCAAACAAATAGTTACTGATATATAGAATTTTTTTTTTTATTTTCAATGATTTATTAAAAATTTTCTATGAATGCTATCCTCACCAAATTTCGCAAACAGTTTCGCGTTGGCATTCTACAACTAATAACCATGCTTGAATTCAATCGGTTCAGTATTTTTCGAGTTAATGAGGAACAAAAAACCACCAAATTTCAGAAAATTTCAGATCGCTATAACTCTAAAACCGTTTGACCGATTATGCTCATAAGCAAACTCAAATGTCACATTCAGATGCACATCCTAACCTGAAATTTTCAAGCCGCTATCTCTTTCCGTTCTCAGGTTATCATGACAACAAAAATATTTTTTTATAATTTTTTTAAAATTTTGTAGCCATACGATTCGCCCAAAATTTCACAAACGTGCTAAGGTTCATATTCTACATCTATTCACCAAGTTTCAGTTTGATCGGATTTATATTGATTGAAAACAAAATTATTACTCGGAAACCACTGGGCCGATTATGCCCATTAACGAACTTGTCCGTCGTATTGCGATGCGCAACCCACCCTGAAAATTTCAAGTCGCTAGCTCTTTTCGTTCTCAAATTATCGTGGCAACGGACGGCCGGACGGCCGGCCGGACAGAATCAAATTTGACCTCGAATTCTTCATTGGGGAGTCGAACTGAATCGTTTGAGACCAATTTCGTCAAAAAATTCGAAAGTTACAGACATTTGGGCAAAACTATAACGCGATGTTCCCCAGAACATACGCGCAAAAATGGGTTCAAGCCCTGTGGACTGGAGCTTTCTGGCGCTCTAGTTCAAACAGACAAATTATATCTCCGAAAGTATTGGTTTCTCAGAGTTGGGAATTATATCAATGTATTCTTATGATAGAACTGCATCATAAAGGAAAGTCAATTCAAATAATAGTTTATTTATCAAGATTAAATGAGCAATCTGAGAATGAGAACTGCACCATGGCAGAAACCAAATTAAAATAGCTGAAATGAATTTGACTCTCTCTTATAGAACAGGATGAAAAGTACGAGTACGAACACAGATCATATAATAAAGCTTAGATAGAATAATTATAGCATTCTGTGAAAACATAGAAGTATGATTCATTATTAAAATTTAGAACTTCATCTTAGCAGAAATTGAATTCAAACATCATAGAAGAATTTAAATTCAACAAGAGTGCCAAAAATGATCAATCCAAAACCAATAGACGAATTCTACCCAACAACGAACTCATCCGAGATATTCATTCCTCAATTCTATGATGAACGATAATATATATCTTTCCTCAAATCTACTCCAATACACCAATATTCCAGTTTTGTTTTTAGTGGAGATATTCTGAACTCAATATTATTAACTTACCATTCCCATCATCATATGGATTGACCATCGGCATGAAAATATCAACCAACAAAAAGTATGATATTATATGAGGAGTAACTTTTCAAAACGCATAATGTCCAATTTGGGCGAAATTGAGTTTGAAGCGGATTCAGAAATGTTTTCTGTTGCTCTATAGCCCTATGTAAACAAAATCTTCCAAATGGCATTATGTCCCTCTGTAATTCAAATCCAAAGTATGTAAGCCGCATCGAAATGAATTATGTTTACGTTTGCATTTTTAAAAGAAATAAAATACAACCAAAAACATGTTTTATCGATTTGCTCATGTTAATTAGGTTACAGGCCAACTCTTACTGTGCAGACTGTTTTCTCTAAATGTAAAAATCGTTTTTCGTTGATTCCCAATAAAATGGTTTTTGGACAATGCGTTTTGATAAGTTGTTCCTCATATTATGATTCTCATATTGATACCATTACTGGAATGAATGACAATGAGACAACGTCAAAGTTGACATTAAAACAATTCATAGAATAGCCACAGAATAATTCTATCATTGAAATTTTGAAAAATCATATCTCCGAAAGTATTAGCTTGTTAGAGTTTAAAATGATATGAATGGATTCTTATGGTAAAACTGCTTATTGAAAAAATTTTAATTTGGAATTTGTTCTGTAAAAAAAATTTTTTTTTTGTTACTCCGAAACCATCTGTCAGATTTTGCCCAATAACGAACTTAGCCGAGATATTTATCCCCCAAACCTACTCTGAAAATTTCAACTGTCTAGCTCATTCCGTTCGAGAGTAATCGTGCCTACGGCCGGACGGCCGGCCGGACAGAATGAATTTCGACCATGAATTCTTGATCAGTGAGTCGAACCAAATCGTTTAAGACCATTTTCATCGAAAAATTCGAAAATTACAGATATTTGGGCAAATTGATAAGCACTCAGTTCCGAGGAACTAGAGCGCCAAAAATTCAAATTATCGAGAGATTCAAATTAACGAGTGTCAATTTATCGAGAGTCGACTGTAGTTACTTTTGTAGTGAAGACCCTGTACGTTATGTTGGTATTGTTCAAATATGTATGTGTATGTAAATACGTATGAATAAACTATATTATTAACATGATATAACCTTTAATTCTTGTATTCATTAGCGCATCCATTCGTTATGGACGATATACGGCCGAAAATTACCCATTGCTTTCAGATCGGAAAATCTGTCAGGCATAATCAGCCATAATTATCCACGGTATACCGCGCACTTTCCCCGATAATCCAGGATTTACTCACCTGATATTTCTGATATCATCTATGCATATCTTATCTTTTCGCTTCGCGTCCACGGATTGCCGATACACCTCGCCATCATCAGTCGAGGTTATGTGAAACATCGGCGGTGTGGCAAATGATGATTATGCTGTGCTTCAGGGGATTCTCTCCCAGGAAATCCCTGGACGGTAAATTTGCATTTTATACTTTCAATTCGTATTTTTTCAATTTTTGCGTGCTTGTTCGAGGGCGTATCATTTCGTACAAATGGTCTGAAACGATTAAATTAATAACAAGAATAATTAATTTATTCCGGTATTAGTGTAGTCAACAAGTGCTTTGGAGGTAAAAATTTTTGCGTATTCTCCGAAAATTATGATTGAGGTGTCATTCGATTCGGAATGACATGCAGATAGTTTTTGAGAAAATGCTAAGGCCGCTCGCAAAAATTGCAATAGTTATAAACAATTTAGTGAATAAACAAGCCCTGTGGACAGGAGCTTTCTGGCGCTCTAGTTCAAACAGACAAATTATATCTCCGAAAGTATTGGTTTCTCTGAGTTGGGAATTATATCAATGTATACATATGATAGAGTTGCATCATAAAGGAAATTCAATTCAAATAATAGTTTATTTATCAAGATTAAATGAGCAATCATGAGAATGAGAACTGCACCATGGAAGAAATCGAATTAAATCTGGCCAATTTTGCCCAATAACGAACTTAACCGAGATATTCATCTCCCTAACCTACTCTGAAAATTTCAACTACCTAGCTCATTCCGTTCGAGAGTTATTGTGGAAAAACTTTTTTTAAATTTTCAAAATTTTTTTTTACACTTTGCGGTAATCTGGTCAATACAAAACTTCACATGCGTATAAAGGTCATGATTCTACAATTTGATGCTAAATTTCAGATAGATCGAACGAACTAGTCCGAGATATTTACGCTCCAAAACCCCTTGCAATTTTCAATCCGCTAACTCCTTTCGTTCGAGAGTTATCGTGCCTACGGCCGGTCGGCTGGCCGGACAGAATCGATTTCGCACTCGGATTCTTGATCAGTGAGTCGAACCAAATCGTTTGAGACCATTTTCAGCCAAAAATTCCAAAATTACAGACACTTGGGCAAATTGATAAGCACTCTGTTCCGAGGAACTAGAGCGCCAAAAAAACAAGTTTCGTATGACAATTGCCCAAAACAGGTTTAAATATCTACAAATAGTAGGTATTCCATAAAACATGTATGAAAGAAGATGAGTAATAATATGAAAGAAGATGAGTAATAAATAAAAAATTACCTAGTAATCGATCAAAAATTTCCTGATCTACGTTCACCAAATTTTCTCCTCTCTCGAACTACAGAATTATGCTTTCAATATTTACGTAATATTTTCAAACATTTTCGGGTGAGGTCCCCGTTGCATCGCTAAAATACGAATATTTCAACCCCAATATTTTTGAAGTTACAATATTCCCTTCTGTCAAGTTGACATTTTGACAATTCATACATAGAATAATTATATCAATGTGTGAAATACGATTTACATTGAAATTTTGAAGAATCATATCTCCGAAATTATTAGCTTGTTAGAGTTATAAATGATATGAATGGATTCTTATGATAAAACTTCTTATTAAAAAAAAAATTAATTTGGAATTTGTTTCGTAAAAAAAAAATTTTGTTACTCCGAAACCATCTGTCCGATTTTGCCCAATAACGAACTTAGCCGAGATATTTATCCCCCACACCTACTCTGAAAATTTCAACTCTCTAGCTCATTCCGTTCGAGAGTTATCGTGCCTACGGCCGGCCGGACAGAATTAATTTCGACCACGGATTCTTTATCAGTGAGTCGAACCAAATCGTTTAAGACCATTTTCATCGAAAAATTCGAAAATTACAGACATTTGGGCAAATTGATAAGCACTCAGTTCCGAGGAACTAGAGCGCCAAAAAGAAGGGGCTTTGGTGTTTTGCCAATATCTCAAAAACCATCTAAGATTATTCAAATTTGAAAAAAAAAATCAAGAAGAGGAGGAAATTTCCTAAAAAAAAGTCGCAACTGCCCGGAACTAGGACCAATGTGTAATTTTCGCAGAGGATTGAAAATACTCCCGAAAACGGGTAGGTACTCCGGCTTGCGTAAGCCTCGCCCCCTTCGGACCTTTCATGAATGAATATTATTTAAACTAATGAAATATGGAAATAAAAAATTCGTGGTCCAAAAATGTTTATCGCTACTTTTCAATTAGGTATCCATTAGTTAATTAACAATTTTTTGTAGCACGAACATTAACATTGCAAGTGCGATAATTGTTAAACTATCAATCCGAGAATTTTTTCCTTTCGTGGAGGTCTTGGAATAGATTCACGTCGTAAAATTTGAAAATTTTTTACTTTTCGTTTTGTTATTAACAATTTACTTAAGTGAAAAATTATAAAGCTTCATGCAATTATGTTTCAAAAGAAACTTTCAAATTATCTCATGAACAACGCATTGGTTTATAACAATTGTTTAAACAATAGGAGATGATAATTATTAATTGTCCATCATTTGTTCACAAAAAAAAGTTCTTCTATCAAAATCGTCTTCCAAGAGCACCTGGGTAGGTATCATTTTATAGGAATGTATTTTATTTTGTTTTAATATGTTTAGAATCTATGTATGGCTGAAATTGAATGTTGTGGACGCATCTCAACTCGATTTATGTGGATTTTCTTCAAAGTCAAGCATCACATCCTCACACAGTGTACTAGCAGCTGCATTTTTAATCTGCCTTACACTTACATGCACAAAACTCGTGAAACTTCTTCTCTGATTGTCCCTTGGGTTATAGGCGGCAAATTCGGAAATTTCTCATGAAACCATCGACCTTTGAGTAGGGAATAGAGGGGATACCGCATGCTGTAGTACGCAACGCTATCGATCTGATACCAAAACTTTGACAGTTTGGTGGACATCAAACGATGTGGTGGACGTGTGTTTTTTGTGTTTATATGAGCGTTTACGGACTGTTTTGTTAAAAAATTATGTTAGTGTGTTGTAGGATGTGCAGCTTACGGGTGTAAAAGCAACAGCAGGAAAAAACAGTGGTCATGTGGTGCCCATTTGGTTTCAATGTCAGGCAATATGTTATCCGTCCTCTCTCTTCTATAGTCTTAGCAACCGACTTACCTAATTCTTTTTGTGTGATTTGCAGTGAATTCTGTTCATTTCATTCTGAATAACCATGTCAAAGCTACAACTTACGACTGTATATTTTTCCCTGTGCCGAATGAATGGTAAAATGAAAAATGGTAAAAGAAAGAAGTGTTTTATTTAATAAGAGTAATCTATGGTTGGAATTAATGTACAACTTGAAGACTCACCCTGCATTTATGTATCATAATTATGTGTGAATGAATCTATAGTTTTACGGACATTCAAAATACATTTGTAAATATATTAATGGGTCCGAGCGGTTTTCTATATTTTCATTTTAAAACCGGAAAATCGAGGTGTCAACTTTTCGTTGGACCACACTGTATATACTGGGACCGTTAAGATTTTATTATCCCTCAAATGTGGTTTATATGAATCGGTTTGTTTGATGGAAAATAAAAGTATTTGTTTTTGTGAAAGTCTGCGAGGTAGTAGTGTATTTCTCCATAAGATAATGACGAAGCTAATTCGAGAGTATACGAGCGCATAAACATTGTGGAGCTGTTCATTATTAAGTATCGTTTCCAGTTGGAGTAAACCATGGTAACTTGAATTTACTTTGTTGCTGACATTCTCGAAAGCAGTTTTGAAAGACATGTCCGAATCCAGATAGAGCGTTCCAAGAAATCGTGCAGAAGGAAAAAAAATGTTTTTTCCAATATTTTACAAACGGCTGTCAATATGAAATGAAGTGTTTTTTAAATTTCTTTATACGACTTATATACAAGTGTAGTAATAATCATAAATAATCATCCGCATGATCCAACATGATATAGCGATTGGGTCCAAAAATGTAACCATTTATAATTTTATTTTATTAATATGTAATTTGAAACATTCGTATCCGATCAAGTTTTGATCCACTAGTTATAAAATATCAATTCGAATGTCATATGATTTATGCCGAATTTGATAGACATGAATAGAAGCATAGAACAACCAATTTCAACATATTTTTCATAACTCTAGAACAATTGATTAGATGAATCATTAATCTATTATGAAATGGTTAATTGAAAATTTAGATGTATATTGCTTACGCATGAACGATGTAGTTTATCTATCCATAAACAATGATATGCACCGACCTTGAGTGATATTGATTTAAAATTTCTATTTAACTGAGACTCAATAATTTATGCCGGATTCTAATTTTAAATTTCTTTAGAATTAATTGAAATGAATTTATAATTTAACAAAACAATTTAATAATCAAGACATTCCGCCGTATTCACAAAGCATTCAATCTCCGTTAAGTCCTAACTGAGGTCCTCAGTTAAGGATAAATTTGAATCGCAACCTCAGTTAACGTGAAAATTAACGTGAAACAGGCCTGCATCACCACCATTAAATACGTCAAATGAAGTTGCGATTCAAATGTATCCTTAACTGAGGACCTCAGTAGGACTAAACGGAGATTGAATGCTTTATGAATACGGCGATTAATCTTATTATTTACTAAACTCTATGACTAAACTAACCTACGGTTGCGCTTTGATTACTGGATAAATGTTTGCTTCTAATAATTTGATTTACTCTTCTGGACAATCTGGAAATATGTTGAATGATCTTAATTGTTCTGATTAAGTCTCCAGACATTCAATTAAGTTTATCATTCCTTCATTAGGCAATCCAATCAAGTAATTATTCCTCTTCAGATTTTGATTTTATTTCTCAAATGATTTATTTCGTTTTAGGTTACCTCTTATATCAAAATTGAAATAATGATGTGTACTATAAGTAGTGTACACTGTTCTGGAGTACTGACTTCTATTTCTCTGGTATCTAGGCTTTTAGAAGTTTTTTATCTGTTCATAAAAACAATAAACTCAGATGCTTCTTCAAATTTATACTATTATGAAATGATTAATTAAGAATTTAGATTTCTATGGCTTACGCGTGAACTATGTGCTTTATCTATTCATAAACAATGGATATGCACCGACCTTGAATGAAAGTGATTTAAAATTTTGATTTAACAGGGCCTCTCAATATTTCAGGGAGGAGTCTAATATAAAATTTCTTCGGAATAATTCAACAAAACAATTTACAAAACTCTATGACTAACCTAACCTACAAGTTTGCCGTGATTTCTGGATAAATGTTTACTTCTGATAATTTGATTTACTCTTCTGGACAATCTGGATGAATTAATATTATTTTTTCCGATTAACTGGAAATTCAATTTAGTTTTTCGTCCCTTCATAAGGCAATCCAATCAAGTTATTATTCCTCTTCAGGTTTTGAATTTGAATTCATTCAGTATCTCAGACACTATCTGTCAGAAATCGCAGACTTTTTTGCGAGTGCCTTCTATATTTTTGGAGATATTGAAAAAAGATTGGCCGCGCCTCGAATGAGTTCTGTGGCTGGATGGGTGAACGTTACCTCGATAACTTTCGAACGGAAGGAGATAGAGACTTGCAATTTAAAGGGTAGGTTGCGCATCAGAAATCGACAATTGATTTCGATATTGGGCATAATCGACCAAACGGTTTTGAAGTAATACTCATCTGAAATTCTCAATAACTCAAGTAATACAAATCCAATCCAAGTTAAACTTGGTAATTACTTGTAGAATGCTCTTAGTTTTTGCGACACTTCGTGAGAATTCACTAGAAAAAAAATGGAAATTTTATATTTTAGAATCTATCCGTCAGAATTCGCTAAAGGTCCGCACATACCTTCGAGCCGCCATTTTACGACCGAGTACCGAATTTCACCTCGATTGACTTTGTAGGTGGCGTGAACAGACTATGTGACATGCTCGATTTTTTTTGAATTTATTTGATCAGTAATATCTACACGAATCTTCATAATGAAATTTCATCAAGAATTTGGTTGCGTTATCCTACTAAGTGCTTCCATCAGAAGTGAATAAATCGAATTAGTACACTCAACCCATATCAGGAAACTTCTAATAATATTTTTATTTCGTGCAATTTATGAAAATAGTGAGACTGATGCGATGATCTTTATGTATCCACTTCAGATAAGAGATTGCTAAAATAACCGGATTTTTACTTGAGAAATTTCACTTTTCAAACTTCTGTAAAAAGATTGTGGCATCGTGATATCGATTTAGATAAGAGAGGTAGCGCCGACCTCTACTGAATTTTATCTCCACCACTCTGATCCGATTTTTCGACATCGGTTTCGAATTCAGCATACGCTGTTTAGTGAAAAAACCGAATTCCAAACCGATACAAGAAATTTTGGAAAATTACTTTTTTTCGTTTTTTATTAATGGATTTCACGCAATTAACATAATGTATTATACATAGGATATAGAATCCGTATTTGAAGTCGTTTTGAAGTCCGGCCGCCGTTCGTTGCTACGATAACTCTCGAACGGAAAGACTTAGCTAGACTTCTTGGATTTGAAATTATCAATAAATAACTCAAATTAAATAATTGTTGGCATTTTTAGAGAACCTACCAACGCTAATATTTACATTTCGTCTGATTCATATTCTCTACGGTCACATAAAACGGCCAGCTTACATTACCTCGTCAACCGGTTATTTAATATAAATTTTCAACAAACATGAAGATAAAAATCTCTTCAGTAAGATAACCCTAACGAAAGAAATAAAAACAGAAAAAGGCTTTCACGTTCCATCCGAAAACAAAGAAGAAACACCAGAATATTTCTAAAAAGGTTAATATAAAACTGGCTTCCAAAGCTTCCACAAAAATTAAACAACTTCTAGCAAATATATTTGATAAAACTCCGGACGTTTTAAAATCGGGTATATATGAATATAAATGTTGTAAAGATTGCTACGTCGGACATTCTCACACGGTATAAAGAGCATACGGGATACATTCGGAACAACAACATCGATAAATCTACTGTTGCAAATCACGTGTTAACATCTGGCCCCTCAATTTCAGAATATTCCGTCAAATTATTGAAAAATTCACATTCACATTTTCTCGAAATTGTACCGATTCATCTGAACTACGAGTTCAATTGATCTACCGATTCATCTGAACTCCGGTACAATTGATCTACCGATTCATCTGAACTACCGGTTCAATTGATCTACTGGAAAAAGGTAGATTAATGGCTAGGCGGATTAATGGCTACCGTTCTCACTAATCGGTTTATAACTAAGGGTATAATCTCAACCTATACTTGAGTGTAGAAATTGATAACATGCTTTAGTAACGCTTCGTCTTAAAGCATGTTATCAATTTCTATACTTAAGTATAGGTTGACATTATACCCTTAGTAACGCTTCGTCTTAAGTACTTGCAATAGAAAGATGCGCGGAAATGAACCTAGAAAGAAACTATCGGAGATGTGATATAGCAATCCACACCTACAGTCAAGCTGCTATTAAAGTTCTGAGCGTCCATGTTATCGAGTCCAAGCTAATATGGGAGTGCCGAAGAAAACTCAATGAAGTAGGCAAGAACAACAGGGTGCCATTTGGAACATATTATGAGATTAGGGTTAGCAGAAACTGACGAGTGCAGATTCTGTTGGGAGGAGCATGAAACTCCTGATCACCTGCCTCCTTGAAGCCATCCCAGATACTGGAGTTAATCAGAACTCTGGAACTGGAAGGCGAGCTGTAGATGGTATAATGACATCGACAGCTCTCATGGGGGGGCACAATAGACCTTAGGGTCCCAGTGCAACGATACCCCCTACAACAATATACAATATACAACGCTTCGTCTTAGAAGATGGAAGCATCGTATCCGAATGACATATGACAGACGACAAAATTTGTAGTGGACAAGAGTGTAGCTACTAGTGTAGTGAGCAACCTGTATAGCTTACCGTCGGAGTTTATCAAAACGGGTAATGGTGGCACTTAGCATAGCAATTATTTCAAGATGAATACGCCGTCCAAAGGGAACAACCACATTTTCTGGAAATTACAGTATTACGTGTCGACAACGACGAATTTGGAAGAACGCGAGACACCGTGCGTATGACACAAATTGTGCAATATTGCTTCACATTGGAGAGACACAATGGGCCGTCTCTGCTGCGGCCCGCCGGCGGTCTTTAAATCCCAAAATACACACCTATCTCGCAGGTAACCCGAAGTGCGTGAATCATCGTCATTGAACCCGCCAAGGTTGTTCCGTAGCGCAAATCCAAGTGCGTTGACCAGCCCGTGGTGGAACCTGCCATTTGCACCAGTAGACCTACATCATTATTATTTATAACGACCGTTGGTCCGTTTACTCGTGTCATAGTGTGGGGCGTACAATAGCGGAATTTACTTCTCAACGCGCATTTAACCGAGAGCTAATCGGAAGATATATCTCCCCCGACGTTCTTCTGGTGACATCGTCGGTGTTGAGGAGTAAGTAGGTACTGTTTTTGATGGTGTCGAGTTTTACATCCGCTGAATGTTGTGCTCTTCTGTTTTTGTAATTGCTGAAGCGGTAACGTATGAACTGCTTCAAGCGTCAAATAACGGGTCCGCCAAATAACTTTTTTTTTTTGAAAATGCAATAATAAAAAGCTACCGAATATTTTCTCAAATTTCCGGTTAATAATGGAAAATAATTTCATTCAAATGGCTGCCTCGGATGGCCATGCAGTAGCCTACACGATCGGTCCAATTTTTAAGCACATTATCGATTGTGTGCAGCTGTATTTCACCAATGACTTCACGAATATTGTCCTTTAAAGCGTCAATTGTCTCTGGCTTGTTGGCGTAACACTTATCTCTGACGGCACCCCACAAATAATAGTCCAACGGTGTCAAATCGCAGCTCCGAGGTGGCCAAACGACATCAGATCTACGGCTGATAATGCGATCTTCAAATACAGGGCAACTCCTGAACCAATTGGACTTTGTATGGCGTCATACCAAGGTCTTTATGCGAAATTCGTCTCAATGATGTCTCCGAAATGTTCAATTCTTGTGAACGATGGTGAATTGATGTTGATGGCGCTTCACGCACACTGTGCCACAGCAGTAATATTCTCGGGTGTACGCACTGTTTTTGGCTTTTCACGCTTTGGTTTATCGATGAGAATGCCACTTTTTTCACAAGATAACGAACATACAGAGCTGACGGTGCTTCTCTTCTTCCAAAATCCGTACGCAATTTTCGCACACATTCTGCAACATTACCATGATTTTCAAAGTAATGTCGCAATATTTCCCAGCGTTGTTCAAGTGTATACACAACCATATTCGTTCAGCGGAAGGATAAAACTAATTATCTGTCAAATCAGACATAAGCTAAGTGTTACCATTCACGAAATAAGCACTAGTGAAAAAAAAAAGGTTAGATGGCGGACCCTTTATAGTTAATAATTTTAATGGTCGCGAATGCAGAGGCGTAGCGTAGCTAGGTAACTAAGTGGTGCAAAAAAATTGGTTCAAGCACTGACGTGAAGTCAGAAGCTTTTGCGCGTATGTTCTATTGTCCATTCATCTGTATTGGACACCCTTAATCGAATTTAGCATGGTAAATTATGTTGTCCATTCTCCTGTATTGGACACTCTTAATTCGAATTTACCATGGTAAATTCGAATTAAGTGCTTGAACCAATTTTTATTTTCGTAATTTTTTTGAAATTTTCTAGGGGTGCGCTTCTTAAAATTTTTTTTTCGTCATTTTTTTCAAATTTTCTAGGGGTACGGTTCTTACAAAATTTTGAACACTTCTTTATGATGAATTTCTACTACTAGTTACCAAGCTTCAATTCGATCGAAGATTTATATTTTGAGTTATCAAGGAAATAATATTCCAGGTGGGTATAACTCGGAAACCGTTTGACCGATTATGCCCAAAAACGAACTCAACTCTCCATTTCGGATACGCAAGCTACCCTGAAAATTGCAAGTCCCTGTCTCCTTTCGTTCGAAAGTTATCGATACAACGGTCACCCCTCTACTGAACTCAGACAAGAATGCTCGAATCTCCAACAATATTCAACCGATCATGTTAAAACTTGAAACTTGGCAGTAGAGTTAGGTTATGAAGGCCCTTGCAAAATTTCAGCAATTTCAAACGAATAGTTACTGATATATAGAATTTTTTTTTTCAATTTTCAATGATTTTTTAAAAATTTTTTACAAATACTATTCTCACGAATTTATGCAAGAATTTTCGCGTTAGCATTCTACAACTAATTACTATGTTTGAATTCAATCGGTTCAGTTTTTTTTGAGTTAATGGGGAACAAAAAACAACCAAATTTCAGATGGCTATAACTCTAAAACGATTTGGCCGATTATGCTCATAAACAAACTGAAATGTCGCGTTCTGGTGCACATCCTAACCTGAAAACTTCAAGCCGCTATCTCTTTCCGTTCTCAAGTTATCGTGACAACAAAAATATTTTTCAATAATTTTTTTTAAATTTTCTAGCCATACGATTCGCACAAAATTTCATGAACGTGCTTAGGTTCATATTCTACAACTACTCACCAAGTTTCAATTCGATCGGATTTATATTGGTTGAAAACAATATTATTACTCGGAAACCACTGTTCGTCGCAAAAATTAGTAATTTCAAAATGTTTTTCATAACGGCAGATTTCTAGTCGATCCAGTCAAGTGCTCATATCTGTTAAATAACGGGCGATCAGCCGAAGCCCTCTTATCAGTTTGCCATGAATTGTTATCTACCGGATATAATTATCGACGCGTCCAAGAAATATACATAGTTTCAATTTGTGTGAATTGATAAGGGTTCTGATGACTTGATAAAGTGATTGAAAAATATACATATGTATTTATTTTTGTTTGCAGTCCCAAGTGGCATGTACCTGAACCGCCTTATCGCCAAAATAAACCTTCTGAAGTAATCGCTAGATAAGATATGAACTTCGATAAGGCAGAAGGATCGTAAATATCCTTCTCTGGTTGCCATTCAACACTTCGCAATCGATTACTCGATATGTATATTTATTCTTCGTATCCTCTTGTCATATTGATGAAATTGTCGGCAACACTTTTTGGCGCCCTTCTTCCTCAGAACAGTTCTTATCAATTTGCTCAAATGTCTGTAATTTTCAAATGTTTCGATGAAAATGGTTGTAATTTTCGAATATTTTAACTTAAATTATTTGGTTCGACTCACTGATCAATAATCCGTGGTCAAAATTGATTCTGTCCGGCCTGTTCTGCCGTTAACACGATGACTCTCGAACCGAATGAGTTAGGCAGTTGAAATTTTCAGAGTAGGTTTGGGAGATGAATATCTTGGTTATGTTCGTTATTGGGCAAAATCTGCCAGAGCCAATACTTTCGGAGATATGATTTTTCAATATTTCAATAATAAATCGTAGGTAGTATGTTTTCAGAGAATGCTGTAATTATTCTATATGTGAATTACATGATCTGTGAGTCTACTTATGTGATGTCATCTTATCTACCTATAAGATACATCTCAAATTAATTTCTGGTTCGTTACTCATGATATAAAATACCCTTCCTGTTCTAGAAATCAAAGTATGATTGAATGCAAAATGACCAATTATAGGTTATTATAATTTCAAGGCGACATTCTCCTACCCTATAATATACCTTAGGATTATCCATATGATGTTGGAAATACATATACACTTTGGTAAGTTAATCAAAATGGGTTCAGAATATCTCCGGTGAAAACAAAACTAGAATATTGGTTTCAATTCATATAATATAATTTTCAGGGTAGATTTGAGAAATGAATATCTCGGATAAGTTCGTTATTGGGTTGAACCGGTCTGGTGGTTTCGGATTAATAATTTTTTGCACTCATGTTTTTGTTTATTATCATGAGTAACGAACCAGAAATACATTTGATATGTCTCTTATAAAGGGTTTTCCAATGAGAGGTTTTATTTTGAATAGCCCGCTATTTAGGTGGGTGTCACTTTTGAAGCTGTCATTTTTTGACATTTGACAAGTAGAAACTACGCCATTAATAAAAATGGAACGATACTCGCGTCAAGAACGCATTGAAATTATTAAAATTCACTATAAAAATGGTGAAATTTGGCAGAGACGGTTCGTAAAACTCGAACATTTTTGGGTCGTCGTGAAGCACCTTGTCGGACCGCAATAAAGAAATTGGTGGAAAAATTCGAGCTGCTGGGACAAGTTAGTTATGTGAAGAATAAAACCCGGGTACGTCGCTCAAGAACAGCCGAGAATATTGCTGCTGTAGCCGAAAGTGTTGAAGAAAACCAAGGTTTGTCCATCCCTCGTCGTTCTTTGGAATTAGGCATTCCACAAACGTCGTTACACCGTATTTTGCATGGCATTTTTCTTTGAATATCAAAATAACACCTCTTATTGGAAAACCCTATAGGTAGATGACAAGTATGAACACATCATATAATAATTCATAGATAGAATAATTACAGCATTCTGTGAAAACTGAAAACATAGAAATACGATTTATTATAGAAATTTTGAAATATCATCTCTGTGAATATTAGCTTATTAGGGTTCAAAATGATATCAATGTATTCTTATGATGAAACTGCATCTTGAAAAAAATTTAATTTGAAATTTTTAATGTAAAAAAAAGGCCGATTCTACCCAATATCCAACTTAACCGAGATATTTATCTCCCAAACCTACTCTGAAAATTTCAACTATCTAGCTCATTCCGTTCGAGAGTTACTGCGTTAAAGGCCGGCCGGACAGAATTGATTTTGACCACGGATTCTTGATCAGTCAGTTGAATCAAATCGATTAAGATCATTTTCATCCAAAAATTCGAAATTAGACATTTGGGTAAATTGATAAGCACTCTGTTCCGAGGAACAAGAGCGCCGAAAAATAAGAAAGTTGAACATAACACAAAATAGGCCAGATGGTTTCGAAGTAACGAAAAAAAAATTTTTTTTTTAAGTAACATATTTCAAATTCAATTTTTATTCAAGATGCAGTTTCACCATAAAAATCCATTGATATCATTTTCAACTCCAACTAGCTAATACTTTCGGAGATATGATTCTTCGAAATTTCAATAATGAATCGTACTTCTATGTTTTCACAGAATGTTATGATTATTCTATCTAAGCTTTATTATATGATCTGTGTTCATACTCGTACATGTCATCCTGTTCTATAAGAGAGAGTCAAATTCATTTCAGCTATTTTAATTTGATTTCTTCCATGATGCAGTTCTCATTCTCAGATTGCTCATTTAATCTTGATAAATAAACTATTATTTGAATTGAATTTCCTGTATGATGCAGTTCTATCATAAGAATACATTGATATAATTCCCAACTCTGAGAAACCAATACTTTCGGAGATATAATTTGTCTGTTTGAACTAGAGCGCCAGAAAGCTCCTGTCCAAAGGGCTTGAACCCTTTTTATATTCTCGCCTACTCTCATCTCGTGTGAAGCCCTAACTTTCACCTTTATTTCTTATTTTATGCTATTTTGTTCGGAAAATGATACTGCGCATGCTCAAGGAGTGAAATTCACAGAACATTCATAAAATTGTCATAAAGCTGCGATTTGATTGGTTCATTCTTATTTCGTATTTTCATTTAGATCTTCCGTATGAACCGATCCTTTTAACCTTTAAATCTTATTTTATTTTAATGTTTTCCATATCTTATCTTATTTGCTGTATAAACCCTCCTTAAAACATCTTCAATATCTTGTTTCAAGTAGGTGACTAATAGCCGAGGAATTCCGACAACTGCCAATTCCGTGATAGTGTAAATAAACGCAGTGGACTCGGGTTTTACCTCATGGTCCACCTCGTCGGAGTTTTTGTCAGTTTGCCACGGTTCCCTCGCCGGTCGGTCCAATCCGTACACACATAGTGATAGTGAGAAATGTAGATATTTCATCTCCCGTAGCCGTATTGTTTCCCTCCGTCGCGTTTCTTCTTTTGTGTCTGACTCGCGTCTGGTGGTTGGTCGTTCCCGTTTCATTAGTGTCGTTCGCCGAAAATTTACGATCCGTTCCGCCGAAACTGGTGTACGTTGCTCCCGCCGCCGTGGTTTACACCCTGGACCTCGGGAAATGGCTTTTTCTTGTCGTTTCCTGCTCGATATTACTGCGGTCGTCGTTCCGAGGATGTAACATGAAAGAATACGTGGTTCTGCGGAATTGACGTTGCTTTTAACTCGGAGGTAAGGAGTTTTCAGAATTTGAGTAGAGTTATATTTAGGAATCATTCATCATCATCTCGTGGAAAAATTATAGAATGTGGAAAAACTAAATCGAATAAATTCATTATCTTACTGTACATATTTATGGAAAATCCAGCAACACGTCAAATTCAAATTTTAAATTGTCATTCTTCTTCGTAAAAATGCGAACCCTACCTTCAACACCCTTCGAAAGACTGGTGCAAACCCCAATTTTTCAAATAGAATGGGCTTGTGATACATCGTTTGAAAGGTCTCTACATTCTTTATTCAGAAATGTTATCACTTTCATATTTATTGCAAGAAAGAAATTAAAAACAAATTAAATCAAATGATTAGCGACATTTGGTACAATGTCAAAAACAAAAGTGTAGCAAAAAACTTATGAATGTTAAAGAGTTAGATGTTCAATGTGTTTACCGCGAACGCCTTGGCAACATCCTAACCTCAAATAAAAATTTCTTCCAACATTATTCAACATCGTAGTAGTGATTGACCTAATCGCAAGCGTTATTCGATCTTTTAGGTCAATCAAATCAAGGGGTTTAGTTTTGTACACAATGCTCTCCACATATCACCATAAGAAGAAATCTAATGGGTTAAGATCAGGGGATCTGGCTGGCCGTTCGATCGTTCCTCGCCTTCCTATCCATCGATTTGAAAATATTGCGTCGAGGTAATACCGGACATTGCGTTGGTAATGTGGTGGTGCTCCATCCGGTTGGAACCATATCGTATTCCGTGGAACTTGAGGATTTCCTTGATTAGGAAATACATTTGGCAAAGTTGGAACGACATCATTCTGAAGTAGTGCTAAATAATTATCGTCATTCAAATTGTCCTCTATGAAATAGGGGTCTATGATATGGTTTCGAACATTTTTTGGCGCTCTAGTTCCTCGGAACTGAGTGCTTATGAATTTGCCCAAATGTCTGTAATTTTCGAGTTTTTGGCTGAAAATGGTCTCAAACGATTTGGTTCGACTCAATGATCAACAATCTGAGGTCGAAATCGATTATGTCCGGCCGGCCGTAGGCACGATAACTCTCGAACGAAAGGAGTTAGAGGATTGAAATTTGCAAGGTGGGTTTGGACCGTAAATATCTCGGACGAGTTCGTTAATGGGTGAAATCCATCAAGCGGTTTCGGAGTTATGGCCGATTTTAGTAAAAACATTTTTTATGAATATTTCCGAAACCGATCACTCGATCTATCTGAAATTTAGCATCAAATTGTAGAATCATGACCTTTATACGCATATGAAGTTTTGTATTGACCAGGTTACCGCAAAGCGTCAAAAAAAATGTTCAAAATTTAAAAAAAATGTTTCTACAATAACTCTCGAACGGAATGTAGGCAGTTGAAATTTTCAGCGTAGGTTAGGGAGATGAATATCGCGGTTAAGTTCGTTATTGGGCAAAAAAGACCAGATGGTTTCGGAGTAACGAAAAAAAAATTTGTTTTAAGTAACAAAATTCATATTCAATTGTTATTTAAGATGCAGTTTCACCATAAAAATCCATCGATATCATTTTCAACTCCAACAAGCTAATACTTTCGGAGATATGATTTTTCGAAATTTCAATAATGAATCGTACTTCTGTTTCACAGAAAGCTATAATTATTCTATCTAAACTTTATTATATGATCTGTGTTCATACTCGTACATGTCATCCTGTTCTATAAGAGATTCAGATTCATTTAAGCTATTTTAATTTGATTTCTTCCATGGTGCAGTTCTCATTCTCAGATTGCTCATTTAATCTTGATAAATAAACTATCATTTGAATTGAATTTCCTTTATGATGCAGTTCTATCATATGAATACATTGATATAATTCCCAACTCTGAGAAACCAATACTTTCGGAGATATAATTTGTCTGTTTGAACTAGAGCGCCAGAAAGCTCCTGTCCACAGGGCTTGAACCCATTTTTATTTAAATTTTCGGATTTTAAACGATATTTGCAGTTTTTTGACACCTTTCAATGGGACAAAGGACATAGTTTGAAATAAAGGACTGTTCTTTGAAATAAAGGATGGTTGGCAACCCTAGTTTAAACCCACCTTTAGAGATGTCCAATTTGACACAACATACAGGGAAGTGTTCTCAAAACAATCTGATGAAAAATCTACCGCCTTCTGACGTCTATAATACTTTCGCTATCTCTCGCTTGTTTCGACGCATTAATTGCTGGTCACATCGATCGATATAATTTCTAACCGTGAAATAAAGTGCTGTTGCGCTTTCTACCCGGTACGATGATTTTTTCAAGACCCACCCGCAGTACCGAGGGACCGTTAGACGGCTTGCGTACTCCATTGTCATCCGATGCTGTCATTCGACCCAAATCGATCGTAATCATTTCACAAACGGCGAACTATCGACGTTTTACGTAACTGTACGATTCATGGTCGTGTCTTAGTTGTCCGTACGTGACCTGAGAAAATGTGCACCTTCGCAATCTTAGTTCACGTCTGTATGACCTGTGATCGAACAATTTTAGAAGCATTCGCGTGACGTCAAGGGCTTTATAGCGCTCGTTCATTAATCATCAATATATTCCACTGATCACCCTAGTGATAACACTGATTATCGTCAGAGGCAATGGTACGATATATATACAGGGTGAGTCTTTGACCACTGCATTAATTTTAACCAAAGATTCCTCTCGTCAAATGAAACACTTTTTTCATTTACCATTTTTCCAGATTCGGCTCAGGTGAAAAGTTACAAGCGTTTAAAGATTTCACAATGTGCTAATACACTCCCGCATATAAACTATCTATGACATTGTTGGCGGACGAGAATAAGGCATGGTAACGTGGTTTACAGCTTGATTCGGGATTCCAACGCTCAGGGACGGATCCATAAAAGTAGTGAAATTTCTGGAGTTTTCCATTTTAAAACATTCAATGAAGAATAACTCGAAAACGGTGCGTTTAAGGAGAAATGATGAAGAATAATATAAGGTTCTAAAACGATGGAATATTCTTGAAATTACTCAAGAAAAACTTCGTTTAGTTTTATGAATCCACGAGTCCATAACTAGAGAACCAGTAGAAGTAGAAAATAACTAATATTTGGAAAATATGTATCATAGTTATAGGAAACTTTACGCCAACATTAATTTTATTCGAAAAAAGGATGTCAAAGCTACAAAATATAAACTGATTTTTTTTTCAAAATTTCAACAGACTGTATGTTTTTACCTGAGCTGAATTTGGAAAAATGTTAAATGAAAAAAGTGTTTCATTTGATGAGAGGAATCTTTGGTTAAAATTAATGCAGTCGTCAAAGACTCACCCTGTATATATTCTTTTGAACTTGAGCATTACAATTTGGTTTTTATCTAACAATAAAGCATGTGTATGAAAAATGTGTTAGCAGAGGTTAGTGTAACGGGGTACCATATAATTTGATATATCATACTAGAGCTTAGGGAAAATACCTCAGCAAAAAAAACCTATCTCCCCGTTAGTATTGTGATTTATGAAAATTGAAATTGTTAACAAAATATGCTGAAATATCATTATCGCTTCTTCCTTCAACAAGCAGAGAAGTTTCTCCAAGGTACCCGAAACCCAATCTGGAAAAGGAAAAGACAAAGGGAGAAAACGAAAAAATTAAAAATGGAATATTCTATATTTTATTAAATAGATTTGAAACTCGCTACCCATTCTAAAAAAGATTCAGGAACATTATTAATAGCCCTAAAACCATCTTTGAATCTATATATGCGACTATTATTAACTAAATGATCTATGGTTTCCTCTGGTTCCCGCATTCACAACTAGGGCTCTCAACTGAGTTCCACCTGAAAAGCATGCTGTTGTAACGACCATGACCGGTTCTTAGACGTTTCAGAATATACCATTTTCTCCTTGGAAGATCAAACCCCGGAACTCTTTTTGAAGGATCAGAAATTAAATATTTGTTGGATAAATTGCAAGAAATCCATTCAGACTGCCAAACTTCCTTGTCACTTTTATTCGAAATAGGAAAACAGTTGGACCATAAACGGTTTCGTGACTTCAATCTGGGAATCTTATTGTCTGGAATGTAGGAGAGAATCGGAAATTAAACCGGAAAAGAATGAAATTTATTCCAAGAATTTGAACCAGCAGTCTGCCTGCGAATGTGGGGCGGGACAATGTTTGAAAGAACTGGCAACCAATGAATAGGTGTAGGTCTAATAGTTATCCTTCTCCTTGTGGATATCCTTGAATCGTCCCGCTACTCGGGGCATGGCCTGATCATATCATTCGGCCCATATTTTTTTATTTGGGAAAGATCGTTGTGGTCTTCCGTCTTGAACTGCTTGAAATTGCGGAATCGGAACAGGTTCGAGATTAAACAGTCGAAGGCGCCCAATTCAAAAATGCATTGTAGAGCATGACTGTCTGCGTAGAAGTACTATCATGGAGATTGAATTCAGGAATACCATGGAGATTGAAATTGAGGGGATGCTCAATTTTAAACATTCCGCCCGCCATCACCAACAGCATTTTATTTAACGTAGGTTCAACCGTGAGCGTTTAGGGCGCCTTCAAATTTGCTGGAATCGCTCTTATTGGCTTCGCTCTTGTATCTTCATTTTCTTAAGATTTGGTTTGTTGAAAATAGGATTTTATTTCGAACTATACGAACTTTGCGAGATTGAATACTATCGAAAAACTTAAAAACAAACGGAGTGGACGTCTCATGCCTAACCTAAGTGTATACTGAAAGTCGGAGGAAAAAACTATACGAAAAAATCCAATAAAAAATTTATTAAAAAAAAACATTTTTGATATTCATTCGATTCTATTTTTTTCAGGGGTCTTGGATATGACCGCTACGGAGAATACCATCCGATTCAGTGTCCATACACTGGACAAGGCCACTAAAGCAAAGGTGACCTTGGAAAACTATTATACTAATCTCATTGCCCAGCATCTGGAGCGAAAGCAAAGGTGAGTGTGACAATTTTTTTTATCATTTATTTCTACTGTTATCATAAAATGACAAATCTATCGATTAAAATAAACAATCTGATAATTCAAGTCATTTTAATCCCTAAAAATCAAATAAAAGTTGAAATAATAAATCATTGGGATAAATAAAACACAATAAATCAATTTTTATCGATACGTGGATATTCTTTGTTTTTCGAATTTTTTGCCGAAACTGGTCTCAAACAATTAAGTTCGACTACCTGATGAAGAATTCGAGGACAAATTTGTTTCTGTCCGGCCGGCCGCCCGTCCGTTGCCACGATAACTTGAGAACGGAATGAAATAGCGACTCGAAATTTTCAGGGAAGGTGGCGCATCCCAATACGACGGACAAGTTCGTTAATGGGCATAATCGGCCTAATGGGTTCCGAGTAATAATTTTATTTTCAACTAATATAAATCCGATCGAATTGAAACTTGGTGAATAGTTGTAGAATATAAACCTAAGCACGTTTGTAAAATTTTGTGAGAATCGAATATCTAGAAAATTAAAAAAAATATATTAAAAAATATTATTCGTGTCACGATAAAGTGAGAACGGAAAGAGATAGCGACTTGAAATTTTCAGGTTAAGTTGTGCATCTGAATGTGACATTTGAGGAAGTTTATAGGCATAATCGGCCAAACGGTTTTGGAGTTATACCTATCTGAAATTTGGTTGTTATTTCCTCAATAACTCGAAAAATACAAAACCCATTAAATCCAAACATGGTTGTTAGTTGTATAATGCCACGCGAGGACTCTCGCAAAATTTCGTGAAAATTTTCAAAAAATCATTGAAAATTATTGAAAAATATTCTATATATCAGTAACTATTCATCCGACATCGCTAAAACTTTGCGAGAGCCTTCAGAACCTAACTATACTGTCAAGTTTCAAGTTTGAACACGATCGGATATGTGTATATTGTTGGAGATTCGAGCGGCCTTGTGTGAGTTCAGTAGATGGATTTTGCAAACGACTCGACACCGGATTTGCATTAAGACTTTGGTCTAAAGGCTTCTAAAGATCATTTAACACAAGAACTCAAGCCAGCTGACAACAACAAGGTCGTGTATTTGCCTGTTGGGTTATGCCCGTAACCGAACTTAACTCTCCCATTCGGATACGCAACATACCCTGAAAATTGCAAGTCTCTATCTCCTTTCGTTCGAAAGTTATGGGGGCAAAGACTTGCAATTTTCAGGGTATGTTGCTTATCCGAATGTGGGAGAGTTAAGTTCGTTTATGGGCATAACCCAACCGGCAAAGACACGACTTTGTTGTTCGTCAGCTGGATTGAGTTCTTGTGTTAAGTGAACTTTAGAAGCCTTTATACCAAAGTCTTGATGCAAATCCGGTGTCGAGTCGTTTGCAAAATACCTTATTCCAAAGAACAGTGTGTAGAATGGAGAAACCAGGGTTTTTCTCCGCACTTGAAGCTACTTTCGCTGGTGTTCGTTTCATTTAAATTAATGGCCTAGTTTTAACGTACCATCTGTCAAAAAATGACAGGTCTCAATATTAAGCTGCCAAAATAACTGGTTATTCAAGGTTGCGTTCGACTATTAACTCCGTAGAGTAATATTTACCAAATTGTGTCCGAAAACGGAAGAGTTGAGTGAATTTTACTCTATGACTGTCGTTCGAAAAGACGGAGTATTCGACTCGGAGTTCATTTTACTCCTGTGAAAATTGACATAACTCATGGGACGGAAAATCTCGTATCTTTGCCCCACTGTTTTATCAATGTTCTGTGAGGTAATTCAATAGTTTTAATACTGCTCACAATATATATTTATGATTAGAGTTACGTATATGTGAAGAAAACAATAATAATAGGTTCTTTCTTAAACCAACATAACCTTTATTCCGATATTGGCACCTTCTGTCACTGTCAGAGTAAACTCCAGAGTAAATCTTGTCAAACCTTCAAAAACTCTACTCCGCGATATTCGAACACAACCCAAAATTAATCCTCAAATTGGAAAACCCTGTAATTTTGTATTACCAAAACTCCACGAACTAAAGCGATTTCCATATGTCCTTTAAAAAATTATCTCTAGATACGTTTTCGCTGAAGTGGATCTGATTGTTCCAGGTTGGCGAAATTAGAAGAAACACTCAAAGATGAGAACCTTTCGGAAGACCAGAGGCGGGAGAAGCGGACGGCGCATGCTCTGAAGGAGACGGAATTCTTGAGACTGAAGAGGAGTAGGCTAGGCGTGGAGGACTTCGAACCCCTCAAGGTCATCGGAAGGGGCGCCTTCGGAGAGGTCCGTCTGGTGCAGAAGAAGGATACCGGACACGTGTACGCCATGAAGATCCTTCGGAAGGCCGACATGCTGGAGAAGGAGCAAGTGGCTCACGTGCGGGCCGAAAGGGACGTTCTAGTCGAAGCGGATCACCAATGGGTAAGTTGTATGAATGAACGATGATAATGATATCCTGGGGAGATCCATCAAGATAAAATTAGACTATTAGTGGTCGATTTGCTGCAACATGCCTTTCTGCACTGGGAACAATAAGATATGTTGTGCGAAATCATGCTTCCATCAGTTTCCCTTCTTGGTGGAAGTTATAATTTCCCTTGGATTTCGCCTTCGGTATCTGAGAGTGGCAGAATGGCAGAATAGTACCTCCAAACACTACGAGTCTAGCGGGGATTGCTCTTTGAACTCCCACGGTATGTGTTCGCTAGTTCCGGATCTCATGCAGGTGATGCGTATACAGTGTGGAAAAGCCAAATGGAATAAATTCTTTATCTTGTATACTGTACATATTTATGGAAAATCCCGAAACACGTCAAATTTAAATTTTGAAGGTTTTTTTCTGGGTTTTCTCTCCCAAACTCTGAAAAATATCTATAAAATAAAAATTTATTATTTTGTGCTTTGCTTCTGCGTAAGAAACACAAGATATTTGTCAGTAGCAATCAATTGAACAATGTTGCCTAACAAACAACAAGGAAACAACATCAACGAAGAAACAACTATATCGTAACGTTTACGGAGTCTATATCAGACTCCTTCGTCAGACGCTTAATGAAAATCTTTAGAATTATTTTGTTGATAGTTATTGTGAAATTCAAGAATTGTCACATTGACAGTATTTAAAAATCATAGCTAACATAGTTTTACTTTGCATACAAATTTCCAAGTTCCAACTCCTTTTTCAATAAATTTAGCCAAATATGGTCAATACCAATTGAGCAATTTGCAAAACTGCATTCTCTGTTCAATAAAATACAAGTTGACTCCTTAAGTTTCCTTTTAATATAATCTGGTTCTGTCATTAGTATATTTGTATTACTCAAATCCATCATGTGATCTCCTTGGATTGTACATACATGTTCTGCTATTTTTGATTTCTGTATGTCTCTATTCCTCAAGTTATTCTTATCCACTGACTTTCTTACCTCTAGTGGTCTTGATGTTTCTCCTGTGTATGATTTACCACAAATACAAGGAATATTATATACACAGTTTTTTTTATTTTTGTTTTTCATTTATGGGTTTTGTTTTCGTTAATAAAGACCTTTTGAGATCATTTTGTGTTTTGAAGACGGTTCTTATATTGAACTTAGAACCGATTCTTCTAATTTTTTCAGAAAGGCCACGAACATAAGGGATCACATTCAACAGATTGGGTTGCTGTTCTTGTTGATTATTCTGTTGTACTTGTTGGTTATTTTGTTGTTCTTGATTATTTGCTCTTCTATCTAAATTCATGATAGATGTATTTATGAATTGCCTCGGATATCCATTTTCTTCAAGAAATTTTTTGATGAAATCAATTTCATTATTTCGAATTTCAAGAGTAGAACCTAATTTGTTCTACTCTTGAAATTCGAAATAATGAAATTGATTTCATCAAAAAATTTCTTGAAGAAAATGGATATCCGAGGCAATTCATATATACATGTATCATGAATTTAGATAGAAGAGCAAATAATCACAACAACAAAATAATCAACAAGTATAACATAATAATCAACAAGAACAGCAACCCAATCTGTTGAATGTGATCCCTTATGTTCGTGGCCTTACTGAAAAAATTTGAAGAATCGGTTCTAAGTTCAATATAAGAACCGTCTTCAAAACACAAAATGATCTTAGGTCTTTATTAACGAAGACAAAACCCATTAATGAAAAACAAAAATAAATCCTGTGTATATAATATTCCTTGTATTTGTGGTAAATCATATACAGGATAAACATCAAGACCACTAGAAGTAAGAAAGTCAGAGCATAAGAATAACTTGAGAAATAGAGACATACAGAAATCAAAAATAGCAGAACATGTGTGTACAATCCAAGGAGATCACATGATGGTTTGGAGTAATACAAATATACTAATGACAGAACCTGATTATATTAAAAGGAAACTTAAGGAGTCAACTTGTATTTTATTGAACAGAGAATGCATGTGGTGCTCCATCCTGTTGGAACCATATCATATTCCGTGGAACCTGAGGATTTCCTTGATCAGGATATAAATTTGCCAAGTATTGCTAAATATGTATTGCCCTCAATGAAAAAGGATACTATAAAATGGTTTCGAACATTTCCTGATATTCTGAAAATCGAAAGACGGAAATTATCCGAGTACTAAAAATCTCTATTTGGTACATAATCGGAGTTGATTCACGTAGGCAACGAGGCCGAGAGAGCTGAGACGTTGGATTGGGAATTTATAGCATCGAATCTCGGAGCATCCGAAATAACTTTCTCTTAAATTTTTTTTCATTTTTACCCAATGAAAAACTTAAAGGAGCGTTACTCCAATAAACGTATCTTGGGATTCTTTTCGTTAAGTTACGAAATCTATAATGAATATCCGTTCGGTCGGACGGATGTTTGCATTAAAATTACTCAAAATATTCAAACATTAAGCAGAAAATTAACGGTCGAAAATGAAAAACCCCCAGTTGTTTATTCTTGCTCAAAATGGAGAAACAAAAAATATTGTTTATCCAATAGTTTTGGATTAACTTTTAAAATAGCTAGCAATTATTAAACAATTTTTTTGTTTGAAATAATGAATTTGATGTTCCAATTAAATTTTTTTATTTTTTCACTTTATACGTAGCGAAGCACGTACAAACCGCTAGTCATTTTATAAAACTCAAACTGAATAAGTCCGCAACAAGCATCGTTTCATTCGAATGTTTCTGATTTCAGGTGGTAAAAATGTATTATAGTTTTCAAGACCCCATAAATCTCTACCTCATCATGGAATTCCTCCCCGGCGGAGACATGATGACACTCCTGATGAAGAAGGACACTCTTAGCGAGGAGTGCACTCAGTTCTACATTGCCGAAACCGCACTGGCCATCGACTCCATACACAAACTCGGTTTCATCCACAGGGACATAAAGCCCGACAATCTGCTTTTGGACGCCAAGGGTCATCTCAAGCTTTCAGATTTCGGCCTTTGCACTGGCTTGAAGAAGAGCCATCGAACTGATTTCTACAGGGACCTGAGCCAAGCCAAGCCTTCGGATTTTAGTAAGTTCAGTATGTATGACCCAATTTTTTTTATTATTATTATTATTTTATAATTAATTTCGAATTGGTGGTTCAGTTGATTCGCAACTCTCAATAATATAAGTATTATTATTATTATTATTATTATTATTATTATTATACTGATCCTCCTGGGTCTTCCACAAGGAGACCCCTCATAAGCTCTAAGAGCTTGCCCTGAGTTAGGAGAACCAGTTGTGTTCTGTGTAGGCTTTGTTTCTGTGTCCTTACGCCACCTTAGGCACAGCACTGTTAATTTTTGACCCAACAGCAAATGGTGGCGATTACCGTGACTAGAAAATTTCTTTCCTAGCCTCGGAATTGAACTTGGGGCTTCCGCTCCCAAGTCAATTACTCTACCACTGTATAATGCAACTGAATCGCTAATAAGAAACATCATTTATCATTTTGCCCAAATGTCTGTAATTTTCGATTTTTTTTTGCCGAAAATGGTCTCAAACGATTGCGTTCGACTCACTGATGAAGAATTCGAGGTCGGATTTGATTCTGTCGGGCCGGCCGGCTTGAAACTTGGTAGCTAGTTGTAGAATACTGATACAAAGACGTGTGTGAAATTTTGTGACAGTCGTATCACTAGAAAATTTTAAAATAATTATTAACAAATATTATTTATGTCACGATAACCTGAGAATGGAAAGAGATTGCGACTTGCCATTTTTAGGGTAGGTTTTGCATCTGAATGTGACATTTGAGTTTGTTAATGGGCATAATCGGCCATACGGTTTTGGAGTTATACTCTTCTGAAATGTGGTTATTCTCAATAACTCGAAAAATACGGATCCGATCCAAATCAAACATGGTTATTAGTTGTAGATTGCACGAAAATTGTTGCAAAAGTTCGTGAGGATCGTATCACTAGAAAATTTGAAAAAAAATCATTAAAAAATTCATATCAGAAACTATTCGTCCTACATCGCTGAAATTTTGCAAGAGCATTCCAAACCTAACTCTACAGCCAAGTTCCAAGTTTGAACACGATCGGATCTATATTGTTGAAGATCCAAGTAGCCTTGGGTGAGTTCAGTAGCTAGATGAGTGACCGTTGCCTGGATAACTTTCGAACGAAAAGAAATAGGGACTTGAAATTTTGAGGGTAGGTTGCGCATCCGAATGGGAGAGTTAAGTTCGTTGTTGGGCATATTCGGCCAAACGGTTTCAGAGTTATACCCATATGGAATATTATTTTCTCGATAACTCAAAAAATACGGACCCGCTCGAATTGAAACTTGTTATCTAGTTGTAGAATATCGCCATAAAGACTTGTGCGAAATTTTGTGAGGACCGCACCACTAGAAAATTTTAAAAAATTACGAAAAAATATTATGTATATCATGGTAACTTGAGAACAGAAAGAAATTTTCAGGGTAGGTTGCGCATCCGAATGCGATATTTGAGTTCATTAATTGGCAGAATCGACCAAATGGTTTTGGAGTTATACTCATCTGAAATATTGTTTTTATTTCCTCTATTATACAAATGTGATCTAATTAAAACGCTTGTTCCGATTCCATTAGTTGATAAATTAATTTTTCGATACCAACAAAAACAGGCTAACCACCTTCTGTACCCGGTGGAGGATAAAATAGGTGATAGATATGTTAGATTTACATATTTTGGAGAAATATCTGTGAAGATTCAAAAATTTTTTTCTAAATTCGATTTAAAGACGGCCTTTGCAAGCTCTAACAACCTGAGCAAATTATTGTTCAATAGAAAAACGAAGACGGATAAACTACAAAAGTCAGGTATTTATAGGATTGTTTGCAGACAATGTTCATCGGCTTACGTTGGCCAAACAGGTAGAAATTTTCAAACTAGATTAAAAGAACATTTAACAAACGATCGTAATTCTCCCATACTTGAACATATAAACATTTACAACCACCCAATAGATACAGATAATTTAGAGATTCTTCATATTTGCGATAAAGGGAGAAAAATGGACCTACTTGAACATTTGGAAATAAATAAGCTCAATAAAAATACTGAAGTAAACCTCTTGAATAGCCAATTAGATGTGTCGAGGTCTCCTTTGTTGAATTTATAACATATTGTTCCGACCATATTGTAGACAATTGTATAGATGATATTTTTATTCATTATCAGTCTGGTACTTGAAGATGGTGTAATTACCGAAACCGGTCGTACATAAACATTATTATACTTGTGGAAATTGATAAAATAAATTAAATTGTGTTTTTATATAAGCGGCACCGCAGCACTGAAAATATTCTAGATCGACAGAGCAGGGGTTCCTACGCACGAAACCGAATTTTCAATAAAATCGTACGATCCGTTTTCCGTAATTTGCGCTGAAATTCAGTCAGCTGAGTCCATTTGGAACCTTGTATGGTTTAATGTCTAATATTTACCACTTAAATTCTTCCATACATAAGTTCGTTCAAGTCAAATTACCTTTCCAGTTATCTCATCGAGTCCAATGGATAGTAAAAGACGAGCAGAAAGTTGGAAAAAGAACCGCCGAGCATTGGCCTACAGCACTGTTGGAACACCTGATTACATAGCACCGGAAGTGTTCCTACAGACTGGTTACGGCCCGGCCTGCGATTGGTGGTCGCTAGGGGTCATAATGTACGAAATGCTGATTGGGTACCCGCCTTTCTGCTCAGAAAACCCGCAGGATACTTATCGCAAGGTGATGAACTGGAGGGACACTCTTGTATTCCCTGCTGAAGTGCCCATCTCAGAAGAGGCCAAAGAAACAATTATCAAGTAAGTGCTTGATTGCAAATACAGGTTGTTACAAAACAATAAGGCATATAGTCCATGTAGGAAACAATTAGCTGCGAAATTTCCTATAGAAATTTTAAGATTAGCTGCGTTAGTCATTGGGTTCATCGACTTCATTCCAGCCTCCTAACCTCCAAAAGCTATCGAATTTCATGTCGATTTGGCGTTTGAAATGGTTATAGTGATACAATTTTTTTATTTTTAAAATTATGGTGAAAGCAGAATTTCGTGTGTTGTTAAAGCATTGCTTTTTGATGGAAAAAGACTCCGTTGAAACGAAAGCTCTTAACAAGCTTGGCGTTTTGACGAACCGTCATTCCGAAAGAAGTTCTAAAATATCACTAATGCACTGTGAAGATTGCTACGAATTTCGTTTTTTTCCCAGATACTGTTGCGAAGCAGACAGAAGATTAGGATCTCAAAAAGGAATGGATGATCTGAAGATAATTCCATTCTTCCGTGGAGTAGACTGGGAACATATTAGGGAGAGGCCAGCTGCTATTCCTGTTGAAGTTCGATCTATAGATGACACTAGCAATTTCGACGATTTTCCCGATGTCAAACTAGAAATTCGTAAGTTATGATTTGTTATTTTGACAGATTTAGTCGGTTCCTAACTAATTCCTCATTTCCAAAGTGTAGTACACGCATAATACATACTTAATGTATGTTGTTAATGTTAACATGAAAAATATAATTAATTTCTCAACTTAACTTCTTAACTGAATGCAATGAAAAAAAATGTTAGGCGCAATGTAGCAATGAAAAAAATTGTTAGCGGTCAATCTGGCATCAGTTCAGTTCATATCTGCACAGGATTTAAGAGACAAGGATTTTATTTTTGGGAAGCATAACTTACTAGATGCAGCAAAAGAATGGAATTGTTGAAAATGTTAAAAGAGTGATGTTTTATATTCGGGTTATATATACCACATTAGTTAGGTTAGGCGGGAATTTTGAATTACGATCCATCCGTGGATCCGAGCACTGATGCATTTCTTATGGACCTAAAATTTACGCGAATTTCTCGCCTGTTTTTAGATACTTTGGCTAATTTCTTAAGATTTATTTCGGTTGAAATAGATTCTGTGAACCTTTCTCTACCATCTAGAACCATCATAACAAAATTGTATATTTCCAAAATAATTAATAAATATAAAAGTGTTCACCAAATTCGATTGACGTATGTCTTAGCTCACTCGAAATCTGTCAAAAATAATAACATAACCCTAAATCGGCCTTGTAATGACGCACAACAGAAGTCATCTACGACATACGGTAATCTTTCGAACTACACTGGTTTCAATTTTGATTTAAGAATAAATTGAAGTAGAAATTAATGTGGAAATAACATGAAAACATGCACTTATGATGAAGGTACCCAATACTTGATGTCTCTGTACTAACATTCTCTTTTAAATAGGGTGGTTTCACCTCAAAGTTGAAATTCCTTGTTAAAAAATTTGAATATGGATCTCCCGCCAAGAGAATGATTCTAACCTAACTAATGTGGTCTATACCACATTAGTTAGGTTAGGCGGGAATTTTGAATTACGATCCATCCGTGGATCTGAGCATTGAATTCCCCATGCATTTCTTATGGACCTAAAATTTACGCGAATCTCTCGCCTGTTATAAGATACAACATTTCTTAAGGTTTATTTCTGTTGCAACAGATTGAGTGAACGTTTCTCTACAATCTAGAATTAAGTTTCTATAACAAAATTGTATATTTCCAAAATAATTAGTGAATATAAATGTGTTGAGCAAATTCGATGGACGCAAGTCCTAGCTGACTCGAAATAAGTCACAAATAATAACCTAACCCTAATCGGCCATCACACAACAGAAGTCATCTACGACATACTGAAATCTTTCGAACTATACTGGTTTCAACTTTGATTTAAGGATAAATAGAAGTAAATTTTGATGGAAAGAATATGAAAACATGCACTAATATTGAAGGTACCCAATATTTGGTATCTCTGTACTAACATTCTCTTTAATTAGGGTGGTTTCATATCAAAGTTGAACCTCCATAAGACACCCATGTTCAAATATTTGAATATGGATCTCCTGCCAAGAGAATGATTCTAACCTAACCAATGTGGTCTATTATGAGTTTGACAGAGCAGCCTGACATATTATTTATTATATTAGACCTTGAATAAGGGTGTTGAATTTCATGCGAAAAAAATTGCACACAGAATTATTTGTTGATACTTACAGAGCCCATAGTCCATAGTCTGTTGGAAACAACATGCAGAGATTGGTTCAAATGCGATTTTGCTGTTAAAAGTGAAGAACACTCTGGACTTCTCAATAAATTTCACTACAATGAAAGCCGTACTAATATCTGTTGTATTCAAAAACGCAACAGCAATCTGGATATTTTTATCAGCCTCAAACCCAAAAATGAAAGGAAAAACGTTATCTGAAAAATATAAAGTTATGAACGTTCTTAAATATAAATAAAATAAAATGAAATTGAATAATTATAATAAGTACTCAAAATTCGCAACAATAAGATAAAACACGTGTAGGAACAAGTATGAAAAATCCTACTTGGTTATCTAAATACAATATTTGAGATATTAGAGTGACCTCTAATTTACTGTGAGTATATTTTTGGAATACCTATTCATCTTTTACTTTTCATTTCTAGCTTCAGCACCTATGCCTTCAGAGAGCGACAACTATAAAGACTGGGTATTCATCAACTACACATTCAAAAGATTTGAGGGTTTAACGCAGCGAGGCACACCTAAGAAGTAAACTTATTGTGTGCTAGTGGATGCAGCAGTTTGTTCCTCGAGAGTCCGAATGACTCTTCTGATGACTCACTTGTCTTCAGAAAAAGGAAAGATTAGTCATGTGCGAGTTTCTGAGGACGAGTGGTATCAGTTATATTTATGTGTATAGGTCTGAGACATTTTTGCACCGTTTGCTTACGAGCTGTGAAGCGCTGCGTTGGGCTTCGTTTGACATAAATTTGTGATGGAGAATCAGAGTTTTCGTTGGAAAAGTAAAACATCATTTATTTTTGTTCTCATATTTATTTTTGGAAAACGATATGATAATGACCGATTGTAGATATTACCAATGATGAGCTCTATGTTTACTTCATTTGTAAATTCGACGCCCCAAAAGATCGAAAATCTTCAACTCATTTTCTCGGCTTTCTAAACAACACTTTCCTGCACCTTCACACAAGCATCAAGCGGTCAAACCCCCGAAACTCACTGGAATTTGGCAACACTGCAATCCCGCCTTATTACTTATTTTTTCAGACTGAGCTGTTAGTTATGTTTACAAATTTTATGGTATTATCCTAAAATATCCACTACAGATACTCGGTGAAGTACCGTATGTTGACAGCTTTAATTTTTGTGCAGTAATTTCAATTTTCTTTAATTAGGATATATTATTCGTTATACTAAATTGAAGATTTGAGCGATTGTTTCTGTAGCAGTAAAGAAACTAGAAAAATGTCTATCTTTGGAGAGAGTTTGGACAGTCTTTATCCTCTCTTCATTTGACAGATATGATCAAATGAAGAGAGAATATAGACCAGATTTTTGGTAATATCTACAGGCAGTTATCGTAACGTTAACCTCATTTTTGATTGTTTCTAATTGAAAATTGGTAATCAGAAATAATTTATTATTTTAATAATTCGTTTGTTTTTACTTTGTAGAGTTCTCTCCTATTGGAGGGCTATTTTAAAATTTGAATGCATCCTGAGTTTCCTTTAAACTGATGAATCTTTGGGAGACGTAATTTTTGGTATTCGAACTTTTGCATTTCTGGCTTACAAATGTTGTAATGAGCTTATCAGAAGGTTAACTGGGGGATTTGCTGTTCATTATATAGCATAATTTCACTCCCCTGATTTCCTGTTGTGTGTAGCATTATTTCTGGAATAAATAAATCAATCTTACTAATTATCTTTGGTATCAAAATTTTATAAATTACTAAATGTCATTGCATGAACTTGTGGAAGCATGTCGAACGTAGCACAACTATTTGTGTATATGTTAATTTTTTTGTTTTTTGTTACAAAGTGATACTATATTTCTATTGTTTTTAACTTATAAATTGTGTAAAATGATGAAGATGATATGTCTTGATTTTTGATCGAGAAGTATTTTTTGTAATAGTTACAAGTGGATCACTGTCTCCTGCCCTCTTCTGTCAGTGAGATTAACAGAGGGAAATAATTTGTATCCGTGACATTTTTTCAGTTGGCGTGACTGAGCGAATATTTTCCTTAATTGAAAGTCTACCGAATTCAGACTGGACCGAATTTCGAATAAACCTGACAAAGTTTTTTGTTGAATGTGGGAAAACATTAATGGTATCTAAAATGATATGAGGTGGTTTTGTTTGGTGTAGATTTTGGTTTGAGTTCAAACTGAGGGACTTCGAAGATTGTTTTATCCCATTTCAACCTGAGTGACTTTTTTATAGTTTATAGCTTCAATAATTCCTGAAATCCTTGAAAATGTATTTGGAGGTTGGAAACGTCATGACATTATACAGTGTGTCCAAGATAAGAATGGAATAGTATTAGGATCTAGAAAACAATAGGACATGTAGAGACGGTTGAATTAGAGAAGAGTTCCTTTTTGATAGCTTTGAAAAAAAACGAAATTCCGCAAAATTGTTTTATTTTTTTAATTTTCTGAAAGGCATATTGTTAGGTATGAAAAAACATACATTTTCTCTAATTTAACCAAGCCGTAATGATATCCCATGCTTATCTTGGATGCACTGTATACCATATAAAATAACACTTTTTTCCATGACACAAAGGTAGATTGTATATTATGTTTCATTAATCCTGAAATTCAGTTCAGTCTACCCACCATACAGGATGTTTCAGGAGTACATCGACAAACTTCAATAATGGATTCAGAGACCTATTCTGAACAATAAAGTGAAAATTAACATATCACCAGAAATTGGATAGAGATGCAGACAGTATAAAAATGAAAAAAAGGTGGTTATAGATTCTGTATACTTTGCGAGACAAAAAACCAATTAGATTTTGTTGAGAAGTCAATACACTATATTCTATGTTTATCAAAGCCTCAAAGGATTGTTTTGGAATATTTTTGCTAGAAGTAGGTCATAGAATATCCTGAATTATGTCGGTGTTCTCATGAAATGGTATTTGAAAATTAGCATTGTTATAATACTACTGTAGTTTGTAGAACAAGTTCACCCATTCTCTTGTTGGATAAATAATTCTAGTTAAGAAATATACAAACTTGAATTTAAGTATCTACTAAAATGTTGAGGGAAAATAGCTCTTCAATCAAATTTTGATTCAGAAAATTGTATTGAAACTTACTTTTGGTTAGTGATTTATAATTAGTTAGTTCAATTTTGAAGCTTGCACCTATCTGTAAATTTAGAAAATTTCATTGTAGAACTATTGTTACACGTTCTTCTTAATACTTTTTGCTATAAGAAACGATATTTACATCATGAGAAGTTTGGGTTTTATAAGGTTCTGAAAAATTAGTTTTAAAGTCTCTGTTTCTTATCTTCTATGAATAAAGATTAAACAGGAATTGAACGATACAGCAAATTATTGAGATGAAGAATCTCCTGTTACTAAGCAGTATCGATCCAACCAACAATTTTTAAGATTGGCTCAGGAAGAGAATTCTTCCTATATTGATCATACTTTGTTTTATAAATCAACTTGGCTCTCTGTAAACACAATTCAGGTTAGTTTCAATGGATATATTTAGTGTATTTTTTTTATTCACGTCATTCTGTACCTTCTGTAGTTGGTCTCGCTAACAGGACTTGTATATTGTACATACATTATTTACTTCTGAAAAATGTGAATAATTAAAGAAAATTTATTAAACATATGTGCTTTAATTAGATTTTTGATTGAACCTAATATTCGCACTTACGTGGGATGTTATCGTTTTCAGTTCAAAATTCACAAAATACAAATATTTATTAAAAGAAATTATAGCCAACTGGAACGCACACAAAAAATGACATCACTTTCTGAACTCAATGGTATAGCTATGCACAGAGTAACAAGACTTCATGTATTTATGACCTTCAAATGTGCCATTATCTATACTCCATTCACTTTTATAAAGTCTCCTGGTTGGCCATGATTTAGGTCTATCACGTTTTTGTAACTAAAACTGAGGCAGGTTGGCACTCCTGAAGTATCGTCAATGTCAAAACAATCTCTGAGTCGTTGCTAATTTCTAATCGCAACAATCATCATAATGTTGCATCTTAGACAAGATGATCATCTTCGAACAATAAAGAACTCTTCGCTTTGAAATTGAAAATTCCGTAAGCCGTTTTGAAGAAGCAGAGACAAAGAATCAGGAAGTGCTATACAGAACTGAAATAGGAAGACTTCATTCTGTCTTAGGACATGTTCAACTCTCGAATGAAATTACTTAGTTTCCTATCCTATCACTTTATTTTATTAAGGTTTTAACAGTGACTTGGGTTTCGTAGTACTACTACATTTTGAAACTGGTGTATTTCAAGTTGTGCAACAAGATATTTAAATGTCTTCTGTAGGCTTATTCCTTGAGAATTTCGAAAAGTAGGGAATTCCATAGGTACGTCTGTTCGTTTGGAAGTTTTCCTGGCAGGCACTTTTATTCTTTTTTGGCGCTTTGGTTACTGGTAACAGAGTGCTTATCAATTTGACCAAATGTCTGTTATTTTCGAATTTTTGGCTGAAAATGGTCTCAAACGATTTGGTTCGACTCTCGAACGGAATGAGCTAGACAGTTGAAATTTTCAGAGTAGGTTGGGGAGATAAATATCTCGACAATAATACATCGAACTTCTATGTTATCACAGAATGCGAATTCTATGTGTGTTCACTGTGCGTAAAAAAAAGGTAAACCTCTCTTTATTGGGCTCGGCGCTTGCCATGTACCCAGATCAACGTAGTTATATGAATTATTTTTCACATTCATACCGGACAATCACAACCACCATCCATGCCCTGAGCGGGATTCGAACCCGCGACCTCCGGCACCACAGCAGGTCTTTATACCCACTGGACCACCGGAGCCGGCTCACTGTGCGTACATATAATCTTATCTACCTATGACATATTGAGATATGTCAAATATATGGATTTCTGTTCTAACAAAGTATAATTGAATGCAAAATGAACAATTATAGAATATTATAATTACCCCTACTCTATATGCCCTTGGATAATCCATATGATGATGAAAATAAATTCAGAATATCTTCAGGGAAAACAAAACCGGAATATTGGCTAAGTTTCAATTGAAATAATATAATTTTCATAGGAGATTTGAGGAATGAATATCTCAGATAAGTCCGTTATTTAATTTTGTTTCGTTTATGATGCAGTTCTATTATAAGAATCCGTTGATATCATTCCCAACTCTGAGAAACCAATAAGAGCGCCAAGCTCCTGTCCACAGGGATTTCCCACATTTTCAAATTAACTATCACAAAGTAACGGACTACTGTATCCATTATTTTTCATTAAAATTGATTTTTGATTTCTGTACAAGAAAATAGCATCTTCCAACCAGTTTATTATTTTTTTTTCTATCCTTTTCATGTGCTAGGCAACTGAAGGCCATTTACACAATTATAACCTTATATCGCAAACTCTATCATATCTATTTTTGGATATTCACACAACCCAACACCACATCCATGCCCTTAGCGGGATTCGAACCCGCGACCTCCGGCACCCTAGCTAGTTCTTCAACCGCAAGACCACTTGGGCCGGCCTCAACCAGTTTATATACTTGCGTGAAATATTTCCATAGCAACGACACTAACAACAGATGAAAATTTTTCCCCAACAGTCGCCAGGACTTTGGAATTGTTGAATTCACATAATATCTTTTCAAACTCATTATTTTTCCCAAGAAATCACATTGTGAAAAATACGTAATTACTACGACTTCTATGTAGAGAGGACAACGTTGCTTATTTATCTGACAGGAAAATGGAGCTTAACCTAACATTTTTAAAATATACACGGTGGAATGTGTCCAAATTTCAAGGCCAACCGGGAGAATTTATAAAAGTGAATGGAGTACACAGAAAATATTTTGTCGGAATGTAATCGTTTCAACACTACAGATCCGGTATAAACCGAATATCTTTTGACAGCGTTGATCGCTGAAAAACGGGTTGGTAAAATATAGTGTTGTGAGTGTGGAAAATGTCTTAAATACTCCTCTGATAAATACTGAAAAATGTCCGAAAATTATCATTACATCTAAAAACAGTGGACATTTAGAGTTTTTTAGTATTTATCGACATTTTCTAAAATGTCTGGATAAATATCATAAATTTCTTTTCTACTAAAGAATTGTTTGACAATTTTCATTTTTATCCGATATTTATTCTTCTTTTCTACTTGCCTTAACGATCTGAGATGCCAATTATACTAAAATTGTTAAAGAAGTTCATTTTTTTCTACTTGGATCAAAGATTCTAAACGATCTGTGAACAAATTTGGAAATTATACAATGTTTTTTTGAACAAGTTTATTTTTATTATTTAACAGTCCAAATAAATCGATTTTTCTAATATTATTAATTCTTAATTCAGAACCTTGCTCCTGTCCTTTATCTCTGATACTCATTAAAATAACACGATTCTATCTCATTCAATAGCTGGCCATACACGTACGTCCTTTCGTGCGGTTTATCATGGCGCGTTGTAACGTGGCGGTTATCATGCCAAAAAGAACGGCATGGCGAAAAAACCGTCGTTGCCCATACACGTTGTGAATTATTCAGATGATTTTGCACATGATGGTTCGTAGCGAATCATTTGAAAGGAGAAACCGTGTGTGTATGGCCGAAAAACGTCGGAAAAAGTGTCATTTGGAACGGCATTCAGTCATCTTCGAATTTTCAAGATGATGAACTGAATTCTTGGCGATTCCGCTACACGAATAAGGCGTCTTCTCACCATCCAGTTCAATTTAGTTAGTTGAATATTTTCGTGTTCTCCGAAAGCATTAGTTTGTTAGAGTTGATAATTATATCAATAGATTCTTATGATGAAATAAAAAAAAAATTGTATTTGAAATTTGTAATGTAAAAAACATTTTTTTTGCTTACTCCAAAACCACCAGGGCCAATTTTGCCCAATAACGAACATAACTGAGATATTTATCTTCCAAACCTACTCTGGAAATTTGAACTGTCTTGCTCATTCTGTTCGAGAATTATCGTGTTAACGGACGGCCGGACATAATCGATTTTGATCACGGATTCTTGATTAGTAAGTCGAACCAAAACGTTTGAGACCATTTTCAGCCAAAAATTCGAAAATTACATACACTTGGGCAAACTGATAAGCACTCTGTTCTGAGGAACAAGAGCGCCATGGCAGAAAAGTTGGCTGGCTGACAAAGAAAAATGTTGTCACATGTCGCTTTTACGGGAATTAAAAGATGATAATAATCCCGATTACTTGAGATACTATTAAAGGTGGACGCAAAGACATTTGATCCCGACCACTCTATCATCTGTGTGTATGGCGCTGAAACGCCATTCCAGAGGAAAGGACGTGAGAAATCCCTTAAAGCTTTATCATGGCGTGCTGCAATGCTCACTCACGCAAGGGATTTTCCACATGATTTTGTAGGTAACACGATAAACCGCGCGAAAGACCGTCCGTGTATGGCCAGCTAATGATAAGTTATTTGTTATTTCCAATTGACCATGAAAAATTTCTTTAAATGCCTCAAATTGTCCTGATATTTTAACTTAACATGTGACGATTCTCATATTTTTCCGCAATGTCCGTAAATACTTAAATACTCAAAATGCTCGACCTTGGGGGAAAGTTTCGGACATTTTTCCAGGATATTTGTCCCATACTTAAAAACTCGAGTATTTCACATCACTAGTAAAATATATGCTATTCTATGATTAGTCATAGAGACGTATTATATGTTCTGTGGAGTGGAGACAGAGAAGCATAGACTGTGAGCATAGATTCATCCATAATCTGTCACATATTTGGATCAAAATTGTAGGTTATCTTATATCTGTAATCTGTATAAATTATTCTTATCATAACAGGTTGTCAGGCTGTTGAGATTGACTACGTAGCAACTAGCACTAGTCTGCCGTTGTTCTACAAGTAGAAACAATTCTATAGGGACTTATATGTAGATAGTTCAATCGTATAATTATATAAATATGGCCAAACAAATTTCTGTGTCTTCCAATACAGTATTCTTAATTATATTGTCGGTGTTTATTACACTCTCATGTTCAGTTTCCATAAACAACGTTCATAACAGGCCGCGTAGAAATGCTGTTGATACAGCCCCTGGACTTTATAATTCAAGTGATCATGTGGAAGAACTTGTGGAGGAAAGTTTCAACAGATATATTTACAATAGTAATCGTGTATGGTTTGTGGAATTTTATAATGCTTGGTGTGGACATTGCCAGAAATATGCACCTACTTATAAGGCATTAGCTGAGTATTATAAAGACAGTAAAGATGTCTTAGTTATATCTGCAGTTGACTGTGCAAATGAAATCAACCAACCTACATGCAGGAATTTTGAGATCATGGGATATCCTACTTTGCGATATTTTCATGAAAATTATGTCGAAGGCCCTCAAAATTTGGGAATGAATATTAAGAAGCCGAGTGATGATCCATCCAGTAACATACAAAGTGTAATAGATATTATAATTTCTGAGCAAGAGAAAGGACGTGCACAAATGATTCCTAATTTACAGTCTTATAATCATAGTGATGTATCAAAAGTATTTGATTCTGCAGGACCAGAGGTGAAGTTTGCTTTTTTGATAATCGAAAATGATACCTTACTTGGAGTTCAATCCATTTTAGCATTCCGTAAAGTGCCGAATATCCTTATAACATATGCTTTAAAATCTAACATAGAATTGATCAACTCTTTGAGTTTAACAAATTATTTGCCAGCTATGATAATTCTGAGTCGTGATGGTCTTGTGATAAAGGATAAACTGAAAAACATAGTTTCATCAAGAGAACCTATAATTGAATTCTTGAAACATGAAGGAATTGAAGCGGATAAGTATATCACCCATAATGTGAATAAGTTTGTGAGTTCATTAGATGAGAAGAAGCCAGACAAAACTGAAGATCAAGAAATAATTGAGAAGGTGAAAAAAATGGGGGATGCTGTTTTTCAAATGGATCTGGAAACTGCACTCAGATTTTCTCTCAGGCAAGAAATATCTAGAACAAAGATCATTGAAGGTGATAAACTCAATGCCTTGCGGGCTTACCTGAAAGTATTGGTCAAATATTTTCCTTTGGGTAAAAAGGGACACTATTTCCTCAATGATTTAAGTTTATTGGTAACGAACAGAGATTCCATTCGGGGCACTGAAATATCATCACAAGTGAAAGATTCAGAGAAGGAAGGAAAGTTAATTTGGTCATCACCTAAAGAATGGCTTGGATGTAAGGGTAGTACCCCGGAATCTCGAGGTTATACATGTGGAGTTTGGACTATGTTCCATTATCTCACAGTTAATGCAGCTGAACAGAACATTGGGAGAATGAATGTGAATCCAAAAGAAGTTTTAACGGCAATGCATGGCTATATAAAGTTTTTTTTTGGATGTGCAGAGTGCAGCGAGCATTTTCAACAAATGGCAGTGGAACGAAAGCTTGACCAAGTTTCCTCATTGAACGAAGCTATTATGTGGCTGTGGGCAGCCCATAATGTTGTTAACGAAAGATTAGCAGGAGATTTAACGGAGGATGCGATGTTTCCCAAAAAACAATTTCCAACAGTTGAAAATTGTCCAGAATGTAGATACCCAAACGGTTCTTGGAACTACAATCAGGTGGAAAAATATATGAAACATTTGTATTCCAGCATCAATGTTCGGTACATTGGTTCAGACATGAAGGTTATCCATTCAGATGAAGAACAGTCTAATTCCAATGGAATATTGGGGCCTGTCGACAGCAGTATGTTACTCATTTTATATTTTGCATCTTTTTCGTTACTAATTGTTTTGGTGCGCATGTTTTTGAAACGTGGATATAGGAAAAAGCCATATGTGCATGATTTGTTAGGAAAAGTATGAGTATTTATATTATCGCGATTAGAGTACATCAGATAATTTTTTTTTCAATTCAGGAAATGAGTTAAAATATTCAACTCTCAAAGACTTCTTCCAAAGATATCGTTTGAAGATAAATTGGGGTTTTTTGCAAAAGTATATTCATATTTAAATTATAAATGAGTGCTATACATAATTGGCTCAAGGAATAACTGTGATATTTTAAATTCAATTAATAATTTGATGGGAGTACATCATAATATTTTTATATGCTATATATATACACACACAATACAAATAATTCTACTTAATATAAGTACAAAGTGATCCTTTAGTTGAGCCAATATTCGGAATTTATATATGTACCTATAAATACTGAAATACTGCAAATGGTGAAAAATGTAAATTTGGATAGAATCTATATTAGTTATGCGGGAATGATGCCGGTCGGTCGGCCGGCCGTCTGTTGCGCGATAACTTTCGAACGGAAAGAGATAGCGATTTGAAATTTTCAGGGTAGCTTCGCAAATTATGCATACATAATTCGGATAGATTTCCGCGGCTAGCAGAATTAGGAAGAAGAAGATTCGGCTCCGATTTTGGACCATTATCTACATGTAAAATGTGAATTAAGACTGATTAACGGAAGATCGAGATGCTGTAGGTACACATGTCGAGGTTGGGGTAGGATGGGGGGGTTCTGGTTGCGGTTGAGGTGACCATGGGAGGAGGGCGGCGAGAAATCAAAGGTTTCCATGTATGAGGTAATCTTTGACTATCGTTGCGTTTCTTAAGACTATCTGGACTCCTTTCAATTTCCAGGGCTTCGCGAATAATGCGGCTGTTAAGCATTTTCTCTTTTCTAATGGTTCTTCAGCTAGCAAAGTCAATTTTGTGACCTGTATCAGCATGATGTTTGTTAGCTTGACCTATGTATGACCTAGGACATTCAGAGCATGGTATCTCATATACACCTTGGGATTCATTGAGAATGGAATCTTTAGGTGAATCGGTAACACCTCGAATAAAAGGAAGGAAAGCTTTGAGAGGAAATCTCTTGCTCATGGGAATGTATCCGATAATCAATCTACTCAAAGTAGTAGAAATACAGTGCAATACAGCAGATGGAGACCTCGGTGCTGATTCACATTTTACATCTTGTTCTAAATATATTCTTTTGATTAAGAGTTTTATATCTGTTAGCAGAGGTCAGTGTAACGGGATACCATACAATTCGACGTATGATACAAGAGCTTAGGGAAAACCTCAGCGAAAAAACCATATCTCCCCGTAAGTGTTGTGATTTGTAAAGATTGAATTTGTTTACAAAATTAGCTGAAATTTAAAAATATTGATGGTCATTTCTTTTTGCGCGTATGTTCTGGGGAACATCGCGTTATAGTTTTGCCCAAATGTCTGTAACTTTCGAATTTTTTGACGAAAATGGTCTCAAACGATTTAGTTCGACTCCCCAATGAAGAATTCGAGGTCAAATTTGATTCTGTCCGTCCGGCCGTTGCCACGATAACATGAGAACGAAGAGCTAGCGACTTGAAATTTTCAGGGTGGGTGGCGCATCCCAATACGACGGACAAGTTCGTTAATGGGCATAATCGGCCCAGTGGTTTCCGAGTAATAATTTTGTTTTCAACCAATATAAATCCGATCGAATTGAAACTTGGTGAGTAGTTGTAGAATATGAACCTAAGCACGTTTGTGATATTTTATGCGAATCGTATGGCTAGAAAATTTTAAAAAAATTATTAAAAAATATTTTTGTTGTCACGAAACTTGAGAACGGAAAGAGATAGCGGCTTGAAGTTTTCAGGTTAGGATGTGCACCAAAACGCGACATTTCAGTTTGTTTATGAGCATAATCGGCCAAACGGTTTTAGAGTTATAGCCATCTGGAATTTGGTGGTTTTTTGTTCCTCATTAACTCAAAAAATACAGAACCGATTGAATTCAAACATGGTTATTAGTTGTAGAATGCCAACGCGAAAATGTTTGCAAAATTTGGTGAGAATAGCATTTGTAGAAAATTTTTAATAAATCATTGAAAATAAAAAAAAAAATTCTATATATCAGTAACTATTCGTTTGAAATTGCTGAAATTATGCAAGAGCCTTCATAACCTAACTCTACTGCTAAGTTTCAAGTTTTAATACGATCGGTTAAATATTGTTGGAGATTCGAGCATTCTTGTGTGAGTTCAGTAGATGGGTGACCGTTGCCTCGATAACTTTCGAACGAAAACAGATAGGGACTTGCAATTTTCAGGATAGGTTGCGTATCCGAAAGGGAGAGTTGATTTCGTTTTTGGGCATAATCGGTCTAACGGTTTCCGAGTTATACCCACCTGGAATATTATTTCCTTGATAACTCAAAAAATAAATATTCGATCGAATTGAAACTTGGTAACTAGTAGTAGAAAATCAACATAAAGACGTGTTTAAAATTTTGTAAGAACCGCACCCCTAGAAAATTTGAAAAAAATGACGAAAAAAAAAATTTAAGAACCGAACCCCTAGAAAATTTAAAAAAAATCACAAAAAAAAAATTGATTCAAGCACTGGCGTGAAGTCAGAAGCTTTTACCATGGTAAATTATGTTGTCCATTCTCCTGTATTGGACACTTAATTCGAATTTACCATGGTAAATTCTAATTAAGAGTGTTGTTATTTCCTCAACAACTCGAAAAATACAAAACCGATCCAATTCAAACATGGTTATTAGTTGTAGAATGCCAACGCGAAAATCCTTGCAAGAATCGTATCACTAGAAAATTTTAAAAAAATCATTGAAAAAATTCTATATATCAGCAACCATTCCTCCGACATCGCTGAAATTTTGCGAGAGCCTTCAAAACCTAACTCTACTGTCAAGTTTCAAGTTTGAACACGATCGGATCTATACTGTTTGAGATCTCGTGTGAGTTCAGTAGGATTCAGTAGGATGGGTGATAGTTGCCTCGATAACTTTCGAACGAATGGAGATGGGGGACTTACAATTTGCAGGGTAGGTTGCGCATCCGAATAGGAGGGTTAAGTTCGATTTTGGGCATAATCGAGTCATCGGTTTCGTTATACCCACCTGGAATATTATTTCCTCGATAACTCGAAAAATATAGACTCGTTCGAATTGAAGCTTGGTATCTTGAATTTTGTTATTTTCGACCAAGTAAACACTATTTTTAAAAGATCAATTTTATTTGACAAGTCGATTCTAAAACATTGCTGCCTTTTTTTCTATTCAATATTCTAGCACAATGAAATGATAAAGTTCCAATGAAAATGCAACGAAATGTAGCGAAGCGATCTGAATTCGAAGAAATTGAAAGATGCAGTTCGCATTAAGGTTGGTTTATGCTGGCAGGTAACTTTAAATTAATCCTATATATATAATATATATAGACATAGATTTTTAGTGTTATGGCTTATAATCAGACTAAAGGTTCCGTTAACTTATTAATTATTATTATTATTAATAAGTAAACGGATTCTTTAGTCTCAGTATAAACAATATTCGTAGATATCTATGTTTAAATTTTTAAGTTAGGGGATAAGTTAAAGTTACCAGCCAGCATAAACCAGCCTTTACAGTCCCTGGGTTAACGGATCCAGGGTCGGACTCGAATTATATAATTCTAGTAGTGGAATATCGACATAAAGACGTGTGTAAAATTTTATAAGAACCGTACCCCTAGAAAATTTCAAAAAAATTACGAAAAAAAAAATGTTTCAAGCACTGACGTGAAGTCAGCAGCTTTTGCGCGTATGTTGTATTGTCCAATATCCTTTATTTGACACTCTTCATTGAATTTACCATGGTAATTTCGATTCGATTAAGAGTGTCCAATACAGGAGAATGGACAATAGAACATACGCGTAAAAGCTTCTGACTTCACGTCAGTGCTTGAACCAATTTTTTGGTGCTCTTGTTCCTCGAAACAGAGTGCTTATCAATTTGCCCAAATGATTTGGTTCGACTCACTGATCAATAATCCATGGTCAAAATCGATTCTGTCCGGCCGGCCGTCCGGGGCCGTCCTTCCGTTAACACGATAACTCTCGAACGGAATGAGCTAGACAGTTGAAAATTTCAGAGTAGGTTTAGGAGATTAATATCTCGGTTAAGTTCGTTATTAGGAGTAACAAAAAAAAATGTTTTCACATTAGAAATTTTGAATTCAATTTTTTTAAGATGCAGTTTCACCATAAGAATCCATTGATGTCATTCTCAACTCTAACAAACTAATACTTTCGGAGATATGATTTTTCAAAATTTCAATAATTATTCTCAATTCTATATGATTTCATAGAATACTCTAATTATAATTTCCTGATGTATATAAATCCAACATGAGATGAGTCATAGACCTGCGTTTTGAATTTAATTACGAAAATTCTTGAGAATTGACGCACAGAAGCCAAATTGAAAAAGTGGGTAAGCCCTGTGGACAGGAGCTTTGGCGCTCTTGTTCAAACTTTGACAAATCATAACTCTGAAAGTTTTGGTTTCTACGAGTTGGGAATGATATCATTGGATTCTTATTTAATTTATTTTATGATGCAGTTCTATCATACGATTCCATTGATATCATTCCCAACTCTGAGAAAACCAATATACTTTCGGAGATATAATTTGTCAAAGTTTGATCAAGAGTACCAAAGCTCCTGTCCCCAGGGCTTTCCCACATTTTCATCATAAAATGTGCAAGTCAATATCAAAGTTTACGTGTTCAGTTATCTCCATCCTGTAAAGAGAATGCATCAATAAATTATCGGTTGTTTTCTAAAAATAAATTATTAATGATCAAAGTTTCTTCGAATCAGGCCAATAATTTTTTTATTACCTACAATAATAATTAATCAACTTTATTTTGCATATTCAGAATCGCCCCCAGAAGAATGGAAATTTTATAAAATATATTCTGGTTAAAGCCGAAGCCAGTGTTTTGTAAGCGAATATGTAATCTGTATTACCATTCATGCTTAGAAAATCGATCTTTATCCATTAGGATACATTTTTATGATAAGTCAAGATTTTGAGGAATGGTATATTTTGTCGATTTGTACCATCTTTTAAGCCGGCCCGTTTAGCTCGAACTTTAAATGCAATCTTAATCTTGAAAGCTAATTATATTTGTGTGGGTCGATCGCGGTTTTATTAATTAACTCGAAAATGGCATTTCCGTACAGACTGAAATAAATTATTTTATTTAACTCGAGGATATCCTGTAAAATTTTCCAAGAATTGTTTGTATTTATTCTGCAGTGTTTTCGTCGATCCCCCGACGATACTTTATACTTTATTAATTTTGCGCCCAAGCTCTATAGAACAATATGCTATCCATCTTGCCCAAATGAATGTAATTTTTTATTTTTTTTGCGGAAAATGGTCTCGAACGATTAGGTTCTACACCCTGATGTTCGTGGTCAAATTAAATTCTGTTCTCTCTGCCAAGATAACTTTCGAACGGAAATAGATAGCTACTTGCGATTTTCATATACTCGCGAGCAAGTCCTACTTTGGAGTGTGCTTCCATATCACTCTACTTTTCGACTATCAATTTGGCCGCGATTTGAGGTCCGGACGTGAAAAAATTTCTTTCGTAAATCCTTCGAAATTGGTAATTGATCTTGAAATTTCGTCTTCAGCTGTCGCTTCTTACCGTTCCAAAGTTTCGGTCGTGTGCTTTGACCGCCCTCGAAACGAACATTAAATTTTAAAATAAATTCCCAAAATTCCCGATTTACTTAGGAAAAATACGTCACAGTCGGATTTTTTTAAATTATATGAAATTTTTTCCAAAGATCGCCGCTATAGCCTTATGGGCAATTTCAACCATCCTCTTTCTCCTCGTAACCTCAAAATCCCCTCTTTTTCCACCTTTTTACCTCGAGACCTCATTTATACAAATTTTTTCTAAGTAAAATTCTAAACGTCCTTTGCTAGAAACTGAACTCGCCCAACGATTCTCGGTTTCCAGTATTACTTCAACAATATAGATTCGATCGTGTTCAAATTTGACACTTGGCTTAAGAATTAGGATTTAAAGGCTGTTGCAAAATTTCAACATCGAACGGATAGTTTCTGAGATAATATTTTTACATGCATATTATATTATAATATAAGTGGGAAGGTTTAACGCAGGATCAATATTTCTATTATATTATAATATTTTTTTATAATTTTTGAAAAATTTTCTAGAGATACGATCCGCACGAAATTGCGCACAAATATTTGTGTTGGCATTCTAGAACTAACTACCAAGTTTCAATTCGAACGGTTTTGTGTTGTTCGAAAACAAACAAAATTTCAAGTCGCTATATCTTTCCGTTCGAAAGGCGTTTGCTCAAAATTATAGCACGCCGTTCCCTAGAACATGCGCGCAAAAATTGACCTGCCCGAGCATTTTTCTACGAAATTGTAAATACCGAAGATATGAATTTTGCGAGTTAATTTTAGTCACTTTGTATAATATATAAGATACTAGCTGACCCACGCAACTTCGCCTGCGCCAAATCGGTTATTGCGGTTGCAATTTTATTTACAAATGCGAAAAATCTTTAAAAACCTAGCACCTGATTGCAGCGCCTCCTACCGGGACAATTGAATTTCCAAGGTATCCACGGACCACGGACCCACTCAAACACGTAATTCTAAAAAATACCTAGAACCCGATTGCGGCGCCACCTACCGGGTTCAATTGCGAATACGAACTACCCATTCAAACGTATCTGGTTAAGAAAAGTGAGAAAAGGTGAGAAAGACAGGAGACCGGCTTCGTTCTTTCTTCGTACTTTAATAAAAATGAATATTTTTATTGTACAAAAATTTTAGCTTTGCCATAAGCTCAGTGAAATTTTAATCGAAATAGAGTGAAAAACATTCACAAAAAATACGGCGACTTGGTTTTAATTAGCTCTTTCTCTGGGATAACTTACCAAGTGATAATTGATCAGTTATCGAGCGGGATGAAAAATGATTAATTACTAAAATGACTATTAAAAAATAGGGGTTGGTAATAGAAGGGTGAACATTTTGGGTTACATGTATTTTGTAATGTCACATTATAAAAAAATTAAAACAAAAAATTTCGTCCAAAACTAAAAAAAAAAGTTTTAAGGGTGAACAACCCTTATCACTTAGGGGTATGAAAAATAGATAGTAGCCGATTCTCAGACCTACTGAATACGCATATAAAATTTGGTAGCAATCGGTAAAGCCGTTTCGGAGGAGTACGGAAACTAACATTGTGACATGGAAATTTTATATATTAGATAACATGTAACATATTATGTTAACAGTTAACTTAAATAAGAATAGAATGTAACTGCACATATGAAGTGCTTTTTCAAAAACCAGACATGTTCTTTCGGGATAAATTTGTACAAAATTAGAGGGAACTGCATTTCACTTCCAGATTTCGAGAGTCAAGTATTTAAAAAAAAGTGAAAACTGACCTATTTTTATCTACAGTGCGCGTCAAAATTATGGAATAAATTCATTTGCTCAGAAGAAAAATATTTGGCAACAAAATCCTGAAACAGGTCATTTTTTGTTTCACTTTTACCAAATTTTTATGCATTTTGAAGGATTTTTGTTGCACCCTGTGTCATCCCCATCAACCCTTTGAATTTTTTGAATAGGTTAAGTGGGTCCTGTGGTACTTTTTTGGCAAGGTCTTCAAAGAGGTTTTCAGTATGTGCACTTTGTCACGGCTCATTTACTTTGAGACGATGGTACCTGATGAAATTTGTCACCGAATGAAAATCGACCATTTCCCCCTTTTTTTTTCCCATTAAAGGGTTCGTAGGGGTTGAAAGTTGTGCTAACAACTAACTATTTTTAAAAAAAGAAAAATTTATTCTTCAAAATTTCTGCACGCCTGTGAAGAAGAGACAAACACCTTGCCAAAAAAGTACCACATGACCCACTTTCCCTATTCAGAAATTTAGAGGGTTGATGGGGATGGCACAGGGTGCAACAAAAATCCTTCAAAAATGCATAAAAAATTTGGTAAAAGTGAAAGAAAAATTGACCTGTTTCAGGATTTTGTTGCCAAATATTTTTCTTCTAAGAAAATTAATTTGTTCCATAATTTTGACGCGTAGTATATTCTTTTGATTGAGAGCCTTTAGATGTGTTCGCAGAGGTTAGTGCAACGGGGTACCATACAATTAGACGTATGATACAAGAGCTTAGGGAAAAACCTCAGCAAAAAACCCTGTCTCCCCGTGAGTGTTGTGATGTGTAAAAATTGAATTTGTTTACAAAAGTAGCTGAAATTCAAAATATTGTTGTGCATTTCCTTCTTCAATATGGATTTCTTGGTCAAAAAAGAACAGTTTTCTCCATGGTACCCGAAACTGAACCTGAAAAATGAACAGACAAGAGGTGAAAAACGAACAAATCAAAAATAATATATAACCTTTCAGTCCCCTCTCACAAATTACTCCTCTGTAGCCGCATGCATTTCTTGAAGAAGAATCGCCTCCGCTAATTTTCAAACTTTTTCTTAGAAATCCCTTCAATATTTGAATTCAAAAAGGAAAATGTTGCTCGTAAAGCCTGGAGGGTCTTTATCAAAAGCAGGTCTGGCCAATCCAAGCGATGATTATTCAGAACTTCAAATGTTCGAAGACCGATACAGGACCCTTATGTAGGGCTATCATCTCCCAAAGACACATGCTTTCCTTTCCATTGTCAAGTACAAATTAGATACGCAGCTGGATTTTAGATTCTCCATAATTGTTTTGGAAAGTGATAGAAAAAATCTTCCTACAAAAATTAACCATTCAAATATACTAAACAAATTCTCCCAGCAATAAGACAAGGACGAGTTACTGTGGATTAAATGTTTCTCGGGATCAATCTGTCGGAAAAAATTGTGACTCATTTTCTTTAACACAAAGTTAACCTTGACGTGTATTGAATTAAATTCTCCTGACGGATGATTGTATCATGAACCATTTTATAATTTATAAGTGGAAAACTGACCTATGTGTATATGAACTTTTTGACTTGCAATCATGCATAGATTAATTTCCTTCAGGCGTTCCAGAAGTCGACGTCAAACCGGAAGCGGGCGATAGGCCAAGTCATAGTTATAAGAAAAATATTTGACGTGAAGTCAGGAGATTTTGCGCGTATGTTCTATTGTCCACTCTCCTGTATTGGACACCCTTAATCGAATTTACCATGGTAAATTCGAATTAAGTGTCCAATACAGGAGAATGGACAACATAATTTACCATGGTAAATTCGATTAAGGGTGTCCAATACAGAAGAATGGACAATAGAACATACGCGCAAAAGCTTCTGACTTCACGTCAGTGCTTGAACCAATTTTTTTTTTCATAATTTAATAGTTCATACCACTAACACATTAATTCTGTATTATGAACCTTAACTCAAGAAAGAATATTTGATACACAAATGTAGATTAATATTTCAAAATTTTTTTGCTGGTAACATTATGAAAATACTGTACATAGGAACATGTCTCACTACTTAAGGAAGTAAAAGGTAATATTAACCTCAGTGGTCAACGAACAGTAATTTCTTTTGATGATTCCATTATGTTGTTCTTTCCTGTTGCCTTCATAAACTGCATCATTAAAATGATCCAATTCTAAATCTGTTGAAACATCATCCCCAATATTTGTCTATAAATTATTCAATATGCAAAAAGTCAATATTATTTTTGGTATCAAAATAGTCTCGTATATATTCACAAATTCATGATGCAGAACCTTGTTTTCCAATACAAAATATTTTCAAAGTACGAATTATATAAACAAAGTAGAACAGAAATAAATAGGACGTCTCTTATAGGTAGATAAGATGACATGAATGAACAGTGAACACAGATAGAACACAGACAGATAGAATTTGCATTATGTGAAAACATAGAAGTACGATGTATTATTGAAATTTTGAGAAATCATATCTCCGAAAGTATTAGCTTGTAAGACCAGAAAATGACATCAATGGAGTCTTATGTTGGAACTGCATCTAAAAAAAATATCTCCGAGAGTATTGGTTTCTCAGAGTTGGGAGTGATATCAGTGGATTCTTATGATAGAACTGCATCATAAAAAATTAAATTCAAATTGTAGGTTTATGACTCACCTCATATTTGGATCTACATACATCAGCAAATTATATTTAGAGCCTTCTATGGTGGACGTTACACGATCAATCTGGCATCAATCTGACATCAATCTTGCCATCAATCCCGACCATCAATGCATCAGTCTACGAGTATAGTATCGGCTTCATGTCAATCTGACATCGATCCATGATTGATGTCAGACTGAACTGATGCCAGATTGACCGTGTAACCTCCGTCTATGAAATCATAAAATTACGATTAATTATTGAATTTGTGAAAAATCATACCTCCGAAAGTATTAGTTTGTTAATGTTGAGAATGAAATCAATGAATTATTATGATGAAACTGTGTCTGAAAAAAAAATTGTTTTCGTTACTCCGCAACCACCGAGCCGATTTTGCCCTATAACGAACTTAACCGAGATATTTATATCCCAAACCTACTCTGAAAATTTCAACTGACTAACTCATTCCGTTCGAGAGTTATCGTGCCTACGGCCGGCCGGACAGAATCGATTCTGACCACTGATTCTTGATCAGTGAGTCGAACCAAATCGTTTAAGACCATTTTCATCCAAAAATTCGAAAATTGCAGACATTTGGGCAAATTGATAAGCACTTTGTTCCGAGGAACAAAAGCGCCAAAAATACACTATATCTTAACGTAGATTCCAGTTGTCATAATAGAACGGTCTTCGTGAATCACCCTGTATAGGTTACAGTCATGAGGCAGGTTAAAACTTAAGCTTAAATTCGGGCAACTGAAGTGGGCATTTCTTATGTTACCCACGAAATTTGATCCCTCCTTTTTATTACGCCAAATATCATTATTTTAACGCAAATCTAATTATACGCTGATAACTGATTATTGTACCTGTAACATAGAGTAGAATATTTTCCAATGCACATATTTCGCTTAATTTCCTTTACTCACGTTTCTACAACAATTAAAACATATTTTTCTCATGAATTTTTCTCTCTATAATCATTTGAAGGGTAATAATTCCATGGAAATACTGAGAAATATTCATGTTATGTATTATTACACTAGCCATCTGTTAATTTCTATGTTTACATTCTAATTACTGAATATTGCACCATCAGTACTAATTGCACTTATGTGAATAATTTTTTGTTCCCTAGAAATCTCAAATAACATAGTTCTTAAGTGGATTTGATTTCGAAACCGACATAAGAAGACGATCCAAAAGTTGAAATACACACTCCATTCGTTGTGATTAATTTATATTGTTACTGTGAAAAATACAGATAATTATTTACATTGTTTCTAAATGACTGTTAACTATTTGTTCTAATGTCTTTTGAATTTTATATTTTAATATACTAATATCCAATCTCGCATTTTCAATTGTCCTTCTCATATTGGAGTTGCACAATTATCTGATTCATGTGGTCCAAATAAGGATATCATGTATTAGGAATTACTAACTGTAACTAGGGTAAGCAACAGGTTTGGATTTATTCAAACGTACTCGTTCAAAAATGTTGAATAATGAATTCGAATTATTAACAGACCCGGGATAATATTAATAGTAAATGAAAGCCATGGGTTATGTGGTTTCCATTGAATTCTTATTTTCTATTATAATAAATCAGCCATTTTTTCGGATAACTTTTCATCATTGCTCATTACTTATTATACTTATTATACTTGAATACAGCGAATTCTGAGGATAAGTTTCAGAGATATTGATTTTTTTTCGTTTTTAGTGATGCGATTCTTATGGCATTTTAGAAGAGGAATAATAGTCTTAAAACTTCAAGTTTTTATTGGAACTTTAATGCAATTATCAGGTTGACATGTTTCGGAAGTTCTGCTACACTGCCATTCTCAACCAACAATCTGGCAAATACTCTTATTGAAAAATTTATGAAGACAACTAAGTTCAATCAAATGTTAAATATTCTGAAAACTGAAGAAAAGAAAGTTATCTTGAATAGTTGTGAGGTTATGTGAAAATAATGTACGAATAAACAACAAACAAATTAAAATTAAAGAATTACCGGTTCCTTAGTCATATAATAAATAAAATCAGGTAGCTAAAAGATTGAGAGGTCAATAGTTCAAACTAGAAATAACGGAACAAACTATAAATAACATTCTTCGGGCTGATTGGAATGATACGCTGGTTTTCTTTATTTTTTTTATGAGATATTCGATGACGCCAGATATTTGAGAGTATGGACTTCTTCAAGATAGGATTGTGCATTCAACGGTACATTAGAGTTGCAGTCTGAGGGGAAAATTAACTTAATTAATTAAGGGTATTATTTACTAAATAGCGTTCGAAAACCGAGAAATTGTGTATATATTACTCTAAGACAGTCGTTCGAAAATATCAGGGTATTCAACCCCTCGAGTTAACTCTCGTAACTCAAAATAACAAAATAGCTCCACAAAATTGACATAACTCATGGGATGGAAAATCTTTTATTTTTGTCTCACTGTTCAAGGAAGAGTATTTTTTATGTTCTGTGAGTGCTCAAGCTGAGGTAATTTAATAGGTTTAATACTCCTCACAATAATATTTGTTGCATAAATGCAAAGAAAACAAAGATAATAATAGATTCTTTCTGAATATCTATATATATATAACCTTCTGTCAACTCCAAATAAAAACTGGAACCGTTCGAATGTTACATGAAGAGTAGTCAACTGCAGAGTAATTTCATCAACCTTCAAAAACTCTACTGTACTCGGTGTAGTTAATATTCGAACGCAACCATGATCTTATAACTTTATGGGCCATAAAATGGCATCATTCAATACATACATAGGCATACACAAAATACCGTTGAATGCACAATCCTATCTTGAAGAATTCAATATTCTGAAATATCTGGCAGTATATATTCATTTGATTTAGAGCTTTATATGTATTAGCAGAGGTTAATGTATCGGGGTACCATACAATTCGACGTATGATACAAGAACTTAGAGAAAAACCTCAGCAAAAAACCCTGTATCCCCGTGAGTGTTGTGATTTGTAAAAACTGAATTTGTTTACAAATGTAGCTGAAATTTGAAATATTGATGGGCATTTCTTTCTTCAATATGGATTCCTTGGTGAAAAAACGGAAAGGTTTCTCCAAGGTACCCGAAACTCAACCTGAAATATGAATAGAATCACCTCCGCTAGTTTTCAAAGATATTCACTCTTGTTCTTAAAAATCCCTTCAATATTTGAATTCAAAAAGTTGAAATGTAGTTGCTCGTAAGGCCAAGCGGATCTCTTTCAAAACCAGGTCTGGCCAATCCAAGCGATGATTATTCAGAACTTCAGATGTTCGAAGACGCTACAGGACCCTTTTGTGGGGCTATCATCCCCCATAGACACATGCTTTACTTTCTATGATATAAAATAATCAAAGAATGAGCTGAAAATTTACGTTATATTTTAATTGAAAATAGTTACTCACAGGACTTCATCGAACATCTCAAGAAAAACGAAAATAAAGAAAAACAGCGTATTATTCCACCACCGGTCCAATCAGCCCTTCAGAATGAGACGAATATTCTAACCAAAAAGTTTTGTAAGATTTCGTTATACGGAAATGTCTCATATAAGATTGCTAATGTTCTGCGTCAGGTTGAAAACACTAAAATAGCATTCGTATCACAGTCCCTCGTAAAAAACAAAAGCCCTGTCTATAGTCTATAGACAAACCAGGAATCTACAGGCTAGAATGCGGCGAACAAGACTGCAATTTTGTGTATGTGGTGGACAAAAGAACACCTAGCGAGCGTCAAAAACCCTAATAATAAGAAATCTATTTTTGGTTGCCACCTTGTATATTGTTGTAGGGGGTAACGTTGCACTGCGACCTTAAGGTCTATTGTTCCCCCGTCCGAGCTGTCGATGTCATCATCGTCTACAGCTCGCCTTCCAGTTCCAGAGTTCTCCAGTATCTGGGACGGCTTCAAGGAGGCTACATCTTCGCTCCTGCAGATTTCTTGCCCAAAGCATTCTTTGCGTTGGTTTGAGATGGCGAGGCGTTCCGTTATCAGGTGATCAGGAGTTTCATCCTCCTCCCAACTGAATCTGCACTCGTCAGTTTCTGCTAGCCCTAATTTCATCATATGCTTCCTAAGGCATCTTCTGTGAGGAAACCAGTGAAGATGTGCAGCGTGTTCATACTGAGGTCCGAATATTTCTTAGATCTCACAGTATCAAAGTTCCAGAGAAATTTCTTGGAGTGATACATTCCGAGGAGAGATATCCAGCAAATACCTCTTTCAATTTCTTCTTTCATCCAAAATTCACTTTTGTAGGTGTATCTACCAACCCCACGGTAGGGTTCTGGGCCAATAAAGGGAGTTTGTGCTCCTTTCTTGGCAAGTGTGTTGGCCTCCTCATTTCCTGTGATTCCCGCGTGACCAGGAACCCAAACCAAGGAGACTCTGTTGTTCTTGCCTACTTCATTTTGAGTTTTCTTCGGCACTCCCATATTGGCTTGGACTCGATAACATGGGAGTTCAGAGCTTGAATAGCAGCTTAACTGCCAGAGTGGATTGCTATATCACATCTCTGATAGTTTAATTCTAGGTTCATTTCCACGCATCTTTCTATTGCAAGTACTTCTGCCTGAAAGATGCTCGGATAGGAGCCTACCGATAGTGAGCATTTGGTACCTGGCCCATATACTCCAGTGCCAGCTCCTATATTGGTTATTGAACCGTCTATGTACCATTTAACGGCATTTATTTTAGGAATTTGGGTGGTGGATTCCCTGTCCCAGTCTTTTTTCCTACCGAGCATCGTAGTGAAGTTCTTTTCGATGCTTACTTTCTTGAACATTTCGTCACTAGGAAGATTGGCTGACGAAATTTACCTGGTAGGAGAGGACCAGGCTATCTAGTTTCTAATACTCTCATTACCTGTTCCTTTCCTTGATATTCTGAGAATGGATTCATGGGCCATCTTCTCTATCACTAGATGAAGTGGTATGAGATTTGTGATAAACTCAAGTGCCCTGGTAGGACAGGTTCCCATAGCTCCATTGATACACACACAGGCCAGCCTTTGTACTTCGTCGAGTGTTTTCCTCGTACTATTCTGGCTTGTTTTTGAGTACCAGACTACTGCCTTATGGGTCTCACCATCATGACGTACATCCATCGCAGTATCTTAGGGTTGCAGCCCCAAGTCTTACCGGCTAGATTCCTGCACGCCCTTAAAGCCTTTGTTGCTTTGCTAGCAGCGAATTCAAGATGCCTATTCCACAGAAGTTTTCTATCTAGTATTACCCCTAGATATTTAACTTCAGACTTACATTCTGTAATATCTCCGTTCAAAAAGAGGGATCTCACAGCTGAAAGTTTCCTTCTCCGAGTAAACAGAATCAATGTGGTCTTGTTCGGGTTTATGCTGAGCCTCACTGACAAGCACCACTGCTCGATAATTCTAAGGCCCTCATGGAGTAAGTTACACAAGGTGCCCTCGAATTTACCTCTGACCATTAGGACTATGTCATCGGCATAGCCTATACACCTGAATCCGAGCTCCGTTAGCCTGTGGAGGAGCTCGTCCACTACTAGGCTCCACAGAAGGAGAGACGTTACTCCCCCTTGAGGTGTTCCACGACTGCAGTGTTGCGAGATATACAGATTTCTCCGTATTTATACAGATTTTCGATGTATGATACAGATTGCCTCTGAATACAGATTTTTATACAGAATTCTCTCATATTGATAAGAAATATCATTTTATACTTTAAGTTGATTTAGTTTTGAGAAATTATGAATTCTAAAATTGAACACGGTAGAAAAAATAAAGAATATCGATATCTTGGAGCTTTGGCGGTTAACATAGAGTTCAGAATAAGTCGGGGAATCCACGGACTTAGGTAGTTCCCACATATTTCGCATACATTGCACTAGTTGATCGAGATAATCAGTAGATATCCGACTTCGCCGACGATTTCAAAGGATTGTATAATTATTTTATACTAAGTAAATGTATTTTGTTTCTGTACCTAACCACATACATCCTTGTTTTCCAAAAAAAAGTAGAGACAATTTTCATGCGCATGAGAGAACAATATTATTTAATAATAATGATCTCCATTAATTACAAATATGTATTTCATTTGATTCTGCACTTAGCCATACCTATGGCATTGCATTTATAGAAATATAAAAAAAATTTTTTGAATTTTTAAGTGGAAGATGCTGAGGTCATGAAAATTGATATAAAACTAAAGATTTCCCAAGCACTTGAAAGAATTGATAAATTAAACCACAGATAAGATTTCAAATCTAGAAAAAAACATAGAGTCTATGATAATACAGATTTTATACAGATTTCTGCTCTTCAACTACAGATAAATGGCTTCGGCCATCTGGCAACACTACCACGAGTGGCTTTGACAGAGGTGGTCTTATTGCCACGTTAGAGTAGATCACAAATTTGATATTGACACCAATACAAAATTGGTCCATCATTCTGATTTCGGGTTCAAACAAGAAATCTTGGAAGATGTCGAAATATTCAAACACATGAGTGACAGCGGGTTCAAAACTCTGAATGCTATGTTGACAAACAATATAAAAGATACCTATAAATGATTGGCACCCACGAAAGAAAGATTTTCAAATTTGGCACTTCGGCCTATTACCCCACAAGGGAAAGAAGAACATGATTTGGAGAAGTTCCTGTGTCTTTAATTATTTGTGTTTGAGTTGTCACTCCTGATTGGTGAAGTTTTCCGATCTTTACCTCTCAATATTTTACCTACCTGACTTTGAATGATTTTATTAAATGGTTTCTTTCTGGGTTTTCTCTCCCAAACTCTGCAAAATATCTATTAAACAAAAATTTATTATTTTGTGAATTGCTTCTGCGTAAGAAAAACAATATTTGTCAGAAGCAATAAATCGAACAATGTTGCCTAACAAACGATAACGAAACAACATCAACGATGAAACAACGTAACGTTTCGTAGTCTAAATCAGACTCCTTCTTCAGACACTAACGAAAATCTTCAGAATTATTTTTGTTAATATAGCTATTCTCGAATTTCAGAATAGCTACTATTCGTCAATATTTTCACATAACCTCACAACTATTTAAGATTACTTTTCCTCCTTGACTTTTTAGAATATTTCAGCATTTGATTGAACTTAGTTGTCTTCATAAATTTTTCAATAAGAGTATTTCAGATTGTTTTGAGAATAGCAGTGTAGCAGAACTGCCAAAACATGTCACCCTGATAATTGCATTAAGGTTCCAATAAAAATTTTAAAAAATTTTAAGACTATTAGGTATTCCTCTTCTACGTATTACACTTCAAGCATGGGTTTTTACGAAATCATTATGAAATTTTGCATAAACCTTGAATTCGCCACTCTACAACTGATTACTAACACATTCGGATATGTAGCTTCGGTAATATTTGAAAAATCAAATTTTAATTAGGTATATCTCCGAAACTATTTGGCGGATTTTGCATATTCATTAATTTTCAAAAATTATCGCGTTCACAGCCGGAACGGAAGGATATCATTGATTTATTCGGTTGATACCATTTCCGGCCAGAAATTCGAAAATTACAGACATTTGGACAAAATGCTATTACGAGTGCGCAAAAATCTGAAAACTGTTGCTTTGGCTTTGGTTCATTTCATTGCTTTGAGCTTTTTCATGCCCTATTTGTGGTGAAAAAAATTGGTTCAAGCCCTGTGGACCGGAGCTTTGGCGCTCTTGTTCAAACTTAGACAAATTATATCTCCGAAATATTGGTTTCTCAGAGTTGAGAATGATATCGATGGAATCTTGTGATAGAACTGCATAATAAAATAAATTAAATAAGAATTCATTGATATCATTCCCAACTCGGAGATACCAATACTTTCGGAGTTATGATTTGTCAAAGTTTGAACAAGAGTGCCAAAAATATAAAAAAAACTGACGTGAAGTCGGTACTCTCTGGCGCGCGTCTTCACGATGACTAATTTGAATTGAATGATGAATGTTTCAAGCTCAGTGGATAGAGCGAGCCGGAGATCCACTCATAGGGTAGTGGACACCATTCACTGACGGGTCAAAAAAACAGTGCTGTGTCTGAGCTGGCATAAGGATAGAGTACCAAAGTTAACAAAGAACACAACTGACTCTCATTAGTCGCACAAGCTCTTAGTAGCTTATGAGGGATCTCCTTGGGAAAGACTTAGGAGGATCAGTATAATCACAATCATGTCTATAGCACTGCTCATGCGCGAAACGAAAAATGCCTGAAAGGGGTTACATGAATTTCAAATTAGGAACGCAATTTCTTCGCCCATTCTTCAAGTACGAATGTAATTTAATATAGATCTTCCAAATGAAGTTATTTATGAATTGCTCCCAGGGCCACGGTACAAACATTTCAACTTGGAAAAAAACGCTATTTCCTCCAAACTGACTTGTCCATGTACAGAATTGTTATGAATTTTCTTTTTAAACCTCACAGTATCGACTCAGCACCAGACCCATGACCTATAGTCCTAAACCAACATAACTCAAATACAGTAAATTCCCCTCTGCGCATGCACAATCCACTCGTGGTTGAAATTCCTCTCAAAATCACACACCTCACACAAAACTCCGATTCTGCAAAACCAGTGGTTCAGGAGATATCACATCTTGAATCCATGCATGTGAGGACGCTCAACAGGGGATTATTTGAAGGAATATCTTATATCCTCAACCTAAAAATCCCATCCTTTGAGACGAATAATGCCTGGAAGAGGCAGCATGAACTTCAAAATAAATGGGAAAGCCCTGTGGACAGGAGCTTTGGCGCTCTTTTCAAACTTTGACAAATCATATCTCTGAAAGTATTGGTAAGAGTTGGGAATTATATCAATGGATTCTTATGATAGAACTTCATCATAACAGAAATTAAATTCAAACATCATAGAAGAATTTGAATTCAACAAGAGTGCCAATAATTATTAATCCAAAACCAACAGACCAATTCTGCGAACGAGATATTCATTCGTCAAATATATGATGAACGAGATATTCATTCCTCATATCCACTCTGAAAATTATATTATACCTATTGAAACTCAGCCAATATTCCAGTTTTGTTTACTGGAGTCATTCTGAACTCAGTATTATAAATTTACCATTTCCATTCCCATCATCATATGGATTAACCATGGGCATTAAAATATCACCCAAATAGTATGATATCATATTTTATTTTATTTATTTATTTATTTATGGTGAAACTGCATCTTGAAAAAATTGAATTTGTAATTTGTAATGTAAAAAAAATGTTTTTCTTACTCCAAAACCATCTGGCCGAGTTTGCCCAATAACAAACTTAGCCGAGATATTTATCTCCCAACCCTACTCTGAAAATTTCAATTGTCTAGCGCATTTCGTTCGAGAGTTATCGTGCCTACGGCCGGTCGGACACAATCGATTTCGACCACGGGTTCTTGATCAGTGAGTCGAACCAAATCGTTTAAGACCATAAAAAAATTCGAAAATTACAGACATTTGGGCAAATTGAAGCACTCTGTTCCGAGTAACAAGAGTGCCTAAAATAAGTTTCGCAATTTAGAGCAAAATATTCCTCACAATAGTGGTAACTTTTCGATTTTTTTAAGTCGTGTGATCCTCACGAAATTTCGCAAAATTGTTTGCTTCGATCCTTTGCACCTAACAACTAAGTTTCAATTCAATCAGATCAGTATCTTTCGAGTTATAGTGGAAACAAAATTTTTGAAATTTGTTCTGCCTGTTTCTAGCCATCTGATCAATACAAAACTCCGCATGCGAATAAAGGCCATGATTCTACAATTTGATGCTAAATTTCAGATAGATCGAGTGATCGGTTTCGGAAATATTCTGAAAAAATGTTTTAACTAAAAATTACCGCTGTTCCTTGCGAAACACGCGCGTAAAAACAATGCTTTATCAACATACGAAATTATTTCTTATCCCTCTTTTTACAAAAACACCAAAGTTGCTTGACGCAAACAGCTTGATAACGCTTGGTTCGAAATTATGCCGTAATTAATTTTGAATTTGTGGCGCCCTCTATGTGCTATGTTATTTATTCATACGTAATCTTCAATAATAAATTCCAATTATTAACGGACCTTAGATTTAAGTGGTTTCCATTAATTCCTTATCTTCTATTATGTTCATATCATTAGATAGAGAACAAATCATATCTCCGAAAGTATTGGTTTATCAGAGTTGAGAATGATATCAATGGATTTTATGATAGAACTGCAATATAAAAGAGATTGTATTCAACAAGAGTATCAAAAATTATTCATCCGAAACCCAATAACGAATTTATCCGAGATATTCATTCCTCCAATCTACTATGAAAATAAACATATTATATCAATGTAAACTTTACTGGAGATATTCTGAACCCAATTTGATTAACTCAACCAAAGTACATATTTCCATCACCATAATGTTGCTTTGGCTTTGGTTCATTTCATTGCTTTGAGCTTTTTCATGCCCAATTTGTGGTGAAAAAAATTGGTTTAATGGATTATCCAAGAGCTATACGATAGCTGAGGTTATTTCATTGTTCATTTTGCATTCAATCATACTTTGTTTGACATGTCTCTTATCTGTAGATAAGATGATAAGGATGACATGTATGAACACAGATCATGAAACTCATAGATACGGACGTTATTTTCCATTACATCAGCATTCTGTGAAATCATAGAGTTACGATTTAATATTGAAATTTTGGAAAATCATATCTCCGAAAGTATTAATTTGTTAGAGTTGAAAATTATATCAATGGAAATAAATACCTCGGTTAACGAAAACAAAAAAATTTTTACATTACAAATTTCAAATTCTATTTTTGGCGCTCTTGTTCCTCGGAACTTATGCTTATCAATTAGCCCACATGTCTGTTTATTTCGAATTTTTGGATGAAAATGGTCTTAAACGATTTGGTTCTACTCACCCATCAAAAATCCGTGGTCGAAATCAATTCTGTCCGGCCGGCCGGCCGTAGGCACAAGAACTCTCGAACGAAAGGAGTTAGAGGATTGAAATTTGCAGGCTAGGTTTGGAGCGTAAATATCTCGGACGAGTTGGTCAACGCGCGAAATCCACCAAGTGGTTTCGGAGTTATTTCCGTTTTTAGTAAAAACATTTTTTATGAATATTTCCGGAACCGATTACACGATCTATCTGAAATTTAGCATCAAATTGTAGCATCATGACCTTTATATGCATGAGAATTTTTGTATTGATCGGATTGCCGTAAAGTGGCAATCTGTTTATTTTCCATTCGGTGGACAATAACATTGTAATTCGTATTTTCTACAAAATTTTTCAAAAGTAAATTTGCGAAAACAGAACAAAGTGAATTTAGAATGATTTACAAATGTAAACCACAACTACAAGTCACTGTGAATTCAGAATATCAATTCAATGCTACAAACAGTAAATTCACATAAAATAATTTTTTGATCTGAACTGTGTAAAAATGTTGATAAAACAAATTGATAAATTCTGAATCTGAATCCCCATTAATTATATTTCTGTAGCGGGAAATCAGATTAGTAAGTTGAGACCATCTGCTCGGGGTAAGATCGAAAGGAAGAATCCATTTCAAATCACTGCAGGAAATCTTAACATTCTTAATGAATAATTGTGAATAAGGTCCTTATTGATTTCAAACGAAGCATCTACAAATGCAGACTTTTGGAAATTGAATACATACATGAAAATAAATAGATTCTTTGAGCTTCTTGATCTCCCATCCAGATGTAACAATTTTTGTTCGAAAATTATTAGAAAGGTCATCAAAATCTTTTATAAAATCGGAAGAAATGAAAGTTCTATTTCACTCATATTTCTAGTCCATCTTGTTGTCTATAGTGTCAACTGAAATGTATTCATCTCGAAGTAGAAATCATGGAGGTAGGAGGAAGTGGAGGGAGCATGTGCTATATTTCCCTTGTAACGAAAATGTCACATAAAATCGGCCATATTGGTATGGGCAAATCCTTTGTTATAAACATGAAATTGTGAGTTTTCTATGGTTGGAATTCCGGATTCCTATAGAAAATTGGGACACACCAATATGGCGAAGTATGTGACAAGTTTCGATCTTTATGCCCCCTCCACTTCCTTCTACCTCCATGGTAGAAATAATCCAAAGGAAATTTCACTATTTACACACTGCAGTTTAATCACAGAACATATAAATATCAAATATCCGACCGTATTTATCACTGCATTGCATTAATTCACATTTCAGACCGTTATACACAAAAATACCACGAGATGCCCGCGAAAAACAATAATGGTTAACTCCAGAATCAGAAGTAATCGTCTATTTACATTTACAATAACAAACTTTCGACTGAATCGCCTGGCGTACGACTCAGAGCGGTGTTGCCATTTTATTATCTTCCAGGCTAGTAGATATAGGTGGCTGTGGTGAATCCAAGAGATCCGCCAGTGCCAAGGGTGCCCGTAGATCTTCTGCGCCCAGGGCCCAAAAAGCACCTTAAACCGGCACTGCGAGACAATGTACAGTTTTTCTTCGAGGTGCATATTACATTTTTTCGTCAACCTCCACATATTTTTAAGAATTTCGGACCTCTTAAATAATTTCACAATAGCAAATGACATACACTTATGTTTGTATTGAACCCTATCCATAGTGACCACAGCATTGACAGTTATTCTTACAGACACTTATGTTTGTATTGTACCATATCATTCCGTATTCACAGTGACCACAGCGGACGATAAAGAAATGTTGCCGCAAAGTACTTGCCTTCAATAATAGTCGATTTCATATTAGTACGTAAAATGTCACTTTTCATAGAGATAGAGGTATCATGTGTTTTAAAACCCCGATCAGATTTGATTTATAAAAAATTCAGTATCCCGGAGGGATGTGTAGCTGAATAAGATATTTTGAAACCCTGGAGAGACTTGAAAAGGATATAACCATTTCTGCGAAAAATAATTTTTCCTCCTATGATTTGCAATATCTTTTTTCATCAAACATAAAAGTATATCAGCAGATCTTGAAGGCCACCTAATTAAACATATGATATAATCATTGTTAATTCTTCTTCTGGCACAATGAACAATGAGTATGATAATTAATAAAAATACCATAAAACGGAATAATGAAATTATTTAAGCTAGGTATGTTAAAAATTATGAGCCATAAAAGAATAATAACATTTACTGTATGCTTGTTTTTAATATTTTATGGCTGACGTATACAGTGTGTCACATTGAAGAGGAAGCAGAGATCCATACTGGAAAATCACATTCGCAAATAATATACAGGGTGTTTGGCAGAACGTTGAGCATACGAAAATGGTGGATAGGAGGGGTCATTTGCTACTCACTAAGCCCTAATTTATTTGGTCCTGGCTCCCTGGATATTTAAAAAAAATTGTTTTTGCTTTCTTCTAGTTTCACCACTTTCTTAACTTAATTGTATCATTAACGCACCTAACTGGTATAGGTACAGCTATTTTCTTAATACTTAATTCAAGAACTTACATAATTTCAATGGATCATTTAATTTTTACCAACCTTGCAGTATTAAATTTCGCAGAACAGTTCATTTTCCGTAAAGGTAGAGTTTCGTCGAAATTTTCCTTCCTGATAAAATTATGAGATAACTCTTGAAGGTTTGTTTTTATAAAAGCAAATTACATACCATTAGAAAGGTCTCACACTAGGAATATTTTACTAGAATTGGAACTGCTCAATCATTTTTTGTTTATTTTTCAATCCAAGTTGAAGGTAAGATCCAAGTATTTTTTACATCTTTCTGTAAAATCTAAAATATTGCCTGTTTTATCCATTTTCAATAAAAATTAGACTTTAAAGTTAAGAAAGTGGTGAAACTAGACAAAAGAAAACATTTTTTTTTTAATATGCAGAGGGCAAGGGCCATATAAATTAGATCTGGGTAAGTAGCAGATGACTCCACCTATCCACCATTTTCGTATGTTCAACGTTCTACCAAACACCCTGTATACAGGGTGAGTCTTTGACCACTGCATTAATTTTAACCAAAGATTCCTCTCCTCAAATGAAACACTTTTTTCATTTAACATTTTTCCAAATTCAGCTCAGGTAAAAAGATACAGGCTGTTGAAATTTTGAAAAAAAAACAGTTTTTATTTTGTAGCTTTGACATCCTATTTTCGAATAAAATGAATGTTGGCGTAAAGTTTCCTATAACTATGATACATATTTTCCAAATATTAGTTATTTTCTACTTCTACTGGTTTTCTAGTTATGGACTCGTGTATTCATAAAACTAAACGAAATTAGCATAAAGAAAGCATATACAGTTTTTCTTGAGTCATTTCAAGAATATTACATCGATTTAGAACATTATATTATTCTTCATCATTTCTCCTTAAACGCACCGTTTTCGAGATATTCTTCATTGAATGTTTTAAAATGGAAAACTCCAGAAATTTCACTACTTTTATGGATTCCTCCCTGAGAGTTGGAATCCCGAATTAAGCTGTAAACCACGTTACCATGCCTTATCCTCGTCCGCCAACAATGTCATAGATAATTTATAAGCGGGAGTGTATTAGCACATTGTGAAATCTTTAAACGCTTGAACTTTTTTACCTGAGCCGAATCTGGAAAAATGGTAAATGAAAAAAGTGTTTCATTTGATGAGAGGAATCTTTGGTTAAAAATAATACAGTGGTCAAAGACTCACCCTGTATATTGTACGACCCAGCTTTCCTGTTCAAATTTAAATCGTTCGGGTAGCTCTGCAAAGGGGTGATATGATAGGTAATAGTTCATGTTTATATTTCAAAAGATGTCCCCCACCCACGAGAACTATTAATAATTGATTTCCGTTTTCTTCTCACACTGTATGTTAACTTATGTATTCAACAGTTCGAGTTGTTGCATAACATCAATTTCGTTGGATCACTAGATAAAACAAAGTTAGTCGCATCGCTATAACCATTGAGTATATAAATATTATTATAAATATTATATACTCAATGTAACTCTATTTATATACTCAATGCTATAACTGAGCGGTTGAAATATATTATAATTATAACTTGTCCCCCATTTGGATCAGTCAGATCCGTAGCCACTAATCACGTGACTTTTAGGGTGCCGACCGTTGACACCGAAAATATTCTCCGTGATAACGGCCCGACTAAGCGAGTTAAAAACGATAAAAATATCTCGCCCAACGTGGGGCTCGAACCCACGACCCTGAGATTAAGAGTCTCATGCTCTACCGACTGAGCTAGCCGGGCGTATATTTAACCGGTGAAATATGCTCGTGATATAGATCTTGAGACTTGCCTTACATCCAGAATTTATTATAGCAAGGTTACGGAACTTGATATTCAAATACGGATAATATTCCTGTGATAATATTTTTCTAATAATTACGACTCGAGTTGGGGTATTATTATTTTCTCTTCGAAGTGGTAAAATTTTAACATACCTGCCTAGGGTTGCCAACCGTCCTTTATTTCAAAGGACAGTCCTTTATTTTAACAATAATATGTCCTTTGTCCTTTTGAAAGATGTCAAAGGACTGCAAATGTCCTTTGAAATCATTGAAAATATAAATAAAAAATATTTTAGTAACCACAAATAGTATTTCAAAGAGTGTTCCATTTCCATACACCATGATACGCCATCCATAACATAAATACTCTATTTTCACGCTAAATGCTAATGTACCTCATCATCATATGACTATAATATCTAGGTCCATATACAGGTGAATCATTTTTGGCGCTCTTGTTCCTCTGAACAGAGTGCTTATCAATTTGCCCAAATGTCTGTAATTTTCGAATTTAGGGCTGAAACTGGTCTCAAACGATTTGGTTCGACTCACTGCTCAAGAATCCGTGGTCGAAATCGATTCTGTCCGGCCGTCCGTCCGTTAACACGATAACTCTCGAAAGAAAGGAGTTAGAGGATTTAAATTTTCAGGGTAGGTTTAGAGCGTAAATATCTCGGACGAGTTCGTTAACCGGCGAAATCCATCAAGCGGTTTCGGAGTTATTTCCGTTTTTAGTAAAAACGTTTTTTATGAATATTTCCGAAACCGATCACTCGATCTATCTGAAATTTAGCATCAAATTGTAGAATAATGACCTTTATACGCATGCGAAGTTTTTCATTGATCGGGGTAGCCGCAAAGTGTAAAAAAAAATTTTTTTTAATTTTTAAATTTCGTTTCTATAATAACTCTCGAACAGAATGAGCTAGGCAGTTGAAATTTTCAGAGTAGGTTTGGGAGATAAATATCTCGGTAACGTTATTTATTGGGCAAAATAGGCCAGATGGTTTCGGAGTAACGAAAAAAAAATTTTTTTAACTTATAAATTTTATTTAATTAATTAATTAATAATACTTCATTTATTTTAAGATACAATTTCACCATAAAAATCCATTGATCATTTTCAACTTTAACAAGCTAACACTTTCGGAGATATGATTTTTCGAAATTTCAATAATGAATCGTTGTTTTCGCAGAATGCTTTAATTATTCTATCTATGAATTATTATATGATCTGTGTTCATACTCGTACATGTCATCCTGTTCTATAGGAGAGAGACAATTTCACTTCAGCTATTTTAATTTGATTTCATCCATGGTGCAGTTCTCATTCTCAGATTGCTCATTTAATCTTGATAAATAAATTATTATTTGAATTGAATTTCCTTTATGATGCAGTTCTATCATAAGAATACATTGATATCATTAACTCTGAGAAACCAATACTAGTACGTCGAGTTTGTTTGATCAATCAAACAAACTCGACGTCCTCAAATTATAAGCCAGGGTGAAAGAAAAAAATCGTTTTTCGTTGATTTCTAATAAAATGGTTTTTGGACTAAATGCGTTTCGATAAGTTGCTCCTCATATTATGATGTGTCAAAGTTTGAACAAGAGCGCCAAAGCTCCTGTCCAAAGGGCTTTCCCACTTTTTTGGTTCATTAACATGAACCATTCCATTTAACATCTCCTGAATAATCAAATTAACGGATCTCAGAAACAGGTCTATGAAAGTATATTGCTGTCCATTAAAATGAGATGTTTTGATTTGAAGTCAATCGGGCCAATTGATCCAGAAAATTGAAGAAGCACAGACGTGAGGTCAGTCTGTTTGGCACGCTTGTTCAAATTTATAGCCACAGTGGTTACATATCCAGGTATTGAGCTCGGCCAAGTTTGGCTTCAAGGAAAAAAATGTGGGAAAGCCCTGTGGAGAGTAGCTTTGGCGCTTTTGTTCAAACTTTGGCAAATCATATCTCCAAAAGTATTGGTTTCTCAGAGTTGGGAATGATATCAATGGATTCTTATGATAGAATAGAAGATCTGGGTTCTATAAAGCTGATAGCCTTCGCATTTGAGGTTGAAACATCAATTTTCAGATGTGGCACCTTTAATAATTCTGAAATATTTTTTAGATTCACTGGGGATAGGAATATATAAAAAAGAACGAACATTTGCTATATAATATTAATATATTTTTACACAACATTTAAACACATATATCACACTGTAAAGCTAATGTTAAGAAAAATAGACGTTCATATATATATTTATATCTCTCGAAAATCTTGAAAGTTGGAATGGCACACGAAAACTTGTTCCACAGAATAATTAAATGCAAGAACATGTGCTGGTGTTTATCTTCTATGCAGCCCTAACTGACTGAAATGGAATAAAAATAATTATTAGTTAAATTATATTTAGAATATAAGAGTTAAAAATTCTTAAAAACCATTGACAGCTTTAGCGCGCATGTTCCTTTGAAATTTCAATTTTGGCATACAACTCAAAAACAAAAGAAGATAGATGACTTCAGTTGAAGGCATTATAACGTACGTTCAAAAAAATTCGTGGTCAAGTAGGCTATGGAATTCATAATTCCATAGCCTACTTGACCACGAATTCTTTTGAACGCACGTTATATTTCTCAAAAAGGTTTAAAAAATTGTAGATCAGGTATCACCAATTTTGCCCACGTGTACATAAAGGGCTACAACAAAATGATTCAACTAAAAGATCAGCCTTAAGGCACTGAAAGACAGACGAGTAAACTTGCGGAAGTTTGGTCCACCGATGCCAGATGTACCATAATTATCAAATTGTACCATCACTTTTACCGCGCTTAGAAAAACAACTAAAAGGTATAAAATTTATTTCAGGATGTAAATGGTTGATATTGATCCCTATTTACCTTGGCTATATCTACGCCAGTCATTGATTTGACCAACATCGGCATTCTCGTCACGATGTCCAAAACCTCTCCTGTTAGTTTAGATGCTCCCACATCACCAGATCCAGTAGAAACCATGGTAATTTTTTTAGCTTGGGATAATGGGGCTGCAACTTCAGCAGCAACCTGCAAATTTTTTTTGAATAAGATATAATATATAGATTTAAAAACAAATGCTCAAAGTCCTTGAGGGAATTTGACATTTTGTATCGGATTGTATATCTTTTTGAAAATGGTCTAGGAATCAGACAGGTTTAAACAATTTGATTTTTTCTGTTTTACACGTTTTTAAATCAGATCAGATGTGATAAGTTTGTGATAAATTCAGAGGAAAATTGAGCAGTAGAATTAATTTGACAGTTAGGATCTGTTCACATTTGTTATCTCTGTCATCTTCAAGGTCAAATAATATATGTCACCAAGCCAAGAGCTAAGTGAAGCATCAGTTTATGTGCTGTTGAACCATCTATATAGATTCCCGATAAACTAAATTATGACAAATGTATTATATAAGAGTTAGTTGTTATCAAATTAATTTCAACGAATTAGACTTTTATCATTATATGTATAAATACGTGATTTTGGATCAAATATGACGAACTATCTGTGATATGTGCCGATTTTTATTATAAAATTCTATAATTCTACTTTACAGAGTGATTCATAAGTACATCGACGGAGTTCGGCGAGTTAATCTACGTAATATAGCGAAACATTTTCCATGAACAAACAAATAAGAAAAGGAAAAAGTTTTTAAAGGGTGTGTTCATATAAAACTTTCTTGGTTCGAAATGACCACATTTCTCGAAATTCGTTGATGTCCTCATGAAATACTATACATATATAAAATTCTTAAATTTTTCCTCCCGTTTACAAGGAATTGAATTTAGAACACAGCAATATTCTAACGTCGAAAGTAATGAGATAAAGTATTAAAAACTCATATGTTATTGACTAACATAATATGAACATTGTCAAGAATGGTGATATTTCTGCTTAACAGCCACAAATTCCTTGCCCATAATTTTTATGTAGATTTCAGTAAGGCTGGCCTTATACGGTTGGAATGTCCCTTTGAGTTTTGTTCGAAAATTAACTCCACGGAGTAGAGTTTTTGAAGGTTTGACAGATTTACTCTGACACTGACAGTGACAGAAGGTGCCAATATCGGAAAATAGGTTATGTTGGTTTAAGAAAGATCCTATTATTACTTATTAAAACTATTAAATTACCTCACAAAACATTCATAAAACAGTGAGACAAAGATACTAGATTTTCCGTCCCATGACTTATGTCAATTTTGACAGGAGTAAAATTAACTCCGAGTCGAATACTCCGACTTTTCGGACGACAGTCACAGAGTAAAATTTACTCAACCTTTCAGTTTTCGGACGCAATGGAGTAAATATTACTCTACGGAGTTAATATTCGAACACAACCCTGAATTCATATTCTTAATTCATAATCTGAAATCTGGAAGCTTACAAAATCTAGAAATTAATACTCAGAAAAAATCAGAATGTGTGAGGAGAACAGTAAATTAGTATGAAATTCCGTGTTAACTTAATTAATAACATGAATTCAGAGAGACATTCATTATATCATGATATAAATTATAAAATATATATATATATATATATACGTCTATAATTTCACCGTTCTTAATTATTGGATTCATTATAATGAAGCCAATCATTCTGAAATATCGTACTTGAACTGGACCTGATTGTCTTGAAATTGTTTTTTTTAAACCGATCAATTTTAATATCGATCAAAACTATTTTTTATTATTATTTTGAATGAAACATATAAATATTATCTAGTTTATAGTTGGTGTTAATGTTTTATGAGATTTACATTTTTTGGATACGTATACAACTTATATGTCATATATATTTTATATTTACTAACGAGGTTTTCTTGGAAATAAATATTAATTTTTACATTCATAGTGAATTTCCTTCCCAATCTCCATGTAGGGCTTAGTATACTGGGTGTTTCAGGAGAAAATGTACATATATACTCAAATATGTTATTTTAAGTTCGAAAATAAATTACATTCTCTTGAATATCTTTCTACCGCTGAGCATCTCCAGAACTATTTTTGCCGCTCTTGTTCCCCTGAACACAGTGCCTATCAATTTGCCCAAATTTCTGTATTTTCGTATTGATCTCAAACGATTATTTTCGACTCGCCGATGAAGAATCCGAGGTAAAACTTAATTCTGTCCAGCCGGCCGTCCGTCCATAGGCATGATTAGCAGTAGTTATAGCAATCTTAATTTTCCCAATAACTCGAAAAATACTGATCTGATCTAAGTAAAAATAGATAATTAATTGGAAAATACCGACACGAAGTTTTATGCAAAATTTCCAGATGATCGTATGGTAGAAAATTTAAAAAACAAGTTGGAAATGAACTTTGGCCACGAGCTAAGGTGCGCTGTTCGAATTTATAGCCAAAGCTGCTTAATCCATAAATTACGTTAGGCATCTTTGAGGATTTTGTGACTCCCCTTCCCTTCTTGGTAAGATGTAAGATTTTCCTCAACTACCTCCCCCCACCCCCTATCTCACGTACACCTACATAGAATTACAGAACGTAACAACTTATCATAACAACCAATATACAAGGTAAACAATTAAGTTTGATAATGTATAGCTATATATTTTGTTTCGACTTACCTTGGGCAGAATGTCCAAAAACATATCGATCATAGCGGCTTCTTTGTACTCCTTCCACGCTTCCGCTTTCTTAGCCATTTGCTCTGCTTCTGCGGTCGCTTTGGCCTCGATTGCGTAGGCTTCAGCTTCACCTCTCAATCGGACTGCCTCAGCCTCTGCTTCAGCCTCTAGCAAAACCTAAGAAAAGTCGAAAAGCAGAAACCTAGTATAATAATTATTACAAATTATTGAAATTTTCATATATGTATTTATACTCAATGAATATAACAGTTTCTTCCATAACACAGTAACTTCTTGAGATAAATTGCATTTGATGTGCCTATCCCTGTCTGAAGAAAACCCAAACCATCCCCTTGACATGTAAAGGAAACAGGAACAGGAAATCCTAAGAACAGATTAATGTTAGGTGTCTCATAAATTTTGGACCAACACGTATCTTGCATCGAGGGAGAACCAACTATAATGCTCTGCAAGAATTATTCCCATGGAACCTCATTGGTCTAAGGCGAAGTATCTCAGGTTCACCAGTCAGCGTTGGACACCACCATGGTAGTACAGCACTATGAGAGCGGTGAAAGCATAATAGTTTCTTTGCTAACACAGTAGCTTCTTGAGACGTCACTCAGGCATTCGATAAGGTCTGGTATCCTGATTTGCTGTTCAAAATAGCAAAGTTTTCCTCATTACCTACTTGCAACTTCTGAAGTCGTACCTGAGGACCAGAATAAATTATGAAGTCTCTGATTAGCACCCAATAACATCTGGAGTACCGGAAGTTAGTGTACTTGGACCATTACAAATCTACTTTATACAGCAGATCTGCCTACAAACATCTGCTGACGATACAGCTATTCTTGCCAGACACAAAGATCTACTTACCTACAAGATCACCTGAATGAAATCGAAAAATGGCTACGGAAGTGGAGAATGAAAATTAATGAAACTAAGTCTTCAAAAATATACTCACGACACACTGCGAAAAGATCAATGCCCACCCCATAAATAATGTACAGGCTTGGGTATGGTATCGAGACTCAAGCCAACACGAAGAAAACGAAGAACATCCTAAGAACAGCCGAGATGAAAACTCTCAGAACCATCGCAGGGAAAAGCCTAAGAGACAGAGTAAGGAATAGCGATATAAGATCTCTCTGTAAAGTGGAAGATATAGTGAGATGGGGAAGGAAGAGGAGAAGATATTGGCGAGCCCACGTAGAGAGGATGGACCATAATAGATTGGCATACATCGCTAAGGACGGTAAACCAGCAAGCAGAAGGCCATTGGGAAGACCACCCAATAAGGAGACCTTCACGATGAACAGACCTTAAGGTCTAGAAGAAGGCCTGGGTATGCATATGGACAGAAAATTGACCTGCAAAAAACGAAAACAAGTTGATTTGAGTGTCAAAGATCTATATTGTATAATAGGTAGAGAGTCCAACTTATCGCTGGAAAGCAAAGTTTTAATATACAAAACTGTCATAAGACCAATATGGGTATACGGAATAGAGTTGAGGGGATGCACAAGCAAGTCAAACATAGCTATCATACTGACAAGCCAGCCAAAAATACTATGTATGATGGCGAATGCTCCATGATATGTTACTAATCAGACCCTACACGAAGACCTGAAGATGACATATGTGAAGGACATCATCTGGCCTGGAGAACTGATGGAAGATTGAAGAGGGCTAATCACTGGATAAGCCCTCGCCACATAATCTCGGAGCACAGCGCTCCTAAGCCCTTACATTAGGCCAAAGAATAATTTATTCTGATTGCTAATAAAATATTATATTAAAACAAAATTATTAAAATGGAATAAAACCCCAAATATGTTATTATATTTGTGAAACTCAAGCATGAATATTTTTTTCAAAATGTTTCACCAATTGAATCTTGGAAGAGGAAAATATTAGTTGAGCAACTTCCATGCGTTACTTGAATACTTAAAATGGAAAGAAAATAGTTTAAACTTTGAAAGAAAAACATACTTTCTTATGATTTGCCTCCGCCAATTTTTCTAGCCTAAACTTCTCAGCTTCAGCTGGTCTCCTGATGGTAGCTTCTAGCTCCCTTTCTCTCCTTGCAATTTCTTGGTCCTGAACAAGAATCTGTTGTGTTCTTTCAACCACCTGAATTTGCATCTGCTCTTCTTTTATTCTATAATCAATACATCAATCACAATTATTTAGTAAGATATAGTTCATACATTGGAATCACATTGTCAACATTTAATTGTATATAAATCAGTTTATTGAAGCTTATAGTAAATAAATGGTTAGATTGATATTAGAACAATCCTTCATAATGCATATTGTGATATACCTAAATCTAGGAATTATAATCCCACCCTTGTAAACAGAAGACTTAAGCTTTAAGAGTGCAGACGACGTGTATTTATAATTAATACGTATTGCTGGCGCCTATCCCTGTCTGAAGAAAACCCAAACAATCCCCATAAGGTGTAAAGATTATCTTTGGAGGCGCCTCCAAGTTAATTAATCCGTCTAGAGACACTGAATACTCTTTTTTGGACAGGAAATCCCAAGAACTGATTAATGTTAGGTGTCTCATAAATTATGGACCAACACGTATCTTGCTTCGTGGGAAACCGTGACTTCGCTGAACTATAGTGCGCTGCAAGAATGGTTACTGTGGAACCCTAAGCGAAGTCTAAGGCGAAGTATCTCAGCCAGAGGATTCAATAATCAGTGTTCAACACCACCTTGGTAGCACAACTCTATGAGAGCGGTAAAAAGTTCAGGGAAGTGGTGCAAGGTGCCCGGAGTCGCTCGGGATGGATCACAGTAGTCGAATCGGTCGAGTCGATTGGTGTCAGTACGGGAGTTCGATGAAATTCTGTGGACGCAAGGACGTTGATTCAAGACTTTGTTCCTTTCTAGACGTGTGAAAAGATGGTTAGACGCGACGCATAAGAATGGCGACGTGGAAGTTAAGTATGGAGATAGTAGAAACCTCAGTACTCCGATATTTTAAGTATTTTTGGTTACGACAGCGATATGTTGAAGATTGCAGAGTGTTGTAAATAAACCTATACATATTTGCATACATCGTTCTATTTATCAATCCGAAATTGTAGTCAAGAATCATTATTACCCTAAACAGCAATAAAAGCAAACATAAATATAAAATATTAATGGGATTAACTATAGATGAAGAATTTACCTTTGTTTAGTTTTAGCAGCCTGTAATTCATAGGCCATCTCAGCTTCCGCATTCTTGGTTTGCACTTCAACATCATAAGCAGCTTTTTTCAATTCGAAATCTCTTCTAGCTTTCGCTATTTCGGTATCGTTCAGGAATACAGAAGCCATTCGCTGTTCTTCGGCGATTGCTTCCTTGACAGTCGCATCAGCTCTAGCCTCTGCTTCTCCTATCCTGGCATCTCTCTTCACCTCTGCTGTCCTTGCCATACCCAAACTTTTAAGGTATCCCTGAAAAAATCGGAAAATTTGAATAATTTTATCGATTAGAAATGAAAACAAAAAACGTAAGAAGCTTAAACTATGCAAAAATCAACACCATTCGATGTGTTCTCAAACAAAACAGTCGTGCATTTTACTACTGATCTGGATCTAGTTTTGAAATTGGTTTAGTTATTATTTCATACATTGGAAAATTTAATTTTTTGAGCTTTAATAGTTTTTATTGATTAGGAATGGAGAGCTAATAAATATCAAGATGTAATCTATTAATTTGTGAAAATATGGACTGAGAAATCACTTATCACTTATATCAGAAGACTGATACAAGGAAAACCCCAAAAATACTACAAATATCAAAATATAATCTGTTCATTTGTGAAAATATGGACTGGAAAATCAATATGTCAGCCCTTTTAACTGCGATCGATGTGATCTTTTGTTATATTACCCTATTTGTTCAATCATAAAGTTATGCAAGCTAATGTTTACAAATTCACTACATTTTGGGTCTTGTACTTCTGGGACTATCCTTGTAGTAAATGCTCAGTAATCAATAGAAGAGATTAAAATTTTATATATTTTCAATAGAATTTCTTACTATTTATCTAGACCTAAATCGGTTCAGAGTTGAAGCTACAAAAAAGAAAATCAGTCAACATACCTTGGCACCCTTTGTAGCAAATCAAATAGAAAAAGTCGTAAAGACATCAAAATTGATTGGAATTAATTCTAAATGATTTAATGAAAAATCTAGAGAGATTTTTCACGAAACCTCAGAGTTAACTATGCTAATATTATGTGGCTAAGGAACCAAGTATTGGGAATTTTACTTCACCTAGGTTGGTCCATAAAAAAAAAGGTTGGTTCATAAAAAATCAGGAATCACCAAATATACTAACTGACAATACAACGAAACCAACTAATATTGATAAATTTTTTGTTTGTTAAGGTTTGGATACAACGGGTAAGTATTTTGGCATACAAATACATGTTTTCTTATGTTCTGCCATCAAAAAAACTTTTCTGATCTTTTCATTATGCATGCACCAAGATGGTAAGCTATTTTCATCCCTCTAGGTCGTTTGATAGTGTGGGTAATGAGGTTTATTTTCTAGGAAGCTGCTAATATCCAAAATTATAATAGTACAGTAAGTTGCATTCAACATGGTTTTAGTAAGACCAAACAAGAAAGAGTGAGAGCTATTGTTCACATCAAATAGGCACAGAAATGTTACCATTCCCACCGGATGACACGTTTTACCCCTGACCATTGAGTTGGGTCGTGCAGAGGACTGCTAAAACAACAGGAAATGGAATATGATAGTGTCATGTCATAGCTGAGAAAGGCAATTTGATGAGAGTCAAAAAGTTTCCACTTGGAAAGTAGAATTGTAGGGATTCGATTTTAACAAGGCATTAAATTTCCCCTTCTATATACGAGGTTTTCCAATAAGAGGTGTTATTTTGATATTCAAAGAAAAATGCCATTTTTCAATATAAATGATCAGATTATTGAAAGGTTTTTTTCTGGGTTTTCTCTCCCAAACTCTGAAAAATATCTATAAAATAATAATTAATTATTTTGTGATTTGCTTCTGTGTAAGAAACACAAGATATTTGTCAGAAGCAATCAATTGAACAATGTTGCCTAACAAAAAGCAACGAAACAACATCAACGAAGAAACAACTATATAGTAACGTTTCGGAGTCTATATCAGACTCCTTCATCAGACGCTTAATGAAAATCTTTAGAATTATTTTGTTGATAGTTATTTTGTGGAATTCAAGAATTGTCACGTGAAAATTCTTGAATTTCACAAAATAACTATCAAAATAGTCGAAAATTAGAGTGATATGGAGGGACGTATGTCATTATACGTAAATGATACACGGGATATTGGTACCCGAAATTTCGGTCTCTAGTATTCCAAGTAACGATGAAGTGTTGTGATTTTGGGCACTTTGGGATTAAAAAAAAACTAGAAGGGAGCACGGATTTTCAACTACAGATTCGTTATCTACAACCCAAAATTAGCAAGTGAGTAAATTTTCAGGAGGATTAGACAGTCATGGGATACTACAAGTCTATGTGAATTCAGAATATCAATTCAATGCTACAAAGAGTAAATTCACATTAAATTATTTTTTGATCTGAACTGTATAAAAATGTTGATAAAACAAATTGATAAATTCCGAATCTGAATCCCCATTAATTATATTTCTGTAGCGGTAAATGTTTACTTATTGATCTGAGGTTGAGACCATCTGCTCGGGTAAAGGTATGATCGAAAGGAAGAATCCATTTCAAATCACTGCACATTTTTAATGAATAATTTAAGATTAATAATAAGGTCCTTATTGATTTCAACTGAAGCATCTACAGATGCAGACTTTTGGAAATTGAATACATATATATATAAAAATAAATAGATTATTTGAGCTTCTTGATCTCCTATCCAGATGTATCAATTTTTGTTGAAAAATTATTAGAAAGGTCATCAAAATGTTTTATAAAATCGGAAGAAATGAAAGTTCTATTTCACTCATATTTCTAGTCCATCTTGTCTATAGTCTGAGCTGAAATGTACTCATCTCCAATAAGTAGAAATAATCCAAAAGAAATTTCACTATTCACACACTGCAGTTAAATCACAGAACATATAAATATCCGACCATATTTATCACTGCATTGCATTAATTCACATTTAACACCGTTGTACACAAAAATACCACGAAATGCCCTCGAAAAACAATAATGGTTAACTCCAGAATCAGAAGTAATCGTCCATTTTCACAATAACAAACTATCAAACTAACAAACGTTCGACTGACGTACGTCTCTGAGCTGTGTTGCCATTTTATCATCTTCCAGGCTAGTAGATATAGTGGGTTGTGGTTCAGGGTACCATTGACCGTGACCCACCCCTGTATACTGTTACTTATGGACCTCATGGTACAATATTGAAATGAAATCATTATTATTGGGTATTGCTTGTTCTGTCAGTTAGTATATATGCGAGTTTCCCGAGTCTAATACTACTTACCTCTTCGTCCCGTATGTCTTTCAATGTGTAGGAAACAACTGTTATTCCCATATTGACCAGATCAGATGAGGCCACTTCGAATACTTGTTTACTGAACTTTTTGCGATCTTTATAAATCTCCTCCACCGTCATGGACCCCATAATGGCTCTTTGATGTCCTTCCAGAGTGACGAGGGCGATGTGCTGAATTTCATTTTCTGGTTTCCCCAGAAACTGCTCACACGCCGCCAGAAGCATTTCCTCGTTTTGACCTTGTATTTTCACCTGAGAAGAAGCAATACGTATTTATCTCATGAAGAAATTGCCCCGCAGCAGCTCGAAGGAGGCACAGGGCACTCAACCCCGTCAAAAATTTTGGTTGCTGAATTTCTCTCCTCAATTAAGATATTTTGAAAGACATTATAATTGAAAATAAGTTTTTTCCCATTTGCCTGAACTTGGTGGAACATAAAAATACATCAAGCCTAATAGCAGCATCCATATAAGTATAATAACGATATACTGACTGTCAAACAAACTGCAACGCCCAGAAGGAGCTGTTTAAATTTTAATTTTTTTTGTAAAACAACGAAGGGTTTACAATTTTTTTTAATAAATTTGTTAATATTGTGTTTGTCCACCGCGATTATCTATACACTCCCCAACACGTCTTGGCATTGATGCAATAAGATGGTCTATTTCTTCTCGAGGGATACTATCCCAAGCTACCTGTAGTTCATGTATCAGAGCCGCCAAAGTCCGTGGGGGCTGGGGTAAATTTCCAAGCTTTCTACCCATGATGACCCAAACATGCTCTATGGGCGAAAGATCGGGGGAGGATCTCGGCGGCCATGGCAGAAGATTCACATGGGTCGCTTCAAAAAAATTTAAACTAACTCTGGCAACATGAGGTCGAGCATTATCTTGCTGAAATATTGGATTCTCGAGCCGGTTAAGGTAAGGGAGAACATATGACTCCACTATTTCTTGAAGGTAACGCAGCGCTGTCATGTTACCTCGAATAAAGACTAAAGGTGACCTACTTGCATGTGCAATAGCACCCCATACCATAACGCCTTCTGTCCGGTGTACATGACGATCAATATCAAACTGAGGTTCACGTCTTTCTCCCCGACGTCGTCTAACCCTTCTTCGGCCATCATGCGCACCCAAGGTAAATCGAGATGCATCAGAAAAGACGACCTGATGCCATTCCACATTCCAATTTTGACGTTCTCTGCACTGTAATCGTTGCCGGCGATGCTCAACCGTCAGAGGTAACACAAGATGGGGTCGATAATGCTGCAGTCCAAAAGACCTTATTATTACGGCGGTAAACCGATCGGACAGTTACAGGATGGCCTTGTTCTCCTAACCACTCATCAGCCAAAGATCGAGTTGTCGCAAATCGGTCTCTAATAGCCATAAGCCTTAGACGTCGGTTTTGAACTTCATTTGTGCCCCTTCGACGTCCGGTGCCTACTCTTCTTCGATTTTGGGCTCACGCTTGACAACATCTCATAACTAGGGTTGCCAACTCTGAGTTATTGAAATAAAGGACATCAACGACTGGGTACGAGGGCCTTTCAAAAAGACAAAGGACATAGATTTAAAATAAAGGACTGTCCTTTGAAATAAAGGATAGTTGGCAACCCTACTCATAACAGTAGTTGGATTTCTTTTGTAGGGTTAGCGATTTCCCGAAATGACAACCCCGCCTCCCGTAGACCAATAATTCAACCTCTTTGAAATTCACTAAGCTGGCGATAAATTCCGCGTAAACGTGCTCTAGGCACTTTAACAACAACTGAACATCGACTTTGGATCTCCTCGAACAGCTGGTTTGTTGTAAAATTTAAAAAATTCGCAAAAAACGACTACAATATGTAAGTAACAAAAAAAGTTTACCTGAAAAAACCTTCACGATTTTTTCTCCAAATTTTAATCATTCACTCCTTCCTATACTATCTGTTTTACAAAAAAAAAATTAAAATTTAAACAGCTCCTTCTCTGGGTGTTGCAGTTTCTTTGTCAGTTAGTATATGATTTCAGTTTTCGTATCAAACTTACTGGTTGAAAACAGGATTCTGAAATTTATAGAACGTGTTCTGTTGAAAGACATTCTATATTGAAGTATTATTAGTTAGAACAGATATTTCACAAGTGAAAATGATCATGATTCGTAAACTCAATGAATTCCAAGTACGATCATCATCTTATCATTTCCTGATGTTCTCAAACATACCTGTGCTATTCCTGTAACTGAAATTGGTACTCCTTGGCTTGTGTAAACAGTTGGGCTGTCTACTATCAACGTCATAGTATTCAGAGAAATTCTGAAATTCAGAAAATTGTCTTAATAAAATTTTTCTAATCTATGACATTAATCTATATTTTTCTGCGATAACACAAGAGATAATAGTCTACAAGTTACCTCTGAATTTGTTGTACTGAAGGCCAAATAAATGCTCTTCCTCCAGGGACAAGCAGAGGTTTGCCATAGCAGCATCCTGTAGGCGAAAAAATCAAAATTAAATTTAGTGATTTAATTTTTTTTTGATTTGTGTGAAACATAATTCAAAATAATTCTCCAGTAAAAACAAAACTGGAATATTGGCTAAGGCTCAATAGATATAATATAATTTCAGAGTGGATTTGAGGATTGAATATTTCGGATAAGTTCGTTATTGGGTAGAATCAGTCTGGTGGTTTCGGATTAATCATTTTTGGCTCTTTTTTTATATATGACACTTTTTAGAGTTCAATATCTTTCATGAAGCAGTTCTATCATAAGAGTCCATTGATATCCTTCCTAACTCTGAGAAACCAATACTTTCGGAGATATGACTTGTGAAAGTTTGAACAAGAGCGCCAAAGCTCCTGTTCACAGGGCGTTCCCACTTTTTTTTATAGAAGTTACACGTTGTACGTCCATTTAGTTTTTTGTAAAGAACCTAGAGAGATCATGGGAACGGGAACCATGTTCCTGGTTCCTGGACGTACAGCGATAGGTTTCAGCACAGACAAGCATTGCTAATTTGAATGCAACCTTGGGATTACGCGATTACAATGGTTCAAAGCGTGGGGAGACAGAACCGTACTCGAAAATTTGTGGAATCGCATGCGACTTCGGGGGTGGATAGCAACCCTATCATGCATATTTTATATATGCTATTTTTAGTGGAATGATTTATTTTGATGAGTTCTACCTCACCTTTCAAAACACCCTGTAAATATTGAAGGTTAAATGAACGAGCGCGTTAAATCTCCTGACGTCCTGAATGTTTTTTTTATGTGGGTTTTGATACGTTCAAATCATATACGTCATAGATGTATTACTATGTATATGGGTCAAAAAAATTCGTGGTCAAGGAGGCTATGGAATTATGAACTTCTATATGCACGTTATTTGTTTAAAAGTTGTACAGTTCCTATTGTAATTTCCACATCACCATAAATTTGTGTCCAGGTAACATTTAGACATTTTGCCTATAAGTAACGGGTGGGCCATCTGTTGGTACATTTTTGAATTTCGTCGTATGACAACGGCAAACCAGCTACAGACCCGAAATTTTTACAGTTCACTAGCCATACCGTCCGCGGCACGAAACAATATGTTTTCTCTTGAAGAGCGTTTTGAAATTTTGAAAACTTATTTTCAAAGTCAGTGCTGTGTCGCCAAAACTGTGCGAATTTTGAAAAGAAATATGTCGTGATAAAGCACCCACCGAAGGCGCTATACGCAAATTGGTGAAGAAAGTTCGTGAGAAAGGGATGTTAGTGGATGACAGAAGTGGTCCCAGAGCTCGGACAGTGCGCACACCCGAGAATATTGAGGCTGTGGCCCAAAGTGTGAGACAGAATCCGACGACCTCAACTCGACGCCGATCGCAGCAACTGAGCATTAGTCGCACCAGCCTGAGGAGAATACTGCACAAAGACCTCGGATTATTCGCCTACAAGATCCAGATGACTCAGGAGTTGAAAGCAAATGACCATCCGCTTCGATAATCAATAATGACGTCGATTTTGGTCGAAAAATCCTCTTTTCGGACGAAGTGCATTTCCATCTCGGCGGATGGATGAAGCAAAACTGCCGGATTTGGGGTTCGGAACAGCCACACGCAATCGTAGAGAGACCAATGCATCCTCCAAGAGTCACAGTTTGGTTTGGATTTTGGAGTGGTGGCATAATTGGCCCATGTTTCTTCGAAAATGATGCTAGCAACGCCGTTACTGTCAATGGCGAACGCTACAGAGCCATGTTGACCAGCTTTTTATGGCCTAAAATCAACGCTATGAATGTGGACGACTTTTGGTTCCAACAAGATGGCGCCACATGTCATACAAGCCGACTTACGATCGATCTTCTGCGCACCAAGTTTAACAACCGCATAATCAGCCGTTCAGGAGATGTCAATTGGCCTTCGCGTAGCTGCGATTTGACACCGCTGGACTTCTTACTGTGGGGTGCCGTTAAAGACCGACGTTATGCGGACAATCCAGAGACAATTCCAGCTTTGAAAAACAACATTACGACTGTTTTGAGTGAAATTGGCGCCGAGGTAGTTCAAAATGTCATCACCAATTGGGGTGACCGAATGGCATACTTTAAGGCCAGTAGAGGGAGCCACATGAACGAAATCGTTTTTCATTCTTGACGGGGATACTTTTGGCTTCACAACAACAACAAAAATTAATAAAAAATATCAATGCATACTCTTTTGATTGCATTTTTAAAAACGTACCAATAGATGGCCCACCCTGTATATCTCTTTCAGAATGGCTACAATGTAATTTACGGGACTGTTGTGGATGGAAATTATTTTTAGTTTTTTCTTGTAAATTTAGCTAAAAAGGAATTTAGTTGAAATAAGGAAACAATAGCAAAATAATCAGGGATAAGTTCTCGCTGTTCCCCAAGATCTTTTCAATATTTTTGGTGAGTATACAACAAATTTCGAAGGTTATTTATGATAGATACAGATAATAATAAAATTATCATCTGAGTTTGTGAGCAAATATAATAAAACTTAGGGATAAGTGGAGTAAACGAATCTGTTCATCTTATATCAAGCGGCAAATATTCCGTACGTAGATATTTACTCATGTTCTATGTTTCATAATCGGCTGAATTAATTCAATATTCAAAAAATGGGTTCAAGCCCTGTGGACAGGAGCTTTCTGGCGCTCTAGTTCAAACAGACAAATTATATCTCCGAAAGTATTGGTTTCTCAGAGTTGGGAATAAAATCAAAATATTCTTATGAAAGAACTGCATCATAAAGGAAATTAAATTCAAATAATAGTTTATTTATCAAGATTAAATGAGCAATCTGAGAATGAGAACTGCACCATGGAAGAAATCAAATTAAAATAGCTGAAATGAATTTGACTCTCTCTTATAGAACAGGATGACATGTACGAGTATGATCACAGATCATATAATAAAGCTTAGATAGAATAATTCTAGCATTCTGTGAAAACATAGAAGAACGTACGATTCATTATTGAAATTTAGAAAAATCATATCTCCGAAAGTATTAGCGTGTTGGAGTTGAAAATGATATCGATGGATTTTAATGGTGAAACTGCATCTTAAATAAAAATTATAGACATTTGGGCAAATTGATAAGCACTCAATTCCGAGGAACTAGAGCGCCGAAAAGTGTAATTCCCTTTCCAGGATTTGAGCCCGCCTTCTCTCGTTCCGAAACCGAAAACCAAATAAAAAAACCGAAACCGAAAACCCGACGGCCTAGACCAACCGGCTATCGGGCTCCTCGTACGATCTTGTCGATCTCCGGTATTAGAATAAAACGTCGGTACTTACCTGGGATATATATTCTTAATTTTCACTTTTCGACATAAAATCGCCACATGGGGGTTTATTTGACGGTTTTTTACCCTTGTCTCTCTAAGTCGATTTTGACGTTTCTCGAACCAACTATTAGCAAGGAACTAGACAATGTCATGTCTCAGGAAAATAAGTTGACATTATGACAATTCATACATAGAATAATTATATTATTCTGTGAAAACGTAAAAATACGATTTATTATTGAAATTTTGAAAAATCATATCTCCGGAAGTATTAGCTTGTTAGAGTTAAAAATAATATCATTGAATTCTTATGATAAAACTGCTTATTGAAAAAAATTTAATTTGGAATTTGTTTCGTAAAAAAAAACAGAAAGCTTCTAGGTCATGTTAAACATCGAAAACAATGTGGTTTCAGCATGATGCAGAGCAGTGATTCTGCACCTTCTGCGACCTTAGCTAGGTACTGGATATTTTGAACCTTCCAATGCCGTGGCTTCCCAGATCTCCATATCTGACACCAGTAGATTTTTACATACATACAGGAAACGGTTTCTGTTCCTGCTGGAGAGGCGGGTTTTATTGCTAGAACATTTTCTGATGGGTTGCCAAAAAGTATTAACGAAAAAGGTGATATTTTCAGGGTTAACATGATCCTAGAAGGTTCTTCTAGTATTTTTGTGTTTATTCAGCTGAAATGAATAATTCATAATTCTATTTCTTTTCAATGTTCTTCGAAAAACACCTGGTTTCATTTCTGTCTCATTTTTGATTGTAGAATACAGATTCGACGGCTGTGAAGTGAATTTTGAGACACCCTGTATAGCTGGGTAACTCATTTAATCGTTGCCCCTTTGGTACGTACAAATTGTCAGAGAATTGTGACGAGTAAAATAGAGATTTTTCTCAAATGATGTCAAATATGGTTAAAACCTCTATCAAACTAGACTTACTTGAATTTTAATGTTTTATATAGGGCATTGTATCACTATTGTCGATATCTGCTAATATAGGTATAATTTTTGAAGTTTGTACTTCTATAGAAATTCTTGGAAGTAGTAGTTTTGGGAGATAAATATCTCGTTATTGGTCAAAATCGGATGGTTTCGGAGTAACGAAAAATAATTTTTTTTTTACATTTCTAAATTCAAATTAAATTTTTTTTAAGATGCAGTTTCATCATAAGAATCCATTGATATTATTGTTAACCCCAACAAGCTAATACTTTCGGAGATATGATTTTTCAAAATTTCAATAAAAAATCGTAATTCTATGATTTCACAGACTGTAATAAAAAATTAACGTCCGTATTTGTATCTATGAATTTCATTACATATTCTGTTATCGGTGAATCTACGAGGAGCATAATAGTTATAATGTTTAATTAAGATTTATTCAGAAGAATGGTAGTTGTGCAGACCTTGAAAATATGAAAATCGTAATTCCTCCCATTTAGGTTCAATTTGTTAATTGACCAAATTACCGATCTTATTCAATACCTATTTGAAAATTTCGTCCATAGAGCTCAAGTATCTCCGACCTAATTAGAGAACGATTCAGAATATTCTGTAATTACTTGAAAAGAACTGATTCAGATTGTGAATAATTATAAATGCGCATCCACCATTTGTATTGCCTAAAACTAAAACAATAAATACATTAGGTCAGAGCCATTGATCCAATTTTAATTATTTTAATGAGATCTATTCATGAATTTTCCTATCAAACTATTAGGAAATCGAGTAACGTAAACCTTCAAATCTTTACGGAAATATCAAATATACTATCAATACGCTTCCTCCACCATATATGAAAATGCTGAAGTCACATTGTTAGAGGGGAAACTGGGAATTTCCACTATGAATCCTAAATTGATTTCACAGAACCATCTGATAGATCAGGAAATATCGGAATATAATGTAATGCTGTGTTGGGTCAATATCACTTAAAAGAAGAGCGCCAAAAAGGCTCTGAATGTATTACAGAATGAATTAAACCATGCATGGTTTAATTCATTCTGTACTGTATCCTGTATCCATCGATACTGTACCAACCCATTACGGTAATGACCGCAGGAAAATTCAATTCCACAGAATTATATTCTACATCGATTATTCTAGATATAAATACTAACCTGAAATGACAAGAGCCTCATTGGGACCACAGGTTACAAATCCCCAGGTCATTATCAATCTATTTTATTCGAATTTCAACAGAACTTAACAAGAAAAGCACTAGCACGAGCTCATCTCCTAATATCCACAACTTGGCCACAAGCCACAAGTACACTTTAAACCACTTTGCTGAAACCCAGAACTCAGAATAATATGTTATCTATTGCCCAGAACGCTGAAGTCTCTCAGCTCTCTACCAAAAGTACCAAAACAATTAACTATTTATTACGTCATATATGCCCTAATTCCAACGCAAGACTTCAAATGTCAAATGCCAATTTTCAAGTGTAAACAACACTTAAGAGATAGACGCCCTTTTAAGAAGACCTGCGCGGTAAACATACGGAGGAGTATACATTTCAAAGTTTTCGTGGTTGCGGCACATTAGGCGCATACCGGATCGATAGTTGAATATATTTGTATTCTGTGGTTGAAGAGGCTAACATCCATACACCTCGCAATAATTCTATAGTAATGACACAAGGTTTATGATAATATACAAATAATCGTTACTCAGGAGAGCTGTTAATTGTAGCTGAAATCCAGCTTGTTTTGGAAATAACTGCTTCAATGTCCCTAGTACTAGTAGGATACGGCGCACACTTTTTGTGCGTTTGTAACGCCAGGAACAGCGTGCTATCATTTCGGCCAGATGTCTGTATTTTTGGAATTTTTGTCCGAAAATATCCAAACGATTGAGTTTGACACACTGATGAATAATCCGGTGTCAAATCTGATTCTGTCCGTCCGGCCCTCCGTAAGCACGCGATATCTCTCGAAGTCTCGAACGAAATTAGCTGACGAGTTGAAATTTAGTTTGGAGGTAGGGCGAGTATAAATATCTAGTATAAATAAGTTCGAATGGGCGAAATCCACCGAGCGGTTTCAGAGTTATGGCAATTAGCAGTTGAAGTATTTTTACGTGTATGTTCTGGGGAACAGCGCGTTATCAGTTTGCCCAAATGTTTGTAATTTTCGAATTGCCGAAAATGGTCTCAAACGATTGGGTTCGACTCCCTGATGAAGAATTCGGGGTCAAATTTGATTCTGTCCGGGTGGCCGGCTGTTGCCACGATAACTTGAGAACGGAAACAGATAGCGACTTGAAATTTTCAGGGTAGGTGGCGAGCCAAATGCGACGGACAAGTTCGTTAATGGGCATAATCGACCCAACGGTTTCCGAGTAATAATTTTGACATCAACCAATACAGATCCGATCGAATTGAAACTTGGTAGTTAGTTATAGAATACTGACACAAAGACGTTTGTGAAATTTTGTGAGATTCGTATCACTAGAAAATTTTAAAAAATTATTAAAAATTATTATTTATCGATAACCTGAGAAAGGAAAGAGATAGCGACTTGCAATTTTTAGGGTAGGTCCCTCTCCTTAAATGGGGAAGTGATTGACTGGAAGACTGAAGTTAAATATCTGGGAATAACTCTGGATAGAAAGCTTCTGTGGAACAAGCATGTGGATATCACTGCAAGTAAAGCAATAAGAGCTCTGATGGCGTGCAGAAATCTATCCGGTAAGACTTGGGGCTGTAGCCCTAAAATACTGCGATGGATGTACGTCATGATTGTGAGACCAATAATTACCTATGGGGCAGTAGTCTGGCATGCCAAAGCAGATCAGACAACTACTAGGAAAGCGCTTGACAAAGTGCAAAGGCTAGCTTGTGTGTGCATCACGGGAGCTATGAGAACGTGTCCAACCAGGGCACTTGAGATCATCACAGATCTCTCACCTCTGCATCTAGTGATTGAGAGGTTAGCCCATGAGGCCACCCTCAGAATATCTAAGGAAGGTACAGGAACTGAGAGGATTAAATGTCAGAGAGCCTGGACCTCTCTGACTAAGTACATCCCATCAGTGAACCTTCCTAGTGATGCAATGGTCAAAAAAGTAAGCATTGAGAAGAACTTCACCACGATGATAGGTAGAAAGGAAGAATGGGAAAGGGAGTTCACCATCCAGACTTTCAAAGAAAATACCATAAAATGGTACACAGATGGCTCAAAAACCACGACGGGAGCTGGCGCTGGGGTATATGGGACAGGCACCAAGTGCGCACTGTCGGTAGGCTCCCGTTTGAGTATCTTCCAGGCAGAATTACTCGCAATCGAAAGATGTGCAGATATTAACCTAGAAAGAAAATATCAGAAATGCGACATAGCAATCCATTCGGATAGTCAATCTGTTATCAAAGCACTGAGCTCCCATGCCATCGATTCAAAGTTGATATGGGAGTGCCGAAGAAAACTAAATGAAATTGGCAAGAATAATAAGGTCTTTTTAGTCTGGGTCCCCGGTCACTCGGGAGTCAAGGGGAACGAAGAGGCCGATACACTTGCCAGAAAGGCAGCACGAACTCCTTTTATCGGCCCAGAACCTTTCTGCGGTATAGGAAAATGCACCTACAAGAAAGAGTTTCTGGAGAAGGAGGAAACTAAAAGAGAGACACTCTGGCGGAATCTTCCAGGTTTGGTTCATTCCAAAAAGTTCCTTAGGAACTTTAAAGAAGTGAGATCCAAAAGGTATCTGGATCTCTGCAAGAATAAGTTACACCTGGTCACTGGCTTCCTCACAGGACACTGTCGCCTCAGGAAGCATTTGATGAGAATAGGTTTATCAGATACTGACGAGTGCAGATTCTGTGGGGAGGAGGAAGAAACTCCTCTTCACCTTGTTACAGAATGCCTCGCCATTGCAAGTCAGCGAAAGGAATGCTTTGGACAGGAAACTTGTAGGAGTGAAGACATAATATCCTTGAAGCCTTCCCAGATATTGAGGTTCATTTATACTCTGGAACTGGAGGGCGAGCTGTAGATGGCGTAATGGTGAGAACAGCTCTGTTGGGGGGCACAATAGATCTCAAGGTCGCGGTGCAACGTAACCCCCTTATCAATAATAATAATAAATAATAATAAATAGGGTAGGTTGTGCATCTGAATTCGATATTTGAGTTTGTTGATAGGCGAAGAAACCTTGAACGATGTTCAGCGACGTTCATTCTTTTGCCGTAAGATGTTCAGGGATGGCAATGCGATCTACCTATATACAGGATGTCAAAGAAGTCGACATCAAGCCGGAAGCGGGTGATATTACGAGTCATGATAGTTATCAGAAAAATATTTTAAAAAAATTAGGTGATGTATTTTAAAAATTATAGGCATTCAAAGAAAATCGACAATTTGCCAATTTTATTTTTGTTTTATCATCCTGAATAATGCGTATGTATATAATTGCCCACAACTTCATGACTTTTGACCCCGTTTGGAGCAAAATGTTACTTTTTGCACCACTAAATATTCAAAGCTCATATTTCGTCCAATTTCAACTGCCTGTACTGACAAAAAAATGTAATATGCTAGTTCGGCAAGTAGCTGTAAAAGTTGGCGCATTTAATGAGGATTCCAAAATAGTACAACAATTGCTCGTAATTCTGCAAGTTTTTCGGCTAGAATTTTTTCTGCTGAGAAATCCATTTACGAAACAATTTTTCCTACTAACTCTAAATGATTCTAGTGCACTAAAGGTGGTTACTTTGAGTTCTTTATTTGAAACAGATGAAGAGAGTTAAAAAATAGCCGAAGGTATCCACAAGTACTGCACACAGAATAATGAAAAAAAAACAGGTTTCACCCTTATCACATTGAGGGCCGGTTTCTCAATTGCGAGTTAACTCAAGGTCGCAGGTAACCCAAGTGTTACGCGTTCATGAATATCGCTAAATGCACGCCTAACTCATAAGCTTCAGTTAACTTGCAATTGAGAAACCCGCCCTCAAAGGGTACAAACTCTACATCCCCGAGATTACCTCCCAAGAGTTTATCAAATGATGATTCGAAGACACCGGGAGGATCCACGATTCTTGGAGAATGTTTTACGATCCGATTAGCTTTACTCGAGACCTATCGAAAATGTATCTGAGCTACGGCGAAGAATAATAAAAGCCGTTCATCATGTGTTTCTTTTTGGTTATTTTTTTTTCTTGAGTTTTCTTAAGTTTAAGCTTTTTACATTTAAAATGTATATTTTTTTGAGCCCCTGTAGGTATTAGCCTTGGCTCTCATGAATTGAATAATAATCAATCAATTGAAGTTTTTAGGAAAAATTATTTCGAAAATGGATTTCTCAGCAGAAAAAATTCTAGCCGAAAAACTTGCAGAATTACTACCATTTGTTATACCATTTTGGAATCCTCATTATATGCGCCGACTTTTACAGTTTCTTGTCGAACTAGCATAGTACATTTTTTTTTCAGTACATGGCATTGAAATTGAACGAAATATGAGCTTTGAATATTTAGTGGTGCAAAAAGTAACATTTTGCTCCAAACAGGGGCAAAAGTCATGAAGTTGTGGGCAATAATATACAGACGCATTATTCAGAATGACATAACAAAAATAAAATTGGCGAAAAATAAAGATTTGTAAAAATGGGAATTGAATAACCATCACAAAGTATAGATTTTGCCGATTTTCTTTAAATGTCTATAATTTCGAAATTACATTACCTAATTTTTTTTTAATATTTTTCTGATAACTATCATGACTTGTAATATCACCCGCTTCCGGCTTGACGTCGACTTCTGGGGCACCCTATATATGATCTAAGATATATAGGTGATCTAGCCCGGCCACGCGGATTATTTGGTGATAGTTAAAATCAATAAATATTTCACCGTGTGTCTTTTCTTAACCATTCTGTGAAATCATAGAGTTACGATTTAATATTGAAATTTTGAAAAATAATATCTCCGAAAGTATTAACTTGTTAGATTTGAAAATGATATAGGTAAACGGATTTTTATGATGAAACTGCATCCCAAAAAAAATTTAAATCGAAATTTGTAATGTAAAGAAAATTCAGGCCGATTTTGTCCAATAACCGAGATATTTATCTCCCAAACCGACTGTGGAAATTTCAACAGTCTAGCTCATTCCGTTCGAGAGTTATCGCGTCTACGGCCGGACCAAATAGATTTTGACCGCGGATTCTTGATCAGTGAGTCGAACCAAACCGTTTGAGGACTTTAAGGCAATTTTTGGCGTTCTTGTTCCTCGGAACAGAATAATTATCAATTTGCCCAAATGTATGTAATTTTCGAATTTTTGGCTGAAAATGGTTTTGAACGATTTGGTTTGACTCACTGATCAAGAATCCATGGTCGAAATCGATTCTGTCCAGCCGTCCGGCTTTTAACACGATAACTCTCGAACGGAATGAGCTAGACAGTTGAAATTTTCAGAATAGGTTTGAGGGATAAATATCTCGGTTGAGTTCGTTATTGGGCAAAATCAGTCTAATAGTTTCGGAGTAACGAAAAAAAATATTTTTTTTTACATTACAACTTTTGAATTTAAATTTTTCAAGATGCAGTTTCATCATGAGAATCCAATGTTATCATTTTCAACTCTAACAAGCTAATACTTTTGGAGATATGATGTTTCGAAGTTTCAATAATACATCGTTAGTTCTATGCATTCACAGAATGTGAACACAGAATCTGTCTGTGATCACTATTCATAAATGTCATCTTTTCTAGCTATTAGAGATTCTCAATTCGGTGTTGTTATTTTCTCTTGGAAAGCAAGTATTCGATTCTTGAATTTGTGAATATATACAAGACTGTTTTGATGTAGTTTATGGAGGCAATAGGAAAGAAGAACGTAATGGAATCATCAAAAGAAATTTTTGTTCGTTTACCACTGAGGTTAATATTACCTTTTACTTCCTTAAGTAGTGAGACATGTTCCTATATACTAGTAAAAAAATACTGAAATATGGAACTACATTTGTGTATCAATCATTTTTTCTTGAGTTACGGTTCATAATACAGAAAAGAATGTGTTAGTGGTATGAACTATTGAATTTTAAATTATGAAAAGAGTATAGTATTTTATTAATATATTTTGAACTATTAAAATAATTTGTTCATCAGCCTCTACCTACTCAAATATCAGGAATAAATGGGCAATCTGCTATGATTGTCTCCAGCCTTGCTCTAGACATTTCGATGATACTTTATTTCGAGTTGTGAAAACTATGCACCGAGTATAAGTTGCAACAACCCATTCCACGAGGTTGAATCATTGCAGATTGCTCATTTAAACTTGATAAATAAATTTAATGACAATTTTTGAAGCATTAAGGCATTGAAGCATTGTAGATTACTCATTTTTTTTATAAGATAATTTTTGAAGTATTTTTTTAAATTTAATTTCTTTCATGATGCACTTCTATCATAGGAATCCATTGATATCATTCCTAACTCTGAGAAACCAATACTTTCGGAGATATAACTTGTCATAGTTTGAACAAAAGTGCTAAAAAGCTCCTGTCCACAGGGCATGAACCAATTTTCATAAAAAAATTCGAAAATTACAGACATCTGGGCAAATTGATAAGCACTCTGTTCCGAGAAACAATATCGCCAAAAATGTAAGTTTATCTATTGATTGTATAGGATGTGGTAGCTGTTTATAATATCAGCGAAAGTATAGCATTTAACTATGTATTCAGGAATACCTATGAACAAAACTTGTTATATTCTGAAGAGTGAATGAGTCTTTCTCTAAAATTTCAAACGTTTTGAATGTGTTTGTTTCTTCTTACACAGTAATAAGTAAATGGAACAAATTTGCATCAGGTAAAGTGAGAGCTTTTCCGTACTCTCTCTTGAATGCATTCATCCTCTATATCCTATACTCCAGTGTATAAACATCGGAGGTTACAATGAAGATAAATGATACCTCGTTCACCTGTTGCCTTGTATAGGTCAGGTCAAAACGACGCAATCTGGGTCAGGTGTTCGCATTGGAATTCTTATATGAATTCGTCAGTTAACATACCGGGTAAACCATTTTAATCTCTAGAGGTGAATCAGGGACGGGCCAAAGCCAAATTTGGGGGGGGGGGGGCTAAGCATTCAAAATTTTCCAACTGTCCATGAAGGATTACATAAAATAACAAAACTTGTTTTCAAACCTATCTATTTCTATTATTAAAAGAAGGAGCAATCTGTGTACTCACATATTTACGTTGCTAAATTAAATAGAAAAAAAAGCTTTTTAAAATGCCGCTCGACATTGAGAAATAGCTCCATATACCAGATGGTTTGTTTTATGACATACTTGCCTGCTACACACATTGTGCAAAAACTATTGAATATTGAATTTATGGCAACAGGAATTTGTACAAGGATACATGGTGTTATTCCATGTTATCCCGTTCTTAATATCCTTCTTCTTTGCATTTATCCGGTCAGACGGTCAAATTCCTTCACATTTTATAACAATTTTTTCGGAAATATTCCAACTCCATTGGAACTCCTTCGAAATTTTGTCAACTGCTTAAAATTTTTTCCAACTCCAACGAAATTTTTCGAACTACTTCGAAATTTTTGCCAACTCCTTCGAAATGTATCCAACTGTGATGAAAATTTGCCAACTCCGTTGAAATTTTTCCAACTGCTTCGAAATTTTGTCCGACTCCTTCGAAATTTTGCCAACTGCTTCGAAATTTTTCCAACTGCTTCAAAATTTTTGCCAACTCCTTCGAAATTTATCCAACTTTGTTGAAAATTTGCCAACTTCGTTGAAATTTTTCCAACTGCTTCGAAATTTTTGCCAAACTCCTTCGAAATGTATCCAACTGTGTTGAAAATTTGACAACTCCGTTGAAATTTTTCCAACTGCTTCGAAATTTTGTCCAACTCCAACGAAAATTTTCCAACTGCTTCGAAATTTGTGCCAACTCCTTCGAAATTTACCCAACTGTGTTGAAAATTTGCCAACTCCGTTCAACATTGGGGGAGGATCATCCCCCCCAATAAATATTGTACAAAAATATTGAACGTCTAGGGGCCACCGTCAATATATTGTGCAACCCACATTGCACAATAATATTGAGCAACCTTAGCCATTTTTCAAAACCTCTTTAGTATCATTTCGCATTTGAATTAAGAAGAAGCAAGTCCAACAAAATATGATGTATTTGTTGACCATTACTACTGGATTTATTCATTATTTTTAAATGGAAAATGGAACAGCATCGTTAAATACTCCATTAAGTTCAATTTGCCATATCCATATACTTCTTGAAATAGATACATCTTTTTAATTAGCCTTGCGTATTTGCTCGAAGTAAGAAGATCACAGTTCAGCTACTCAATATTATCGGGTTTTTTAATAGGAATTGGGATATAACAATAATTGATATACGTCCCTGTTTATTATTTTGTCTTTGAATACGAATTCGTGTTACCATAGAACGTTTTTCATGATCTGCCAAGGTCAGTCATTTTTATCATGGACTTCACGAACGCGCAACTTTGAAATTCAAATGCACAACTTTTAAATTACACATTATATCATAAGTTCTCGCAATCATGGGACCAAAATCTATAAATTTAGTCTTTTATTTAACTTCCATTCACATTATCAAGACAATATTTAAAGAAAAAGGACAGGATTAAGAACAAATGAAAAATAACACTAAAATTAGTATGGGCCAAAAAAATGAAAACAGAAATACGTATTGGAACACAATAAAGGCCGAAATAGCGAGCGATAACCTACAGCAATGCATCTTTTAAATTAGAAAAATTGGTTCAAGCACCGACGTGATGTCAGGAGCTTTTGCGCGCATGTTCTATTGTCCATTCTGCCAATAGAACATGCGCTCAAAAGCTCCTGACTTCACGTCATTGCTTGAACCAAATTTTTTTCTCGTATTCTTTTCTCGATTTTCTTTTAACTTTCTAGGGATACGGTTCGCACTAAATTTTACGTCTTTATGTCGATATATTATGACTAGTTACCAATCTTCAATACGATCCAGTCTATATTTTTTGAGTTATCGAGGAAATAATATTCCAGGTGGGTATAACTCCAAAACCTTTGAGCCGATTATGCCCAAAAAGGAACTCAACTCTACCATTCGGTTGCGCAACCTTCCCTGAAAATTGCAAGTCCCTATCTCCTTTCGTTCGAAAGTTATGGAGGCAACGGTCACCCATCCAGCTACTGAACTCACACAAGGCTGCTCGGATCTCCAATAATATATATCCAATCGTGTTCAAACTTGGAACTTGGAACAGTATAGTTAGGTTCTGAAGACTCTTGCAAAATTTCAGCGATGTCGGACGAATAGTTTCTGATATATAGAATTGTTTTCAATAATTTTCAATGATTTTTTAAAAAATTTCGAGTTGTACGATCTTCACGAAATTTTGCAAGAATTTTTGCGTTGGCATTCTACAACTGACAACCATGTTTGAATTGGATCGGTTCCATATTTTTCGAGTTATTAAGGAAATAACAACCAAATTGCAGATGGGTATAACTCCAAAACCGTTTGGCCGATTATACCTATAAACAAACTCAAATGTCCCATTCAGGTGCACAAACTAACCTGGAAATTTCAAGTCGCTATCTATTTCCGTTCTGAGGTTATGGCGACATAAATAATATTTTTTGATAATAATAAAATTTCAAAAGCGCACTTAATGTTGCATTCTAAAACGACTCACCAAGTTTCAATTCTAGTGGATTTGTACTGGTTGAAAACAAAACTATTACTTGGAAACCGTTGGATCGATTATGCCCATTAACGAGCTTGTTCCTCGTATTGGGATGCGCCACCTACCCTGAATATTTCAAGTCAAGTCCAAGACTAACTCTAGAAAACAACTGACGCAAACTGCGCAGGCGACCGGAGTACAGGCACATACGTACAGGTATACCGTACGGTGTAGCTCGAAAGAATCGATTTTCGATATTGCGCCGGTCACCTGCGCAGGTACGAAAAATTGCGCAGGTCTATTCCCACAGACGTTCCGGTCAACCTGCGCAGATACGCCTGCGCAGGTAGACATCTCCGGTGTACCGTAGCGTGTATGGCCAGCCGCCAGTATAAGTGAGCGGGTCTCCATTGAATTCAATGTAAACGACGCTTCGCCTAAGTGAGCGTCTACCTTTACAGTTTGGAGTCGATGGCATCCAAATCCTGCTGCTATATGTACAACGGTAGCAATTAAAACTCGTTCTCCCGTGTGTCTTCTGGAATGGCGGACATGAACATTAATGCTTCATCCTCAGAAATAAGTCTAGTGTCATTGAATCAGGATATCATAGTGGCCTGTCACTATCGCCCGATTTCTATCTAATGGCGATTTCCATTGACACGCTCGGAGCACTCGAAATCAATCTCATCTGTCATGCATCTGTCCAATTGAACCGAAAATATCTGTCAAATATGACTCTGAGTGATCCGAGCGTGTCAATGGAAATCGCCATTAATTTGCTTAGAAGTTGGACATATGCTTTCGATCTCCATCTCTTTTTGTCGACCTTTCAACGGAGAGAATTGTTCAGGAAGAATCTGACGCCATACGCATGGAAATTATTTATGGAATATAACTTCAATCATGTGACTTGTTTCATTGATTGGACTCTAATAAAAGTTGTGATCAATTTTCAGATAAACGATACTTCCATTCAGCTCTAGCTGAACAAATATCATTCAAGTTCTAAAATGGTATAGGGTCGGACTTCCTACATTTAGATTTTACCATCAGAGGCTCCGCTAAAAATAGCGATTTTAATCGATTCGTAATTGAGACAAAGATTGAATCGCAACAAACAGTCTCGTACTTCAATTAAATTTATTGCAGTAATAACATTGATGAAACCATCGCGCTATTGCCAATCAACTGAATAAAGAATAATTGAAGTCCCATTCATTGCAGAAACGAATGAAATCACCCTTGAACGAATAGGTCTGTGAGATGTTTTATGCGCAAGGACTATCAATTGAATTTGAATTTTCCAAGTGAACATAATATCACATCTGAAAATATCGAATGAGTGGTAGAGACTTGTTTACTGTTTTTACCGCAACTATTAATGCTTTACTAAAACTAACTCCGCTGTACATTCAGAGGACTAATCAGGAGTAGGTATGGAACCTCTCAAGTGACTCAAGTCGAAACTATCGAACCTTTCGATTGTTGAAACCATTCGAGATATTCTGACAAATGCGAGCGAGTTCATTCGAGTGATATGGGATGAACCATTAACACCGAAATAGCACAACACACTAATAGCACACAAATTATTCCTTTTAAACTAAATCACACGCAAATAGTTGTATCGTGGCACATAAGAATGTACTAAACCAAAAGGAAGTTTGGATCTAAAGGCTGGTTTATGCTGGCTGGTAACTTTAACTTATTCCCTAACTTAAAAATTGAAACATTTCTAACGCTATGGTAGATACTGAAACTGAATAATCCGTTTACTTATTATTCATAATAATAATTAATAAGTAAACGGATTATTTAGTCTGATTATAAAGCATAACACTAAAAATAAATGTCTATATATATTATATATATATGATTAGTTAAAGTAAGATCCATGCTGCCTGGTGGAAAAGTGTCGCTTAACACCGTGGTAAATGGTTCCGTATTACATTTCGAAGTAATACCAGCGTCCTTGTACGAGCGCACAAAACACACTAGTACGAGTACGTGAGAGATAGTCTCATCGCCCTCTTAATTAATTTATCTGCTGTTTTTATTTTCCGGATCATTTATCTGCCTGTCCTGGGCGCAAGAAAGCGATATAAGTGAATTAACATCTACCAAGAAAGCAGAAAGAAGCCATCGAGGTGTAAGTTCGTGAGAATTGTTCAAATTCTTCGTGCTCTTAATGAATATTCATACGCTCAATTCGATTTCGTTTTCACGATTCAGGGGGATCGATAGCGAAGGTTTGTTTTCATTTCATGACTTCATGAATTAGAACAGGCATGGCAACCTAAGGCCCGCGGGCCACATGTGGCCCGCGAATAGAATTTTCTTGGCCCGCCAATGAATTTCTTCACACACGACGCACCCAAAAATTTGCTTCATGAAGACACCACATCAATTATATTCAAGCAATTTCAATGCTGCACCAAGAAAATCTTTGTGCAAAATCGTTGAAATTTAACCACGTAGTGGAGATAGTTGTTTCGTGCTTAAATTTCATTAAATCGAGAGAGAGTTTTGAATCACCACCAGTTCCCGCGATTTCATCAGGATTTGGAATCAGAATATGGAGTTACTATTTTCCATTGTAAAGTTCACTGGCTCAGTAAGGGAATAATGTTGAAGAGATTCTATGAACTGAGAGAGGAATTGAAAACTTTCATGGAAATGAAAGGAAAACTAGATATGGTCCAGCCTTTGGTGGATGAAATATGGTTACCTTGTTTGGCATTTTTGGTTGATGTTACCAGTTACTTGAACGAAATGAATTTGAACATGCAAGGACAATTTGCTTATGAGCTATTCACTCATGTCAAGTCTTTCCAAAGCAAACTCCGGTTGTGGGAAAATCAAATTCTTTGGGGAAATACATATCATTTTCCAACCCTGGCTGCTTATAAAAATTTCGACAAAAAAGCCCAAGCACAGGAATTTTCTTCATTACACTGTGTCCGTTCACGCGAAATTCTGAAAAATCTGCATCCAGTTCGAAAGGACACATAAATAGTTGGAATTGAAAAAGTCTTGCAAAGGTAACGCAAATGTGTCGTGAGTTACATTTGCAAGACTTTTACTTGAGATATATATGTCCAAACAACAAATATCCAAATTTAATCAATTTCATATCTCGATTTATGGCTCTTTTCGGTAGTACTCATTGCTGTGAGCAATTTTTTTCAAAAATGAATATTACGAAATCAAAGAACCGATAATGGATTATGGATTCGAATTTGGAAAATACCTTACCCGTAACAACAACATCAGTCCCACCTAATATTGATGATCTTGTGAAAAAAACACAACCCCAGGTGTCCCATTAGTTAAAAACTACAGTTATTGAGTTGTTTTTTGTTGAATTATGTCAGTTTGAGTTTTTTTGGCGCTCTAGTTCCTCGGACAGAGTGCTTATCAATTTGCCCAAATGTCTGTAGTTTTCGAATTTTTGGCTGAAAATGGTATCAAACGATTTGGTTCGACTCACTGATCAAGAATCCGTGGTCGAAATAAATTCTGTCCGGCCGGTCCAGCCGGTCCGGCCCAGCCGGTCCGGCTGGCCGGCTGGCCAGCCGTTGGCACGATAACTCTCGAACGAAAGGGGTTAGAGGATTGAAATTTGCAAGGTGGGTTTGTAGCGCAAATATCTCGGACGAGTTCGTTAATGGGCGAAATCCATCAAGCTGTTTAGGAGTTATGGCCGATTTTAGTAAAAACATTTTTTATGAATATTTCCGAAACAGTTCAATCGATCTATCTGAAATTTAGCATAAAATTGTAGGATCCAGACCTTTATACGCATGTGAAGTTTTGTATTGACCAGGTTACCGCAAAGTGTCAAAAAAAAATTTTGAATATTTAAAAAAAATCTTTATATGCTCTGTGTTCATACTCGTACATGTCATCCTGTTCTATAAGAGAGAGTCAAATTCATTTCAGCTATTTTAATTTGTTTTCTTCCATGGTGCAGTTCTCATTCTTAGATTGCTCATTTAATCTTGATAAATAAACTATTATTTGAATTGAATTTCCCTCATGATGCAGTTCTATCATAAGAATACATTGATATAATTCCCAACTCTGAGAAACCAATACTTTCGGAGATATGATTTGTCTGTTTGAACTAGAGCGCCAGAAAGCTCCTGTCCACAGGGTTTGAACCAATTTTTATTTCTCCTATTGTAAGGAACGTTAGGTTTATGCGTGGTCAAAATCGATTCTGTCCGGCCGTCAACTATCAAACGCAATGAGCTATACAGTTTTGCAGGGTAGGTTTGGGAGATAAATATCTCGGTTAAGGTCGTTATTGAGCAAAATCAGTGGTGGTTTCGGAGTAGGTAACGAATAAATTACATTACAAATTTAAAATATTTTTTTTTAAGATGTAGTTTCATCATAAGAGTCCATTTATATAATTCTCAACTCTACGAAACTAATACTTTCGGAGATATGATTTTTCAAAATTTCAATAATTAATCGTAATTTTATGATTTCATAGAATGCTCTTATTATAATTTGCTGATGCATGTAAATCCATATGAGGGGAGTCAAAAACCTACATTTTGAATTTAATTTTGTATCTTGATTACATTTAAATACGGTTAGAAATTTCGGCCCGTGGTCTACAAAAAATTATTCAATTTCCAAAAGTCCAATTGTCCAAAAGAAAGTTGCCCATGCCTGGATTAGAAGAATAATGCATAATATACACACAACCAAACTTATATGGAATCACCCAGTATTAATATAAATTATTCGTTTATTTTTTGGCGCGCAGTTCAGGTGAACAGAGTTCCCATCAATTCTTCCAAATGTCTGTAGTTTTCGAATATTTGACCGAGAATGGTCCCCAAGGATTAGTTTCGACTTACTGATGAAGAATCCGAGGTCGAGATTGATTCTAACCGGCAGTCCGGCCGGCCGTCAGCACGATTGCGGTCGAACGCTTTGACTTAGAGAGTTGAAATTTTCAGAGTAGGTTTGGAGCCCAAATGCGCCGACTTTGGGTTCGTTTATGGTAAAATCAACCGAGTTGTTCCGAAGTTAGAGCCATCTAAATTTTGTTGCCCCAATAACTCGAAAATTACTGATTTGATCGAATTAAAGCGCGGTAGTTAGTTTGAAAATACCGACACGAAGACTTATGCCAAATTTTGTAAAGATTGCATGAATGGAAAAAAAAAATATTTAAAAAAAATCGGTATCCCTCTATATTCAGAATTTGTGAGTTTAATAATTTTCGAATAAATGTTTCTATTTTTTAAGAATTTCCGCCAGCGAAATTTGGTGCTCTTGTTCCTCGGAACAGAGTGCTTATCGACTTGCCCAAATCACTATAATTTTCAGATGAAAATGGTCTTAAGCGATTTGGTTCAACTCAATGATCAAGAATCCATTATCAAAATCGATTCTGTCCAGCCGACCGTTGACACGATAACTCTCGGACGGAATGACTAGATAGTTGAAATTTTCGGAGTAGGTTTGGGAGATAAATACCTCGGAAGGCCTGGTTTCGCTAGTGCGTCGGATTCATGCAGTGACTGCGTGCAGCGAATGCTTGCGTCCGCTGCGTCGTCGGAGTGGTTTCCTTAGGTGCAGCGAAACTACTGCAGCCGGCATTATTATTTGTGTTCTGTGAGTCGTCAGTGAAAATTGGTTAGCAATGGAGTATGTACTTGCGCTTCATATTTTGGAAGAAGAGCAGAGAATGAATTGAATTTGAAATATCTGAAGCAAAAAAATTAAAAATGGTGACCTGTGAATTTAATGTGTAAAAACAGGGATGAGGAAGGTATCTTCAACAATCTCATAACGAGACATCTTCTAGATAATTAAGAAAAATTCCAACAAGATCGTAGAGCCCGAAATTATGAATATAAAATTGTACAAAACTGTTCATATTAGCATAGGAAATAAAATTTTTTTAAAATATAACTTCATTTCAACTGTTTTCTCTCCATTTCTGTCGCGATCATTTTCCATATGTTATCTTTAACATACCTCGGACACATACTGCGTGGAGAACGCTACCACTTTCAACGTCTCATTCTCCAGAGTAAAATTGAGGGAGGAAGAAGAGGAATGGGCAGAAGAAAGTTATCATGGCTTAGAAATATCCTTCAATGCACGGGGATAAAGGACTTCCAAACATTGCAGAATGCTGCATTCAATAGAAACATATGATGGGAATAGATGAGGATAAACGCCTACGCAGGAATCTGCACGGCACTAAAAAAAGTAGATCTTTAACATTATTAGTTTTATAATTATCATGAGATGCATCATATATGCATCTATTTTGCGAAACTAATTCAATGAGATTAATCTCTCCGTCCCTTTTGAATTTATCGACACTTAGTTTCTCTTGTTTTCGCTGCAGCGACGTCGCACAGACTGGTACCCCAAGCAGTCAGCCGTTTGGCGGTTGCAGTGCTGTTGCGTCGGACGCCGAAGCGAAACCACTTCTTCGTAGTTCCGAAGTAGCAGTCTATTCGAAAGACGGTGCAGCAACTTTCTGCAGTTACTGCATGCAGCCGACGCACTAGCGAAACCAGGAAGTTCGTTATTGGGTGAAATCATCCTGATGGTTTCGGAGTAACGATAAAGAATTTTTTTTTTACATTACAAATTTCAAACTCAATTTTTTTAAGATGCAGTTTCAGTATAAGAATCCTTTGATATCATTTTCAACTCTAACAAGAAAATACTTTCGGAGATATGATTTTTCAAAATTTCAACAATAAAACGTAATTCTATGATTTCACAGAATGCTGTAATCGAAAATTAACGTCCGTATTTGTATCTATAAATTTCATGATCTGTGTTCATACATGTCAACTTATCTTCCGATAAGAAACATGTCATATTTATTTCTCATTCTATTCAAAATTCGTTACTTATGATATAAAATACCTCCTGTTCTAGAAAACAAAGTATGATTAAATGCAAAATCACCAATGAAATAACCTAATCTATTGTATAATTATGAGGATTATAGGATACTACAGTTTTTGGGTGATAATATAATGCCCTCAGATAATCCATATGATGATGGAAATATATACTATGGTAAGTTAATCAAATTGGGTTCAGAATATCTCCAATAAAAACAAAACTGTAATATAGTTTTAATTCTTATTGATATTCTTGATTTGGTAATATATAGTTCATAGAAATAGGTATGTAAGTTTTACTAATATGGTGTATATCACATCAAAAAATTGAATAGGTAATTTACTGAGGCGGAAGTTAGTTTACATTCGAAACAATAATTTATATCAGATACCTTATGCATGCTTCAGTAAGAATGATATTTGCAAGCGTTGACATTAAAGGTTTGTCCAGTTCTGATGATTACCATATAAAGATATCGATGTTAACAATGGATGATATTTATATTGAAGTGTTATTTTATGATGCAGTTCTATCATAAGAATCCATTGATATATCATTCCCAACTATTACGGTGGGTTTCACAAAGCGTTGACAGCTTTCAATTGCCAAATCAGTGTGATTCTATGTCAATTTTGTCATTTTTGATGCAACCAACGAATTAAATCCCCAATTAAGCTAATCGGAGCTTCGTGAAATCTACCATGAGACCCCAATACTTTCGGAGATATGATTTGTCAAAGTTTGAATAATTATAACATCTCAAAATAGATCAAATACACTTAAATGCTCGGAAGATCATCCCAGTGTAATAATCGAATTCTGTGCAATGTTTCATGAATTTCATTTCAGTAGTAGCAAATATGAACTACATTCACTACTTCCAGAGGACAAAAAACTCTTTATATTTTTATGATTATATCTCTATTGGAGTAAGTCATTAAACCGATATAAAATTGTAATTAAGTGCGAAATAAGTTTCAACAATAAATATTTCATACACATTTAGTACCCATCAAGGAAGTTACCCAATATTATGATATTAGTTGGAGATCAATTCTTCCGGAGATGTCGTTGACCGTTTAGAAAACGAAAACTTTGGCCCATAAATGAAACAGGAAGAGATTGGACCCAAAAACTGTGAACAAGAGGTAACAGTAAACATACACAGACAGACAGATCTGACTGGTGCAGGACAGGGCCGTAGCTAAGAGCTTTTCCGAGGGGGGGGAGAAACGGCTTTTGGCGCCCCTAATTTGAAAAAATATACAAAAATCGAAAATCACAAAAATATGGATAAAGTGTACATATATATTTCTTAATAAAGAATGAATTATAAATTAATATTACTATGAATGAAAATTATTTTACAAGACTGCGTTCTGAATTTGTGTTTTTGGGTGAAAAAAATTGTTTGCTGCTCTCAAAAGATCCAGGACCAAAAAAGAATTGTATTTGACTAAAATAAATATAAACATCAAGCTTTCGAGATGATAAGAATAATCTGAAGAGTTCCCAAATATTAAAACGAAGACTTTCGAAAAATGATATAGCAATATTGTCATGTTACCCTGCTGCTATCTTGGGTGGAATGTTCCGACAATTCTTCGAAAATATCTGCTATTTGGAATATTGAATGAGTTTTTTGTAGTTCCTGAATTGAAGCAATATTTTTGTACTCATCACCCTGAAAATTTTTGTAGCATGTGTATAGAAACTTAAATTATCGGTGTCACCCAATCGAAAATTACACGGAAAAACAGTCATGTCTAGTTTTATAGTTCAATCTGTCAGTGCAGTTGTTGAATGAAGATTCACAAGGTGCTACTTTCCTTAAAACTATGTGTCAGCAATCGCCAAAACTTACGCTTTTCGCTCAATTCGAAAATACAGTCCTATTTTTTGCTCGCATGTTCTGGGTAACATCGCGCATCAGAATTTTCGAATTTTTTGCCGAAAATGGTCTCAAAAAAATTAGTTCGGCCCTCTAATGAAGAATTCGAGGTCAAATTTGATTCCGTCCAGCCAGCCGGCCGATGCCACTATAATTGGAGAACGGAAAGAGATAGCGCCTTGAAATTTTCTTGGTAGGTGGCACGTTCCAATACGACGGGCAAGTTCGTTAATGGGCATGATCGCCCAATGGTTTCAGAGTAATAATTTTGTTTATGACCAATATGAATCCAATCGAATTGAAACTTGGTGAGTAGTTGCAGAATACAAACTAAAGGATGTTGGTGGAATTTTGTTAGAATCATATCACTATAAAATTTTAAATTAATAATTAAAAGATATTATTTATCGATACCCTGAGAACGGAAAGAGAAAGGGACTTGAAATCTTCAGGTTATGTTGTGCATTTTGATGCGACATTTGAGTTTGTTTATAGGCATAATCGGCCTAATGGTTTCGGAGTCAACGCAAAACCTTGCGAAATTTCGTGAGGATCGTATAACTAGAAAATTTAAAAAAACCACTAAAAATATTCTAGATCAGAAACTATTCGTTCGGCATCGCTGAAATTTTGCGATAGCCTTCAGAACTCAACTCTACTGCCAAGTTGTAAGTTTGAACACGATCGGATCTATAGTCTTGGAGATCCGAGCAGCCTTGTGTGACTTCAGTAGCTGGATGGGTGATCGTTGTCTCGATAACTGATTGGAACTTGCAATTTTCAGGGTAGGTTGCGCACCCGAATGGGAGAGTTAAGTTCGTTTATGGGCATAATCGGCCCAACGGTTTCGGAGTATTTCACACCTGGACTAGATCGAAGTGAAGCTTGGTAAATAGTTGTAGAATATCGATATAAAGACGTGTGTAAAATTGAGTGATAACTGAACACCTAGAAAATCTTGAAAAAATTTGTACTTAATCGATAATTCGATTAAGAGTGTCCAATACAGGAGAATGGACAATAGAACATGCGCGCAAAAGCTCCTGACTTCACGTGAGTTCTTGAACCAATATTTTGAATAACTCGCCTTTAGCCATGTATTCATGACATTTGCTGCTTTTTCCGTTTCGATTTTTCTTATCTGCGCTCTCCTGAATTCCGGACGGTTTGAACTTTTTTGGCAAGGATCCAAAAGCCGTATTCGGTTTTCGATTTTAAATTGCAATCAAAATTTATTTAAAAAGTACAAGTTTATGTTTTTTCTATTGAACGATTTTGATGTATAGCCGGGGAAGGCCGGAAATTGCCTACTCCTGCCATCTAGTCTCTAGCAACAACAGAGCTTCCTACAGTGCTGTCGTTCTATAATAATAATCATCTTATCCAAGTAGTAGTTCAAAAAAATCTGTTTTGATTATGTCCTTTTTCTATAGTTTTCCAACTATCCGCGGTCAATTTGGCGCCCTTTGAGATATGATCCGGGGGGGGAGGCTCCCCTCCCTCCCCCCCCGGTAGCGACGGCCCTGGTGCAGGATAGTCCAGATTTACGCATGGTTTGCTTGGTTTATGCGCGAATTCAATGTGCTAGAACTATCGTTTTTTTGCGCTCATGTTCAACTATTATTTTTGTTAGATTTTATTATTATTACAACACCTCGTTGGCTGAGATGTTAGCGATGTTAGATATCTAAAAAAATACAGATCCGATCGAAATAAAATCTACTTCTGAAGGGCCAGAACCAGCATCATTCTAATAATAATAGTAACTACTTGGTTGAAAAAAGACGGCTTGAAGGTTCATGCAAATTATATTTTCACCAAACTATTGCCTAACACTTATATATTCCTTAATTTCAAGTAGGTGAAATATTATTTATTATGAATGCTGAGGAACTTCAGGCCAGGAATTGCAGAGAGGTATTAATTACAAATATTAATGTATTTCATTCCATATTGTATATGTATATTCTTTTGAATTATATTAAATGTACAAATCTGATGATGTTTTCATTCTGTTGCAGAACAAAGTGATTGTCGAAAAGCAGTGTTGAGAAACTACAAACTCCTGTTTCAAGCTGATTAGCGGTAAATGCATCCAAATACTTTTTTCGTAGAAAATGCATTGAGAACCATTCACACTTTGGACCTTTAATGAATAAATATTATTTAAACTTATTAAATATGAAAATTAAGAACTGAAAAAATTCAGGCTCCCACAGGATAGATCAATGAACAATAATCCGTGGTCCAAAAATTTATCGCGATGTTTCAATTAGGTACTTATACATTAATTAATTAACAATTTTTTGTATTTGTATTTTTTTCTATTTCAACTTAAAACAAATTATATCTCCGAAAGTATTGGTTTCTCTGGTTGTAGAATATGAACCTAAGCACGTTTGTGAATTTTTATGCGAATCGTATGGCTAGGAAATTATTAAAAAATTATTGAAAAATATTTTTGTTGTCACGATAACTTGAGAACGGAAAGAGATAGCGGCTTGAGGTTTTCAGGTTAGGATGTGCATTTACACACGACATTTGAGTTTGTTTATTAGCATAATCGGCTTAACGGTTTTAGAGTTATAGCCATCTGAAATTTGGTTGTTTTTTTCTCCTCATTAACTCGAAAAATACTAAACCGATTGAATTGAAACATGGTTATTAGTTGTAGAATGCCAACCTGAAAATTCTTACAAAATTTGGTGAGGATAGTATTCATGGAAAATTTTTAAGAAATCATTGAAAATAAAAAACAAAATTCTATATATCAGTAACTATTCGTCTGAGATTGCTGAAATTTTGCAAGGGCCTTTAGAACCCAACTCTACTGCCAAGTTTTAAGTTTTAACACGATCGGTTAAATATTGTTGGAGATTCGGGCAGCCTTGTGTTGAGTTCAGTAGATGGGTGACCGTTGCCTCGATAACTTTCGAACAAAAGGAGATAGGGACTTGCAAATTTCAGGGTAGGTTGCGTATCCGAATGGGAGGGTTAAGTTCATTTTTGGGCATAATCGGTTTAACGGTTTCCGTGTTATACCCACCTGGAATATTATTTTCTCGATAACTCAAAAAAAAGATTGGATCGAATTGAAGCTTGGTAACTATTAGTAGAAAATCAACATAAAGACGTGTATGAAATTTTTTAAGAACCGTACCTCTAGAAAATTTGAAAAAAATGACGAAAACAAAATTTTGTAAGAACCGTACCCCTAGAAAATTTCAAAAAAATTATGAAAAAAAAATTGGTTCAAGCACTAACGTGAAGTCAGGAGCTTTTGCGCGTATGTTACATTGTCCATTCTCCTGTATTATTAAGAGTAGAATTAAGAGTGTCCAATACAGGAGAATGGACAACATAATTTACCATGGTAAATTCGATTAAGGGTGTCCAATACAGGAGAATGGACAATATAACATACGCGCAAAAGCTCCTGACTTCACGTCAGTTCTTGAACCAATTTTTTTTTCGTAATTTTTTTGAAATATTCTAGGGGTACGGTTCTTAAAGAATTTTTTTTAGACCATCAGAAATTAGAGCTTTCAAGGAATAAAGAGCCCACCTACATTTTTAAAAAAACAGATATTTTGACGTGAGAATTTTTGATTGAAAATTAAGGTGCTTTTTCGATCTTAAGTCAAATTAATGTGAAAAAAAAAATATTTTAAATAAAAAAAATTTAAAGTATTTGCGACATAAAAAGTTTTAATCAAATTTTTTTGTAAAAGATAAAAATTAAAAACCAAAAATGTGGTTATTTGAATTTTTCACATAAATTTTTAGGTTATGTGATAAAATTGTGAATACAAAAGTTGTAGATCTTTTTATTACCTACAACTTTGCCATTTAACTTTTTTCCATAGGACTTAAAGTTTTGCCGGAAATCGAGATAAACCATTTTTTACCCCTAAAAACTGACCCCCTTCCCCTTCCCGAACTCAGATCGCACGTAAATTATGTTTCCTATAATTTTTGTTATATTTTCTTCCTTTTCCAATGGGTTTCATTCTACTATGTTTTTTTTTACTTTTTACCATTTTTAAAGGTCTATGTTGACTAGACTAAGATGGCAGATCAGTCACCTGGCCAGTATGTAACCCAAATCCGCCCTTGGACCAGTCATACTGAAGCAATGTGCGTAAACGAGGTATGCCCAGTTATCAGAGTAGCGCAGGGCCGACCGAACGACCGCGACCTAGCATCATTTCGCCGCTCGGCACTCATCAGTGGCGCAGCAGCGTTCCTCGCTCTCGCCGATTCCCACTGATACCGCAGCGTATCTGGTGCGTGCCACTCGCTACCTTGCGACTACCACAGCACAGTAACGCCGGAGCGAACCGGACAGATACTTGTCTGCCATTATTCAGAATACCCTCGCTGCACTTGTCACGTCCGTGCGTTCAGGTATACGCTCTTGCGTGCGTCGTTGTTTACGTCCCCAGACGCATTTTGACCCGCTCGGTACTGACCTAAGGCTACTAGATTGTGCGAGTGTGACACTTTTTTCGGATATACGTGCGCTCGTTTTGTGGATCGATTTTGGGTCACCTGGAAACTTTGGTATATTTTCCTTGTTTTGCACTGTCCTCGGAATCGGGATCGAGTGACATGGATCCTGTGGGATTTACGTAACTTTGTATTCTTCGAATACGGTAAGTGACGTTTTTACTATCCGGATGTATAAACGTTTTTCTCTGTTTTTTTTTCATTCACAATCATAATATTATTACGCATGGCACTATGTGCTTCGATATAGATTTCATATTATTATCCCGGTTTTTGGCGCTCTAGTTCCTCGGAACTGAGTGCTTATCAATTTGCACAAATGTCTGTAATTTTCGATGAAAATGGTCTTAAACGATTTGGTTCGACTCACTGATCAAGAATCCGTGGTCGAAATTCATTCTGTCCGGCCGGCCGTAGGCACGATAACTCTCGAACGGAATGAGCTAGAGAGTTGAAATTTTCAGAGTAGGTTTGGGGGATAAATATCTCGGCTAAGTTCGTTATTGGGCAAAATCGGACCGATGGTTTCGGAAACAAAAAAAAAATTTTTTTTTTACAAAACAAATTCCAAACTAAATTTTTTTTAATAAGCAGTTTTATCATAAGAATGCATTCATATCATTTTTAACTCTAACAAGCTAATACTTTCGGATTTTTCAAAATTTCAATAATAAATCGTATTTCAACGTTGTCACAGAATGATATAATTCTATGTATGAATTGTCCTAAAATCAACTTATGTTCCTGTGACATGACATTATCTAATCAATCGAAGAATTGTGAGCGAAGTGAGAAAAATCTCAGTTGTTTGCTCCGAAATTAGTTTTTCTCAGAAAAGTCTTACATTTCGGAACGGAACATGAAGTAAGAGATCTGAGAGTAATGAGATTGCTTTTCATCCATAGACATAGATATAACTCTCGAACGGTATGAGGTAGGTAGTTGAAATTTGCAGAGTAGATTAGGGAGATGAATATCTCGGTTAAGTTCGTTATTGGGCAAAATTGGCCAGATTTAATTTGATTTCTTCCATGGTGCAGTTCTCATTCTCATGATTGCTCATTTAATCTTGATAAATAAACTATTATTTGAATTGAATTTCCTTTATGATGCGGTTATATCATATGAATACATTGATATAATTCCCAACTCTGAGAAACCAATACTTTCGGAGATATAATTTGTCTGTTTGAACTAGAGCGCCAGAAAGCTCCTGTACACAGGGCTTGAACCCATTTTTGCGCGTATGTTCTGGGGAACATCGCGTTATAGTTTTGCCCAAATGTCTGTAACTTTCGAATTTTTTGACGAAAATGGTCTCAAACGATTAAGTTCGACTCCCCAATGAAGAATTCGATGTCAAATTTGATTCTGTCCGTCCGGCCGTCCGGCCGTCCGGCCGTTGCCACGATAACTTGAGAACGAAAAGAGCTAGCGACTTGAAATTTTCAGGGTGGGTGGCGCATCCCAATACGACGGACAAGTTCGTTAATGGGCATAATCGGCCCAGTGGTTTCCGAGTAATAATTTTGTTTTCAACCAATATGAATCCGATCGAATTGAAACTTGGTGAGTAGTTGTAGAATATGAACCTAAGCACGTTTGTGGAATTTTGTGCGAATCGTATGGCTACAAAATTATTAAAAAATTATTAAAAAATATTTTTGTTGTCACGATAACTTGAGAACTGAGAGAGATAGCGGCCTCAAGTTTTCAGGTTAGGATGTACACCACAACGCGACATTTCAGTTTGATTATGAGCCTAATCGGCCAAACGGTTTTAGAGTTATAGCCATCTGAAATTTTATAAAATTTTGTGGTTTTTGTTCCTCATTAACTCGAAAAATACTGAACCGATTGAATTCAAACATGGTTATTAGTTGTAGAATGTCAATGCGGAAACGTTTGCAAAATATGGTGAGGATAGCGTTTGTAGAAAATTTTAAATAAATCTTTGAAAATAAAAAAAAAAAGTTCTATATATCAGTAACTAATCGTTCGAAATTGCTGAAATTTTGCAAGAACCTTCATAACCTAACTATACTGCCAATTTTCAAGTTTTAATACGATCGGTTAAATATTGTTGGAGATTCGAGCATTCTTGTGTGAGTTCAGTAGATGGGTGACCGTTGCCTCGATAACTTTTGAACGAAAGGAGATAGGGACTTGCAATTTTCAGGGAAGGTTGCGTATCCGAAAGGGAGAGTTGAGTTCAATTTTGGGCATAATCGGTCTAACGGTTTCCGAGTTATACCCATCTGGAATATTATTACCTTGATAACTCAAAAAATAAATATTCGATCGAATTGAAGTTTGGTAACTAGTAGTAGAAAATCAACATAAAGACGTGTTTAAAATTTTGTGAGAACCGTACCCCTAGAAAATTTGAAAAAAATGACGAGAAAAAAAATTTTAAGAACCGTACCCCTAGAAAATTTCAAAAAAATCACAAAAAAAAAATTGGTTCAAGCACTGACGTGAAGTCAGAAGCTTTTGCGCGTATGTTCTATTGTCCATTCTTTTGTATTGGACACCCTTAATCGAATTTACCATGGTAAATTCGATTAAGGGTGTCCAATACAAAAGAATGGACAATAGAACATACGCGCAAAAGCTTCTGACTTCACGTCAGTGCTTGAACCAATTTTTTATTTCTGAATGAGGATTGTGAATTATTAGCATTTTCTTCAAGAAGTAATTCCATTTTTACGCACGTATATACCGCGCTATCATTCTGCCCAAATGTCCGTGCTTGTCGAATTTTCTGCCGAAAAGGTTCACAAACGATTTGTTTGGACTCACTGATGTTCGAGGTCAAATTCGATTCCGTCCGGCCGGCCGTCCTTTGCCACGATAACTCTCGAACGGAAAAAGATAGTGACGTGCAATTTTCAGGGTTGGTTTCGCCTCCACATGCGACGATTGAGTTCGTTAATGGGTATAATCGGCCAAACGGTTTCGGAGTTATACCCTTCTGTAATTTTGTTGTTATTTCCTCAATAATTCGAAAAATACATATCCGATCGAAGTAAAACTTGGTTATCAGTTGTAGAATGCCGACCCCCAAATTTGTGCAAAATTTCATAAGAATCTGATAACTAGAAATAATAAAAATATTTTTTCAAAAAACAACGCCGTATTCACAAAGCATTGTTAAGTGTTTGAATCTCCGTTAAGTCCTAACTGAGGTCCTCAGTTAAGGATAAATATGAATCGCAACCTCAGTTAACGTATTTAACGGTGGTGAAACAGGCCTGTTTTACCACCTTTACCCCTTATTGTCCCTTATTATCCCCAATTTATCCTTAACTGAGAACCTCAGTTAGGACTTAACGGAGATTGAATGCTTTGTGAATACGGCGGTGAAATTTACTCAAAAATTTGTATATCTCAGAAACTATGTGTCAAATTTCGATGAAATAGGTTACCGAATTTCATCTCGATCGGTTTTGTATTTTTGGAATTATTTCCTTCATTCATACTCGACTTCATGCATTATTTAGTAAAGGTGTGCGAGACATGAATGGACAATAGAAAATGCCCGCAGAAGCTCCTGACTTCACGTCAGTGCTTTTTAAATTTTTTTCATAATGGTGGCCTTACGTAGGTACCTGCTTTTTAATTTTTCGAAAAAAGTACTGAATTTTTTGATGGATCAATGGATCATGAAAGATGACCAAAAAAAATTATTTAGGTAAATTATCAGATACTCATTTCCAATATATTGATTGTTTCACTTACACATTGGTTTATTCGAATACATCATATTTCCATTGAAAGTAACTATTAGTAATGCTTTTCATTGTTATGAAGAGTTTTCCGAGGGGTTTTCCGATTACAGGTGAAAAATAATTTATTTTTGTATAGTTTTAGCCATTAATAATGAAAAACAATTACTTACAAATAGTTTGGAGTCTAAATGCACCGGCTAAGTTCGATAATGTGCAAAATCCACCCAGTGGTTCCAGAGTTATAGGTCTCTGAAATTGTCCCCAATAACTCGAAATATACTGATCTTATCGAATTAAAGCACGGTAGTTCTAGATTGTAACTATTCGGATCTATATTGGTGATTATATTGCCAAAATATCAAAATATTCCAACGATCGAGATGTACTGGTCCACTGGTTTTTTACACTCGACCAGCGAAGTTGTCAACAGTTTTTGATTATTCAACTTATTTTGATATTATTGATTGAATAATCTTTATGTAACATAATAATATCTTTTTGAGATTATAAATTTGAAAACAAGGCAACTGTGAATGTATGTAGGTATTTGAGTAGAAACTAATCGTTTGAGACCATTCTCGGCCAAAAAGTGAACCAGTTCTTTTTTGGACGCTTGTTCTTACAATTGGATTTATATTCTTGGAAATATTGAGAGTATAATTTTATTCCTAGAGCTAAGCAGATTTGGGCGAGTTCAGTACTTGGATGGGTGACCGCTTTGGCTAAAAATTTGAACAGCGCGCCCAAGCCCCTGGCCACAAGGCTCTTCCAACTTGTTTTTATTTATGACATTATTTTTTGTTGTCATCTGTCAAAATTACGACTTTTACTATGAAAGCAGCCCAAACAGCTGGCTCTTATTGAAAAACCTTGTTTTAAAAATAAGTATGCAGGAATTAGAATGATTAATTATAATATTAAATTGAATCGATCTTTGCGTATACAAATTTAAATAAATTTTAATTAAGTATAGAATTATAGAATTATCATTATAATAATTTTTCATTCAAATTTCTACCTATTAATACACAACAATTGTTATATTTAGAATAAAAATGTAAAACTTCCTTTTTGCGCGCATGTTCTAGGGAGCAGGGTGCTATCATTTCGCCTAATTGTCTGTAATTTTCGAATTTTTGGTCTCAAACGATTAGGTTTATGGAGAATTCGATTCTGTCCGGCCGTCCGTTGCCACTATAACTCCCGAACGGAAAGAGATATAGTGACAATTTTCAGGGTAGTTTGCCGCTCCAAATGCAACGGTTGAGTTCGTTAATGGACAAAATCGGTCAAACGGTTTCGGAGTTATACCCTTCTGTAGTTTTGCTGTTATTTCTCAATAACTCAAAAAATACATATTCGATCAAATTAAAACTTGATGATTAGTTGTAAAATGCCGGCCCGAAAATTTGTGCAAAATTTCGGAAGGATCTTATAACCAGAAAAAATTTAAAATTTGTTTTCAAAAATTTTTTATTTCAGATTCCGTTGAAATTCCGCAAAAACCTAAGCATCTATTTCACAAAAGACTTCAGGATTTCAGCTTGATCGGCTTCGTATTTTGGGAATTATTTCATTTTGAAATTTGAATACAGTTGATGCCCAATTTCTTCACATGTTCACGCTTCCTTTATTCATGCTGAACTTCATGCAGTATTTCGTGAGGGTGTGTGAGGCGTGAATAGACATTAGAACATGCGCGCAAAAGCTCCTGACTTCACGCCATTGGTTTCTAGAATTTTTTTATGTTCAGCATTAATTAATCTATTGTATACGTTTTTCGATTCATAAATATAAATATTTATCGGTAAAAGCTTAATTTTTGTTGGATATTAATGTTTCTTACCTAAGCTCGAAAAGAAAATATTTTCTTAATTAACTTGAAAATCTAAATCTGAATATACCTCCACTTGCAGTGGAATTCCTATCTGGCCTTGATGTTATAATGTAATTTTTGCATCAACATTATATAGGGTGAGTCTTTGACCACTGCATTAATTTTAACCAAAGATTCCTCTCATCAAATGAAACACTTTTTTATTTACCATTTTTCCAGATTCGGCTCAGTTAAAAAGTTACAAGCGTTTAAAGATTTCACAATGTGCTAATACACTCCCGCATATAAATTATCTATGACATTGTTGGTGGACGAGAATAAGGCATGGTAACGTGGTTTACAGCTTGATTCGGGATTCCAACGCTCAGGGACGGATCCATAAAAGTAGTGAAACTTCTGGAGTTTTCCATTTTAAAACATTCAATGACGTATATCTCGAAAACGGTGCGTTTAAGGAGAAATGATGAAGAATAATATAATGTTCTAAAACGATGGAATATTCTTGAAATGACTCAAGAAAAACTTTATATGCTTTCTTTATGCTAATTTCGTTTAGTTTTATGAATCCACGAGTCCATAACTAGAAAACCAGTAGAAGTAGAAAATAACTAATATTTGGAAAATATGTATCATAGTTATAGGAAACTTTACGCCAACATTCATTTTATTCGAAAAAAGGATGTCAAGCTACAAAATAAAAACTGATTTTTTTTCATAATTTCAACAGCCTGTATCATCTTACCTGAGCTGAATTTGGAAAAATGTTAAATGAAAAAAGTGTTTCATTTGATGAGACGAATCTTTGGTTAAAATTAATACAGTGGTCAAAGACTCACCCTGTATATAGGAATTTGCCTGTTTTCAATTAGGATAATTGAATTTTCCAATATTGGAAATGTGAATGGATATGAAGCAACGTTATGAAAGTGATTGAATTCGAATCAATAAAGGGAGAACACTAAAAAACAGAAAGAGTGCTTTTTCATGCATTCACCTGCTTGTAACCATGAGCAGATGCCAGATTTTATCGGAAAAACGTTTTGTTTTCATGGTTGAACGGTTTTTCAGAATGATTGTCGTTCAACAATCAGTTTTAAATGAGACATTTATATTCCTTGCATCTTAATTGAAAATTTATATTTATGAAAAGTCTTAAATTTCACTGTGACACTGTGCCTACATTAATTGCTTTCTTATGGTGTGTGATATTATTATACCTGCGTTTATAAATTAAATTTCGAGGATTTTATGCATTTTATTTGCTTATTCAATCCTTAATATATAAGGGCATCAAACTAAACGTGATCCATACTGAATGAAAAGACACATGAAATGTTGATTTGTTATAGTCTGAAGAAGTCGCAGGTTCGACGAAACATGTCACAGTGCTCAATAAATACTACAAATCAACATTTTATCTTTTCTTCCATTGTGTTTTTCATATTACTGGAATACATGAGATCTTGATAGTTTAATAATGTGTTTCCTTCATCTTTACTTACTTTACTTTATCCCAAATATTGACCGGAATATACACATACCCTCTGAATAAATTCGTGGTATGATTCTTCATTTCAAATATTCCTTGAAATTATAGAATTTACGGGCGCAAAAATCAGAAATCACAAAACAAGAATTCCAATAGGAAAAATTCTACAAATTCTTCGTCTTCGAAGGTCTCACAATATTTTGATCCGTGGTGTACCCGAGGCGGATTCCAGTGGAGATGTCTCTGTAGTTTCGAGGGTTCTTGATTGTGTGGCTCCAGATGCGAACTCACACCGAATCTCAGTTGCAAGAATTGGGGCCCCTTCTACTGATCGTCCTAGAATTTTGAAAGTTTCATTTTCTAACCCGATGGTTGTTACTACGGTTCTGAAGAATAAAACAATGATGAAAAATAAATCTGACTGGCGACATTTTAACATCTCGGACGATAAGACACCTATGCAAATCAAGGAACTCAGCACTTTGCGTGAAGAGCTCAAGCGAAGGATAAGTGCAGGAGAATCAAATATCGACATAAAATATCAATCTGGTACTCCTATTATCACTAAGAAAACACATATTAATCGGTCAAAAAACTAAATGAGCCTTGTGAATGGTCTATCGTCTTCACGAATGCACAGTCTCTGCAATCCAAGTACCTTGAGCTGACAGCCTTTGTTGGATCTTACCATCCGACTTTCGTTCTCATAGCCGAATCCTGGCTTCATCCTGGAATCCCGGATGGCTTGGTGGCATTGCCGGGCTATTCCATCTATAGGAATGATAGCACAACCACGGTTGGTTACGGTGGTGTATGTATTTATGTATCTGATGCTGTTTCTAACTCCTTCTCACTCCGGCCTTCAACACCCAATCTGACAGGAATAGATTGTTTGTTTATTGATCTCTACAGAAAGGATTCCTGCTGTTTCACTATTGGTTGCATCTACCGACCACGTCCCAGCATATCCGATGGTACGCTTGCCGATTTACTTGGCAGTTTATCCACGAACAAAAGAAATCTATACATAGCTGGCGATTTTAACATGCCAGATGTCATTTGGCCCTTATCCTCTAAAGTCTACAACTCAACTTCCGCCATTCTGGTTGACACAATCCGTGATAACAACTTGACTCAGTTAGTGGATTTTCCAACTCGTTTTCGCAATCTTCAGACTCCTTCACTCCTAGACTTGGTGCTGGTCAATGATCCCGATACTGTCTCAGGTGTTGAGCCACATCCACCTCTGGGTAAATCTGATCATGTCATCGTACATTGTAAGTTGCAGCTCATATTCCCCTCAACCAGTGCTAGATACATTAAAACCCAAAAAAAAAATTACAAACTATCAACAGCTGGATGGTTTGGCTGGGGCGATAAATTGGTTGTCTCTGCTGCAGCCGGCTGCTGATGTCGAACTTATGTGGAACATCTTCACTGAGACGCTGCAGGGCTTGGTTGACGAATGCACATCAATTAGAAAAATCCCCTCCATTCTTTCAAAACCATGGATCGACGCAAATATAATAAGGTTGATTCGGCATAAGAAATCATTGTGGCAGCGCTACACTCGTAGAAAACAACGAACAGACTATGATGTTCATAGGAGTTTCTCAAATTCCTTATCGTCTACCATCGCTAAAGCAAAAAGGGACTACGAACTGAAGCTGTTGCGATCTAATGATCGTAAGGGTTTTTTTAAATACGTAAGGTCAACATTGAACACCAAGGTTGAGGCTCCATTGGTTTATGACAGGGACAACAAACCGTGCTCAAGCCTGGAGGAGTCTGCGAACGTTTTGGCCGATTCTTTTTTGTCATCTTTCACTCATGAAACTGGTCCACCCCCCGCGTTAGTGGCCCCTCGTTTGTCCGTCGAACTCAAGGACATAATTTTTTCTCCGTCCATTGTAGAGGCCAAACTCTCTTCCTTAGACGTGCAGTCTGCACCTGGAACTGACGGATTTTCTGCCAGGCTACTTAGGGAATGTGCTCATTCTCTGGCACTCCCGCTCTCTCTGATCTTCACTCGGTCTTTTGAAACATCCTACCTCCCTTCCTCTTGGCGGAGTGCGCGTGTAACGCCAATTTTCAAGAAGGGAGATAAGCGTTGTGCTGACAATTATCGCCCTATCAGCCTGGTCCCGGTCATAGCAAAGATATGTGAGAGGGTTATATTGGATGAAGTTCTTCAATTTTCATTCGAGCACGGCATAATACCCAACTGCCAACACGGCTTCCTCCCGGGGCGCTCGGTCATCACAAACCTCCTTGAATGCGTCAACTTCTGGTCAATGTCTCTAGACAGAGGTGACCCGGTTGATGTAATCTACCTCGATTTTGCCAGAGCCTTCGACCGCGTGCCTCATAGGCGTCTCTTATACAAGCTCGATCATATCGGAGTTCGTGGCCACCTTCTCTCGTGGATAAGGGCTTTTCTTTCAGACCGCACCTTTCAGGTCCGTGTTGGTGATTCTGTCTCCTCCTCGAGAGCCGTGTTGAGTGGAGTACCACAGGGTTCTGTGTTGGGTCCAGTTCTTTTTCTGCTATATATTTCGGATTTGCCACACCATGTTGGCTCTCACTGTTCACAATTCGCTGATGACACCAAGATATTCAGCCCCTCCAGTTGTGCCTCTACTATACAGAAGGACCTCGACTCCATCTCGCGGTGGTGTAAGGACTGGCAGCTGCCACTCAGCGTTGAGAAGTGCGTCGTTCTACACATGGGTGCCCGGAATCCGCGACGGAGTTACCATCTCAACGGAGTTGTCATCCCTGTATCTGGCAGCCATTGTGATTTGGGTGTTGTGGTGTCGGATAACTTGAGTTGGTCCGATCACATTCTTCATGTGGTCAACAAAGCAAAGAGGTCCTTATTCCTGATCCAGAAAGCATTTGGCAGATGTGATCCTTTGACATGTGCGGCTATATACCGAACTTATGTGCGGCCCATCATTGAGTTCGCCGGACCTGTTTGGAGTCCGACGTTGTGCCGCGATGTGTCATTGTTGGAGGGTCTCCAGCGCCGTGCAACACGCCTCCCGTATGGGGTCTCGCGCCCGTCATATAGTGAGAGACTCTCCATAATGAACATACCTACTTTCGTGGACCGGAGGACTCGTGGTGACCTCATTACCGCTTATCGGGCTATGAATGGTCTTTTTGGTGTTAGCCTGTGTGACCTGTTCACTTTGAACTCAGACCGTCGTTTGCGAGGCCATGCTTTCAAACTCCGCAAGGAGAACTTCAAGTCAGTGCAAAGGCAGCACTTTTTATCTAATCGGATATTCGGAGTTTGGAACGCGTTGCCTCCTGTGGTGGTTGACTCAGTGTCGGTGAACTCATTTAAAAACAATTATGACAGATGGTGTTTGAGTGGAAGGAATGTTTTTGTTTAGTTTTTTTTTTTTTTTTTTTCGATAATCTGTTTTTTCTCGCTCTTCAAGCAGTCCTGTGCGACATGTTTTTTTTTGGATTTTTGTATTTTTTCAGGGAGTTTATAGGCCTAGCCTCAACTCTAATCACTGTTTTAATAATAATAATAATAATAATAAATTTGATTTCGTAACAACATGGAAGTATAGTTGGATCTGGACCAAAAGCAAGCATAGTCCTCCCACATATTAAATGTGAATGAATAATACTGGCTACATTGAAGTTGCTTATTTTTGTTTTTATCAATGAATATCTACTCATTCTATAACGAACGAAAATATTTGTTTATTCGTTGAGCTTTCTGTTCATAATCAAAAATTATGTTAGATTTATAGATTGGAATCAAATTTTACATAACTAAGTGCGAAATAAAAAAAAAATTAAAGCATTGGTGTGACATCAGCAGCTTTAGCGCGCTTTTTCATTAAACGATCAATATATGGTTATCAGAGATATACTAACCGAGATACCAACAAGATAAAATCTGTCTGTGCGTGTGCCCCGGCAAGCAATGATATCTACTACTTACACTAATAGAAAAACTTAATGGGTCGAAAAAATTTTCGAAATTTTTCGTTGATATTTGATTGGCCATGTTTCGGTGAAAAATGATCGTTTTGGGACTTTGAAAAAAGTATGTTGAATCTCCAAGATTCTACTTTACAGTTTTTTTACCCTAAATTTATAAGGAGTTTGGTTGTCGCGCAATCCCAAGGAATAGTGCGACAAAAAAATTTTCACAAATTTTATTATATTTTTGCGTGATAGGGAATTTTCAGGGTGGTTGCGTATCCGAATGGGATAGTTGAGTTCATTTTTGAGCATAATCGGTCCAAAGCTTTCGGAGTTATACCCACCTGGAATATTAGTTCCTCGTTAACTCAAAAAATATAGACTCGATCGAATTGAAGCTTGGTAACTAGTTGTAGAATATCGACATAACGACCTGTTTAAAATTACGTAAGAACCGTAACCTTAGAAAATTTCAAAAAAATTGCGAAAAAAAAATCGGTTCAAGCACTGACGTGTGAAGTCAAGGAGGTTTTGCGCGTATGTTCTATTGTCCATTCTCCTATATTGGACACTCTTAATAGATTTTTATCAATTTGAACGTTCTTGGATTTAAATGTGAAAAAACTTATAAAAGAAAATTATTTTTCCATTTCTTTCATGAGTTTGATTAAGTGTTAGGTGGCAAAAAAACGTGACCATGTAATTTTTCATGAAACAAAGAAACGGTTCTCTAGATCCATTTACAGTTTCACAGGGTTATTTGGGTACATCATTTCATGGTTATTTCTACGTGAGCTGCCAATTTTCCTAAAAACCATATCTTAACATATTTTTATGCTTTTCCATAAAAGGTCTAAATCTCAACAAAAAATGGTCGTATTGTGAATTGGAAAGAATCGAATTGAAGATGAATGCACAAGCTATCTTAACCATACAAAGGTTGAACTAAAAAAAAATCGAAGTTCGTGAAAACTAAAAGAAAATGAAAATTTCCAAAATTTTTTTGTTGCTCTATTCCTCAGGTTTATTTAACAACAACAACTCCAACAAATTTTTAGCTATGAAATCTTAAAACTAGAAACTGGTTTCCTCAAAATCTTCCTTTTAAAATACCAAAACAACAATTTTTGATTGAAATACAATTTGTCGAATTTCACTCAAAAATTTCGAATTTTTTTTTGGCCCTATATATTTCGAGTTCTGAAATATGCATCAGTACCTATCTCTAATATTAGATAACCATCTCAGCAATCCATATGAAATTTATGAAAATTGTCTTCTAATCAGGAATAGAACCTATATTAATCTGATAATTATACAGAGTCCCAATTATGAGTAATTGGGAATATTATAGCAGTTACGCGGAAAGTTTTTAATTCGAATCTAATCTGGAAACTATATTAATCATCCGGACTCGCTGGTTCAACTCTCTTTGTCAATTTCTTGCTGTATTGTGCAAAGGGAAATATGCGGTTTAGAAATCCAATAATTCGCTTTATTCATATGAACATTCCTAGTAGGAAAGATTTTCGAGAATCGGGAAATTGCATTGTGCAATCGTCGAGTGCTCTACATGGGATAAAAACGAAATATTGAGGTTACTCAATTCTCACTATACGTGGGAAACTATCCCATTGAAATATAAACTGCAATCCTACAACTGATATTCGTTAGTGATAATTTCATATTGTTAAATTGTGAGAACTGAGTTGCAGAGAAGAGTTACATCTTCGAAAAAAGGTAATTATTATCATTGAATATTTCCGCGGAAATCTTGAGATAGCATGCAATAATAAACATCCAACTGAATGCAGTGTGCACCTTGCTATACGTATTCTCAATGTTTTATATTTATTTATTGCTTTGGCACGAAAGAATTTGTTAAAATTTCGATTGAATTTTCTTGAAACTTTTTAAGTACGTATCACTCATGCGAAATATGTTTTTATTTTATGTTTCCACGCTTGTATGAAACGTGTTTTGATTGTACACTACAATATTGTTATTCTCCAATTTCCAAGGCTACGTGTAGGAAGAGACTTATATACAGGGTGTCCGGACAGAGGATACAGAGTTTCAACATCGATTTGAATATTTGAAGCATTTCGAATTAATGAAGAATCTTTAGAGTGACTCGTTCAAATTCGAAAATATTGCCATTTCTTTCAAGATTACACCCAGGCAGATATATTCCCAATTGTCTGAATCGGACTGAACGTCACGTACTATGAAATAAAATTCAGCTATAGAATTATCAACTTTTAATGTTCAAAACTAGAATAGCCTTATTGACGGCAGTGCGCAAGAACAAGGTTCAGCAAGCAAAAAAGTTCAAGTGGGCTGTGATGTATTCGAATATGCGATTATTCTGAAATCAAATTTTTTTTATCGAAAAAAATCGAATATTCTAATATTCGACTAATAACTTATAGGTAATCGAGTACTGGAATATTCGACTTTTCGTGTAAAATAACAAACGACTATTTGAATACCTACCTATATTTAAAAAAAAAATCGAACCTTCCTTTGAAGTCTCCGAATTGGGTTCGAATAATTCGAAAATTAAAATATCCGCCTATTCTAAATTGGAATTTCGTGAAACGCTCAAATAATTCAGTAGATTTTATTCGATAGTACTATCGAATAACTGATTCAAGCAGAAACTGAAGAATGGCTAGACCTCCTTCAGAAAGAAATAGATCCCATGCAGGACTGGGAACCATGAATGAATGATTTGAATACTCGTGAAGCCTTTGAAAATGGTGAAAAGGGGAAAAAATAATAGTTGGATGAAACGCATTGGAAAAGGAAGAGAATATAACAAAATTGAAAGGAAAAATAATTTACCGGCGATTTGAGGTCGGGAAGTGGAGGGGGGAGAGTTTTTGAGAGTAAAAAACGGTTTATCTCGACTTCCGGCTTAATTGCAAGTCCTATGGAAATAATATTAACACTTTTTTCGCATAACCTCAAAACTTATTTGAAAAATCCAAATAACCAAGTTTTGGGTTTTTTTATTTTTATCTTTTACAAAAAATATTTTTTTTTTCACAAATTTTGGTGAAAACTTACCTTTTTATGTCCCAAATACACTGGATTTTTTTGTGATTTAAAATTCTTATTTTTTGACCTTAATTTGACTTAGTATCTAAAAAGCACCCTAATTTTGAATCGAAAATTCTCCCGTCAAAATATCTGCTTTTGAAAAAAAGTCGGTGGGCTTTTTGTTCCTTGGAATCTCCACTTTCTGATGGTGTAAAAAAAACATTACTATGGTAAATTTTCTCAGAAAATGATACGAAATAATAGTTAGTAAGGCCCAGATCTTCCTAGCCCCTTCCTCATTTATGAAATACCCTTTGATGGGCTAAAATTTTCCGTAGGTCCCTCAGGTATATAAGTTATCTTAAAATACCAATAAATAGGCATCTACGCATATATAATTCGAAGAAGATTATACAACTTTCTCAAAATATTGTAGATTGTCTTATTAAATATTAAACTTATTTGTTAATTACAGTAGTAAATTTCAATTTGCAATTTAGTTGTTTATAAATGTCACATGGAATCTTACGTTTTTTGAGTTATTGAAGTGTAAATATTATTAAATAGGTCAAAATTGAAAGTTTCGTTTTTTTGCATTTTACCATAGTAATGTATATCTTTTTATACTATCAGAAAGTAAAGATTTCAGTGAACAAAAAGACCACCGACTTTTTTAAAAAAGCAGATATTTTGAAGGAAGAATTTTCGATTGAAAGTTAGGGTGTTCTTTCGATATTAAGTGAAAATAAGTTAAAAAAATCAATGTTTTAAATGAAAAAATGGGTTCAAGCCCTGTGGACAGGAGCTTTCTGGCGCTCTAGTTCAAACAGACAAATTATATCTGGTATTGGTTTCTCAGAGTTGGGAATTATATCAATGTATTAATATGATAGAACTGCATCAAAAAGGAAATTCAATTCAAATAATAGTTTATTTATGAAGATTAAATGAGCAATCATGAGAATGAGAACTGTACCACATTTTCAAATTTTTTTTTTGACACTTTGCGGTAATCTGATCAATACAAAACTTCACATGCGTATAAAGGTCATGATTCTACTGTCTTCTACAGTCTGGTGCTAAATTTCAGATAGATCGAGTGATCGGTTTCGGAAATATTCATAAAAAATATTTTTACTAAAATCAGCCATAACTCCGAAACCCCTTGATGGTTAACGCCCATTAACGAACTTGTCCGAGATATTTACGCTCCAAAACCACCTTGCAATTTTCAATCCGCTAACTCCTTTCGTTCGAGAGTTATCGTGCCTACGGCCGGTCGGCCGGCCGGACAGAATCGATTTCGCACTCGGATTCTTGATCAGTGAGTCGAACCAAATCATTTGAGACCATTTTCAGCCAAAAATTCCAAAATTACAGACACTTGGGCAAATTGATAAGCAATCTGTTCCGAGGAACTAGAGCGCCAAAAAAACAAGTTTCGTATGACAATTGCCCAAAACAGGTCTAAAGTACCTACAAATAGTAGGTATTCCATAAAACATGTATAAAATAATAAATTACCTTGTAATCGATCAAAAATTTCCTGATCTACGTTCACAAAATTTTCTCCTCTCTCGAACTTTGGAATTATGCTTTCAATATTTAGGTACGTAATATTTTCAAACATTTTCGGGTGAGGTCCCCGTTGCATCGCTAAAATACAGGTATTTCAACCCCAATATTCTTGAAGTTACAATATTCCCTTCTGTCAAGTAGACTTTATGGCAATTCATTCATAGAATATACATAGAATAATTATATCAACCTGTGAAATACGATTTACATATCTCCGAAAGTATTAGCTTGTTAGAGTTAAAAATGATATGAATGGATTCTTATGATAAAACTGCTTACTAAAAAAAATTTAATTTGGAATTTGTTTTGTAAAAAGAAAATTTTTTTTATTACTCCGAAACCTTCTGTCCGATTTTGCCCAGTAACGAACTTAGCCGAGATATTCATCCCCCAAACCTACTCTGAAAATTTCAACTCTCTAGCTCATTCCGTTCGAGAGTTATCGTGCCTACGGCCGGACCGGCCGGACAGAATGAATTTCAACCACGGATTCTTGATCAGTGAGTCGAACCAAATCGTTTAAGACCATTTTCATCGAAATATTCGAAAATTACAAACATTTGGGCAAATTGATAAGCACTCAGTTCCGAGGAACTAGAGCGCCAAAAAAACAGTGTATTTGGTACACAGGAAGGTAAGTTTTCCCCAAATTACGTAAAAAAATTTTTTTTTATCAATCAAAAACTTGCTTATTTGAATTTGACTTTTTTCTATAGGACTTGTAGTTTTGCCGGAAATTACTCCGTTTCACTTCCCGACCTCAGATCACCCGTAATTCATTTTTCCTTTCATTTTTTTTACATTCTCTTCCTTTCCAATGGGTTTCATCATACTATTATTTTTTTTTGTTTCAAAAATGATCGATCGTGGTCGAAGAATGATAACAAAATAATGAAGTTATAGTGGTAGAAAAAATTAATTCTCGGGTTCTTTGGCGTTAGGTTCACGTATCTTTTGAAGGTGTTAAATATTACGCAGCTCAGTTTGGTCATTCATTATATGCGCTTCCAAACCGTTGATAGCTTCAATTTATAGTGCTCATATGTATTCCGATGTATCCCACTTCGTAATAGTTTGAATACTAATGTAAACAAGATTTTCTGACCGGTACATGTGAAAAACTTTGCAAAATCTGGACATTCATGATAGCCATGCAAACCATGGAATTTGCAATCTGCTAGGAATTGTTCGATTTCAATAATTTTATTCATTTTATACTGCGACCTTAGTGGTGATAACTTGTGGGAATAATTTGTACGCAATCGTTGTTTATAATGGAATTACATCATTTGACTTCGGAAGAGATGGATAAAGAAGCGGTAGGTCTGCTTTAAGCTGGCATGAGACAAACCGATGCGGCTGAGCAAATAGGTATATCACAAAGTGTGATACGTCAAATATGGAGTCGTTTCAGGAAGTCAACACCCATCCATGATGTGAACGTTGTAAAAAAGCTGCACAAGACAGAGTTCATTTTAACCGCAGGAAGACAAACTACAATCATAGCTCACACAGCAGCTGGTTGCGGATTTACAACTTACACATAATTTAACCACCAATTTAACCAATGGCCGCGACACCGTCAGGTATCATCTTCATGAAGCTTATATAGTCGTCATTCTTGGAGGCCACTTAGATGTCCCCTTTTTTCTGGAGGTAATCGCATAAGATTATGATGATCTCCGAATTCCAGAACTGACATACAATTGAATGGGCTAAAGGTATATTTACGGATTAATCAAGATTTGGATTTTATCCAGATCCTCATTGAACAAGTGTATATAGACGGTCTGAAATCTCTTTAGACTAGTCCAGGAAGTGCATACTCGCAAACTCATACTCTACCAAGGAATCACAATTTCCCGTTTACCTAGAGCTCATCAATGTTTGGATCATATTTCTATTATGCGTTTCTTTGTACGATATGTTGGTGTAAACTTTCAATTTATGCATGACAATGCTCGTCCATGTGTCACTCATTTTGTGATAGATTGGTTGAATATCGAGGGAATCGCTCGAGTATTTTAGGACATGAAAAAAAATATTAACCAACATGTTAGCAAGAATACTATAGTTTTCACGCCAATAAGACAAAGATAATCTAATTTTTTGTTTAGGAACAATAAAGTACATTTTTTATAATTTTTTTCTCTTCACAGTCCTTCTGTTTTTCAATAATTTCTAACATTATTCTGTTATTATCGAACATTTAATATTCAGCTATACATTTTTGGCGCTCTTCTTCCTCGGAACAGAGTGCTTATCAATTTGCCCAAATGTCTGTAATTTTCGAATTTTTGCCTGAAAATGGTCTCGACTCTCTTATCAAGAATCCGTGGTCAAAATCGATTCAGTCTTGCCATTAACATGATAACTTTTGAACGGAATGAGCTAGACAGTTGATTTTCAGAGTAGGTTTGAGAGATAAATATCTCGGTTAAGTTCGTTACTGGGAAAAATCTGGAGGTTTCGGAGCAACGAAAAAAAAATTACTTTTTAACCATTATCCATTGATATAATTCTCAACTCTAACAAACTAATACTTTCGGAGATATGATTTTTTGAAATTTCATTATTTAATCGTAGGTTTATGATTTCACATGCTCTAATTATTGTAATTTGCTGATGTACCTATGTAAATCCAACATATGAGGTGAGTCATATACCTATTTCTAATTGCAGTTCTATCATAAGAATACATTGATATCATTCCCAACCAACAAGTCCAGAGCGTTCGTGCCAATCGGGTCCTTCATAAATGGCTTCGTATAATTATTATACTTATGCATATATTTCACAAATCAAATAGACCCCAGGGGGTTCATTGATTTGCCGAGAAAGCAAGAGCAGACGCGTTTCTGGCTTCTTGGCCTTCATCAGTACTCTGTAGCTTCTCAACAAATTCAACTAAACTGACCCGGGTTAAGCCTCTCAGAACCGGCTTCGTCGATCGTACCTAATCGCCCACGCCACCCATGAGACAAAACACGGAAATCAGCCTCTCCCCCCCCGTGAATATTTGAAGCGTGAAATCATATGCCACCATTCACTCGATATTAATCGAGAACGAGTCCCGCAGAGCTCAGACAGTATCTTCCCAATGGCCATGAGCGCTGTTTAGCGTTTTCAAAAATAATAATATACAAAAGTATAATAATTATACGAAGCCATTTATGAAGGACCCGATTGGCAGGAACGCTCTGGACTTGTTGATTTATTAACAACGGTATCGCCATTTTTCATTATTATCATTCCCAACTATGAGAGCCCAATACTTCCGGTGATATGATTTGCCAATGTTTGAATAACTACTCGCTAGCCTTTTTTTGATTCACTAACCAAAAAATTCTAAAAATTTTCCCTAAAATTGCAGGTATTTTCAAGAATAGAATGAATCCTTTAGAAAATGTAGGGAAGCTCTGTGGACAGAGGCTTTGGCGCTCTTGTCAAACTATTAGCGATTCAAACTTTGACAAATCATATGACCGCAAGTATTGGTTTTCCAAAGTTTGGAATGATATCAATGGATTATTATGATAGAACTGCATCATAAAAAATTAAATTCAAACCGTATGTCTATGATTCACCTCATATGATGGATTTACATACATCAGCAAATTATAATTTGAGCATTCTATGTAATCATAAAATTACGATTAATTATTGGAATTTTGAAAAATCATAGGAAAGAATTAGTTTGTTAGAGTTGAGAATGAGATCAATGGATTCTTATGATGAACTAGAAATTTATAAGGTAAAAAAAATTTTTTTCCCTTACTCCGAAAGCACCAGGCCGATTTTGCCTGAGATATTTATGACCCAAATCTACTCTGAAAATTTCAACTGTCTAGCTCATTCCGTTCGAGAGAGATTGGGTTAACGATCGGCCGGCCGGACGATTTTGACCACGGATTCTTGATCAGTTAGTCGAACCAAAACGTTCGAGACCATTATCAGCAAAAAATTCCAGAATTACAGATATTTGGGCAAGTTGATAAGCACTCTGTTCCGAGGAACAAGAGCGCCATAAAATGTTGAAATTAATTTTGATAAAAAATGTTCATCATGAGTACCTTCTTTCTTTCTGTAAAATATTGGGTGATTCCATATGAGTTTGGTTGAGTGTATATTCATATAAGCCTATAAATTCCTCAATGAAAGTGAAGATATTTATTTAACTGGAACAATGCCAAAGAGACAGATCTCAATAATATAAATATCACTAGAACGTATAGGTATGGGAGATATGTAGTTTGGTGGAATGAGGATGACGACAACGGAAGCTCCACGCAGACTGATTTATGCAGTATCATTTAATACGTGGAAGAAAAAAATGGGTTCAAGCCCTGTGGACAGGAGCTTTCTGGCGCTCTAGTTCAAACAGACAAATTATATCTCCGAAAGTATTGGTTTCTCAGAGTTGGGAATTATATATATATATTTATATATATTATATATATATATATTATATTATTATATATATTATATATATATATATTATTGTATATCGTGTGTTCAACCGAGCCAGACGTGTTGATCTTATCTCTCAAAATATTGTATGATAGTTACCAGCCACCGACTCCGGGCATAAAAACCCGGATTGATCGAGCTGGTATACTACAGTAATATACGTAATTAATTGTGCCAAACAAGACAAATTTCTTATATCTTGAATTATGTCAGTGAATGGAAGCCAGAGCGGGGAATGCTCGAATAGAGTAATGGATATGTCAGAGAAAAAGGGCAGTACCTGTGCTTATTGCAAGAAAAGTGTTCTTGAAGCAGTATTGTGCATGAAATGTGGTGAAATATTTCATCGATCGTGCTTAATTTTGGCCGCAAGAAGGAGAAATACTAGCTGTGTTCATGAGTCGAATGATGTTGAAGAAGTTCCGGAAATCCAGGAAGAAGAAACTCCTCAATTTGAAATAAAACTACTGAGTATGAAAGTAAAATATCTAGAGGATTTATTATTTGAAAGTAGAAGTAAAAATGAAGTGCTAATGCTGAACAATGAATTGCTACTTGAAAAAATAAAGGGAATGGAAAAAAGTGGTAATAAACAATCGATTAAAACTGTAAACAATGACAGTGTACCAACCTACAACGTAGAAAATTCATATCCCCAAATGTCAAATAAGCAACGGAATCCACAGAAACAACAGAATCCACAGAAACAACAGAATCCACAGAAACAACAGAATCCACAGAAACATGCAGTGAATGTCACTCAAAGTGACAGTCATATGGTGTCTCAACCACAACTGAAATCTAAACAAACTGATAAGAAGTGGAATGAGGTTGTGAAGAATATTGAAGGCAAAGCAGATCAAAGTTTGAAATTTGTGCAAGGAAGAAATCCTATTTCTGATAACATGAAAATAACGCAGGAAGATGGAGATTGGCTTACAGTTACCAGGAAAAAAAGAGACAATAAGTTTAATAAAGTTATATGCACTGGAACCAAGTCAGGTGATGCATTAATTCAAGGGGTTAAGAAAAAGAAATGGATATATCTAGGGAAAATTGCAGGTAAAGAAACAACAGAAGAGGATGTGATGAAATACGTTAAGCAAACAAAACAAATTGTCGATGAGCAAGTTAAAAAACTTGAAACGAGAGGTGGTAATTCTGCATTTACTATTGGTGTAACTAGGGAAGAAGATTTCAAATCTATCTGTACGGATGAATTTTGGCCTGAGGGAGTTGTTGTCAGAGAATTCAGTTTTAGAAATTTTTTTCGTTCAATGGACAAAACAAACCCAGTAAGCTGAATCAAATAAGCACTTCTTGAAAAATTAAGATAACACATATTAATATACAATGTTTGAGAACATCTTATAATGCTCTGTAACTGTTACCTACTATGCGAGGGTAATTTTGTTTGACATTTTTTCTTGTACAACTGCTAAATTTGTACTATGAATTGAATAAAGGTTATTATTATTATTATTATTATTATCAATGTATTCTTATGATAGAACTGCATCATAAAGGAAATTAAATTCAAATAATAGTTTATTTATCAAGATTAAATGAGCAATCTGAGAATGAGAACTGCACCATGGAAGAAACCAAATTAAAATTGTTGAAATGAATTTGACTCTCTCTTATAGAACAGGACGACATGTACGAGTATGAACACAGATCATATAATAAAGCTTAGATAGAATAATTATAGCATTCTGTGAAAACATAGAAGTACGATTCATTATTGAAATTTAGAACTTCATCTTAGCAGAAATTGAATTCAAACATCATAGAAGAATTTAAATTCAACAAGAGAGCCAAAAACTATCAATCCAAAACCAATAGACGAATTCTACCCAACAACGAACTCATCCGAGATATTCATTCCTCAATTCTATGATGAACGATAATATATATCTTTCCCCAAATCTACTCCAATACACCAATATTCCAGTTTTGTTTTTAGTGGAGATATTCTGAACTCAATATTATTAACTTACCATTACCATTCCCATCATCATATGGATTGACCATCGGCATGAAAATATCAACCAACAAAAAGTATGATATTATATTATAATTCTCATATTTATACGATTGCTGGAATGAATGACAATGTTATTAACTTACCATTACATTTCCCATCGTCATATGGATTGACCATCGGCATGAAAATATCAACCAACAAAAAGTATGATATTATATTATAATTCTCATATTTCTACCATTACTGGAATGAATGACAATGAGACAACGTCATGTCTCAAGAAAATAAGTTGACATTATAACAATTCATAGAATAGCCACAGAATAATTCTATCATTGAAATTTTGAAAAATCATATCTCCGGAACTATTAGTTTGTTAGAGTTAAAAATGATATGAATGGATTCTTATGGTAAAACTGCTTATTGAAAAAATTTAATTTGGAATTTGTTCTGTAAAAAAAAAAATTGTTTTTGTTACTCCGAAACCATCTGTCCGATTTTGCCCAATAACGAACTTAGCCGAGATATTTATCCCCCAAACCTACTCTGAAAATTTCAACTGTCTAGCTCATTCCGTTCGAGAGTTATCGTGCACCGGCCGGACAGAATGAATTTCGACCACGGATTCTTTATCAGTATCAGTCGAACCAAATCGTTAAGACCATTTTCATCGAAAAATTCGAAAATTACAGACATTTGGGCAAATTGATAAGCACTCAGTTCCGAGGAAATAGAGCGCCAAAAACACATTTTTTGAGGAACTCGAATATTTCAAGGAAAATTGCAATTTGCATGCAGTTTTCAGTGGATAGCCAAAGTTCAATGCCATAATTCAACATGTTTTTGTCTGGAATTAGGTACTATACGCTCTCTCGGAGAATCACATTCGATCCCGAGTTAAACAATGTTTGTTTCTACTTGTTTGCCTTAGAATATCAAAGATTGCGTTACATGGAAACTTTCAGGGAACCGAACATAGAAATGATATCACCGTTAGCAACATCACCTTCATGAATGGAATTGGTACACCTGGGTTGTGTTCGAATATTAACTCCGTAGAATAATATTTACTAAATTGTGTTCGAAAACTCAAAGGTTGGGTAAATTTTACTCCATGACTGTCGCTCGAAATCTCCGAGTATTCGACTCCGAGTTCATTTTACTCCTGTCAAAATTGACATAACTCATGGGACGGAAAATCTCGTATCGTTGTCTCACCGTTTTATGAATGTTCTGTGAGGGAATTTAATAGTTTCAATACTGCTCACAATATATATTTATGATTAAAGTTAAATATATGTGAAGAAAACAATAATAACAGGTTCTTAAACCAACATAACCTATATTGGTATCTTCTGTCACTGTCAGAGTAAACTCTAGAGTAAATCTGTCAAACCTTCAAAAACTCCACTCTACTCCGTGGAGTTAATATTCGAACACAACCCAGGTATTTCAGAAGTGTATTCGAACAGGAGATGTTTCTATGGCCCCTTTGGCTTTGTTGAGTAAAAATATTCATACGGTTTGTAATTATCATTTTTAATAGATTTGAATAATATGTGAATTTAAATAGGGTGCGTGTTATAGAATTTTTGAAGATCCACTGACACGCTCGAAAGGAATGAGCTAGACAGTTGAAATTTTCAGAGTAGGTTTGAGAGATAAATATCTCGGCTAAGTTCGTTATTGGGCCAAATCGGCCTGATGGTTTCGGAGTAAACATTACGTACATTCCAAGGTATTACGGAGATATGATTTTTCAAAATTCAAATAATCAATCGTACTTCTACGTTTTCACAGAAAGCTATAATTATTCTATCTATGAATTATTATATGATTTGTGTTCATTCATGTCATCTTATTTCCCTATAAGAGACATGTCAAATTTATTTCAGCTATCGTAGAATGATAATTATGATATGATATTATACTTTTTGGGTGATTTTTTAATGCCCGCGGATAATCCATTTTATGATGACGGAAATATATACTTTGGTAAGTTAATCAAATTGGGTTCAGAATATCTCCAGTAAAGACAAAACAGGAATTTTGGCTAAGTTTCAATTGATATAATATAATTTTATAAGTGGATTATCTCGGATAAGTTCGTGGTTTCGGATTAATAATACGTGGATTCATTAAACTAAATTAAATTAGCATAAGGAAAGTAGACAATGTTTTCCTTTAGTCATTATAGGAATAGTATATTCTAAAACAAGTTGCAGAATGGGCTCCTATTCAAACACGAAAGCGAAATTCGAAAACGATCGACGAAGGAGCGAGTTTTCGAACGCATGAGTGTTGGAATTACCTTCTGCAACGAGTATTAGACGATATTTTCTCTATTTCAGTCAAGTTTTGTAAAATACTGTTGAAATTCAATGAAAAATTCGGACTATACATCCTAGTGACTTTTGTATTGTATCTTGGCAGTTGGTGTGACTGTTACGAAAGTTGACAGATTACGGAATTTGAATCGTACGTATAGGGCGTGGGGATCAGATTTAAAACAGTTTCTTAATAACAGAAATGATTCAAAGTTAGCAAGAAGGAAATATCTAGTACGTTATTTTTTAATGAAAATAAATCTTTTCCTCTCAACAATTATTTCACTACATCCAGATTATATTATATTGACAATTGACGTGTGTTGAAATTTGATAGGATCGAATGTCAGTGCTGACTACCACAAAACGAAAAATATTACTAGAAACAATGCGGGAATGAGTTCATTACAGCAGTGTTTTTAGTGCTGGAATGGACTCATTACGATACTGAAATAGAGAAAGTATATTCTAAAACAAGTTACAGAATGGGCTCCTATTCAAACATGAATGCGAAATTCGAAAACGAGCGACGAAGGAGCGAGTGTTCTAGTGTTGAAATTGCCTTCTGCGACGAGTATTAGACGATATTTTCTATATTTCAGACAAGTTTTGTGAAATTCTGTTGAAATTTAATGAAGAAATAAATTGAATGCTTCTATTCTTCGGACATTCAAAGTGATCTTCTGTAATATGGAAAAATAATGAATTTGCAGGTTTTTTCATTTACAGTTCCTCTAAAATTGATATCCTCTTCTGGTCCAATGAAACCGCTTTACCGATAAATCCCTTGTTTGACCTCATTATGTCTGGGCAAGATAAAATGGCAGATGAGGTTTACATATTATTACTGACTAACAGATTCTGTTCTCAGAAGTTATAGAACGCTCTATAGTTAAGTGCTTACTTTGTTGAAGCAAATATGAAAAATAAATCATATAAGCTGGAATGGATATAACCCCTCTGGTTGATTTACAACAATATACAGTGTGGAAAAGCCAAATGGAATGAATTCATTATCTTGGTTTTCTTCGTAAAAATGCGAACCCTACCCTCAACCCCCCTCGAAAGACAGGTACCCCCAATTTTTCAAATATGAAGTATGGCTTGTGATACATCGTTTGAAAGGTCTCGTCATTCATTATTCAGAAATGTTATCACTTTCATGTGCATTGCAAAAATCAAATTAGAAAAAAATAAAATTAAGTGATAAGCGAAATTGGGTACAATATCAAGAACTGAAATGCGGCGGAAATTTATGAATGTTACTGAAGTAGATGCTCAAAGTATTCACTGCGAACGCCTTGGCAACATCCTTACCTCATATAAGAATTTACTCCAACATCATTCAACATCTCTGGAGTGATAATTTTCTTTCTATCACATCTTGAAGGCAAATAAGTTTAGTATTATTGTAATAAGATTTGGGAATATTCGAGGGAATATTATAATGAATTTCGGTAATCACATGATTTTATTTTTTTCTAAACATGATAATATTTCCTTTCAAACGATGTATTACAAGCCATACTTCTTATTTGAAAAATTGGGGGTTGTACCTGTCTTTCGAACGGGGTTAAAGGTAGTTATTGCGTTTTTACGAAGAAGAATTACAATTTAAAATTTAAATTTGATGTGTTTCGAGATTTTCCATAAATATCAATATAATGAATATATTAAATTTTTTGGCTTCTCCACACTGAATGACAAAATGAAACTTAACTCCGTATTCAATGCGTACACCACCTAATTATAACTCTCCTCTTCAATTTTTCGGAAACTATTGATAGTAGAACTTTGTACTAAAAAAATATATTTAATACCTTCTCCTATATTTTAACTTGCTTTTTTGTTTCAGGTAAGAACACCTCACTGTTTGAATTAAGTTGGCTCAGGGTTAATGGTAAGTTTTCTGCCTCTACAATTATAAATATTATATCATGTACAATTCTCACATAAAAAATTGAGTTGAAAAAATTTGGGACAACATGGAATTGAAAGAATTGCCCATCCCTAGTCGCCACTTTTTGCCATATCTTTTTATCAGCATTTGAATTCCACGAAATACGACAATTGTAATGAACCTATCCAACATGATACATGTTTTGGGGCATCCTGTCTAGTTGAAAGGGCAGTTTGTCAAAATATAATATATCTGAAGAAGATACTGTCTAAGAAAAACAATTATTGTAATTCCGTAATACACATTCGAGTGCGAGTTTCTAACTTGGAATAAATTGGGGGTTGTACCTGTCTTTCGAAGGGGGTTGAAGGTAGAGAATAGGTATAAATTTGACGTGTTTCATGAATATGTACAGTAACCAAGATAATGAATTTATTCCATTTGGCTTTTTCACACTGTATAACTACTCTATAATCTTTGATTATGATTGAATTCCTTTAATTTCGCTTTTCGAACTAGTAACAGTGGAATGACCATAGACAATATAAATGACACAAAATTGTGTCGCTTGTCAGAATCTGCCAAAGCGACTCTAGCGCTATCATCGTTTAGATAGTGAAGTAGAAAAATATTTGACAATTCTCGTTCCGTTTGTCTGATGAAAACTTCAACGGATATCAGTAGGGGCAACACCTCCTGAAAGGAAGGCCAATCAACTCCCATCTTTTACAATATGGCGGCGAAAGTGGAAGAAAATTCAATTGACAGCTCTTTTGTTTCTCAATAGCATAGACATAGAATAACATGGACTGGCCCTCACGTAACTTTATCACACAGTTCGTTGCGGAATACATTAGAAAGAGAGATGTAATGAAGGATAGAATAAGTAAAGGCAAATATATATATATATGTATATTGGAAAATCCCGATTTTTTTAAGAGGAATTACAGTGAGGAAATTTATGAGAAATATTTTCAGATTAATATCAGAATACTTATTCAGAAACGAGTCTCGGATTTAAATGAAAATATTTTGCCTTTAACTATTCTGTCTACAAATCACTAAAACACATACACAATACATGAAACCAAACAATACAGTATACAAGAAATGTCAAAAGATAAAGGAAACCAATGTTTCTTATTCTGTGATTTTCCCAATCGCCAAATTATATGAATATATTCTTATACTATGGTTTGCCTTTAACTATTCTGTCTTTTTTCATTGCTGATATCAATGGTCTCTTTCTCACAACCAGTCCATGATATTTTATGTCTATGGTTTGAACATGGGAAAAATCCTATAATTCAACTTCTGAATTTACCGCCTTTTCTCCATCCACTTTGGCGGCCATATTGGTTTTGATGACTTGCCTTCAATGTAGGAGGTGTTGGATGAATACTTGTCATTTCTCGAAAGCGCTACCTACAGGAAAGGAAATGAATTCGTAGTTCCAGATAATGTCAAAAAAATCGAATTATTGGACCACCAGTTTTTAGACATCTTAGATGGCATGATATGTTGTCTATGGATGGCATGTATCCTCATATATCTAAAAACCTACTCATAATTCGTAAACTCATTAATTACAATTCTATCACCATATTCATAAGGCAGGGTTACGTGTTATCAGTCAGGTCGAAATGATTCAACGTTCTCCAGAATAGCGAAGACATTTCTGATTGAATATATTGGTTTATCAGAAGTTTCGGTCCACTGGTGTATTGATTGAGTGTCAATCCTCTAGATATATTTTCTTTGTACTGATGACATAAGCTCACAAAAATATACCACTCTATGTCATAATATGTTTGATATTGTGCTCATGTTTCCCTCTAATTTAATCATGTGTGATAAAAGAACGTTCAAATATGTGCCAATATGTTTTGAAACAATTTGTCTGGGTGTTTCACCTCGGGAATGAATTATTGACTCTTTGTTGTAAGATTTTAGTTGATTCACTCAGGTGTGTGCGTGGCGGTCTTTGTGTCTGTTCCTCTGCCTTTTACAAATTTATTATTATTATTATTATATGTTATTGCCTAATTCGATAAGTTCCGATGAATTTATAGTGGGATTTTAAGGTGAGTTTTACATTAATCCTGTGTAACTGATCTAAATGGGCCATCAATAATGATAGATTATTATTATTATAATAAAATAGCAGAGGCATTTGCAAGAATTTCAATGAAACCTTTTGCATTAAATGTTGAGAATTTGTGAAAGAAAAAAAAATTCGTTCTGGTAACTTAATATCAAGCCACCCCATATAAAAAAAATACTAATCGAACGAGAAATTTTCTTTCTTTTTGCGCGCGTATTCCGCAAGAAACAGTGTGCTATAATTTTGACAAGGATTTTTGTTGCACCCTATGCCATCCCCATCAACCCTCTAAATTGATTGAATAGGGTAAGTGGGTCCTGTGGTACTTTTTTGGCAAGGCTCTTCGTATCTTCTTTACAGGCGTGGAGAAATTTAAAAAAAAAAATTTTCTTTTTTGAGAAATAGTTAGTTCAAAGAGGTTCTCAGTATGTGCACTTTGTCATGGCTCATTGTCACCGAATGAAAGTCGACCATTACAGTTTTGTTCATGCACAACTTTCAACCCCTTTCAGCCCCCCCATTTTTTCTCCATTAAAGGGTTCGTAGGGGATGAAAGTTGTGCATGAACAAAACTGTAATAGTCGATTTTCATTCGGTGACAAATTTCATCAGGTTCCATCGTCTCAAAGTAAATGAGCCATGACAAAGTGCACATACTGAAAACCTCTTTGAACTAACTATTTTTCAAAAAAGAAAATTTTTTTCTTGAAAATTTCTCCACGCCTGTAAAGGAGATACCTTGCCAAAAAAGTACCACAGGACCCATTTTCCCTATTCAAACAATTTGGAGGGTTGATGGGGATGGCACAGGGTGCAACAAAAATCCTTCAAAATGCATAAAAATTTGGTAAAAGTGAAACAAAAATTGACCTGTTTCAGGATTTTGTTGCCAAATATTTATCTTCTGAGAAAATGAATTTGTTCCATAATTTTGACGCGCATATAATTCAATTAAAACTACCCTGAAATTACTTGAGGCGTCAGTTTTTTTGTATATTATCATAAACGATTCTCTGAGTACTCAAGTCTGTCATTAAAATGGTAAGAAATGTATTTATATCCTTTAAAAGCTGAGAAAAAATTCATTGTGTTGACGGACGGATGGATATAATTAAATTTGACTACGGATTCTTCATTAGTCCAATAGATTGTAGTTAAGCACCATTTTCGGAAATTACAGACATTAATGCAAAATAATAGCACTCTAATAAGAGCCTAACAAAATTGTAATCTTTGAAAAAACATTATACGAGTAGATGAAGTGAAGTTATAATAATAACGGGAACATTTTGTTGAGGAAATAATAAACTTTTGTGTTAAAATTGCAATATTTTTATGTAGGTCTTTTGAAGACTTATTAGCCGTGGTAGTAAAATCGACAATCATCAAATATAACCGGATGAATTCTTAACATCCTCTCAGGTAATAAATCGAACTCGACAGTGTATTTTATCGAACGTTTATTTTTTGCACAAATTGGAGTCGAGCTTGCTGCCAGTACGAATATTATGAGCAAATTATTGCGGAAGAATTCCAATCGTACTTATATCAACAAATAAACATAAACATTTAATGGACGGCTACTATTTGAATTCTGAAGCCATTGAGTAATCCTTATAAATATCAATTTAACCATTACTAATAGGCCGATTCATGTTGAATAATCTATGATCATTTATGTATCATTTCAAATTCGTATAATCATTTACGATTCATTCCATGAATTGATATGTCCTGCGAATACTTAATTGGTAGCATTATTAGCGAATAAGGAATAACAAGATAAGATATCATTCATGGATAGTGCATTGATTGTCAGTTAAATTTGACTTGTTCCTTATCAAAGACACGAATTTTATACAATGCTCCATTATTTCGACGGAAATGATTTTCATGTACCTACCTATCTATTTCTGCATGGTATACATTTTTGTTATACAATGGTTCTGCTTAATCTGCTCACACACTAATATATATATTCTTTTGAACTTTGAGCATTACATTCTTTCATCTAACAGTAAAGCATGTGTATGAAAAAAGTGTTAGCAGAGGTTATTGTAAAGGGGTACCATACAATTCGATGTATGATACAAGAGCTTAGGGAAAAACCTCTGCAAAAAACCCTGTCTCCCCATTAGTGTTGGGATTTATGATAATTGAAATTGTTAACTAAATATGCTGAAATATTAAATATTGAAGGGCATCTTTTTCATCACTGTTGATTCTTCCTTGAATCCTTAATAGAATCAATCTTTCTAAAATTTTAAAAGGAACACTCAATAGACCGAAGGGTCGATAACTGCTGGGATCAGAAGAATTCTTTCCACGTTTTAAAATGCTTATGACTATCGCTTTGGGTCTAGAATAGGCATGATGGCATGATTACAGTAACTAAGAATTATTAATAAAATATTGTATTTATGCCATAGCATATGATTCATGCGTTAGGAAACTCGTATTCAATTTTATTGTAAGACTGTGATTGATAATATTTTCTGTGAGGGAAAACCACAAAATATGGATATCCGCCATGATAAATTGAACGCCAATCAGACCGTATTACGTCATGATTCTGATAACCTTCAATAGATTCGTAAATTCCATTTGAATCTTGACAATCTCTCATTGTTCTTAGATGCTTTTTTCTATTTTGTGGTTCCTAACAATCCTAATGGCGCTTTGATTTACCAAATCAAATTAATACTTATAATTTATTTATAGAATTGATTTGTTGATGCTCGGAGAATTTCTATCATAAAATTACAACTATCGTTCAGCGGAGCCCATTCATCTAATCATTTTATTACCTGAAACGTGAATAAAAAATTTGTTTGGGGAGTCATTATTGCATTTGTTGATCATACTTTTAGTTCCTTTGAGAAGGGTAAATAGTCGTGCAACTATCAGAGATATGATATAGCAATCCACTCTTACAGTCAAGCTGCTATTAAAGCTCTGAGCACCCATGTTATCGAATCCAAGCTAATATGGGAGTGCCGAAGAAAACTCAATGAAGTAGGTAAGAACAACAGGGTCTCCTTGGTCTGGGTTCTTAGTCACGCGGGAATCAATGGAAATAAGGAGGCCAACACACTTGCCAAGACAGGAGGACAAACCTCCTTTATTGACCCGGAACCTTACTGTGGGGTTGGTAGATACACCTACAAAAGTGAATTACGGATGAAAGAAGAAACTGAAAGAAGTATTTTCTGGAGATCCCTTCCCGGAATGTATCACTCCAAGTTATTTCTCCGGAACTTTGATACTGTCAGATCTAAGAAATACTTGGACCTCAGTAAGAACACGCTGCACCTCCTCACTGGCTTTCTCTTAGGGCACTGCGGCCTTAGGAAGCATATGTTGAGATTAGGGCTGGCAGAAACTGACGAGTGCAGATTCTGTTGGGAGGAGGATGAAACTCCTGATCACCTGATAAAATGCCTCGCCATCTCAAACCAACCAAGGAATGCTTTGGGCAAGAAAACTCCAGGAGTGAACCCTGTGCTACCCCTAAAATCATGTGATGTAACACTTTATCCAAAAATCAAGTTGAAGAAAACATTCCTTCTGGGTGTGACACTTCTAAATGTCACTGAGTACACTTCGGACGAAACAAAGTTTTACTCCATCAGAACACCATAAAATCTGGAAAATATACACCCATTATGTTTCGTCAGTGAGCTCAAGTGGAGAACCGTTACTTTGTAACTCTAGCAAACCGATTACTTTCAATAATTAACTTAAGCCATTATATAATCAATTTCCAATGGGGATAACAAATTAATTCGATTATGTAATATCAAAAATGCGAAACCAGAACTCATTTCCTGTCGTATCGGAATGTCAGTTTTTTCGTGAGCGAATGCCGTACTTGCAACGACCTTGTTCTCTACGTTGGGTGAACAGCGATGCAGCTAATGCGAAAATAAGACAAAACTGGTGACATAACTGTAGAAGTTTCATAAAAAGTCGATTGAACTTGTCGATGATCAATGTCGATGCAAAAGATCAATGTATTCGGAGTGTAGATAAAGTTTGGAATAAAAAAATTTCATTCTCAACGTCCTTTACCTATCTCTAGAGCAAGATTTTATTAAGGCATATTTGCAATTCTGAGGTTTACATGATTTGAAATTTCAGAAGAAGTAGATACCAGTTCGAAATTTTATCTTCCCAATAATTCGGTACTTGATTGAAAAATGGGTTCAAGCCCTGTGGACAGGAGCTTTCTGGCGCTCTAGTTCAAACAGACAAATTATATCTCCGAAAGTATTGGTTTCTCAGAGTTGGGAATTATATCAATGTATTCATATGATATAACCGCATCATAAAGGAAATTCAATTCAAATAATAGTTTATTTATCAAGATTAAATGAGCAATCATGAGAATGAGAACTGCACCATGGAAGAAATCAAATTAAATCTGGCCAATTTTGCCCAATAACGAACTTAACCGAGATATTCTACTCTGAAAATTTCAACTACCTACCTCATTCCGTTCGAGAGTTATATCTATGTCTATGGATGAAAAGCAGTCTCACTACTCTCAGATCTCTTACTTACTTCATGTTCCGTTCCGAAATGTAAGACTTTTCTGGGAAAAACTAATTTCGGAGCAAACAACTGAGATTTTTCTCACTTCGCTCACAATTCTTCGATTGATTAGATAATGTCATGTCACAGGAACATAAGTTGACATTAGGACAATTCATACATAGAATTATATCATTCTGTGACAACGTTGAAATACGATTTATTATTGAAATTTTGAAAAATCATATCTCCGAAAGTATTAGCTTGTTAGAGTTAAAAATGATATCATTGGATTCTTATGTTAAAACTGCTTATTGAATAAAATTTAATTTGTAAAAAAAAATTTTTTTTTTACTCCGAAACTATCTGTCCGATTTTGCCCAATAACGAACTTAGCCGAGATATTTATCTCCCAAACCTACTCTGTTAATTTCAACTGTCTAGCTCATTCCGTTGGAGAGTTATCGGGCCTACGGCCGGCCCGACAGAATGAATTTCGACCACAGATTCTTGATCAGTGAGCCGAACCAAATCGTTTAAGACCATTTTCATCGAAAAATTCGAAAATTACAGACATTTGGGCAAATTGATAAGCATTCTGTTCCGAGGAACAAGAGCGCCAAAAATGTATGCAGGGTTTCCCACCGGCACCTGCATCGATCGAAATCTCGAAAACCAGAAATTGAACGCTGCCCTTTAAAATATTGAGAGTGCAGTAGGACTTCCTGTTGTACTGGCAACAGCAACACATACCTACTTTCTTATTTCAAATGGATCAACCATTTGGAATTTATGGACAAAACTACTAATTTGCCTAAAGAAATAATTTCACAAATAAAAATGTACAGGGTGCTCGAAAATCGTCATCGAAAATCGACTTTTGATAGTCCTCAAAAGTACAGATTTCCAAATGGGAACTACTATATTTTTTATTCTTGTCGAATAGAGGGTCAAAAAATAGGGTTACTAATTTCATGATTCTGCATACCTGAATATTATATAGTTTCCAAGATATTTAAAAAAATGAATCTATGCTCAGAGGGGGTTGAATTGAAATAGTCAACCCCTAAGATAATTTTTCTTACAACTTTGTTTTGAATAAAAATTTTCCTTTTAAAAAATCATGGCTGAAAAGCCCATTCACTAACTTTTTAATCTCTACAAGTTTTTTTGGAAACTTAAGCATTTACGAGAAAAAATTAAGTGCATTTTCAAAAAGCACCGTGGTGGAATTTCCCTAACCTAATTTATTTGTTTATAGTTCATATATTTCACAAGTTTTGCTGTATTTTCTTCATAATCCATTCTTTTACCTTTCTTGAAGACTTTTAATATACCTACAGGGAAAATAAAAGAGAGACAATTTTTTTTCGTAATCTTCAGAGGGGTGTAACTTTTCCGGGGGGAGGATTTTCCAAGAATTCCCGAGAATACCTTGGATTTGAAAGAACTTACCTGGACTTTTCCGATGTGTGTATTTTGGTAAGCATCTTTAATGCAGAGTATTTCCCATTTCTTCAAGGTGAATTTCTTTGAGGAATTTATATTTATAATACTTGTTCTGGTAGAACAGGAGAATTCTATGTCCAGACAATAGATTGTATTGTATAAGGATATAATTTAACGTCACGATATTCATGAAATAAGTGGAAATCATAGGAGATTTTCCAATTAATTCAATATATTTTCGCATCAAGTAAAAGCCACCAGCATTAAAAAATATTCCTTGAGACATTTCAGTGTTCTAAGATCCGTTGTTAGAAGAATCAGAATTCGGTGGTTCAGAAATCTGAAAGAATTGCGAGATGTAGATGAAGAATGCTGGGAATTGGAGGATTTTGTTGAGAACATAATAATCCTTCGTGTATAGTTTGATTTTAATGTTTCCTCGTACGTGAATTCAAGGTCTTCGAAGATGATTCGTATAAAATTAATTTATCGAACAAAGAGAGAATTGAGAACTAACCATCTCGGACAGAGCAACAGGAACAATCCTACAGTCGTTGCCGGCATAATTCATCAAGAAATTTTTTTGTAGCGTTCCTGAATTGCCTAATTTAATCTGAAAAACGTTCAGTTTGCTTCATCAGACTTCCGAAACGGATTATTAAGGTAATTGCAGAATTACGTCCGCTATTTTTCGAATAATTGCCCGACAAGGATCTGCCGAAAATGGACGAAACAATCAACAACACGAATATTATCGGCTTCGCCGTCCAATTGAACCTCTGCCACAGTCCTAATCGTCCGAAGCTCGAGTGGTGTAAAAAATCGATAACTTCCATTCGAAATCGGTAACGGCACCCGTCATTCTCTCGAGCAAGAAACACGTTACAAATGACTCGAAGAAACCGGAACGCCAATCATTTCTGGATATTTGTTACAGCAATTGTATTTATTATTTTTAATTTATTTATGGGCGGGAGGTCGGTAACATCAAAAGTACCGTGATCGCAGAATTGAAAAATTCTTATGTGAATCGCCGATAAAATATCATACGAACTGAATAAGCCATTATTATTAGGTTTGACTAGTCGAAATTATGTGTTATTTCATCCGACTGCTGTATTGTATCCTCAGTTATGAGGTATGTTAATGAACAAATCTACCCTATACCTTGGAATAGAGCACTGTCAGCACTCTATGGTCCACGAAGGAATCAGCTGCTGGGGGGCAAACAAACAATTTTATAAATAGGTTACGCGCATTTCGGTATATATTTGATATCGAATATTAACTAAAATTAAGACTTGTTTTTCGGAACAATTGTGAGAATTGGTTCATTGTGAATCCTGTGAAGTTGTTAATCTGCAGTGTTGTTGTGAATAAAATATTTCCAGTTTAAATAAACTGTCGTACACTAAGACGTGACTTGGTAGGATTCATTTTTCAGATACCATTCAAGAGTTAAATGCAGTTTTAAGATGTGGACTGGTCGAATGAAGATTAGATTTTTTCGATTTTTTTCCATTAATGCTGTTGTAGATGCAGATAGACAAGGAATATTGCAACACCACGGATCAACCATATCAGGATCCTGACAAACAGATTTGGATCTGAAACTCTATGGAATTTAATCGGGGTCTTAAATATCCAATAAATAGGTTTTGAGAAGAACTTCGACATTTTTGAAATAGACCAGGGTCGATAATTTTTGAAACAAAAAAAAAATAATAGTAGGATGAAACCCATTGGAAAAGGAGGAGAAACAAAAATGAAAGAAAAAATAATTTACGAGCGATCTGGGGTCAGAAAGTGTAAAGAGGTTAGTTTTCAAGAGTATAAAACGGTTTACCTCGATTTCCGGCAAAACTACAATTCTTATGGAAAAAAGTTAAATTGCAAAGTTGTAGGTAATAAAAAGATCTACAACTTTTGATCTCACACTTTTTTCACATAACATCAAAATTTATGTGAAAAATTTAAATAAATAAGTTTTTGTTTCTTATTTTTATCTTTTACATAAAAAATTATTTCTGCATGAAATTTTTCCTTTTTATGTACCAAAAACACTGTAATTTTTTTATTCAAAATATTCATTTTTTCACCTTATTTTGACTTAATATCGAAAAAGCAGTTTCAATCGAAAATTTTAACGTCAACATGTCTGCTTTTTTAAAAGAGTCAGTAGTTTTTATTTTCGTTAAAATCTCTGCTTTCTGAAGATGGAAGATGGGCGTAAAAGCTCCTAGACTTTTCCCATGTGTGTTAATAATAATACCACACACTCATGTAATAAGCAGTTAATTTTTCTTCTTTTAATAATTGTTGAGAGTGTTTCATCCTGCGAGAAATAAATTTTAGATATCAATACACTTAGGCGATTTAATTTGAGGGAATGACGTGGAACTTTAATGCGACTTCAAGTGGAGACCAACAATTATATTGGGTTGGGTGATAGTGTGGAATAAAATTCATATTTTTCAACCAATAACGCTGAAACCTATCAAGTGATTTCAAATTTTTCCCAATTTTGGTTATAAAATAGAATATTCCCCTTCAACCCCTTGGCTGCAACCCTACCCAACTTTGTTTTTCAAAAACATATGTCATGTGTGGGCTTATGAAAAATTTAATCTTATCATATCCTTAGTGTTTTTTCGTTGTGTAGTTGTTAGAAAAATTAATAAATAAAACCGATTGGTATGCTGGGTTTAATTCCGAATACGTTTTCATTTAACATCGATAAATAATATAGAAAAAGCGTTTTCAGTTGGATTCTTGTACCTAGTTTATTAAATTGATTACAAAAATATTTGTATGGTTTCGTTTTGAAATTGAAACATTAACGTTTGAATTTCCATTTCATTAATTTGTATACGAATTGACTTTTTGATAGTACACAAATTAGTGAAATAAAATTTCAATAGTAAATGTTTCAATTTCAAAACGAAACCAAACAAATGTTTTTGTAATCAATGTAATAAACTAGGTACAAGAATGCAACATCTTTTTTTGAGCTTTTTCAACTACTATTTTCTAGTTACAATCAAATTCATGTTGACACTAGTGACCGACCGAAAGTTCGGTTTCGGTTTCGGTTTCGGCCAGTTTCGGCCAAGAAATCTAGTTTCGGCCTTAGTTTCGGTTTCGGCCCTAAATGGCCGAAACTTTCGGCCGGGCCGAAACTTGACTGTTCGTGAATTATCCTGGACCTTTGGCCAGGAGTTAAAAGTAGGTATACATAATTGTCGTACAAATTATTATAATCTATCTTTGTTAAGACTGAGAATTCATGAGAATTCACTTTAATGATTATTATACATAGTGTGATTCCAAATAAGACTTGAAACTTGGAGGAGGAGCGAGGTTGTCTCATTAGCTGTTGTTTAATCCATATTTATTAATAACCGAAAAACAGTTTTTAGAGTTCGGGTGATTTTTAAAAGATTTCTGAACTTAGTTCATATTTCGTCAATTTTTTCTACGTTGACCAAATTTGATGATAATTTTGGTTTATTTTCATCAGAAAAGGATATGATATGTACGAAAAAAACCAAACTATGCTGTATAAGAGGTTGAAAAAGAATTAGTATGATTTGAAATGTGGTATATGAATAAATGAAAAATCAATTTCTAATATCAATTTGTCTGCAACTTTCGAATTTCACAATTTTGTATGCCAAAATTATTTTAAAAACTTGCCAAATTCCTTCTTCATTCTATAAAAGATTTCGTTAGATTGCATAACTAGTTTCGTTTCAGCAGATTTTTTATAAGCAACCTTTTGAATGTCCGGCATATAAAATAGTGAATGTGTATCAAAAGACAGCGTGAGTAAATTTCAGGTGGAAAATAACAACTGAAGATATCAGAAAGACGGCATGTGCTTGCCTTAAGTAATCATTATAGGATACTGTGGGAGGTATACTCATTATTGAAAGGTTTTTTCTGGGTTTTTTCTCCCAAACTCTGAAAAATATCTATAAAATAAAAATTAATTATTTTGTGATTTGCTTCTGCGTAAGAAGCACAAGATATTTGTCAGAAGCAATCAATTGAACAATGTTGCCTAACAAACAACAACGAAACAACATCAACGAAGAAACAACTATATCGTAACGTTTCGGAGTCTATATCAGACTCCTTCGTCAGACGCTTAATGAAAATCTTTAGAATTATTTTGTTGATAGTTATTGTGAAATTCAAGAATTGTCACAATAATTCAAGAATTTCACAATAACTATCAACAAAAAAATTCTAAAGATTTTCATTAAGCCTCTGACGAAGGAGTCTGATATAGACTCCGAAACGTTACGATATAGTTGTTTCTTCGTTGATGTTGTTTCGTTGTTGTTTGTTAGGCAACATTGTTCAATTGATTGCTTCTGACAAATATATTGTGTTTCTTACGCAGAAGCAAATCACAAAATAATTAATTTTTATTTTATAGTTATTTGGGAGAGAAAACCCAGAAAAAAACCTTTCAATAATGTGCTTGCCTATATGGAATGGTGGAACGTAATTTATGAATACATTTTCTAATGTAATTTCGAGCTTAGTTGCAACAAAAAAATATTGAATTCGTTATTTTTCTCTATTTGCTTCTTACATCCCCTTTCAAATCATACTAATTCTTTTTCACCAGAACCAGAACTCAAATATCTCGGAAACTGTTGATTTTTGGTCATCAACAAAAATGGCTCAAACCACAGCAAATTATCCATACTAACACCTCCTCCAAGGTTGACGTGTCTGATTTGGAATTACCCTGTATACTTCGACTAATTATTTTTATAACTTGGTAATACCAAAATAATGAATAAGGATATCAAAAAAGTTGTCTTTTTATTTTATTTAACACTGCTTAACTGTTTTTATGTATATGCAAATAAAATTTAAAAAAATCAGTAGATTTCAGTATGAAATAAAAAGTTTCGGTTTCGGTTTCGGTTTCGGCCGAATTTGAGACCCTGGCCGAAAGTTCGGTTTCGGTTTCGGTTTCGGCTGAAAAACCAGTTTCGGTCGGACACTAGTTGACACTAATATTCTCTAGTCACCAAAAAAAATTCCGTCAGGTGATTGTAGTTATGAAAATAAATAATAGAACTGCATCATGAAAGAAATTAAATTCAAAGAGTGTCATTAAAAAAAAACACAAGAGTACCAAAAATTATTAATCCGAAATGACCAGACCGATTCTACCCAATAACGAACTAATCTGAGATATTCATTCCTCAAATCAACTCTGAAAATTATATTATATCTAGTGAAACTTGGCCAATATTCCAGCTTTGTTTTTACTGGAGTTATTCTGAACTCAATTTGATTAACTTACCAAAGTATATGCTTCCATCATCATATGGATTATCCAAGGGCATTATATTATCATCCACAAATTATAATATCCTATAATCCTCATAATTGCTACAGCTATTTCATTGGTCGTTTTGCATTCAATCATACTTTGTTTTTTAGAAAAGGTGGTATTTTATATCTTGAGCAACGAATATTGAATAGAACCAGAAATAAATATTACATGTCTCTTATCTGTAGAGGAGATGACATATGAACACAGATCATGAAATTCATAGATACAAATACGGACGTTAATTTTCGATTACAGCATTCTGTGAAATCTAGAATTACGATTTAAAAATTCGAAAATTATAGACATTTCGGCAAATTGATAATCACTCTGTTCCGAGGAACAAGAGCGCTCAAGATGAAGATTTCCGCTAAAACTGGAAGTCGCAGTTGGCCGAGTTTCGTATCATCTGTGGGACACCAATATTTAGTGAGAATTAAATTCGGAAATATTAATAGTAAAGAAAAGTCCTACTCGGTGCGGAGTTACTGGGAAGCACTGTATAAATATAATTGCATTCCAGACTATGCCCCAACCCCAAAGCTATGAAATTCAACGTTGATGACAGTGAAAATCAGTAACCGTAATATTCAACATTTCTCTGCTCGTGTTAGAGGATTCTCAAAAATATACCATACAGTTATTTGATCTCTACAGATAACGAATATAACGACTCTGACGACGGTTGGACACAAAGGTTCTTGAAATTCACGTCCCTTTGCTGTTTCATCCTCAAGCGTCCGTAACGGCCGCAACTTCTTGCCCTTACTTCGAATGAGAACTCGTTTTACCCTCCTTTGACGCGCCAGGTAAATCGGTTCCACCTGAAAGAACCAAGGGCAGGTGTTATTTCTTCGATCGCCTTAGTTCCGCATGCAATTTCAAAATTACTCTCTCACAAGAACGGACACTAAGTATTTCTCACAGGAATATACGATGGGGACTTGAATCTTGGTCGAAGAATTGGCGAAAGTTGGTCGTGTGCAGGTTGAGATGTTACACGTTCATTTCGTATCGTGTCACGATCTGAACGCTTGATATTCATAGAGTAATTTTATTGCCGTATCTTCAACCTATACTTGCCTGTTTTATTCGTTAAAAATACTTATGAACTTATGAAATTTTTTTTAACTGGCATCAACAGTCACTGATATACAGGGTGTTAGTGAATAAGTGCCACAAACTTCAGGGGGTGATTCTGCATGAAAAAAATAATGACAGTTTGTTGTATAACTTTTGTCCGTAAATACTTCATTTTCCGAGATAAGGGGTGTTGAAGTATTTCGTAGAAACTGGAACTATAAATTAATTGCTCTGAATTCTCTCGAGATATGCAAATGAAATTTGGAGGTTTTTAAGAGGTTATTATTACGCATTTTTTGACATACAATTAATGATTTTAAATTCATTATTAAATTATTATTATTATTAAATTAAACTCATTAGGCAGATTAGGTTTATGAAGTGGTAGAATTGTGTAAGAGTTCATTCGAATTTTTCTAAGTTTTTTTCACAAACCTTGTCATCGTATGTGTGAAAGATTTCCGATGGGGTAATTGGAAATACGTCCTGAGACTAATCGAATGTTATAAATAACATTGTGATAGATTTCTAGAAAAGTTAACTATGTAGATTACTGGTCATTACTCACGAAAATGAAGGTGTTAATATTCTAGAATGCAGGTCCGGATCATGCCCATTATAAGATTTATTTCAAGTAAGTATTCCCAAAGTATGATCTTTGTTTCTTTCACATACAGCGTCATATGAGATAGAAAATTAGTTTCATTAAAAAACTGGATGCCCGGATACTAACAACTCAAACACCGTAACCAGCAATCGTAATATCTCATTAATTTTAAGAGAATTCACTACGGAAATTACTCAAAACTTGGAGAAAATGTAATTCTAGAAGATAAAAAACAATTGAAAAGTTTCACACATAGGTACATTGATATAGTTATAAGTCACATAGACATAAAACTGAGTATGTAGATAAGAGAATTTTATAGCAATTTAACTCCTGTGTTTTTCTCATCTGTATGGATAACGAGGGATTTGGATTAGTTTAGTAATATTCTATAATTTGAAGCAAAATATAGCAAAAACATAAAAAATAAAATGTGCGAAAGCCCAGAGGAAAGGGGCTTTAGCGCTGTTAGTCAAACTTTGACAAATCATATCTCCGAAAGTATTGGTTTCTCAGAGGTAGGAATTATATCGTTGGATTCTTATCATAGAACTGCACCGTGAAAAAGTAAACTAAAAAAAGTGCCAGAAATTATTAATCCGAAACCAACAGATCGATTCTACCCAATAACGAACTTATCCGATATATTCATCCCTCAAATCTACTGTGAAAATTATATTATATCAATTGAAACTTTGCCAATATTCCAATTTTGTTTCACTGGAGATATTCTGAGCCCAATTTGATTAACTTATCAAAGTATATATTTCCATCATCATATGGATTATCCATAATATTATCACCCAAAAATTATCATATCCTATAATCCTCATAATTCTACGATAGCTGAGGATAATTCTTTGGTCATTTTGCATTCCATCATACTTTGTTTTCTAGAATGGGAGATATTTTATCATGAGTATAACGAATTTTGAAGAGAACCAGAAATAAATATGTATCTTTAAGATGACATGTATGAACACACATCATGAAATTCATATACAGGGTGAATCTTAAAGTTGTACATTAATTTTAACAATAGATAGATTCCTCTCATCAAATGAAACAGTTTTTTCATTTACCATTTTTCCAGATTCGGCTCAGGTAAAAAGTTACAAGCGTTTAAAGATTACATAATGTGCTAAAACACTTCTGCATATAAATTATCTGTGACATTATTGGTGGACGAGAAAAAGGTATGGTAACGTGGTTTACAGCTTGATTGGGGATTCCAACGCTAAGGGGTGAATCTATAAAAGTAGTGAAATTTCTGGACTTTTCCATTTTATAACATTCAATGAAGAATATCTCGAAAACGGTGCGCGTAACGACCAATGATTAATTAATGATTTAATGTTCTGAAACGATGGAATATTCTTGAAATGACTGAAGAAAAACTATATGCTTTCTTTAGCTAATTTCGTTTAGATTTATGAATCCGTGAGCCTGTAACTAGAAAACCAGTAGAAGCAGGAAAAAAATTATATTTGAAAAATATGTATCATAGTTATAGAAAACTTCATACCAACATTCATTTCATTCTGAAAACGGATGTCAAAACTACAAAATAAAAACTGTTTTTTTTCGAAATTTGAACAGCCTGTATCTTTTTACCTGAGCTGAATTTGGAAAAATGGTAAATGAAAAAAGTGTTTCATTTGACGATGAAAATATATGGTTAAAATTAATGTACGGACTGTAATTTTCGATAATAGCATTCAGGGAAATCATAGAGTTACGATTTATCATTGAAATTTTGAAAAATCATACCTCCGAAAGTATGAGCTTGAAACTGCATCTTAGAAAAAATTGAATTTGACATTTGTATTGTAAAAAAAATTTTTTTTTCGTTACTCCGAACCATCAGACCGATTTAGCCCAGTAACTTAACTGAGATATTTATCTCACAAACCTACTCTGAAAATTTCAACTGTCTAGCTCATTCCGTTCGAGAGTTATCGTGTTGACGGCCGGACCGGCCGGACAGAATCGATTTTGACCACGGATTCTTGATCAGTGAGTCGAACCAAATCGTTTAAGACCAATTTCATCCCAAAATTCGGAAATTACAGTCCGTTCCGAGGAACAAGAGCGCTAATAATACTTCATCTAGAACTAATCAACTGAGAAAAATCAAATGATATGGTCATTTATATTCGGAATCCAAATGTCGTTAACTTGAAACTGGATCATTCTTGAACGTCAGCGCTAAAGCTCCTGAAGCTACTTCATTGTTTTCTATTTTATTTTCCTAAATCTCATTGTGTGAATTATTCAGTTTGGCTTGATTTCAAAGAATGAGCACTCATTGGCTGCAAATTGAGTACAACTTTATATCGCAACATCTTGACACAGTCCTGAAACACTTGAGAATTTTTACGAGACAACATCCGTGGGAATCACAGTGTCTCGATACAAAGTTCTGTGAGTGGATACCCTAAGCTCCATGGCAGCAATAACGAAGATAAAATAAATCTGAAAGTGAATAGTAATTGTCTATCCTATTCCAGTCCTGCTCCAGACACTTGCGTCTTTTTATCATCTTATTTATCTTACACAGGTTGATTTAGATGTTATGAGCGACTTGAAACCCATCAGTGAGACCTGTTTGTTTTGCTTTTCTTTATCGTGTTGTTGTTACACCTGAACTTTTTTCCGAAATCAACGAACTAGTTTTTCTCGGAAACAATATTCGATATATCATTTAATTACTTCATCCATGCTGACAGCAACTTGACCTTCAATAACAGTCTCTTATAGTGCTAGTGTGATTGTGTTATGATACCGCAATGTTAAGTTTTTTTTGGAATCAACATTAGTTGAGCCTCGTTTGGAAAATTATATAGGATTTACATCAATTTATTTAATATTGTGATGCGACTTCATCAGATTACTTAATACTAAATTGTTGACAAGTAATGATGTCCATATACCCCTCAATCGTTGACCTAGACATAGAGTCTCTCTGTTCTTCTTCTTACGGCTTAACGACGAAACGCGTCATGATATTGAATAAATTCGTGTAAATCGTATATCATTTTTTTTGAGTTAATATGGATTTGCATCTAGAAAAAGCCACAAGTATTGCATTTTTTAGTTAGTATTTATCTCAAACGGTCCCTTTCCTTAAACCTCTGTTATGGTAGCGGATATCGCCGTCAAATTACCCTCTTAATTTTCATAGTTTGTATAGGTAGACAATTTCCTGGCGCATAATTTCTTTTAATTATACTGTGAACACTGAAAAATCCACTCTTTCGTTAGTTTTTCCTACTATACATACTGTATATATTATATTATTATATTCTAGCGGGATCTTTCAGATTTATCTAAAATTCTTGAGTGGTGTACAGAAACGATAATGTATAAACAATGAAGTTGCTGTACCCAAAGATAGCACAACAAAATGCACTTTCTTCCCTTTTACGACATCATATCTTGAATCTCTAACATTTAGGTTTTTTAGGTTTGAATGGTAGAATTACATTTTTGTAGAGTTTTAAAAAGTTTAAGGTTTGAATTTAAAGAAGAAAAAGTGACGTTTTTTGAGTGTTTTACGGGGTTTGCGTATTCAACCGAATACGCATACATGATTTGAACAATTTTCGAATATTTTATATTCTTCTTTATTATACGTCTAGTTAAAATAAAAGAGTGTTGATTCAAAAAAAAAATCATTAGCTGATATTCAAGGAGCCGAAAAATGGAGATCTCTGAAAAACCCCTCACGCGGGGTCAGTCTACTTGGTGCGCTTGCTCGAATTCATAACCACAAAGGTCATAGAATGTGAAATGGATGTACTCGTACATTATTTCATGAAGGATTTCATGAAATCAGCATCGAGAAATATGCACTAATAACATTTCTCAATTCAATTCAATCAAATTAATATTTTCTACCAATAATTCATATCCTTTTTCGCATCGAAATTGCCGTGATAGAGTAAAAACACCACCGTTAAGACCGTTAGGTTTTAATTAAACCATAAACGCGCAGTATCGAATGAAAACGAAATCTAGGTGACCTTGTTTACGTAAGATCGATGGTGCAATGTCGCTAGACTTATCAACCGAATCTTTACTTGGCAGGATCAACAAACTCGCAATCTGGTTTTCAATTAACTCTGCAAATTAAGCCCGTCGTATTCTGAGCGGGTTTCGCTCTAGATTGAAGGGTTTTCTCGTGATTATCCCGCCTCGGAGTCATCATATCCGAATAACGACCAGATTGAAGAATTTAATTTGGCAGAATTGTGGGTAATTTCGTCCTCTTTAGCCCTCAGAGGGAGCAGCAGAACAAAAGTGTTCTAGAAAAATAATAAAAAGTACTCACGTAACGTCAGTAGCTTCAGCTCGCCCGTTCATTCAAAGGTGAATAGACCACATTAGTTAGGTTAGGCGGGAAATTTGAATTACGATCCATCCGTGGATCCGAGCACTGAATTCCCCATGCATTTAGTATGGACCTAAAATTTATGCGAATTTCTCGCCTGCTTTTAAATACTTTGGCTAATTTCTTAAGGTTTATTTTGATTGAAATAGATTCTGTGAACCTTTCTCAACCACCTAGAATCAAGTTTTCATAACAAAATTGTATATTTCCAAAATAATTAATAAATATAAAAGTGTTCACCAAATTCGATTGACGTATGTCTTAGCTCACTCTAAATCAGTCAAAAATAATAACATAACCCTAAATCGGCCTTGTAATGACGCACAACAGAAGTCATCTACGACATACGGAAATCTTTCGAACTAGAATGGTTTCAATTTTGATTTAAGAATAAATAGAAGTAGATTTTAATGTGAAAATAACATGAAAACATGCACTAATGATGAAAGTACCCAATACTTGTTGTCTCTGTACTAACAGTCTCTTTTGAATATGGTGGTTTCATCTCAAAGTTGAAATTCCTTGTTAAAAAATTTGAATATGGATCTCCCGCCAAGCGAATGATTCTAACCTAACTAATGTGGTCTATAGATTTAACTGATTTTTAGCACCGTACACTGGGGTAGGGCTGGGCTAGTTGAGAAATTTCTCGCTTGATCGGTTATTACTACTCAACGATAATTCTTAATGGCTTGATATGCCTTCCCAAAGGAGTCCATAGTAATTTATTTCTGACAAATTGCATTTAGGAGGTACTGCCGACTGCAGTTTCACTGAAGTCTGAGATGCTCAACGCAGGTGAAGTAAGTTGAGGGTATGTGAACTAATGGAGATACAATTCCATAGTTTCAAAGTTATTGTTAAATAAAACATAAAAATCCGGTCAGAGTTATGAAGTGAGAGAGAACAGAAAATTGAAAGTTCAATAAAAAATATTTTTTTTAAAATAACACATGTTTTTGATTTTTCAAAAGAAATGGGTAAAAAATATAGATAGACGATTCATTTGTTCATAAGAAATTGTTGATTGAATAAACAATGAAAATTTGAATAATAATAATTTTTTTATGATATTAAAGAGCAAGATAAAGAATGATTAAAAAAATAGTCCTCAATATTAATTACAAGTGGTAGAAAAAAATTGGTAATTAACAAAGTCAATTTTAAACAATAATTTTTTTTTAAGAAGCAGTTTTTTTTTAATTATAATTTCCATTATCAAAGATTATACATATTTCCAAAAAAAATTCAAATTATCTTAATAACAACGCGTTTGCTTATAACAATTTTTTAAACAATAAGAGATAAAAATTATTGAGAATTATTTTTAAGTAGTTCTGATCATGAGAAAACAAGCTTTTTTCAATGTTTCATTAAGCTTTAAAATTTTTTGACCTAAATAAATTGTTAATAACAAAGCGAAAATTATCAATTCTTTAATTTTTCCAACGGGAGTCTATAATAAAACTTTTGAGAAATAGATCCACGAAAGGAAAAAATTCTCAGATTAATAGTTTAATAATTATCGCACCTGCAATGTTAATGTTCGTGCTACAAAAAATTGTTGATTTTCTAATGGATAACTAATTGAAAAATCGCGATAAAAATTTTTGAACAATGGATTATTATTAATTGATCTATCCTGTAGACGTCTGAATTTTTCCAGTTTTTAATTTTCATATTTTTTATTTTAGTATTTTTAAATAACATTTATTCATTAAGGGTTCGAAATTTTCGGGCCTATTTTCAACCCTATGGGAAAAATTATAGATATTGGTCATACAGTTCCGGGAGTTGGGAAATTTCCTCCTCTTTTTAAATCATTTTTCAAATTTGGTTGAATTGTTTTTGAGATATATGCAAAAAACCAAACCCCATTTTTTTTTCACTTAATTGTTTATAACTTTTGCAAATTTTGCGAGTGACCCTCGAATTTTCTCAAAAAATATCTACCTGCCATTCCGAATCGAATGACACCTCAATCGTAATTTTTGGATATCTCTAAAAAGTTTTGACATTGTTGACTTGTTGACTAGACTAATGGGGCATATTGAGCAATTAGAAATTCAAGGGTTAAAAAAATGAAAAAAAAAATTATTCAACAATCAACTTTTTATTTATATCATTTAAGTGACATAACAGCCGACATAAAGCTTCGTGAAACCCACCATTAGTCTTTCTACTTGAAACAAAATATGAACATTTATCACTAGATGGTTCTCCCAAACTCTGAAATAATATCTATAAAAATAAAAAAAAATATATTATTTTGAACCATTCATGATGAATTCACCTCCCACAATATCCTTGATTACTTGTGAACATTTATGTAATGTAGAATTTTTATCGACATCTAGGGGGATAATGATTCTTGCCTACCACTTTTGGATCAATAAATAGAACGCTGTATGCTAATATGTTCAGGTTCATTTACATAACTCTACAACGTATCGCCGTCGTAATCAAGAATACAACAAATATCGTCGATTACTGAGGTTCCTAACATCTTGATAATTGAATCTCTACTTCGCCTGTCTTAAGACACTCGTACTTAGTCTGTAATTGGTTTTTCACACGTCTAAAAAGGAACAAAGTCCTGAATCAACTTCCTCAGCTTCTAAAGGATTCCACCGAACACCAGTACTGACCTTGCACTCCACTGCTCTAATAGGGTTGTACTACCAAGGTGGTGTTCAACGCTGATTGTCAGCGCACCATAGTTCCACGAAATAGGGTCTCCCACGAAGCAAGATACGTGTTGCTCCAAAATTTATGAAACACCTAACATTAATATTTTCTTAGAATTTCCTGTTCAGAGAAAAGTATTCAGTGTCTCTAGATGGATTAATCGGCTTCGTGGCGCCTCCAAAGTTGATCTTTACATGTCATGGGGTAATAAAATTTCAAACGGGCTTATTCTGGACATTCGAATATAATACAACCCTTCAGGAATCTATAGATTTTTCTCTAGTGAATCCGTCAATGCAACGTTTTCAATTGACATTCCTGAGAATATTCAAAATAATATAAATGTTACCTCGAATTCATAACAACGAATAAATCGTTTGCTTAGATATCATCATCGAGTTATGTAGTTCCAGAAAAACCTCATTTTCCGCTATGGTGAAAAAGTATTATAGCTGATAATTTGGATAACTCATTTTATCGTTGCCCTTCATGGACACCCAAAATTTTATCGAAATCGAGAGAAAAGTTTACGAGAAATTCTTCGTGAATTTTTTTTATGCTTCTAGGTGGGTATATGATCCTCACAGAATTTTCAATGAAAGCGTTACTAGACTTTTACTCGATTGCATCTGCAGTTTTGGAAATAAAATCTGCGAAGCCATTGGACGGATTTTGCCGATTCAGGAACTCGACTGATGGCGCATTTCTACACGAAACATCCGTTCATTAAAATAATCTGACGTTTCTTGGACCCGTTGATTTCATAACATGACGTAAATACATTGACTGTGTCAGGCAATTCTCCGTGAATACATCATATATATTTTATCTTATTCATTGAACATCCACTTTTATGTTTTGGTCGAAATGAGGCATTAATTTTGTAGCTTGGTTACTTTATATGGACCATTCCAAATTTTATGTCATATTTAATGACACAGTTTTCACGCATGTAACTGAATCGAGGTTCTGAAATACTATTTATTTCAGCTACACAGCCGTCGTCTGAGTATATATACCTGAATTGCCTTCACAAAAATAAGGATATTGAGTTATCTTGGATTTTCTCTCCTCATAAAAACAGGTTTCGATTTAATCTTTTGATGAATATATTATACCTATTTGTAGTTTTCGTAATCATTTTCTCTCTTCATGAACCGGTTTCGATTTGATAATTTAATGAATATAGATTTTAAGAGATTACAATGAGACAATTCATTCTAATTTCAAAGATTGCCTCTTCTTCACCTCAGTGCCCGATCTGAGATTTTATTTGTAATTTTTTTCTGTATGTAGTTTTGCGAGAAAAATCGATTGGTACTACCTAACCTAACCTAACCTCCACTTCAGGAAGCTTATATTTCCTGAGATATGAATTTTTGGAATTCCCTTATTATTACCTAATAGCTGTTCTGGGGAACATCGCGTTATAGTTTTGCCCAAATGTCTGTAACTTTCGAATTTTTTGACGAAAATGGTCTCAAACGATTAATTTCGACTCCCCAATGAAGAATTCGAGGTCAAATTTGATTCTGTCCGTCCGGCCGTCCGGCCGTCCGTCCGGCCTTTGCCACGATAACTTGAGAACGAGAAGAGCTAGCGACTTGAAATTTTCAGGGTAGGTGGCGCATCCCAATACGACGGACGAGTAATAATTTTGTTTTCAACCAATATAAATCCGATCGAATTGAAACTTGGTGGGTAGTTGTAGAATATGAACCTAAGCACTTTTGTGAAATTTTGTGCGAATCGTTTTGCTAGAAAATTATAAAAAATATTTTTGTTGTCACGATAACTTGAGAACGGAATGAGATAGCGGCTTGAAATTTTCAGGTTAGGATGTGCACCAGAACGCGACATTTCAGTTTGTTTATGAGCATAATCGGCCAAACGGTTTTAGAGTTATAGCCATCTGAAATTTTCTGAAATTTGCTGGTTTTTTGTTCCTCATTAACTCGAAAAATACTGAACCGATTGAATTCAAACATGGTTATTAGTTGTAGAATGCCAACGCGAAAATGTTCGCAAAATTTGGTGAGGATAGCATTTGTAGAAAATTTTTAATAAATCATTGAAAAAAAAAAAAAAATTCTATATATCAGTAACTATTCGTTTGAAATTGCTGAAATTTTGCAAGAGCCTTCATAACCTAACTCTTCTGCCAAGTTTCAAGTTTCAATACGATCGGTTAAATATTGTTGGAGATTCGAGCATTCTTGTGCGAGTTCAGTAGATGGGTGACCGTTGCCTCGATAACTTTCGAACGAAAGGAGATAGGGACTTGTAATTTTCAGGGTAGGTTGCGTATCCGAAAAGGAGAATTGATTTCGTTTTTGGGCATAATCGGTCTAACGGTTTCCGAGTTATACCCACCTGGAATATTATTTCCTCGATAACTTAAAAAAAAATTGGTTCAAGCACTGACGTGAAGTCAGAAGCTTTTGCGCGTAAGTTCTATTGTTCTATTACCAAGGTAAATTATGTTGTCCATTCTCCTGTATTGGACACTCTTAATTCGAATTTACCATGGTAAATTCGAATTAATTGTCCAATACAGGAGAATGGACAACATAATTTACCTTGGTAAATTCGATTAAGGGTGTCCAATACAGAAGGATGGACAATAGAACTTACTCGCAAAAGCTTCTGACTTCACGTCAGTGCTTGAACCAATTTTTATTCATCTTCTGTTTGATATAAGACAGTTAGGTTAGTCAATATGAATGTCAGTGCTACTAATACATAATAGCAAAAGATTCTTTGTTAGTTTGAATTTTCGGTTAGAATTTATGTCCATTCGTGATTCCTCTGTGGTCAGTAGTATTGTCAGTAGTAATACCACTAGGGCCTTGATAATTCCGAGAGAATTTTGTCATAGAGAATGCTGAAAGCGTGTTGCTTGATAATAGCTATTATCCTTGAGCCACACGCTTGCAGGATTCCCTATGACAAAATTTTGAGTGAGTCAGTGCTTCTTTATATTTTTTCAAGATCCTTTAACAAACCTGGCTATCAATACAGTTTGGCTGTTAGATTTACCGTAGATCGAAATAAAAAAAAATCAGGTTATGAGACCCCCGTTAGGAACGCAATTGCCTATTCTCCAAATCCGAACGTAATTTAATATAGATCTACCAAATATAGTTATTTATAAATTGGCCCATGGCCACGATCCAGACATTTCAACTCGGAGACGCTATCTCCTCGAAACTGACTTGTTCGTTCACCGAATTGCCTTGAATTTTCTTTTAAAACCTCACAATATCGGCTCAGCACAAAATCCATGACCGCTAGACCTAAACCGCACCCAGCATAAGCCATACAAACCAAAAAGTGCATGCGCAGTCTACTCGTGGCTGAAAGTCCTCTCAAAATCACAAACCTCACACAAAACTCTGATTCTTCCAAACCATTGGTTCAGGAGATATCGCACTTTCAATCCACGCATGCGCGGACACTCCCAAGGAGATTCTGAGAAGTAATAGCATCCTGCACCTTAAAACCCAATACTCTCATTCGGTGGACAAGAATTGGAGCTTTTGAAACGGCCACACAATTTCTGAACATCTGAACTTTTGTGGACCAGTAATATCCGAGGTATCGCATATAACGTACAATACCAACGACATCCTTGGTCACCCAGTATATCACCACATTAAATTCAAGGAAACTTCTTGATCGTGAAAAACATATTCTTACATTACTCACTTCATACATGGATTCCGAGAGTGACTTCGAACATTTCATCCGACGCTCAAAGGATACCTAACAAAGTAATGGTTATAATCTTAGTGAATAGTTTCTATCCTCTTCCTTGTCTGGTGGAAATAAATGGTATCCAGACTTGCAATTATGCGATCCTACATGTCGATTAAAACGTCTCTATTGATTCCAGAGAGAATCAGTACTCTTCACTGTATTCAATTCCCATGACTAGGAAGTTTTGCTCGAATAACTATCATCTTGTTAGTTCCGTCGTATTTAGCTGACTTTGTTGAGGAAAACTATTCTTCTTAATTTCATTAGGACGTGCTGAAGATATCTAGCTACGTATTCCCGGAAACGCTGATTGGGAACCTCCAAAACTGTTTATTATTACAATTACATGAAAAAAAATTGGTTCAAGCCCTGTGGACAGCCCCTGGCGCTCTTGTTCAAACAGACAAATTATATCTCCGAAAGTATTGGTTTCTCAGAGTTGGGAATTATATCAATGGATTCTTATGAAAGAACTTCATCATAGCAGAAATTGAATTCAAACATCATAGAAGAATTTAAATTCAACAAGAGTGCCAAAACTTATCAATCCAAAACCAATAGACAAATTCTACCCAACAACGAACTCATCGGAGATATTCATTCCTCAATTCTATGATGAACGATAATATACAGGGTGAGTCTTTGACCACTGCATTAATTTTAACCAAATATTCCTCTCATCAAATGAAACACTTTTTTCATTTACCATTTTACCAGATTCGGCTCAGGTAAAAAGTTACAAGCGTTTAAAGATTTCACAATGTGCTAATACAGTCCTGCATATAAATAATCTATGACATTGTTGGCGGACGAGAATAAGGCATGGTAACGTGGTTTACAGCTTGATTCGGGATTCCGACGCTCAGGGACGGATCCATAAAAGTAGTGAAATTTCTGGAGTTTTCCATTTTAAAACATTCAATGAAGAATATCTCGAAAATGGTGCGTTTAAGGAGAAATGATGAAGAATAATATAATGTTCTAAAACGATGGAATATTCTTGAAATGACTCAAGAAAAACTTTATATGCTTTCTTTATGCTAATTTCGTTTAGTTTTATGAATCCACGAGTCCATAACTAGAAAACCAGTAGCAGTAGAAAATAACTAATACTTGGAAAATATGTATCATAGTTATAGCAAACTATACGCCAACATTCATTTTATTCGAAAAAAAGGTGTCAAAGCTACAAAATAAAAACTGATTTTTTTTTTAAATTTCAACAGCGGTTATCTTTTTACCTGAGCTGAATTTGGAAAAATGTTAAATGAAAAAAGTGTTTCATTTGATGGGAGGAATCTTTGGTTAAAATTTATGCAGTGGTCAAAGACTCACCCTGTATATAATGTTGTTCAACAGATTTTTGAGTGGATTTTGGAATGCATGCTGTTGACGCGTCGACTTGCCAAATACAACATCGGCCGTCCACTTATTGGAAATAGATATGAACATAGACAGACTTGATATGGTGTATATGACATAATAATTTATGAAATTCACTCCAGGCACTTCAGAATAGAATACTAACCACGGATTAGTATTGATCAGTGAGTCGAACCAAATCGTTTAAGACCATTTTCAGCCAAAAATTCGAAAATTACAGACATTTGGGCAAATTGATAAGCACTCTGTTCCGAGGAACAAGAGCGCCAAAACGCTTCTTCCACTCCGCTCATCGAAACCGGAACTCTTGAGCGTTAGGCAGTTCCTCTCATCCCCCGGCTAAATAAATGGTATGAATGTATTGAATGTAGGTAGATCAGGTTTGGATTTGAACGACTTCGTTCCTCCAAGACTGTCGTCATTAATTATAACAGCTCTGAATGGGTGAGATATATACCTACGCTTAGTTTGATTTGTGGAAACTTCCATAGGTTATGTATGGGATGAAATTTGGATGAGAAACTTGATGCAACTACCTTCGAAAAAATAAGCTCCTACCTTATGAACAATATCTAAGTAATCGAAAATTGATCGTAATACATACTATATTTCATCATAATTCGTAGTATTCCAGATATAAGAGCAGATAATATATCCTCTATACACCTATTTTCTTGTTTCAATCGACGGAAAGTTCAAAAAGGTGTCTCTCACGTTTGTTTACATTCTTTCACGTCACATCGGAAAATTGTTGCATTCACTGAAATATCGGTATGAAAGCCGATGGTATTTACCATTCTTGAGTAATTTTCCACATATTTTCTCACAGATAATCGTCGATTTAATATAAATTAAACAAGTTATTCGTCGAAAAACAGTCTATGAATTCGTTTGGCAGCCATCTTTGATTCAAACTGACTGAGGTCTCTGTTATCTGTGGCTGAAAAACATCATTCACGTTGGCTTCTAATTGCCTGGAATTCTATGAAATGGCTAGTTTCCCAGAGATTTTCAATAAATGCCAACAATGTGACAATTCTTGAATTTCACAAAATAACTATCAACAAAATAATTCTAACGATTTTCATTAAGCGTCTGACGAAGGAGTCTGATATAGACTCCGAAACGTTACGATTTATTTGTTTCTTCGTTGATGTTGTTTCATTGTTGTTTGTTAGGCAACATTGTTCAATTGATTGCTTCTGACAAATATCCTGTGTTTCTTACGCAGAAGCAAATCACAAAATAATTAATTTTTATTTTATAGATATTTTTCAGAGTTTGGGAGAGAAAACCCAGAAAAAAACCTTTCAATAATGAGTATACCTCCCACAGTATCCTTTAATGATTACATAGAATGAATGAATTTCGACCACGGATTCTTGATCAGTGAGTCGAACCAAATCGTTTAAGACCATTTTCATCGAAAAATTCGAAAATTACAGAAATTTGGGCAAATTGCATTCTGTTCCGAGGAACAAGAACGCCAAAAACTCTTGACTACGTTCAGAAATTTTAATTCTGACATTCAATACGTCGACATGTTTCGGGTTTTACCCTATTCTCAAGACTAAAAAGTAACACATAAGACTATCAAACAACAGATTTCAACACCGGAGATAAGTGAAAATCCAATTGATCATTCACAATTGGTAGGTTTCGTTTCAAAGCTGAAGAATTTCCAAAATTTCCAACAGATCCAAACGTCGGCCCTTCTCTCCCTCACGTAAAATCTCAATTTTTTTCAAAATCTATAAAATGGTTACAAGTGATACAGTGATTTGAAAAACCAGTGGTAGATTTGTTTTGAAGAATTGATTTTTTATGTTCATCAACCCTCAACCTCAACCTCAAGAGAACGACCAGTCTGACGTATGTAAAAAGCTGGACATTCGTCACAAAACAATTTATAGACCCCAATCTTTTCAAAAAAACTGTTAAAACATCTTTACCATTACAAAACATTGATTTTATGTTTTTCTTATTGGTACAAACAATATCTACATTATTTCGTCTAAATCTATTACAAATCTTTTCGCTTATTTGGGGAATAAAACTACCATAAGCAAATTTATTAATATTTTTGATAAGCTGTGAAGGGTAAATACTTGCTAACAGTTTTTCATGTTGTTTATTGAAAGTCAAGAGTTTTTATTTATCAATTTATTAAGGATGTTTCACCAAGTGTTGAGCGAGAAATCAATTTCGTTTCACCGGAGTGAAGGAAAATCGTTGGGACCTTGAGTATGGTCAGAACCCGATGTTTTAAATCTGTATTCTCATACATTGATAATCATCTATTCTCTTCGCTAATGAAAGACTTCCTGCCGGTAGATGCCATGTCGGTGATTCGTGTGTTTTGTTATTGCTCGAGCGAAAGAGGAAGGTGCTGGGAACTACCGGTTACCTGAAGGAAATACGAGTTGACTCATATTAATATTCTTGCCGTGATTCCGTATACGGAAAACATAAAGTTTGTCATTTCGGTCGAATCGTAAAAACCAATTTATTAATTGGAGGGAAACTATTAAACTTAGTGATTATACCACCCACGATCAAGGTCAGGGTGGTTTGTAGAATTCTATTTTCTGCTGTCCTACCTGAAATACGAAGACTGAAAATGTGGATAACACAAAAACTATCGATGCTTTGTTGAATTATCCGCTAAGATCGGAGACAATGTGCATCATGAAGTGCAAAGTTCCTAGAATTGATCCATCTTTTTGGCGCTCTAGTTCCTCGGAACTGAGTGCTTATCAATTTGTCCAAATGTCTGTAATTTTCGAATTTTTCGATGAAAATGGTCTTAAACGATTTGGTTCGACTCACTGATCAAGAATCCGTGGTCGAAATTCATTCTGTCCGGCCGGCCGTAGGCACGATAACTCTCGAACGGAATGAGCTATAGAGTTGAAATTTTCAGAGTAGGTTTGGGGGATAAATATCTCGGCTGAGTTCGTTATTGGGCAAAATCGGACAGATGGTTTCGGAGTAAAAAAAAATATTTTTTTTTACAAAACAAATTCCAAATTAAATTTTTTTAATAAGCAGTTTTATCATAAGAATCCATTCATATCATTTTTAACTCTAACAAGCTAATACTTTCGGAGATATAATTTTTCAAAATTTCAATAATAAATCGTATTTCAACGTTGTCACAGAATGATATAATTCTATGTATGAATTGTCCTAATGTCAACTTATGTTCCTGTGACATGACATTATCTAATCAATCGAAGAATTGTGAGCGAAGTGTGAAAAATCTCAGTTGTTTGCTCCAAAATTAGTTTTTCTCAGAAAAGTCTTACATTTCGGAACGGAACATGAAGTTAGTAAGAGATCTGAGAGTAGTGAGACTGCTTTTCATCCATAGACATAGATATAACTCTCGAACGGAATGAGGTAGGTAGTTGAAATTTTCAGAGTAGATTAGGGAGATGAATATCTCGTTTAAGTTCGTTATTGGGCAAAATTGGCCAGATTTAATTTGATTTCTTCCATGGTGCAGTTCTCATTCTCATAATTGCTCATTTAATCTTGATAAATAAACTATTATTTGAATTGAATTTCCTTTATGATGCAGTTCTATCATAAGAATAAATTGATATAATTCTCAACTCTGAGAAACCAATACTTTCGGAGATATAATTTGTCTGTTTGAACTGGAGCGCCAGAAAGCTCCTGTCCACAGGGCTTGAACCCATTTTTCAAAATAAGCGTGAACGATTTCGAACAACAGTGTTTCTGAAATAAAAATATTAAAAAACACTGATACTCAATTGTAAAATGCCGGCTTGAAGGTTTGCGCAGAATTTCAGCGAATCTACCAGATAGTTTCTGAAATATAACATTTTTGAAGAATAAATAGTTATTTTCGGCGCTCTTGTTCGCATGTCAGTAATTTTCGAATTTTTGGCTGAAAATGGTCTTAAACGATTCGGTTCGACTCACTGATCAATAATCCGTGGTCAAAATCCATTGTTCTGACGTCCGGCCGGCCGTCCTTTAACACGATAACTCTCGAACGGAATGAACCAGACAGTTGTAATTTTCAGATTAGGTTTTGGAGATAAATATCATGGTTGAGCTCGTATTAGGCAAAATCGACCAGGTGGTTTCGGAGTAACAAAAAAAAATTATTTTTACATTACAAATTTTAAATTAATTTTTTTTAAGATGTAGTTTCATCATAAGAATCCATTGATATCATTCTCAACTGTAAGAAACTAATATTTTCGGAGATATGAAACTTCAAAGTTCCAATAAGCAACGCTATAATTATTAAACGCATAAGCTCGGAACCATCGAAGGTAGATGCGAGTATTTAAAAAAAATTCTGAATAGTCGCAAGATTGGCGTCCCCAAGAAAATCCCTAAGGATTTTTCGTTGCTCTTGCCCGACTATATTTTGAATTTAATTTCCTTTATGATGCAGTTCTATCTATAACTCTGAGAAATCAATACTTTCGGAGATATGATTTGTCAAAGTTTGAACAAGAGCGCCAAAGCTAATGTCCACAGGGCTTTCGCACTTTTGTATTCAGTGCATAAAATGAGTGTGCCATGAAAACACGGATTTTATACACGAAATAGAAACAACATTTTTTATACAACTGTGAATGTGAATTTATATCGTCTAAAAAGTAATATTAAAACGGTTTATCTCGATTCCCGGCAAAACTACAAGTCCTATGGAAAAAAGTTGAAAATCAAAGTTGTAGGTAATGAAAAGGTCTACAACTTTTGTATCAGCACTTTTTTCACATAACCTCGAAATTAATGTGAAAAATTCAAATAACCAAATTACTATCAACTATTATTCCAATAAATGAAATTGTTTTATGATGAAGAATTACTATCAATCAATAATTGACTCTGTTAGAACTAAATCCTTCAAAAAGTAATATTCCATTTTTATTTTGCGAATTATTTTGGCAGTGAACAAAAATGTCTTTTTTCACGGTGAAAAGAAGTAAACATTCACGCATCAATAGAGATGCAAAAATGTCAAGTCTTTCGGACAGTTGAACAAAAAATTTGTTTTTTGGTGAAATTTTTGCAAAAATTTGCGCATCGACATTATACAAACAATTACCAAGTTTCAGTTCGATAGGATATGTATGTTTCCTACGAGCGTGCGCAAAGTTGTACTTCTCCGCGTGCATTCGGGTTGGCAAAGTAACAGTTTTCCGCATCGGGCGAAAAAAATATTTTGCGGCACGGAAATGTCAAACTGATCGAAATTGTTGTTGTGAGGAAAAATTTTCATGAATATTTCAGACACCTGTGATTATTTTATTGCGAGTGTATAAAACTGCAATTATCAATTATTATTCCCGATATTTGTATCACAGCTTGAACAAATAGATGTTGATGATACATTCTCAAGAACAATTGTATCAAGCAACAAGACCTGAATATTTTGACACATGATTATGTTAGAATTGTTATCAGTGTTCAACACTGTTGAAATGAACAGTGATCTTCCATATTGCAGGCGACTAATGAAGCGAGTTTATTACCTGTAATATCTAAAGTCAAGTATGAAGCAGAATATCAGAATTTTGAAAACTGATCTCAGAGTAGAGGGACAACAAGCCTCGAGGAGGAAGTATTGTTGGCTTACTTTTTTACATTTGAAGAAGACATTTCAGCCCAGTACACTATGGAGCTAATATTCCATGTTGAAAAGTGTACTTGAAGAGAAACTATCTATTCGCAGACTGTTGGATTTCATTCTTCATAGATTGCTAACAACTTTATTAGAATTTTATTCGACCTCGTCTTTTGCAGAAGGATTTTGAAACGTCCTGCAGTTTAGTACTTTACAATAAATATTACTAAAATTTTGGCAATTAGTTCAAGAGGCAGGATTCGTAGGTGGGTACGAGGTATTTTATATTGATGAAGGCATCTTCACCACCAGTCCTCTCCATCAGTTCCAACGTTTCGTTGATCAGATCCGAAACATTCTCACCTCTCATCTGACTGTAGTCGATGTGATCCCCACAGTTGACGTTGCAGTTCTTGAACATGTTGAGTACCGGAAGCAGTTGGCGGTAGTAGGGTACCAAGGCTTCACCAACCTGAAAACCGTTTAAATATCACAGTAATATCTCAGAGAAATTTCCTCTTTGAAGGAAAACATCTATCTATAGATCTACTGGCATGTTATAGACAGCGTGAAAAGAATTTTTAATTCCTGATTGGTGGCGCAACATAGCTGCCTCAGTATGATCGCATGATCGTATGGTATGAGTGGTAAGGTGGAAGAGTGTCTGTGACTGTTACCGATGAAAAATGGTTCCTACATGGTGGAAATTCAGTTATATCACCCATCTCAGTTTCGGCTAGGAAAGTTCGAAGAAACAACTTCATCCTTGAGGCAAAGTGTCTTATTTATTATCAAGCAATGGTGTCTGGAGGAGGGATTCAGTGTTAACTCAAATAAGAAGGGGAATAGACGGAATTTTGCGAAGAAGAAGATTACCTGGAGTTATCCTTCATTTCGTAAAAGTGATTGCCATATCCACAGCGGTATTTTGGATAAGACATATACTTTTTCGCAGTACTTTGTGTCTCAAATCAAACAGGATCAAAACTATAATTACCTATACCTGAGGAATACCTATATGTATGGGGTATGACCATAAACACCTCAAAAACAAAATATATTGTTGTGAATAATGGCAGGAGTGATTTTATCCTGCGAGATTAAATAATACAGGGAGTAGATGAATCTATCTCGGTGTGACCTTCACAGCAGTCAGATCCAGTGGAAATTTACCGCCTTTTATCCATCCAGTTTTACGGCCATATTGCTTTTGATGACTGGCCTTTAATGTAGGAGGTGTTGCCTAAGGATATTACTACTGACAATGACTGCTAAAAGTATGCCAAAATTGGACCATCAGGCTGGATCACTTGCACCGCCGTCTTGGTTAACATTCACATAGAATAATCTCCAGATAGTAAACGGCAAAAACTGATTTATCGATTCAAATGAAAATTTCATACACTTGTAGATTTTTGGTTTTTTTTCTTTCATTTTAGAAATATAGGCCATCACCTATTAAGATTGAAATAAACTGCTCCACAAGAGTTACAGATAATCGTATCAACTGAAATAACTGACATTCTGAAACCTTTGTTTGCGCTGAAAACGTAATTTAATATAGTTTTAGGTTCAACACTATATATGCACGTAAGTTTTTTGGTCTGCAACATACACAGGGTGATTAACAGAATAGGGTCAAATTTAACGACTTTTATTTCCGGATATTTTATTGTTTTTTTTGTCTTTTTATGCCTTCAATACAAGTTATGGCCACCACGGGCATCAATGATCACCTGACATCTTCGTTGCATACTGTCAACGAGGGTGTTGAGCATATCTTGGGGAATTTCATTCCATAAACGAGGGAGTAGTGCTTTGAGGTCATTCAATGTTTCTGGTGGAGGTTGGTGATCATCAAGTCTTCTTTGTAGCATATCCCATGCATGTTCTATGCAGTTTAAGTCTGGCGAATGCGGAGGTATTGGTAAATGTGGAATACCATGCTCGTCTCGCGCATTTTCTACTATTGCTGCACGATGTGCAGCCCATACCATAACAGAGTCTCCTCGAAATGGATGAACCTCTTGCACATGACGGTGATTTCGGGGTATACGCGTCATAGTCCATACCCTTATTCTTCGAGAATCTGAAAATCGACCGTATCTGGATTCATCTGTGAAAAGTACACTACGCCGTTGGACGTTTAGATTAACATGCTGCCTGGCCCATTCTAATATTTGTCGTTTATGCTCACGTGTTAACGGAGCACCCCCCAATGGACGTCTAGAAGCCAGGTTAATATCCCCCGAACGACGTCGGATGGTTTCAATGGAAATTTCAGGACCATTGGCATTTAAAAGTCGTTTTCTCAGCATCCTACATGAAGAAAGAGGATATCTCCTCGCCGAAATGGCGACAAAACGGTCTTGTGCGGGTGTTGTTTGACTTGGTCCACCGAACCCGTCTCATTGAACCTATTCCAGAGGCGCGATATTACACTTTGCGATACTTGAAATGTTTCTGCCACAGCGACTTGAGTGAGGCCACCCTGTAGCTTACCGATAGCCCTCTTAGCCTCGGCGTTTGTTAATTTACGTCTTGGCATCTTAAGAAGCTCGTGAAATTTACTAAGTTCGATATCGCTAAGATACTGACAATAATTTAACTGCATATTGAAATGCTAAATCTTACGAATAATGTGAAAAACTGCCAAACTCAAGCAAAAAGACGACCAGATGGTGAAAATATGCATTCAAATCGAATTAATAAGTTTTTATTGGCAGTTGATCATGTTTTTGATATTGTCTTTAAGATTTTACGCCCCTCAGAACCACTTAATATGATATCCCTAACTAATGTGGAGCAGTTTATTAGACTAAGCTATGTAGTGTTGAGCTTTCCGTTCCTTTCAACTGATACAATACTGAGATTACTCGATAACGAATAATATCTTGGCCTGGAAGAAACCTCTTGTAAACCCATCAAGCTAATAAGATCGCTACCACACTTCACTCGAGCACACTACAAGCAAATCTCCCTTCCGTAACTTACCCTATCGCTGGTCCTGAGCAGATGCTGCAATACCTTCAGCGTAACGCAGATCACTTCCCTGTTTCTCGTATTGAGTGCGTTCTTGATCGGGATGATCAGCTGAGGTATGCACGGGAAGATTTTGTTTCCGCCGTAGGTAAGCATATCGTGAACTGCCTGCCTTGCGAACATCTTGAACGGATGAGTGGTCTCGATGAGGCCCTCGAAGAACATCGGGAGATAGAAGTGAAAATCGATCTTGGGAATGTCCGTTTTCCACAGAATGCCTTTCGTTTCTAGAGCGATGGGAAAGTCTCCCCTCTTGTAGCGATTTCGAAACGGTGTCTTTGGGGGAGGTCGCTCACATAAAGCATAACATCTGAAAGAGGGTTAAATTTTAGGAGATTTGGCAGGCTTGTTCAAATTTATAGCCAGAGCGGTCACCCATCCAGATACTGAACTTGCCCGAGGCTGCTTAGCTCCAGGAAAAAAGTAATATTCCCAAGAATATAAATGCGACAGTAAGAACAAAAGTCCGAAAAAAACTGTCTCACTTTTTTTTCGTGATAATTCTGCATTTCCCTGATATATTCTACAATATAGATCCGATCGAGCTCAAATCTAGAACTTTATGGTAAAATAAGGTTTAGAAGGTTCTTGCGAAATTTCAACGATATCAGACGGATAGTTTCAGAGATACATATTTTTTTTTAATTTTATGTTCATGCGATCCTCACAAAATTTCGCAAAAGTCTTCGTGTTGGTAATTTTCAACTGACCACCGTACTTTAATTCTATCAGATCAGTATCTTTCTAGTTACCATTTCTGGATTTGAAAAATTGAGACCGGAATAGGAAAATTTTGCACATTTTCTATCTTTGTTAATTATTAGTTCACTCTGTACGTGAACACTGAAAATTCTTTCACCTTCATGAGCATAGGAGAGTAATTTAACAAAAAATCTAAAAATATTGCTTGGCAATAATTAATAAATTTTATTGTTGAATAAATTGATTTTGGATTTTTTCAACTAGCTGGATTGATATTTCACCCTGTACAGAACTGATAAGCCAATAGGTCTCTTGCATGTAACACGAAATACACACACTTTCATAATTTATAAAATTTCAATATTTCGGTATTAAAAATCGGCAAATCAAGAAGCAATTTCAAACGAGGTGAAAAGCTTCTGAATCGTTGTTATGACGGATGACGTAATCAAAATTTACCATCTGCTTGTTACAGCCAATGCTGATTTCGAGCCCTTAATAGGGAGCTTTGTTACGCTGGAATAAAGGTTGAAACAGACACGAGAAGAGAGTGAGAGTAGATATGACGGGTTACGTCACGGAGTGGCGCCAAGTTTCGATCATTTGAACAGGCATTATGTGCAACCAAATTTGAATGATCGTTTTCTCTTTGAAAATTGAAATTTTTGACGGTGGTTGAACTTTTTCAGTAGGATATAATAATCGATTCCAATAATAAAAAAAATGCATGCAAGAGTAATCCTTAAAGGATACTGTGGGAGGTATATTCATCATTAAATGGTTTCTTTCTGGGTTTTCTCTCCCAAACTCTGAAAAAAATCTATAAAATAAGAAATTTATTATTTTCTGATTTGCTTCTGCGTAAGAAACACAAGATATCTGTCAGAAGCAATCAATCGAACAATGTTGCCTAGCAAATAACAACGAAACAACATCAACGAAGAAACAACTATATCGTAACGTTTCGGAGTCTATATCAGACTCCTTCGTCAGACGCTTAACGAAAAATCTTCAGAATTATTTTGTTGATCGTTATTGTGACAATTCTCGAATCTCAGAATAACGATCTACAAAATAATTCTGAAGATTTTTCGTTAAACGTCTGACGAAGGAGTCTGATATAGACTCCGAAACGTTACGATATAGTTGTTTCTTCGTTGTTGTTGTTTCGTTGTTATTTGTTTGGCAACATTGTTCGATTGATTGCTTCTGACAGATATTTTGTGTTTCTTACGAAGAAGAAAATCACAAAATAAATATTTTTTTATTTTATAGATATTTTTCAGAGTTTGGGATAGAAAACCCAGAAAGTAATCATTTAATCTTATATCGTATAATTAGTACGTCAAAATATCACACAACTTTGAGCAATTTTTTAACTAAAAATTGGTTCAAGCCCTGTGGACAGGAGCTTTCTGGCGCTCTAGTTCAAACAGACAAATTATATCTCCGAAAGTATTGGTTTCTCAGAGTTGAGAATTATATCAATTTATTCTTATGATAGAACTGAATCATAAAGGAAATTCAATTCAAATAATAGTTCATTTATCTAGATTAAATAAGCAATCTGAGAATGAGAACTGCTCCATGGAAGAAACCAAATTAAAATAGCTGAAATGAATTTGACTCTCTCTCATAAAACAGGATGAAATGTACGAGTATGAACACAGATCATATAATAAAGCTTAGATAGAATAATTATAGCATTCAGTGAAAACATAAAAGTACGATTCATTATTGAAATTTAGAACTTCCATTCCCATCATCATATGGATTGACCATCGGCATGACAATATCAACCAACAAAAAGTATGATATCATATTGTAATTCTCATAATTCTACGATTGCTGAAATGAATTAGACAATGTCATGTCTCAGGAAAATAAGTTGACATTATGACAATTCATACATAGAATAATTATATCATTCTGTGAAAACGTAGAAATACGATTTACATTGAAATTTTGAAGAATCATATCTCCGAAAGTATTAGCTTGTTAGAGTTAAAAATGATATGAATGGATTCTTATGATAAAACTGCTTATTAAAAAAATTTAATTTGGAATTTGTTTTGTAAAAAAAAAAAATTTTTTTTGTTACTCCGAAACCATCTGTCCGATTTTGCCCAATAACGAACTTAGCCGAGATATTTATCCCCCAAACCTACTCTGAAAATTTCAACTCTCTAGCTCATTCCGTTCGAGAGTTATCGTGCCTACGGCCGGCCGGACCGGCCGGACAGAATGAATTTCGACCACGGATTCTTGATCAGTGAGTCGAACCAAATCGTTTAAGACCATTTTCATCGTAAAATTCGAAAATTACAGACATTTGAGCAAATTGATAAGCACTCAGTTCCGAGGAACTAGAGCGCCAAACACAGGTTCAAGCACTGACGTGAAGTCAGGAGCTTTTGCGCGTATGTTCTATTGTCTACTCACCTCTATTGGACACTCTTAAACGAATTCAGGTTCTTCAGTAACGAGAGAATCATTGCATTCGGATGCGCAAGCTACCCTCTAGTGGTACGGTCCTGACAAAATTTCACACGTCTTGGTATAGGATAGTGTTTTTTTTACAGGTGTAAAAATGTCCGAGGACTTTACATCTTAGAATTTCATCCCATTTTCACCCTTTCGAAGAACGCTTTGACTCAACCTGTGTATCCAAAGCTAATATATTTCGCAATATTTTTTACTTGAAATATTATTGTTTCAATTTGAAAAACATAAATGGGTCGAAGAATTTGGGTGTATTAGGAAAAAAATATATTCCTTCAAATATTCTTTAGTTTATTCCCTTTGATATATTCATACTATACCTTGGTGGTGGTGCCACACAAGTATTCTTCTGATTGGCTTGAATCGTGAAAGCAGGTACAATCCTGCATGTTGGTCTAGCTTTGGCGGCATTAGGCATGGGCCGTCGTAAAGTGCTCCTGAATTCTCGCCCGCAAACCATTTTTTCGAGGGAATAGGGAAAAACTTACACAAAAGGCTTTGTTTTTATGTGACACTTAGTTATGACAGATTTGGTGAATTATGACCTGATGTGATTTGATTGTTATCTATCCCGCCAGATCAGTATTTTCCATATATTTTCCGAGTTATTGTGATAACATAAATTCAAATTTTTTAATTTTTTATTCCAGTTTGTAGCTATCCTATCGATTTAAACTTCGAATGCATGTAAAGTTCATGATTCTACAATTTGATGCTAAATTTTAGGTAGATCAAGTGAATAGTTTCGGAAATAGACATAAAAAAATTGGTTCAAGCACTGACCATGGTTAATTATGTTGTCCATTCTCCTGTATTAGACACTCTCAATTCGAATTTACCATGGTAAATTCGAATTAAGTGTCCAATACAGGAGAATGGACAACATAATTAACCATGGTAAATTCGATTAAGGGTGTCCAATACAGAAGAATGGACAATAGAACATACGCGCAAAAGCTTCTGACTTCTCGTCAGTGCTTGAACCAATTTTTTTTTCGTGATTTTTCTTTAATTTTCTAGGGGTGCAGTTCTTAAAATTTTTTTTTTCGTAATTTTTTCAAATTTTCTAGGGGTACGGTTCTTACAAAATTTTAAACATGTCTTTATGTTAATTTTCTACTACTAGTTACCAAGCTTCAATTCAATCGAATATTTATTTTTTGAGTTATCAAAGAAATAATATTCCAGGTGGATATAACTCGGAAACCGTTAAACCGATTATGCCCAAAAACGAACTCAACTCTCCCTTTCGGATACGCAACCTTCCCTGAAAATTGCAAGTCCCTATCTCCTTTCGTTCGAAAGTTATCGAGGCAACGGTCACCCATCTACTGAACTCACACAAGAATGCTCGAATCTCCAACAATATTCAACCGATCGTGTTAAAACTTGAAACTTGGCAGTAGAGTTAGGTTATGAACGCTCTTGCAAAATTTCAGCAATTTCAAACGAATAGTTACTGATATATAGAATATTTTTTTTTTATTTTCAATGATTTATTAAAAATTTTCTACAAATGCTATCCTCACCAAATTTTGCAAACGTTTTTGCGTTGGCATTCTACAACTAATAACCGTGTTTGAATTCAATCGGTTCAGTATTTTTCGAGTTAATGAGGAACAAAAAACCACCAAATTTCAGAAAATTTCAGATGGCTATAACTCTGAAACCGTTTGGTCGATTATGCTCATATACAAACTGAAATGTCGCATTCAGATGCACAACCTAACCTGAAATTTTCGAGCCGCTATCTCTTTCCGTTCTCAGGTTATCGTGACAACAAAAATATTTTTTAATAATTTTTTTAAAATTTTCTAGCCATACGATTCGCCCAAAATTTCACAAACGTGCTTAGGTTCATATTCTACAACTACTCACCAAGTTTCAATTCGATCCGATTTATATTGGTTGAAAACAAAATTATTACTCGGAAACCACTGGGCCGATTATGCCCATTAACGAACTTGTCCGTCGTATTGCGATGCGCCACCCACCCTGAAAATTTCAAGTTGCTAGCTCTTTTCGTTCTCAAATTATCGTGGCAACGGACGGCCGTACGGACAGAATCAAATTTGACCTCGAATTCTTCATTGGGGAGTCGAACTAAATCGTTTGAGACCAATTTCGTCAAAAAATTCGAAAGTTACAGACATTTGGGCAAAACTATAACGCGATGTTCCCCAGAACATACGCGCAAAAAGTGGGAAAGCCCTTTGGCCCTCTTGTTCAAACTTTGACACATCATATCTCCGAAATTATTGGTTTCTCAGAGTTGGGAATGATACCAATCTATTCGTATGATAGAACTGCACCATGAAAGAAATCGAATTAAAAAAACTATAATATCATATTATAATCCTCATAATTCTACGATTGCTGAAATTTGACTCTCTCTTATAGAAAAACTAGATGACACATCATATTATAATTCATAAATAGAATAATTATAGCATTCTGTGAAAATATAGAAGTACGATTCATTATCGAAATTTCGAAAAATCATATCTCCGAAAGTATTAGCTGGTTAGAGTTGAAAATGATATCAATGGATTTTTATGGAGTTGCAATTGAATTAGAAATTTGTAATGTCAAGAAAAATTTTTTTTTCGTTACTCAGAATCCATCTGGCCGATTTTGCCCAATAAGGAACTCAACCGAGATATATGTCTCCCAAACCTACTCTGAAAATTTCAACTGCCTAGCTCATTCTGTTCGAAAGTTACAGTAGAAACAAAATTTAAAAATGTACATTTTTTTTACACTTCACGAAAACCAGATCAGTACAAAACTTCACATGCAAATATAGGTCATTATTCTACAATTTGATGCTGAATTTCAGATAGATCGAATAATCGGTTTCGGAAATATTCATAAAAAATGTTTTTACTAAAAACGGCCATAACTCCGAAACCGCTTGATGGATTTCGCTCGTTAACGAACTTGTCTGAGATATTTACGCTCCAAACCTACCCTGTAAATTTCAATCCTCTAACTCCTTTCGTTCGAGAGTTATCGTGTTAACGGACGGCCTGGCAGAATCGATTTCGACCACGGATTGTTGATCAGTGAGTCAAACCAAGTCGTTTGAGACCATTTTCAGCGAAAAATTCAAAAATTACAGACATTTGGGCAAATGTCTGTTGCCCTCTGTAGTTAACATCCTCATAACTCCCTTGATACATAAATAACTAGTGTCCGACCGAAACTGGTTTTTCAGCCGAAACCGAAACCGAACTTTCGGCCAGGTTCTCAGTTTCGGCCGAAACCGAAACCGAAACTTTATATTTCATACTGAAATCTACTTTATTTTTTACAATTTTATTTGCATATACATAAAAATAGTTAAGCAGTCTTAAATAAAATAAAATAACAACTATTTTGATATCTTTATTTATTATTTTGGTATTACCAAGTTATAAAAATAATCAGTCGAACTGTACAGGGTAATTCCAAATCAGACGTCAACCTTGGAGGAGGTGTTAGTATGGATAATTTGCTGTGGTTTGAGCCATTTTTATTGATGACTAAAAATCAACAGTTTCCGAGATATTTGAGTTCTGGTTCTGATGAAAAAGAATTAGTATGATTTGAAAGGGGATGTGAGAAGCAAATAGAGGAAAATAATGAATTCAATATTTTTTGTTGCGAATGAGCTCGAAATTTCATTAGAAAATGTATTCATAAATTATGTTCCACCATTCCATATAGGCAAGCACATGCCGTCTTTCTGATATCTTCAGTTGTTATTTTCCGCCTGAAATTTACTCATGCTGTCTTTTGATACACATTCACTATTTTATATGCCGGACATTCAGAAGGTTACTTATAAAAAATCTGCTGAAACGAAACTAGTTATGCAATCTAACGAAATCTTTTATAGAATGAAGAAGGAATTCGGCAAGTTTTTAAAATAATTTTGGCTACAAAATTGTGAAATTCGAAAGTTGCAGACAAATTGATATTAGAAACTGATTTTTCATTTATTCATATACCACATTTCAAATCATACTAATTCTTTTTCAACCTCTTATACAGCATAGTTTCGATTTTTTCGTCCATATCATATCCTTTTCTGATGAAAATAAACCAAAATTATCATCAAATTTGGTCAACGTAGAAAAAATTGACGAAATATGAACTAAGTTCAGAAATCTTTTAAAAATCACCCGAACTCCAAAAACTGTTGATTTTCGGCTATTAATAAATATGGATTAAACAACAGCTAATGAGACATACCAACTCCTCCTCCAAGTTTCACGTCTTATTCGGAAGACAACAATTATGTATACTACTATTAGACTATTAGACAATTATGTATACCTACTTTTAACTCCTGGCCAAACGACCAGGATAATTCACGAACAGTCAAGTTTCGGCCCGGCCGAAAGTTTCGGCCATTTTGGGCCGAAACCGAAACTAAGGCCGAAACTAGATTTCTGGGCCGAAACTGGCCGAAACCGAAACCGAAACCGAACTTTCGGTCGGTCACTATAAATAACTATAGATTTTCTCGGATAACGCACTGAGAATTAATTTTATGAAAATATCTTCAGTATAACCGTTTGATTTAGGGGTGAAGTTAAGAAATAATGATTATTATTCGTTCTTATTCCAAAAAGGTCTAGGCTGTCTACTTCGAACGCCCGATAAATGTGATCGTATACTTTCTAAGCATCAGCTATTAACTACACTATTCCTTCAATTGTATGTGCCCTCCTGGGTAAACGAACATTCGTGTTATAGTCCAATTATAGGGACAGCTCGGCAAATTGGTTCTTGGTGGCCTTTAACCGCCCACCTGTGTAGCGAAGTCCTGATCAGTCTGAAAAATGTGCTATTTATTACCGCCCTAGTCTAAGATTACCATTCAATTAAGCAGCGCCAACTTGTGAAGCTCTCAGTAATCGGTAGAATCGCAGCTGGTATCGTGGGCTGATGTTGCCCGGAAGTTTGTTGTGAGGAATATTACTGAAGAACGCTGCAAATTTCATGATAAAGTTCATAAATCCTATCTCAATGTATGAATCGCACATTTTCACAATTTCTTTCCTCATATCAACCCGCAAATTGATCATGTTGAACATTGTTGTGAAAAACTTGAGATGACAGACAGATTAACCTCCATGATAGTTATACACGGTGAGTCTTTATGTTATACATTCATTTCAACCAAGACAAAGCGTCATTCAGGGGCAGACACAAACCCAGAGTTTCATGGTTATTGACGCTTTCCTCGTTGGGGAACACTGAGCGATGAGGTGTTCTAGCTCGGCCACGCGGAATATTTGTTGATGGTTAAAATCAATAAATATTTCACCGTGTGTCTTGTTTTAGTTATTGGCAATTAGCCACAGTTCACCTCATTCAATGTTCACTGGTTGATGGTTTATCTCACCACATTGAACCGGGCGTTTTCAGTCCGTAAAGGTCGCTTTATTGGTAGATGGCATTGCCATTCCTTGACCCTCTTACGGCAAAATAATCAACGATGCTGAACATCGCTCAAGGTTTCTTCGTCGCAGAGGGTCAGAGTTCGTAAGGATATCCATAGGTGTCGCTGGTGGGATTCTTTCCCTACCAGTTCGCGACCGATGGATTGAAGTTTCCTTATAATGCCTTCAGTTTCATTCAGTGTCGGCTAAGTCACACTGATGATTGGTAAACACCATGAAACCCTGGGTTTGTGTATGCCCCTCAAATATGGAATTCGTGAGGCTATCGAGGACATAGGGCAGCCACTTTGCGATTTGGTTATGGAAAATTTCATTAAAAGGATATGGTCCTGTAAGCGTGGTCGTAGTGGTCATTTGCCTGATGTTATTTTCCACTATTAACGGCATAGCTCCTTCTTTATAATGAAATAAACATCCGATCATGAAAAATGGCATTTTTATTTGAATATCAAAATAACACCTTTTATTGGAAAACCCTTTACAAACAAACGAGAGAAGGACGAAGAACTACCCCAAGGGATGTGTGAGAGGTTTTTTAATGGGTAGCCAAACAATTACTGTAATCTCATACTCTTGAGAGTTCGCACCATCTTAGGGTAGTCCATAAAAGTGTTTCTTCCCACACGAACGCAAAAAAATATAATAATCCACTTCAACTGTATTTTATACTCCAGTTATCCTGTGTACACGAGATTGGACTATAGTATTAACTGGCACTCTCCAGAATGGCCAATAAGGATGATCTCCTTCAAATCCTTCACGGCAGGAAAACGAGCTTAACACCTTCCATGACCAAATCGATATCTAGTTACCGCACCCTATAATGGGTTACGATTGGTATTAGGAAAAGTGGCAAGGTGTGTGGGTACGAACAACGTGCGAGCGTGATCGTTTTTCCCATCGCTAGCGCCTTTTTTTCCTCTCAGCACCATCAATACGCCCATGTTTCCATGTTACGCAATCCACCTGTTGGCCACATTATGTAATGGGAAGAATTGCTCAGGTATCTCGAGAGCCCTCGTTCTACCGCAAAATGCCGACATTCCGTTCTAATGATTCGTTTAATCTCATTGGCGTATCACGACTACGATGTAAATTGAGTTCGGGAACGAAGTGGAGGAAGTTGTTTCGAGGAAAGTGCAAGTTCTCCACGGAAGCTTCGAAAAAACTGGAGCTTGAGGAGAGGCGGAAGTTTCTGTTATCTCGGAAATTGTGGTAGACATCGGCGAATGCTCAAAGTAACTTTATAATGGAACGCAAACAGATTATCCCAATCTAGAAAACAAGGCAAATTTAGCAAAAATATTCATTATTTCCTATTCAATATGTGCATTTGTTAAATACATCTGAGCGTTCGGATCGCTCAATCGTGTTTGTTATTTACAAATCGAGTACACCGGGTGATCAAAATGGTGTAAGGTTATAACCTCAGCGATTGCTCGGACGTCACTCGAAAAGCTCCGAGCAAATCGGTGGAGCGGATCGAGCAATCAACTATTTTCAATTTCGATGTCAATATAACCGTCAAGTGTTCAACGAAATAATTACCCAAAAAAATTTGAGAATGATTTATGAATGCGAAATTTGCCAAGGAACAACAGAAAACATTTCTGTTATATGAAAATACATATGGAAGAACGTATGTTTTTTTTAAACATGATTCTAAGTTAGCAAGGTACCACACGCAAATCATTAATTGCTTCTCCATTGCGACTTCAGGATGGCCTCTCGGCACGTTATCTTCATGAACCTCATGCAATTTTATTAAAAAAAAAGGCGACCGGAGTTATTCGAAAATGATGCCTAAATTGATTATCTGTAAATCTCATAGCGGTATCTTCGGCAAAATACCATATTTTTTCTTCATGGTTGATTTCCTCATCTTCTGAATCGGTATCGAGTATCTATCTCTTCACTATATGTAATAGATTGTATAATAATTCATTATTCATATTTTTGAAATTTTAATATGATGGAAGCAGTATATTTAGGTTAGAATTTCAAACTCAGAATAAACAATCGCGTTTGGATATTCCTAGACGCTCGAAAGACCCGAAAATCACATAAAATCCGCTCGATCTTATCGGGTCAGGGCATAGACATAAAATAACATGGACTGGTTGTGAGAAAGAGACCATTGAAATCAGCATTGAAAAAAGACAGAATAGTTAAAGGCAAACCACGGTATATGAATATTTTCTTATAATTTGGCGTTTGGCAAAACCACAGAATACAAAACATTGGTTTACTTTATTCTCTGACCTTTCTTGTTACTGTATTGTTTGGTTTCGTGTATTGTGTATGTGTTTTGGTGATTTGTAGACAGAATATTTAAAGGCAAAACATTTTCATTTAAATCCGACCCTCGTTTCTGAATATTCTGATACTTATAAAAAAAAAATCATTATTTTTATACCATTATTTGCCTTTAAGTATTCTATCCTTCATTACATCTCTCTCTCTAATGTATTCCGCAACGAACTGTGTGATAAAGTTACGTGAGGGCCAGTCCATGTTATTCTATGTCTATGGGTCAGGGATGTAATTACCATATGCACCTATTATGTTCTTTATAATTGTTTTTGGCGCGCTTGTTTCCCTGAATGGAAAGCCTATCATTTTGCCTAAATGTCTCAAATTTCTGAATTTCTGGACGGCAAGCACTGACGTGAAGTCAGGAGCTTTTACGCCCATTTCAATTCGTTCAAGGACCCTTCAACTGAGAAAGACAAAAATTGAAAGTAGGTACCCTTCGGGTTTGATCGGAAGTGACTCTGACTTTTTTATCTCAAATGCCACCCTATATATTTTTGCAATTTTTTATTTCTACTGAAAATTACCTTTCCAACGATGTATCACACTTCGTAGTTTACATTTTATTTGATGGAGAAAACGTCAATTGAAATTCCATATTGAAAGAATAGCAGTAGGCTACGATATTTTGTGTCACCTTGATTTTGACTTCAATAATCGTCATCAATAAAATAAAACAATACTCAAGTTGAAATCAACTATGAGTTTTATCAAACGTTAAACAAAAATGAATAGTAAAAAAAAACAAAAAATTACAAAAAAAGGGGACAAAGAAATACCTATAATAACTAAAGCATATGATCGAAATGTTGACCATCTGCTTCTACACATCTTTCAGCTCGGTGTACTAGTTCACGCGAAGTAACACTTCTCAACACCTCAGCATCAACGGATCTACATGCATTCCTTATTTTGTTTTTTAGATCTTCCAAATCAATAGGAGTCTGGTACAAACGATCTTTCAAATATTCAATATCCTCAAAGGCAGAAAACCAGTGGTGTTGAATCTGGAGATCTTGCAGGCCATCTTATCTGTCCGTGTGTGCCGGTCCATCTATCTTCAAATGGACCAATAAGATGGCCTGCAAGATCGGCTGAGGTAATCCATTGGAACATGTATACTGGGACACCAGGTATACAGCTTTCTCAGCTTTTATAATATTTGAAAACATTTCATACCATTTTAATGACATACTTCAGTAACGAGTGAATCGTCTGTGAACAGATAATTTTTAATTCTGACATATGTATTCTAGTGGAATTGAAATACGAAAAACTTACGCCTCAAGTAACTCCAGAATACGATATTCACGAATTTCCGCGAAAATTAGTGGTCGGCATTTTACAAGTAATCACCTAGTTTTAATTGGATACGATTTTCATATTTTGAGTTACATATGAAATAACAACAAAATTTCTGATGAGTATAACTTCAAAACCACTAGACCGATTATGCTAATTAGCGAACTCAAATGTCGCAGTTGGATGCTCCACCTACCCGCTATCTTTTTCTTTTTTGGCGCTCTAGTTCCTCGGAACTGAGTGCTTATCAATTTGCCCAAATGTCTGTAATTTTGGAATATTTCGATGAAAATGGTCTTAAACGATTTGGTTCGACTCACTGATCAAGAATCCGTGGTCGGAATTCATTCTGTCCGTAAGCACGATAACTCTCGAACGGAATGAGCTAGAGAGTTGAAATTTTCAGAGTAGGTTTGGGGGATAAATATCTCGGCTAAGTTCGTTATTGGGCAAAATCGGACAGATGGTTTCGGAGTAACAAAAAAAAAAATTTTTTTTTACGAAACAAATTCCAAATCAATTTTTTTTTAATAAGCAGTTTTATCATAAGAATCCATTCATATCATTTTCAACTCTAACAAGCTAATACTTTCGGAGATATGATTTTTTAAAATTTCAATGTAAATCGTATTTCACAGATTGATATAATTATTATTCTATGTATGAATTCTCATAATGTCAACTTGACAGAAGGGAATATTGTAACTTCAAAAATATTGGGGTTGAAATACTCGTATTTTAGCGATGCAACGGGGACCTCACCCGAAAATGTTTGAAAATATTACGTAAATATTGAAAGCATAATTCTGTAGTTTGGTGAACGTAGATCAGGAAATTTTTGATCGATTACAAGGTAATTTATTATTACTTATCTAATAAACTATTATCTGAATTGAATTTCCTTTATGATGCAGTGATATCATATGAATACATTGATATAATTCCCAACTCTGAGAAACCAATACCAGATATAATTTGTCTGTTTGAACTAGAGCGCCAGAAAGCTCCTGTCCACAGGGTTTGAACCCATTTTTAAAGTTATCGTAAGATACATAATATTTTTTCGTAATTTTTTTTTTATTTTTAGTGGTACATTCCTCACATAAGGTCGATATTCTACGACTAGATACCAAATTTCAATTCGATCAGGTCTGTATTTTTTTAGTTATCGAGAAAATAATATTCCAGATTGGTATAACTCCGAAATCGTTGGCCCGATTTTGCCCGACAACGAACTCACCTCCCATTCGGATGCGCAACCTATTCTGGAAATTGTCTCTTTTCGTTTGAAAGTTATCCGGGCAACGGTCACCCATCCAGCTACCGAAGCTCTCTCAAAATTTCAAGGAGGACGGACACATACTTTCTGAGATATAGAATGCTTTTTAGAAATTTTCTAGTGATACGATCCTCACTAATTTTACAACTAATTACCATGCTTGAATTGGATTGGATTCGTATTTTTTGAGCTATTGAGGAAATAATCAAATTTCAGATGTGTATAAGTTCGAAACCGTTTGACCGATTATTCCTATTAGCAAACACAAATGTTGCAACCTACCTACCTACCTCCTGCAGGAGAAGTATAGGGTTAACTACCATTTCTGCAATTAAGTAAATTTTTTTGTCATCACTAATTGTTGGTCGATCAGATCATTTGACTTCTTAAATGTCCTGTTGCTTCAAACTTCCGAAGGAGCAGCTTAAAATATGTCCTCAAAGTAGGACGATAATAGAAATTATTTCTACATTCACTAATTAGCTAATACAGCTGTTACTCTTAAGGCGTACCATTTTGCATGTGTATGCACTTAAACAACCAACTAACTAATAGCCTTAAGTAGTGAAAACAACTAAGACAATTAAGGAACGTAAAATTTTTGACTATTTTACAATTCATTAAATTTATACATCAAAATAAGCCTGACCCCAATCAAAATTAATGTGGCAGAAAGTGTGCGTGAAGCGTCATCAACATCAATTCACCGTCGTTCTCAAGAATTGAACATTTCGGAGACATCATTGAGACGAATTTTGCATAAAGGCCTTGGTATGACGCCACACAAAGTCCAATTTGTTCAGGAGTTGAAGCCAACTGACCATCCAATGCGTTTTCGCTTCGCTAAGTGGGCCTGCGATCGACTTACAGAAGATGCCGATTTTGCCAAAAAATCATCTTTTCATGCATCTTCCTGTGCATTTGGGGCACAGAAAACCCGCACGCATACATTGAAAAGCCGATACACCCAAAACTGTTTGGTGCGGATTTTGTTCCAGAGGCATAATTGGGCCATTTTTTTTCGAAAATGAGCAAGGAGTGCCACACAGCCGAAGCTACACTCGATGTTGTGCGCCCTGTTTTTGAAGATCGAATTATCAACCGCAGAGCTGATGTCGTTTGGCCACCTCGGAGCTGGGATTTGACACCGTTGGACTATTATTTGTGGGTGCCGTCAAAGATAAGTGTTACGCCAACAAGCCAAAGACAATTGACGCTTTAAAGGACAATATTCGTGAAGCCATTTGGTGAAATACAGCTGCACACAATCGAAAATGTGCTTAAAAATTGGACCGATCGTGTAGGCTACTATGGCCAGCCGAGGCAGTCATTTGAATGAAATTATTTTCCATTATTAACCGCAGGGGTTGTACTTTGAAATAATAAAAGAAATTTGAGAAAATATTCAGTAGTTTTTTCAATGCATTTTCGAAAAAAAAAGTTATTTGGCGGACCCTTTAGATAGTGAGAACCTTTCGATGGTTAATGAAAAAAAAAATGAAAATGGAGGAAGTCGTTAGGTACTGGCTATTCCTTCAATATTATTCATCGAGCAATACCGAAGACTCGGAAAATGAACTAATAATTCATCATTTTCGCGTAGAATAACAACCATTATCATCAAGCACCATAGCGAACCAATTACACAGAGGAAATAGTACGAAAAGATAATAACATAGAATAGAATCCATTAGATGAATCGGATATGAGTAAATGTCGATTTTTACACTGAAATAGCTATTAAAGTGTAGATTTTCTCAAACCGACTTCTTCTCCGGGTGAAATAGCTGGGAGAATGCAACTTCCTTCGGAATTCGCGAGACGTTCCCAACCATATGTTATTATAGCAAAAATGTGCAACAAATACTTGAGGAGCAAGGAAACGGTAAATTGTTCACGCTTTCGTATCCATGTGAATCGAAAATATTGTTGAGTGAGTTGAGAATTCAATTATCTATCGATATAAGTTTTCAATGTTCTAAGTGACATTGATGATGAAGAAAGTGAATTTTTCTGGTGGTAGTTATTATTATATAATAAATAATGAAGTTTCTTCGCTTTCTCTTTCTCTCTGTTGAGAGATAATAGTTTGGACATTGTGCTATGCCTAGATTACCATAATAAGATAATTGTCTCTAGTTTTCATAATTCTTCGTATCATAAGCTTTTATCGTAGTTTCCGCTATTTTTTTAGAAGGTAAAATAATATTTATCTCGGTTGAATAAACTCCATCCCTTCTCAGGATATATTGTATATTGTTGTAGGGGGTAACGTTGCACTGGGACCTTAGGGTGTATTGTGCCCCACCCGTCAGAGCTGTCGATGTCATCACCATCACAGCTCGCCTTCCTGTTCCAGAGTTCTGGAATGGCTTCAAGGAGGCTACGTCTTCGCTCTTGCAGATTTCTTGCCAAAAGCATTAATTCCTTGCGTTGGTTTGAGATGGCGAGGAATTCCGTTGACAGGTGATCAGGAGTTTCATCCTCCTCCCAACAGAATATGCACTCGTCGGTTTCTGCTAGCCCTAATCTCATCATATGTTTTCTAATGCCGCAGTGCCATGTGAGGAAACCAGTGAGGAGGTGTAGAGTGTTCTTACTGAGGTTCAAGTATTTCTTGGATCTGACATTATCAAAGTTCCGGAGGAATTTCTTGAAGTGATACATTCCGGGAAGGGATCTCCAGAAAGTGCCTCTCTCAGTTTCTTCTTTCGTCCAGAGTTCACTTCTGTAGGTGTGTCTACCAACCCCACTATAAGGTTCCGGGCCAATAAAGGTGGTTTGTGCTCCTTTCTTGGCAAGTGTGTTGGCCTCCTCATTTTCTGTGATCCCCCACGTGACCAGGAACCCAGACCAAGGAGACCCTGTTGTTCTTGCCTACTTCATTGATTTTTCTTTGGCACTCCTATATTAGCTTGGAGTCGATAACATGGGAGCTCCGAGCTTTAATAGCAGCTTGACTGTCAGAGTGGATTGCTATATCACATCTCTGATAGCTTCTTTCTAGATTCATTTCCACGCATCTTTCTATTGCAAGTACTTCTGCCTGAAAGATGCTCGGATAGAAGCCTAGCGATAGTGAGCATTTGGTGCCTGGGCATTTTCTCTATCACTAGATGAAGTGGTGTGAGATTTGCGATAATCTCAAGTGCCCTGGTAGGACAGGTTCCCAAAGCTCCAGTGAGACAAACAACGGCTAGCCTTTGTACTTTGTCGAGGGTTTTTCTCGTATTATTCTGGCTTGTTTTTGGCGCTCTAGTTCATCGGAACTGAGTGCTTATCAATTTCCCCAATTGTCTGTAAATTTCCAATTTTTCGATGAAAATGGTCTTAAACGATTTGGTTCGACTCACTGATCAAGAATCCGTGGTCGAAATTCATTCTGTCCGGCCGTAGGCACGATAACTCTCGAACGGAATGAGCTAGAGAGTTGAAATTTTCAGAGTAGGTTTGGGGGATAAATATCTCGGCTAAGTTCGTTATTGGGCAAAATCGGACAGATGGTTTCGGAGTAACAAAAAAAAAATTTTTTTTTACAGAACAAATTCAAAATTAAATTTTTTATTAATAAGCAGTTTTATCATAAGAATCCATTCATATCATTTCTAACTCTAACAAGCTAATACTTTCGGAGATATGATTTTTCAAAATTTCAATGTAAATCGTATTTCACAGATTGATATAATTATTCTATGTATGAATTGTCATCATGTCAACTTATGACATGACATGACATTATCTAATCAATCGAAGAATTATGAGAATAAAGTGTATTCCGAAATGTGAGCGAAGTGTGAAAAATCTCAGTTGAGAGTAGTGAGACTGCTTTTCATCCATAGACGAATGCTCAGTTCTCTCAATTTATGACGGGACTGACAGAAGGGAATATTGTAACTTCAAAAATATTGGGGTTGAAATACTCGTATTTTAGCGATGCAACGGGGACCTCACCCGAAAATGTTTGAAAATATTACGTAAATATTGAAAGCATAATTCTGTAATTTTTGATCGATTACAAGGTAATTTTTTATTATTACTTATCTTCTTTCATACATGTTTTATGGAATACCTACTATTTGTAGGTACTTTGAACCTGCTTTGGGCAATTGTCATACGAAACTTGTTTTTTTGGCGCTCTAGTTCCTCGGAACAGAGTGCTTATCAATTTGCCCAAGTGTTTGTAATTTTCGAATTTTTGGCTGAAAATGGTCTCAAACGATTTGGTTCGACTCACTGATCAAGAATCCGAGTGCGAAATAGATTCTGTCCGGCCGGCCGACCAGCCGTAGGCACGATAACTCTCGAACGAAAGGAGTTAGTGGATTGAAAATTGCAAGGTGGTTTTGGAATTAATGGGCGAAATCCATCAAGGGGTTTCGGAGTTATGGCCGATTTTAGTAAGAATATTTTTTATGAATATTTCCGAAACCGATCACTCGATTTATCTGAAATTTAGCATCAAATTGTAGAATCATGACCTTTATACGCATGTGAAGTTTTGTATTGACCAGATTTCCGCAAAGTATCAAAAAAAAAATTTGAAAATGTGGTGTAGTTCCCATTCTCATGATTGCTCATTTAATCTTGATAAATAAACTATTATTTGAATTGAATTTCCTTTATGATGCAGTTCTATCATATGAATACATTGATATAATTCCCAACTCTGAGAAACCAATACCAGATATAATATGTCTATTTGAACTAGAGCGCCAGAAAGCTCCTGTCCACAGGGCTTGAACCCATTTTGAGTACCATACTATTGCCCCATCCGTAATTATGGGCCTCACAATCATGACGTACGTCCATAGCAGTATCTTAGGGTTGCAGCCCCAAGTCTTACCGGTTAGATTCCTGTACGCCATTAAAGCCTTTGTTGCTTTGCTAGCAGTGATTTAAACATGCTCTTTCCACAGAAGTTCAATATCTAGTGTTACCCCTAGATATTTAACTTCAGACTTCCATTCAAAAAGAGGGATCTCACAGCTGGAAGTAACGGGCAATGATAAGATCAAAATTCGCGGGAGCATTTGTGGGCATGTGATTTTGTCTACTCTGGCCTCACACATTCTCACGAAATACTGCAAGAACCTTCAAGCCGTCTTTATTCAAACGAGTACTAGATTTCAATTTGATGGGATCGGTATTTTTTGAAATATTGGGGAAATAATATTGGACGTCAAGGTTTGTGCGGACTTTCAGCGGAATCTCACAGAGTCTATGATATTTTTTGAAAAAAAAATTATTTTGTTTTCAAAAATACGATGCTTACGAAATTTTGAAAGAATTTGCGTGTTTCTAACTTTGGGCAGGTAATGATTATTTCATTACTAAAGACTGTCATTAAAATGTACAAAATGTATTCATATCCTCGTTCATATCTTATTAATGCTGAGAAAACTGTCTATATCGATAGTAAATTCGATTAGGAGTGTCCAATAGAGGTGAACAGACAAAAGAACATGCGCGCAAAAGCTCCAGACTTCACGTCAGTGCTTGTTCCTGAAATGTTTGTACCTTTTTCCGAAATTGGTTTTACTTTTTCTAAAATTGGTTTAATCTTTTCCGAAATTGTTATTACTTTTTCCGGAATTAAACTTGAAAAGTTATATACCTTCATTGAAGACCCACACTTCGAATGACCCTAGCTAGATATGACCAAATCAAATCACATCCATCGGATACCGTAACATTTATACTTTCGGTATCGAAATTATTGATGTTCGCGACTGGCATTCTTACGAAGCAGAAATCGTAACATCGCATAACAGTTATCTCTTGTACTGCCTGAGAATCGTAATCGGACGATGTTTGGATGGCAAAGTAACACGAGGAACATGTGAAGTGGGTCAAGGTGCACCTTCGAAAAATGCGGAATAGAATCTCTCTCGGAACTCGAACGATCCGATCGACAATGAAGTTGTTTAAGGTTACGTTGAAATGAGGAAGAGGTGAATGGTATCTTGATTTTCGGAACTTATAGATGTGTAGGGTATTTCCTAAACTTGCGGCAAAAATTGAACGGATGTTGTTTGCGTCAAAAAAAATTTTTAAACATTGGAGAAAATATGCGTTCTAAGAGAGCTACGGCCCTTCGAATGAGACATTCTGAATATGGATTTTCCTCGATATCTTCAAAACCCTTCATACTACAATTACTAAATTGCATTTTTCACGATGAATCAGGATCTCATTTCTCAGATTAACGACTTTAGGGTTCCTGTGGATTTTCATGAGAAGCATTTCACTAGAAGCAAAAATACCTCAATAGAAAAATTACAAATTGTAAAAAAATACTCTTAATTCGAATTTACCATGGTAAATTCGAATTAAGTGTCCAATACAGGAGAATGGACAACATAATTTACCATCGTAAATTTGATTAAGCGTGTCCAATACAGAAGAATGGACAATAGAACATACGCGCAAAAGCTTCTGACTTCACGTCAGTGCTTGAACCAATTTTTTTTTCGTGATATTTTTAAAATTTTCTAGGGGAACGGTTCTTAAATTTTTTTTTTTTCGTAATTTTTTTAAGATTTTCTAGGGTTACGGTTCTTACAAAATTTTAAACATGTCTTCATGTTGATTTTCTACTACTAGTTACCAAGCTTCAATTCGATCAAATATTTATTTTTTGAGTTCATCAAGGAAATAATATTCCAGGTGGGTATAACTCGGAAACCGTTGGACCGATTATGCCCAAAAACGAACTGATCTCTCCCATTCGGATACGCAACCTACTCTGAAAATTGCAATTCCCTATCTCCTTTCGTTCGAAAGTTATCGAGCCAACGGTCACCCATCTACTGAACTCACACAAGGCTGCTCGAATCTCCAACAATATTCAACCGATCGTGTTAAAGCTTGAAACTTGGCAGTAGAGTTAGGTTATGACGGCTCTTGCAAAATTTCAGCAATTTCAAACTAATAGTTACTGATATATATACAATTTTTTTTTCAATTTTCAATGATTTTTTAAAAATTTTCTACAAATACAATCCTCACGAAATTTTGCAAGAATTTTCGCGTTGGCATTCTACAACTAATAACCATTTTTGAATTCAATCGGTTTAGTATTTTTCGAGTTAATGAGCAACAAAAAACAACCAAATTTCAGATGAATATAACTCTAAAACCGTATGGCCGATTATGCTCATAAACAAACTGAAATGTCGCGTTCTGATGCACATCCTAACCTGAAAACTTCAAGCCGCTATCTCTGTCCGTTCTCAAGTTCTCGTGACAACAAAAATATTTTTTAATAATTTTTTTATAATTTTCTAGCCATACGATTCGCACAAAATTTCACAAACGTGCTTAGGTTCATATTCTACAACTACTCACCAAGTTTCAATTCGATCGGATTTATATTGGTTGAAAACAAAATTATTACTCGGAAACCACTGGGCTGATTATGCCCATTAACGAACTCGTCCGTCGTATCGGTATGCGCCACCCACCCTGAAAATTTCAAGTCGCTAGCTCTTTTCGTTCTCAAGTTATCGTGGCAACGGCCGGGCAGAATCAAATTTGACCTCGAATTCTTCTTTGGGGAGTCGAACTGAATCGTTTGAGACCATTTTCGTCAAAAAATTCTAACGCGATGTTCCCCAGAACATACGCGCAAAAAATTTTAACTTAAAACGTCTAACAAATATTTTTTGAAACTTCATATATTGGGAAAAAAAATTAGCCTATCATAAGAGTTCGCCAAACCCAACATCCTGAACAATATGGAGTGTTGCATATAATCTCTTCCGCACAACGAAATCTCATGCAAATTACCAGGTCTTGCTCCACATTAAGGAACTCTGAGACTTACAGAGGTTAAAATTTCTGCACAATCGGCCAGGAAGTTAATAATTTTGTACAGTCAAATCAAGTCAGTTTTATCTCTACGACACTGCAGAGATTCCATTTGACGTGTACTTGTGCGCAAAATTTCTCTGGAACATAGTTTAAAAGATATATACTTCAAGAGCTTTTTCTGAACACTTTCAATGAGGAACTTAGCTCATCGTATCTGGGTGACCAAACACAAGAACAGTACTCCAGTATAGGTCTACAAAATGCGTCTGAATAGCGTCTTTATATTCTCCAGGTCAGTGAAATCGGACATGTTCATGAATGCTTTAGAACTGAAAATACATTCGTACTCAATGAGTAAATAGTTTGTTTATTGGTTCAGACTCGTGGACGACATCATATGTTGACCTCGAATTCTTTGACCTGATCGTTTGAGACCATTTTCGGCAAAAAATTCGTAAATTACATACATTTGAACAGAATGATAGCACGCTGTTCCCTAGAACATGCACGCAAAAATGTTGGCCTATGTATAATATGTATAAAATCCATAGATTACTGAAAGTCCCCATAAATACCCAGAATTTTTTGGGAGAGCTAAATATAATGAAACAAATTAACATAAACATTGGTTTCAATGCCACCTTGATGGAAAAAAAATTGGTTCAAACACTGACGTGAAGTCAGGAGCTTTTGCGCTCTTGTTCCATTGTCTATTCACGCCTCATTAGAAGTTGATCGAGCCTATAGTTTCTGAAATATAAAATCTTTGAAGATAGTTGAAAAAAATGAAAATTCAAGCTTAAACCGACAAAATTACTGTTAATAGGTAATGTTTTATTCACCTCTATCGGACGCTCTTAATCGGTATACAAGTAATTACCGAGTTTTAGTTGGATCGGATTTGTATATTTTGAGTTATAGAGGAAATAAAAACGTATATTCAGATGTGTATAACTGCAAAACCATTTGGCCGATTATGCCTATTAAGGAACTTGAATGCCGCATGTGGATGCATAACCTACCCAGAAAATTGCAAGTCGCTATCTCTTTCCGTTCTCAAGTTATCGTGATATACATAATATTTTTTCATAATTTTCTTAAAATTTTATTGTGATCCTCGGAATTTCCAATACATCTTTATATCGGTATTCCACAACTAGTTACCAAGTTTCAATTCGATCGGATCTGTATTTTTTGAGTTATCGGGAAAATAATATTTTAGTGGGAATAACTACGAAACCATTGGGCTGATTACGCCCAACCGCGAAAGTTGCACTCGGATGCGAACCTACGCTGAAAATTGCAAGTTGCTATCTCTTTCCGTTCGGAAGTAATGATTTTTTTTTTATTTTCTGTTGACATGATCTTCACAAAATTCTTCAAAATTTGCTAGTCAGCATTCTAGAACTAACTACCACGTATAAATTGGATCCGTTTCGTATTTCTTGAGTTATTGAGTAAATAAGAACAAAATAACAGATAGTTATAACTCCAAAACTGTTTTACCGATTGTTCCTATTAAGAGACTCAAATGTCGCATTCGGATGTGTAACCTATCCTAAAAATTGCAAGTCGCTATCTCTTTCCGTTTTCAAGTTATCGTAGGATAAGTAATATTTTTCAAGAATTTTAGTATTTTACTACAACTAGCAATTTGATCGGATCTGTATTGGTTGAAAACAAAATTTGTACTCCTACCCTGAAAATTTCGGATCGCTGTCTCTTTCCGTTCTCAAGTTATCGTGGCAACGGCCGACCAGCCGGACAGAATCAAATTTGACCACTGAGACCATTTTCGGCAAAAAAATCGAAACATTTGGGCAAAATGATAGAACGCTTTTACCCAGAACATGCGCTCCAAAATGGTACCCAACAGACGCAAAAAACCGCTTTAAATCACGTATACTCCAACAACACCTACAACAACGTTGATAGAATATGAAGATATTGCCGATTATTTTGAAAGAAATATAAATTACATAGCAGCATTCAGAAAATTTTATAATTTAGGTAATTTCATAAAAAATAATGACGAAACATTGAATCAAGATAATAACTAGCCTGTAATGATTGCTCATTGGGTTATATTGGTCAATTCGGTAGATCGTTAGAAAATTCGGACAATAATAACAACTATGAAATATTCATATCCAGAATAAAAGTTCTTTATGAACAATCTTAGTATCCCTCGAAATGAATAGATATAATTGCAGAAAAATTCCTTTGAATGAACAAACAAATGGTGACCGATCACCCTTACTGAACATCTAGTAGTTCGTTGAAAAATTCGGTTTCAAATAACTATATCATCTCTGAGGTGAGGGCTTTTTGCGCGTATGTTCAGGGGACCATCGCGTCATTTTGCCAAATGTGTGTAATTTTCGAATTGTTTGCCGAATAGGGTCTCAAACGATTGGGTTCGACTGCCTGATGAAGAATTCGAGGTCAATTAATGGGCCTAATCGCTCCAACGGTATCCGAGTAATAATTTTGTTTTCAACCAATACAGATCTGATCAAATTGAAACTTGGTTGTAGAATACAGACTAGAATTAAAAAAAAAATATTGAAAAATATTATTCTCTCATCATAACTTGAGAACGGAAAGAGGTAGCTGCAAAATTAGTGTTCGTTATTAGGCATAATCGCCCAAACCGTTCTGGAGTTATACCTATCTGAAATTTTCTATTTATTTCCTCCCCTAAAACAATATGAAACCAATCCAATTATGGTAATTAGTTGTAGAATGACGACGCGCAAATTTTTACGAAATTTCTTGAAGATCGTATGAAAATATTTGAAAAAAATTCTATATATCAGAAACTGTCGGTCCGATATCGCTGATATTTTGCAGAAGGCTTCAAAACATAACTTTACAGCCAATTTCCAAATTTGAACACCATCCGATCTATATTGTTGGAGATATTGAGCAGCATTGAGTGAGCTTAGTATTGCTGGATGGGTGACCGTTGCCACGATAACTTTCGAATGGAAAGAGATAGCGGCTTTCAATTTCTGGGGTGGGTTGCGCATCCGAAGGGGACAGTTATGTTCATTGTTGGGTATAATCGGCCAAACGGTTTCAGAGCTATATCCATCTGGAATATTGTTTTCTCGATCACCCAAAAAAGGTAGATCCTATCGAATTGAAACTTGGTAAGTAGTTGTATAATGCAGGCACAAAGAAGTTTGTGAAATTTTATAAGGACCAAATAACTAGAAAATTAAAAAAGCTATTATTAAAAATATTTTTTATCTCACGATTATTTGAGAACGGAAAGACAAAGCGATTTGCAAATTTTTACATTAGGTTGTGCATCCTAATGCGACATTTAGGTTCGTTGAAAGGAATAATCGGTAAAACGGTTTTGGAGTTATATCAATCTGAAATGTGGTTGTTATTTCCTTAGCAACTCAAAATATACGATACCGATTCAATTCAAAGATGGTAATTGGTTCAAGAATGCCGAAGCAAAAATGTTGTCAAAAATTCGTGAAGATCGTATCGCTAGAAAATTAGAATAAATCATTGAAAAAAAATTTATAAATCAGAAAGTATTCGTCCGACATCTCTGAAATTTTGCGAAAACCTTCAAAAACTTAACTCTACAACCAAGTTGCAAGTTTGAACACGATCAGGTCTGTATTGTTGAAGATCCGAGCAGACTTGTTTGAGTTCCGATATTTTGAAAGAAATTTAAATCTTATACTCATCAGTTGAATAAATACGACAAGAGGATTTATCCAGTACATTATTTTTTGTATATTATTAGATATTTAATGAATGACAATTTGGATTGAATACATACCGTCAGAAATAAACATTCTTTGGGTGAGACTATTCTCTCATTACTCAAGTCCTTAAAATGGTACGAAATGTATTCATATATTATAAATAAAATTGGTTCAAGAAGTGATGGAAGTCAGAAGCTTTTGAGCGCATGTTCTATTGTCCATTCGCCTCTGTAGACCACATTAGTTAGGTTAGGCAGGAATTTTGAATTACGATCGATCCTTGGATCTGAGCACTGAATTCCCATTGCATTTTTTATGGACCTCAAATTTACGCGAATCTCTTGCTTGTTTTCAGAAACTGTGGCTAATTTCTTAAGGTCAATTTCTGTTGAAACAGATTCAGTGAACCTTTCTCAACACCATAGAATCAAGTTATAAAACAAAAATGTATATTTCCAAAATAATTAATGAATATAAAAATTTTCAACATATTCGATGGAAGTATGTCTTAGCTCACACGAAATCAGTCAAAAATTATAACATAACCCTAAATCGGCCATGTGACGCCCAACAGAAGTCATCTACGACTACAGAAATCTTTTGAACTACACTGATTTCAATTTTGATTTAAGGATAAATAGAAGAAGATTTTGATGTGGAAAAAACATGAAAACATACACTAATGATGAAGGTAACCAATATTTGATGTCTCTGTACTATCATCCTGTTTTACATAGGGTGGTTTAATCTCAAAGTTGAACCTCCATAAGACTCCCTTGTTAGAAATATTGAATATGGATCTCCCGCCAAGGAATTATTCTAACCTAACTAATGTGGTCTATTGGACACTGTTAATCGAATTTACGATTAAGAGTGTCCAATAGAAGTGAATGGACAATAGAATATTCGCGCAAAAGATCCTGACTTCCATCAGTGCTTGAACCAATTTTTTGTTTTATTCGCAACCACTGCAAACTTATTATATCTGGTTTTCGGGTCACAAGTTGTTTCGAAGTGATGTATAATTTTGTGTAATAGTCTTGAACTTAATTGTGTTACGTATTTCTAAATACCATTTTTTTTCTTTTCAGAACTAAACGGAAACATGTAAACTGAAGATAGAATCCATTTACCCGGTGAGTAGACAGTTGGTTTGTGTTTCTAATGATCAACATTCAAAATCGTCTTCCTGTAGAAAGACCCCACTAATCACCTGCTATCATAGTTTCAACCGACCCATCATTGCACTGCGTTATTACTACATCCGCCTCGTAATCATGATTACTATTTGAATATTATCGTAAGGAATACGAACGTATATGATTCTTAGCGAAATTTTTCGCGGATAGGATGAAAATATATTTAGCCTCGAACGTCATTTAAGTGAAAACAGACTTTTATGATAGTTGATGAAATGTCATCTTCATGAAATTCTACTGAACGTGGGTCACCGAACTGCTGCTAACGACGTGACCGATTTCGATGAAATTTTGTGTGTGTGTGTTTGAGTGGGTTCATGGATGGTTTTGTTTCACAATTGAACGTGATAAGTAGCGCTGCAATCGAGTTATTGTAATTTTCTCTCTATTTTTTGACGAAACTTCAGCATTTTATTTTTTTTAGAACCATGGCTTATCATATTATCCCGAACTTTTCTTAAAACGCTCCAATATCATATTATAAAAAATGTGGGAAAGCCAAAAATTGTGTGCCAAAAATTATCCGATACCAGCAGACCGATTCTACCCAATAACGAACTTATCCGAGATATTCATTCCTTAAATCTACTCTGAAAGATATATTATTTCAATTGAAACTCAGCGAATATTCCAGTTTGTTTTTACTGGAGATATTCTAATCCCAATTTGATAGACTTACCAAAGTATATATTTCCATCATCATATGGATTATCCAAGGGCATTATATTATCATTCCAAAATAGTAATAGCCTAAAATCCTCATAATTCTATGATAGCTGAGGTTTTTTCATTGGTCATTTTGATTTCAATCATATTTTGTTTTCTAGAACAGGAGGTATTTCAAGTAATCATTAAAGGATACTGTGGGAGGTATACTCATTATTAAAAGGTTTCTTTCTGGAAAGAAACTGTGGGAGTATACCTTCCACAGTATCCTTTAATGATTACTCAAACCCAGAAAGAAAATAGGAGGTATTTTATTTTATGAGAAACGAATTCTGAGTAGAACCAGAAATAAATATGACATGTCTCTTGTCGGTAGATAAGATATATAAACACAGATCATGAAATTCATAGATACAAATACGCACTATTGAACGGTTTTTTTCGATTACAGCAATCCGTGAATTCATATAGAATTACGATTTATTATTGAAATTTTGAAAAATCATATCTCCGAAAATAGTCACTTGTTGAACTGCATCTTGAAAAAAAATTAATTTGAAATTTATTATGTGAAAAAAATATTTTTTCGTTACTCCCAAACCATCAGGTATCATGATTTTTACCTAATAACTAACTTATCCGAGATTTTCATCTCCCAACTCTGAAAATATCAACTGTCTAGCTCATTTCTTTCGAGAGTTGTCGTGTTAACGGCCGGCCGGACCGACTGGCCGGACAGAATCGATTTTGACCACGGATTCTTGATCAGTGAGTTGAACCAAATCGTTTAAGACCATTTTCATCAAAAAATTTGAAAATTACGGACATTTGGGCAAATTGATAAGCAGATTATCTTTGATGTGAAAAAAAGGACACGTTTAACTGAATGGCACGAACAGAAATTGTAATAGTGGATATGGTGATAAGTTAAGAACACATGAGGAAGCATGTTAATTATTCGACCAAGAACATCCAGATAGACTGCCTATTGCAACATCCAAATTGGCTGCTAAATTTACGGAAACGGAATCCGTCTATGATTTACCTGAAGCTGAAGAAAATCCTCACCTTCGTACAAGACAGCTAGCCCTATATCCTAACGTGGACCACTCATTTGTTGCGAAGTTGTTCAAGAAAGAGAACTATCTTCCTTACAAAGTTTAACTGATTCAAGAATTAAACGAGGATGTTTATAGTAGTGCGAAGAACTAATGTTACGCTGCGATGAAGACCCCAATTTTTTAAATAATATCGTATTTTCTGACAAAGCCACTTTTTGCCTGAATGGGACATTACATCCTCACAATTTGAGGTATTGGTCAAGAGAAGATCTTCACTGGACTCAAGACCGTCACAGTCAACGCAGCGTAAAATTGAATGTTTTGTAATAATCGGACGGCGTTTAATAGGGTCTTACTTTTTTGACGAAAACCCTACAACAGAAAGTTATTTGAACTTTTTGCGCTTTCGTTTAGTGCCTGCTCTGACAGCCATGTTCCCAAATGATGACGAAGCAGTTCCCCATCAGAATATTTGGTTGCAATACGATGGGGCTTCTACTCACTTTGGAATGAACGTCCTTCAATATCTTGACGCCACATTTCCTGGAAGGTGGATAGGACGTCGAGGACCTATTGAGTGGCCACGGCGTTCCCCAGATTTGACTCCTCTGAATTCTTTTTTGCGAGGTTATTTAAAATCAAAGGTTTATTTTAATAGGCCTAATAAATTAGAAGAGTTACGGCAAATAATTCGCGCTGATGAAGTGGAGCAGATTACTCCTGAACTCCTTGAGCGAAGTGTACCAAGTTTTTGGCGCCCTTGTTCAGACAAGAGTGCTTATCAATTTGCCCAAATGTCTGTAATTTTCGAATTTTTGGATGAAAATGATCTTAAACGATTTGGTTCGACTCACCGATCAAGAATTCGTGGTCGAAATCAATTCTGTCCGGCCTTCCGTTAACACGATAACTATCGAACGGAGTAAGCTAGACAGTTGAAACGATAATTCCCGAATGCAAGGAGTTAGAGGATTGAAATTTGCAGAGTACGTTTGGAGCGTTATGGCCGTTTTTATTAAACATTTTTTATGAATATTTCCGGAACCAATCACTCGATCTATCTGAAATTTAGCACCAAATTGTAGAATCATGATCTTTACGCATTGTAATGATCGGATTGCCGTGAAGTGGCAGAAAAAATTCAAAAATTCTTAAATTTTGTTTCTACAATAACTCCCGAACAGAATCAGCTAGGCAGTTGAAATTTTCGGAGTAGGTTTGGGAGATGAATATCTCGGTTAAGTTTGTTATTGGGCAAAATCCTGATGGTTTCGAAGCAACAAAAAAAAATTCAATGAAAAATTATATACGATTTACACTTATTTATTCAATATTGAGACGCGTTTCGTCGACACAGCGACTTCATCAGACTACATCATACTAAATTCTTAACAAGTTATTATCTCCCTATACCTAGATGACATGGACACAGAATCATTTAAAACTAATTACATGAGAAAAGTTTTAAATGATTCTGTGTCCATGTCATCTAGGTATAGGGAGATAATAACTTGTTAAGAATTTAGTATGATGTAGTCTGATGAAGTCGCTGTGTCGACGAAACGCGTCACAATATTGAATAAATAAGTGTAAATCGTATATAATTTTTCATTGAGTTAATATGGATTTGCATCAAGTAAAAGCCACAAGCATTGAAAAAAAAAAATTTTTACATTACAAATTTAAAATTCAATTTTTTCAAGATACAATTCCACCGTAAAAATCCACTGATATCATTTTCAACTTCAACAAGCTAATACTTTTGGAGGTATGATTTTTCTAAATTTCAATAATATGTCGTACTTCTATGTTTTCACAGAATGCTATAATTATTCTATCTATAAATTATTATATGATCTGTGTTCATACTCGTACATGTCATCTCGTTTTCCTATAAAGGAGAGTCTAATTCATTTCAACTATCGTAGAATTATGACGATTATAATATGATATCATACTTTTTGGTGATATTTTAAGTACTGTGGATAAACCATATTATGATGGAAATATACAGGGTGTTTCCTAAACATGCGGCAAAAATTCAGGGGGTTGTTCCTTGGACTATTCTAAGAATATTTTGTCCTTTGATGATTTTTGAAAAACCTATTTGTTTCGAAGATATAGGGGAAACAAAATTTTGGATAATAACATTTTATTATGAAAAATTACATGAAAATTCAACTCAACCTACAAAAACTGTTGAAAATGACCACCTCTACCCAGCATACAAGCATCCAATCTTCTCCTCATTGACTGCCGAACCCTTTCAAAAACACCAGGATCATTTCTTATTAAGTTACACCCAGCAATGATCCGATTTCGCAAGTCTTCCACATTTTCTACTGGAGTGGTATAAACTAATGATTTTAGATGGCCCCATAGGAAATAATCTAAGGGGTTTAAGTCCGGGGAACGAGCAGGCCATAAATGAGGTCCACCTCTTCCGATCCAGCGATCTCCGTATGTTAATGTTAAAAACTCACGAGCAACGAAACTAAAATGCGCTGGTGCACCATCGTGCATAAACCACATTGCATGTCTTATTGCCAATGGTACATCCTCCAAAAACAGAGGTAACGTTTGTTCTAAAAAGTTGCGATACACGTCCCCGGTAAGTCTTTCTGGTAAAAATATCGGCCCTATTAGGCAGTCACCCACAATACCAACCCAAACATTCAATGAGAACTGATGTTGAAAACGATCTTCAATTACCTCATGTGGATTTTCGTCGGCCCATACATGGTTGTTATGAAAATTTCTTATTGCATTTCTTGAGAAATTCGCTTCATCGGTAAAAAGAATCAGCGTCAGTAATTGAGGAATTTGAACTAATGTGGTTAAAAGCCATTGACAAAATGCAATACGTGGGGGAAAATCAGTAGGAATAAGTGCCTGAACGCGTTGCATATGGTATGGGTATAACAAATTGTCTTTAAGAATTTTCCAAACAGTCTTATTACTCACATTCAAAGTATTGGAAATTTTTCGAGTAGAAGTACTAGGGTCTTCTTCGATCATGTCCAGCACATTCTCTTCCAGTTCCACCGTTCTTACTGTGTTTGGTTTTCCTGGTCCCCCCATTTTTTTCAATGCGCCTGTTTCATGCAGACGTTGATGAATATTTTGAAACAATTTTCTGTCAGGAATATTACGCCCAGGAAATCGTTCAATGTACAACCTCCTAGCTTTTAATGAATTTCCATCAGCAAGTCCATAAATGAAATGCATGTCAGTCATCTCGGCGTTTGTATAGCGATTCATAATAGTCAAAGATAAAATGTTCATTGCTAATACATCACAAAACGAATTCAAATGAAAACCGTGTTTAATCTGTATTCCTTTACCATCTGCACTTATCAATTTTTAGTCAAAAAACTGGCCGTTTTTAGTAATTGGAATGTTGTTAAACAAATTTAAAAATAAATTGTACCTACTTAGTAAACACAGTGCGGTACGCATTTTTATTTAAACTATTATTAATTTTAAAAATATGAAAAATGTTGTTCGCCCTGTACAAAGAGGTTTTTCAAAAATCATCCAAGGACAAAACATGCTTAAAATAGTCCAAGGAACAACCCCCTGAATTTTTGCCGCATGTTTAGGAAACACCCTGTATACTTTGGTGGGTTCATCAGAATGGGTTCAGAATAGCTCCAGTAAAAACATAACTCAAATATTGGCTAAGTTTCAATTGATATAATATAATTTTGAGAGTGGATTTGAGGAGTGCATATCTCGGTTGAGTTCGTGGTTTTTGGCGCTCTTGTTTGAATTTGATTTCTTTCATGATGCAGTTTTATCATATCTGTTTATGATGTAGTTCTATTATAAGAATCCAATGATATCATTCCCAACTCTGAGAAACCAGTAATTTTGGAGATTATTTGTCAGAGTTTGAACAATAGAGCCAAAGCTCCTGCCCACAGGCCTTTCCAACTTTTTATACTCAGTGCCAAATGGTACGAAGCACAATTTGAAAAATTGCGCTAAATTTCGTTTGTTTTTCGGGTAGAATAAAAATTTTCTTCCATGAAAGTTTAATTTTTATTTCTCACAGTAAATGTGCTATTTTCTCTAAAAAATTGTTATCTACGGTAACAATTTTTACACCGTCATTTAGGTAAGTTGTACTGTGTCTTGAACCAATTTTTCAATTCATATTATTTCCTTGTCGAGTTAAATATCGAAATCCAATGAAGTTATATTTATCTCCTTGCAACGGGTATTTGCCATTCAAACGTTGGAGTTGTTAAGGTAATAATCAGGCAAGTGGAGCAATTGACCTCTCACGAAATGAACAATGAGTTCCTGACCTGCCTGTTCCAACTTCCAAGTTAATTGGTTTGAATCTGCCGATTAATTGTTCCCTCATCAAACGAAGTCCACATTACTCATGCAGTCATCTACTACGAAAATTTCGATGAGTGATTTTTGGCGAAGGAACAAAATTCATAACCAGTGAGGTCACAAAACATCATGCAGAAAATTGTAGTTGAATTTTTTCAAGCAAAACGTTGTGACAAGTAAATTTTGGTTTTTGGGCGCATGTTCTAGGGGAACATCGTCCTATCATTTCGTCCAAATGTCTGTAATTTTGAGGTTATTTCCCTGATATTTCAGGAACTAAAGAAGATGTTGAATCGAAACTTGGTAGTCAGTTCGAGGATATAAACGCGCAACTTTTGGCAAAATTCTGTTATGATCGAAATGTTGGTAATTTTTAAAAAAATATTTCTTTTAATTTTTTCGAAAAAAAAATTTTTTTTTCGTGAACTATTCATCAGATTGCAACAAAAACTTGTACTAACGTCAATTGTAGTATTTTGCAACATTGTGCAAAATTTTGGCTCTATACGATTTCAATTTCTGGAGATATAAGACAAAATGTGTCAAATTTCCTGGGTCTTTCTCAGTATTTTCATCGATTATTCTATGAACTCTTTGAATTCCACCGAAAACAAATTCAAAGACATAAACATAAAGAATCAAGTCATAGTTTAGACGTCGAAAGAAGGACGATGTTGATCGACTTGAAAAGGTACCTATTTCAAGAAATGCAATAATGAAATGCTTAATTTTTTTTATGGTCACAGAAAATCGTCACAAAAATCTATTTACCTCATTTGACGGCTGTTTGTCAAATCAATTAATTCCAATCATTGATGTCAGATTTCCTACATACCAAGTTCAAACACATTTTATTATATGGAAAACACTTATTATGATCACGTTCTACAGGAATTGATACTAAATAGAAGCTAGATGAAGATTATTGTAATGGAAAATTTGTGTTCCAGAATAATATTAAGGTATTCAACATGATACTGCTTTTTTTCTTTACTGGTCAGTACGGGCCACAAGGAACATGCGCCCAAAAGCTCCTGTCCACAGGGCTTGAACCCATTTTTTTTAATGACACTATTGAATTTAATTTCTTTTATGATGCAGTTCTATCATACAATCCATTGATATAATTTCCAACTCTGAGAAACCAATACTTTCGGAGATATGAGTTTTTCGAAAGTTATCGTGTTTACAGACAGCCGGACATAATTGATAATTGAATTTGAGTACGGATTCTTGATCAGTATGTCGAATGGAATAATTTGAGACCATTTTCGTCTCAAACCACCGAATCTTCTGTGGAAATTATGATCTCTGAATGCAGTATTGAATTAAAACTCATTTCGAAACCTATTGTTTTCTTCACAATCGAGAACATACTAATAAAATATTTACTGAAACATAAATGACGATATCCGCGTGTACATAACCTTGAAATCGAAATCTTAGAACAATATATTGAAAATTCATCATCAAATAAGTATAATGAAAGCTTTGAATTAATTCGCCTTGGGAATATTAAAATCTTCATTCTTAATAATTGACCAATTCATCCTATCTATTCATATACCTAATATGGAAAACAGTCCATAATGAAAGGCCCACGCACGAAAACAAATAGGAAATTGGATCTCTGTCAAATTGGCTGAAATTTACGTTTTTTAGGAATTTTTGTAGGCGATAAAAACGTATGCTGTTGGATAATTCTCTTTGTTTGAAATGGGAATCTTTAAATAGGTATTTAAAGTTAAATTAATTATACCCCTATATTGAATACAATTCAATTGATACTTGTTGATTGGACAAAAGCTAAGATAACTTTCTGATGAACTAACAATTTGAAAATTACAGACATTTGGTCAAATTGATAAGCACACACACAAGAAATGTGCAAAGTAGTCCCAGTTGACGGTATAACTATTGTGGTCTATTGAAACTTTCGTTTTTGTGATCTACCTCAAATTCAATTCCACTGCAAATGTATATCTGCTGGCCATCTTTAATATTAGAGATTCAATGTAACATCTTCTACTTTATGCATGAAGTTGATATCCCTCGTTGGTTCGTACTATGTTATCACAAATGGGAATCTAAATTTGGGTTTCGAATATAATTCCAACCAATTAGTACAAAACCATTATATATATCATCGTGTTCAAAAAGTATAAGATTATAATTGCTATATCATTCGATATAATATGCTTTGAAGTATAACCAATTCATGCTCTTTTCGAGCTCGTTGAAAGGAAACTACAATTTTATATTTTCAGGTAGGTACGTAAGAAACGTAATTCTGTCGAAGGAGTTTTTCACTACGATTCGAAAAAGCGCCGCTCACTGGCTTTCATGCATAAAGAAACATTTAGTAACGAGGCCAACTGAGTAGAAAATTATTTCCATTTCGAGTAGATATTCTCAGGTTGGAACGATTCCGGTAGAATACATTATTCAGAAAGACGAACGATATTTATTTCCCTAGAGTATGGTGAAGCTGCAAATCATTTCGATTGGGATATGAGCATGAACATTCCATGTGAGTTGTCATCCAGGCTTTTCTACTAAATTCTTGTAGGGACATTTCTGAAAATAAAAAATCCTAAATCGGAAATTGCTCTGTGAAGACTTCCTCGTTATTCGGTTTGATTGATTCAGTTCCAGGGGTGGAAAAGAGGGGTTGAACAAAAAAAAAATGGTTGAAAAGTTATATCGAACGAATGTGCATTACTGGTACAATACTCCATCTGAAACTTCTTACTACAAAATACTATGATCAATTCTTCAGAACTCATATTAGCAAAAAGATGAAGAGAAACTTTTCATGCCCGATCACAACATCCTTATTATCGTCGAGGTTAGATATACCGGGTGTTCCAGTATACATCTCAGCCATTTCAAAAAATAAAAATTTGAAAATTTTATGATTTTCAATTCGAACCTTCAACTGAGAAAAACAAAAATTGAAAGTCACTGCCTTCATACATAAGCTCAGGGAAATTTTAATCGAAATAGTGGTGAAAAACAGTCACAAAAAATACGACGACTTGGTTTTAATTAGCTCTTTCTCTGGGATAACTTACCAAGTGATAATTCATCAGTTATCGAGCGGGATGAAAAATGATTAATTACTAAAATGACTATCAACAAAATAGGGTTAGGGAAGGGTGAAAATTTAGAGTTGTATGTATTTTGTAATGCCACATTATGAAAAAATAAAAAAAAATTCGTCCAAAAATTAAAAAAAAATTTTTAAGGGTGAACAACCCTTATCACGTAATAGATAGTAGCCGATTCTCAGACCTACTGAATACGCATATAAAATTTGGTAAAAATCGGTAAAGCCGTTTCGGAAGAGTACGGTAACTAACATTGTGACATGGAAATTTTATATATTAGATGTTTAGATCCTTCTGACCTAAATTGTCAAATTATCAGAAAACCAAGGTGAGACCAGTTTTCAAAATTGTGATATTCATACTTGACTTTAGATTTTCGAGGAAATTAACTCAAACTCGCTTTACTAGTCACCTGCAATATGAAATGTGCAAGATCACTACGAGACCTGTTCATTTCATCAGTGTTTACAACGTTCGTGTATCAGAGAAAAGCTTGAGGTATTATACCATCCGAGAAAAATTCTGACATAAAGATTGTCAAAATCTACAAGTAGGTATTCTTCTTGAGAATATATCATGAATATCTATTCGCTCAAGCTGATGTATTGCAAATATCGGGAATAATAATTGAAAAGTGGAGTTTGATTACACTCGCAAGAGTCTCACATTGCATAAAATAATTACCCGTTTCTGAAATATTCATGAAAATTTCCCCTAACAACAATCATTTTGATCAGTTTGACATTTCCGTGTCGCAAAATATTTTTTCCACATGATGCGGAAAAGTGTTACTTTGGCAACCCAAATGCGTGCGGAAAAGTACTATTTTGCGCACGCTCGTAGGAAAAACATATAGGAAGATTCGACCCCGATTTTTCATTTTCAATGAAGTTAATGTTGTGAAGTGAATGAACTCCCATAGCCTGAACTCCTAAAACCATTGGATTGTGACTGCTTTTAGCTCGCGCATACAAATTGTCGTTTCTTCGGTTCTTGAACATTCTGAAATATTAATCCTCAATTAACCACAACAGCCATTAAAGATTTCATTAAGCATTTTAATGAAAACTGTTTCTGGATGTCCGCATCAAATGGAAGAAGACTTTTATAACGATGCGATTAAATATTATTTTCATGTGTAGTAGGTATAGACGGGGAACAGCATGCTATCATTTTGCCCAACTGTCTGTAATTTTCGAATTTTTGGCCGAAAATGGTCTCAAACGATTAGGTTCGATGAAAAATTCTAGGTCATATTTGATTATGTCCGGCCGGGCAGCCGTTGCCACGATATCTTTAGATCGGAAAGAGATAGCGACTACCAATTTTTAGGGTAGGTTGCGCATCCGAATGGAACAGTTGGGTTCGTTGTTGGGCATAATCGGCCAAACGATTTCGGAGATATACCCATCTTGAATTTTGTTGATATTACCTGAACAACTCAAATTATACAAATCCGATGTGAGCAAAACGCAGTTATTACTTGTAGAATGACAACACGCTAATTTTCACGAAATTTCGTAAGTATCGTAGCACTATATAAAAAAAATGTTTTCTTCAAAAATTTTATATTTTAGCAACTATTCGTCAGAATCGCCTTCGAGTACCGAATTTCAGCTCGTATAAGGCGTGAATGGACAACGGAACATGCGCGTAAAAGTTCCTGCCTTTGAAGAATTTTATTTCAGCTGCATGAGATAACGATTGTAAGACATTTATCAAACTAACAGCTCTTTAACATCTGTGGTCAGAAAACCATTTTAATCATGAGAAGATAACAGTTGAACAACGCTACTAAATTGTGGCAAATCATTTTTAAAATCAGAGTTCAGCTCGTGCAAAGGCGGGTTTGTACCGCAAATAAGATAAGATAAAATAAAATAAGAAAGAAATTAAAATAAAATAAGAAAGTTGAACATGTACATTTCTATGAGAGCTTTTATACACGAAATAAGATAAAAAAAGAAATTGAATCAGCATTAAAATTGGCCAACTCTCATTTATTTCTTATTTTATGTTATTTTGTTCGGAAAGTGAAAATGCGCATGCTCAAAGAGTGAAATTCATAGAACTTGCTTAAAATTGTCAAAAAGCTGCGACTTGATTGGTTCATTTTTATTTGTTATTTTTTTAGATCATCTGTATAAACCCATCCTTTTAACCCTTAATTCTTATTTTATTTTAATTTGTTTCTTATTTTATCTTATTTGCTGTATGAACCCGCCTCAACAACTAAAGTTGGCCAACTCTCATCATTATTTCTTATTTTATGTTATTTTGTTTGGAAAATGAAAATGCGCATGATCAAAAAGTGAAATTCATAGAACTTGCTTAAAATTGTCAAAAAGCTGCGGCTTGATTGGTTCATTTTTATTTCTTATTTTTTTTTAATTTGTTTATTATTTTATCTTATTTGCTGTATAAACCCGCCTTAACTTATAGAGTTCTTCGTTAATTGCAGGCTGCCGTTAGAGTGGATTGTTTGCAGTATCGAGACATGTTCAATACTTTTTTTCCAAAAATCCAATAGTTGAACTTTGACAACATAGATGGTTCCAAATCCAATAGGATAGTGCTACGTGCCACACAGCCAACGAGAATATTGATTTATTGAGGGAATTTCATGAAAACATTATTTCAAGGAATTCTCTCAAATAACGCCACACTTATAGGAAAATGTGGGAATGCTCTGTGGACAGGGGCTTTGGCGTTCTTGTCAAACTACTAGCGGGTAATTATTCAAACTTTGACAAATCATTTCTCCGAAAGTATTGGTTTCTCAGACTTGGGAAGGATATCAATGGTTTATTGTGATAGAACTGCGTCATAAAAAATTAAATTCAAAACGTAGGTATATGACTCAGCTCATATGTTGGATTTGTAAATATCAGCAAATTATAATTAGAGCTTTCTATGAAATCATAAAATTACGATTAATTACTGAAATTTTGAAAAATCATATCCCTGAAAGTATTAGTTTGTTACAGTTGAGAGGAACCGCATTTAAAACAAATTTAAGTTGAAATATGTAATGTAAATTAAAAAAAAAATCCGTTACTTGGAAACCACCAGGACGATTTTGCCCAATAACGATTTTTATCCCCCAAACCTATTCTGAAAATTTCCACTGTCTAGCTGATTCCGTTCGAGAGTTATCGTGTTAACGTCCGGCCGAACAGAATCGATTTCGACTACTATATTTTTTGAGTTATCGAGGAAATAATATTCCAGGTGGATGTAACGCAGAAACCGTTGAACCGATTATGCCCCAAGACGAACTTAACTCTTCCATTCGGATACGCAACCCACCCTGGAAATTGCAAGTCCCTATCTCCTTTCATTCGAAAGTTATCGAGGCGACGGTCACTCATCCATCTACTGAACTCACACAAGGCTGCTCGGATCTCCAACAATATAGATCCGATCGTGTTCAAACTTGGAACTTGGCAGTAGAGTTAGGTTTTGAAGGCTCTCGCAAATTTCAGCAATGTCGGACGAATAGTTTCTGATATATAGAATGTTTTGTAATTTTTTTCAATGATTTTTTTTTTAATTTTCTAGGGATAAGATCCTCACGAAATTTCGCACAAACTTTCGCGTTGGCATTCTACAACTGATAACCATGTTTGAATCGGATTGTTTTTTTTTTCGAGTTATTGAGGAAATAACAATCAAATTTCAGATGGGTATGACTCCAGAACCGTTTTGCTGATTATGCCTATAAACAAACTCAAAGGTCCCATTTAGATGCAAAACCTGACTCGGAAATTTCAAGTCGCTATCTCTTTCCGTTCTCAGGTTATCGTGACATAAATGATAATATCTTTTGATAATTTTTTTTAAAATTTCTAGTGCTACGATTCTCACAAAATTTCACAAACGTACTGAGGTTTGTATTGTACAACTTACTCACGAAGTTTCAATTCGATCGGACTTGTATTGGTTGAAAACAAAATTATTACTCGGAAAGCATTGGGCCGATTATGCCCAAACGAACTTGTCTGTCGTATTGGGATGCGCCACCTACCCTGAAAATTTCAAGTCGCTATCTCTTTCCGTTCTCAAGTTATCGTGGCAATGGACAACCGGACAGAATGAAATTTGACCATGAATTTTTCATCGTCGTTTGAGACCATTTTCGGCAAAAAATTCGAAAATTGCAGACATTTGGGCAAAATGATAACGCGATGTTCCCCAGAACATAGGCACAAAAATTAATATCTTCTAAAGTATAATAATCCTAAAGTGGAAATCTGTACCAATCTATTCGTCTTGCTTCTATGAAAACATTGTCGAACAAATCTGTGATCGACTCTAAGGTAGAGATTCACCCACAATAACTATTTCTATGATGAAAAATTCCTAATGTTGTTTAGTCTGTTTAAGATCCTTAATAGGTATTCCGAGAGACTATTTCTCGCCGAATATAAAAGAAACTGTATTCACGGTTTTTTTCCACATAAATCAGGTAACCACACGGTGCTCTAAACAAGTTATAAAGTTAAAGATAAACATTCTCAATTGCCATGGGAACATTTTCTAGGCAAGCACGGCAATTCGCATGAAAAATCCAACTCACGGCACATCTCGACCTTGCGTTAACGTAAAGATCCGCCGATAATATTATGTTATATGGCTTTTTCAACTTTTTGAACTACACGTTTAACGGTATTACGACAAATGTGGAAATAATCCGTATCGAGCGTCAAGGTCACAGTCATAGTCTTTATTGAATGAATAATGAATTGATACAACAAGACCAGTTAAATAAGTGGTTCAAGCACCGTAGAGAATCATCCACCCCCATATGTTTATCAGATGATTATTTGTGCGGTTGTTCCGCCAGGAACAGCAGGCTATGAATGCTATCATTTTGCCCAGATGCCTATCATGCCTGTAACTGTTGCTCCAGCCTCATTTTCGAAAAGTAAGGTTCAATGACTCCGCCGGACCATAAACCGCACCAAACAGTCACACGTTGAGGATAGAGAGGCTTTTCAACAATAGCTCTTGGGTTTTCCGAGCCCCAGATGCGACAATTTTGCTTGTTGACGAAGCCACCGAGGTGGAAATGGGCCTCATCACTCAAGATGATTTTTCGATGGAATTCCGTATCATTTTCATGCATTTCAACGACCCAATCAGCAAAGACACGACGTTGTTGATGATCGGCTGGCTTGAGTTCTTATGTTAACTGAACTTTATAAGCCTTAAGACCCAAATCTTTATGCAAAATACGGTGTAATGACGTTTGTGGAATGCCCAATTCCAAAGAACTACGAGGAATGGACAAACCGAGGTTTTCTTCAACACTTTCGGCTACAGCAGCAATATTCTCGGCTGTTCTTGAGCGACGTGCACGGGTTTTATCTTCACATAACTAACTTGTCCCAGCAGCTCGGATTTTTCCACCAATTTCTTTATTGCCTTCCGATAAGGTGCTTCACGACGACCCAAAAATGTTCGAGTTTTACGAACAGTCTCTGCCAAATTTTCACCATTTTTATAGTAAATTTTAATAATTTCAATGCGTTCTTGAAGCGTGTATCGTTCCATTTTTGGCGCTCTAGTTCCTCGGAACTGAGTGCTTATCAATTTGCCCAAATGTCTGTAATTTTCGAATATTTCGATGAAAATGGTCTTAAACGATTTGGTTCGGCTCACTGATCAAGAATCCGTGGTAGAAATTCATTCTGTCCGGCCATCCGGCCGGCCGGTCCGGCCGTAGGCACGATAACTCTCGAACGGAATGAGCTAGAGAGTTGAAATTTTCAGAGTAGGTTTGGGGGATAAATATCTTGGCTAAGTTCGTTATTGGGCAAAATCGGACAGATGGTTTCGGAGTAACAAAAAAAAAATTTTTTTTTTACGAAACAAATTCCAAATTAAATTTTTTTTGATAAGAAGTTTTATCATAAGAATCCACTCATATTATTTTTAACTCTAATAAGCTAATACTTTCGGAGATATGATTTTTCAAAATTTCAATAATAAATCGTATTTCAACGTTGTCACAGAATGATATTATTCTATGTATGAATATGAATTGTCATAATGTCAAATGATGTTCCTACATTATCGAAGAATTGTGAGCGAAGTGAGAAAAATCTCAGTTGTTTGCTCCGAAATTAGTTTTTCTCAGAAAATTCTTACATTTCGGAACTGAACATGAAGTAAGAGATCTGAGAGTAGTGAGACTGCTTTTCATCCATAGACATAGATATAACTCTCGAACGGAATGAGGTAGGTAGTTGAAATTTTCAGAGTAGTTTAGGGAGATGAATATCTCGGTTAAGTTCGTTATTGGGCAAAATAAGCCAGATTTAATTTGATTTCTTCCATGGTGCTTTTCTCATTCTCATGATTGCTCATTTAATCTTGATAAATAAACTATTATTTGAATTGAATTTCATTTAGGATGCATTTCTATTATATGAATGCATTGATATAATCCCCAACTCTGAGAAACCAATACTTTCGGAGATATAATTTGTCTGTTTGAACTAGAGCGCCAGAAAGCTCCTGTCCACAGGGCTTGAACCCATTTTATTGATGGCGTAGTTTCTACTTGTTAAATGTCAAAAAATGACAGCTTCAAAAGTGACATCTACCGAAATAGCGGGCTATTCAAAATAACGCCTCTTATTGGAAAACCCTTCTATATACAATATACAATTTTGAGATACCTGTTTATGAACGCACTCTCTGCTAATATGAATCGACGGTAGTTCGACAAATAATATGAAAATAATCCGTATCGACAGTCAAGGTCGCAGCAATTAGTTGTTATTGAATGAAGAATGCATTTATACAACGAGACCAGGTGAAAGGATATTCTAATGTCAATTTGAGGAGACATTAAAGCAAACTGTACATTGCCATTCTCCCGCTAAACCGGAAAAACGGAGGTAATGCGTATAAAAACAAGAAGAAACGCTTGGGCAACGTAACGGCCGATTTATAGTCGTAAAAGATGGTTGCACTTTTATTGTAATCCATTTCTCGTTTGGATCAGTTTTTTTTAGCCTCTAGGGATACTCAAATGGGAATTACTCTGGATTTTACGGTAATGGAAAAAATTTACTAACATTTGGTTCAGTGTCATTGATTATTTTAATCTAGGATACAGTTTCATTTTGTGTCCTGTTCAAGTATTTCAGTGACGTTATTGTATAAATTATAGTGAGTAAATTTAAGTATACGTTTAGTGTAGTTAATGTTCATTCAATATTGTTGATTGGTAGAGGATATAAAAGGGATTTCGTTAAAATTTTTGCATTCGACATTCGAACAGCGGATGAGGTGTATTACATTGTGGAAAAAGTACCAGGAATCAGTCAATGTAACAGAAAATATATACAGGGTTTTTCGAAATAATTGTAACATCGCAGTTGGTTTGGATTTTTATTTGCCGCTTCTTACTTCTTGTGTTCTGTTTATATCATAGAATTTTTTAACTGAAAGCTGAGCTAATATTGAATTATCGTCAATTCTCAAATTTCCAAATTATTTAAATCTGCAATGACTTATAATTTAGAACAAAACAAATATATGTCCTAGTACCGCAAGAGTACATTAATCCATGGTGAATGGATTTACTCTGTGGAAGCCTGTAAAAATGAATGTCTGGCGAAATATTCTGATGTTCAGATTCTAGAATCTTCTCTGAAACCCCACATCAGAGGTGTTATAAACTGATTCATGCAGACTGGAAACGTTAACAAGGGAAAATCGACAGGAAGACCTGAAGTTTCTGAAGAAGTTGTTGAAGAACCAAGAATACGAGCCGAAGAAAATCCTCAAATGTCCCTGAATGAATTATCTTGACAGTCTGATTACTTGTCACAAAGTATTGAAAAAACAAATTGGTTCAAGCACTGACGTGAAGTCAGAAGCTTTTGCGCGTATGTTCTATTGTTCATTCTTCTGTATTGGACACCCTTAATCGAATTTACCATGGTAAATTATGTTGTCCATTCTCCTGTATTGGACACTCTTAATTCGAATTTACCATGGTAAATTCGAGGTTACCATGGTAAATTCGAATTAAGTGTCCAATACAGGAGAATTTACCATGGTAAATTATGTTGTCCATTCTCCTGTATTGGACACTTAATTCGAATTTACCATGGTAAATTCGAATTAAGAGTTAACATAATTTACCATGGTAAATTCGATTAAGGGTGTCCAATACAGAAGAATGAACAATAGAACATACGCGCAAAAGCTTCTGACTTCACGTCAGTGCTTGAACCAATTTTTTTTTGAGTTATCAAGGAAATAATATTCCAGGTGGGTATAACTCGGAAACCATTAGGCCGATTATGCCCAAAATCGAACTCAACTCTATCTTTCGGATACGAAACCTACCCTGAAAATTGCAAGTCCCTATCTCCTTTCGTTCGAAAGTTATCGAGGCAACGGTCACCCATCTACTGAACTCGCACAAGAATGCTCGAATCTCCAACAATATTTAACCGATCGTATTAAAACTTGAAACTTGGCAGTAGAGTTAGGTTATGAAGGCTCTTGCAAAATTTCAGCAATTTCAAACGAATAGTTACTGATAGATAGAATTTTTTTTTTATTTTCAATGATTTATTAAAAATTTTCTACAAATGCTATTCCCACCAAATTTTGCAAACATTTGCGCGTTGGCATTCTACAACTAATAACCATGTTTGAATTCAATCGGTTTAGTATTTTTCGAGTGAGGAACAAATAACAACCAAATTTCAGATGACTATAACTCTAGAACCGTTTGACCGATTATGCTCATAATCAAACTGAAATGTCGCGTTCTAGTGAACATCCTAACCTGAAAACTTGAAGCCGCTATCTCTTTCCGTTCTCAAGTTATCGTGACAACAAAAATATTTTTCAATAATTTTTTAATAATTTTCTAGCCATACGATTCGCACAAAATTCCACAAACGTGCTAAGGTTTATATTCTACAACTACTCACCAAGTTCCAATTCGATCGGATTTATATTGGTTGAAAACAAAATTATTACTCGGAAACCACTGGGCCGATTATGCCCATTAACGAACTTGTCCGTCGTATTGAGATGCGCCACCCACCCTGAAAATTTCAAGTCGCTAGCTTTTTTCGTTCTCAAGTTATCGTGGCAACGGCCGGACGGACACAATCAAATTTGACATCGAATTCTTCATTGGGGAGTCGAACTTAATCGTTTGAGACCATTTTCGTCAAAAAATTTGAAAGTTACAGACATTTGGGCAAAATGATAACGCGATGTTCCCCAGAACATACGCGCAAAAATTGAATTTGTATTGCATTGGTTTGTAAATAATCTTAACGTCGACGGATCATTATAGATTTAAGTTATTTTAGAGATGAGGCTTGGTTTCACTTATCGGGTTATGTGAATTCTCAAATCTACAGAATTGGGACATCTGAGAATCCCCATACTTTTATTGAGACTCCATTATATCCGCAAAAGGTTGATGTGTGGTTAGCAGTTTCTCGTCGTAGAAAATATGGTCCAGTTTCCTTTCATGATACCATTAATGGTAAAAGGTACAAAAGAATAATGCTGGAGTCATTTATAAACCAATTAGATGACGAAGAAATACAATTGGGACATTTTCAACAAGATGGGGCAACTATACCCACACTACTTCTGCAAATCTAAGCTATATGCAGGAGTTTTATGACAACCGTATAATAAGTCGGGGACTCCAGCCTTCCTAGATAACACGCTCTCCAGAATTGACTCCCCTGGGCTTTAGCATTTTTGCATACCTGAAAGATGAGGTTTTCAAAAGACAATACGATAATATTGAGGACCTCCAATCATCAATAACAATGTGCTGCCAAAATATTGGCTCACAAATGTTAAAAAATATATTTGACAACAAACGAAAAAGAATTTATAAATGCCTTGAGGATAATGGAGTACATTTTGAACATTTTATGTGAATTCATTGTTATAGAATTCTCACAAATGAGGGATTTTTGGTCCACACTGAGACGGAAGGAAAGGTAATCTCTCAATGACAATAATTTTGGAACTCGTCATTGTAAACATGTAAACAAAGGAGAAAATGACGTGATGCATGTTTTTATGAATTCCACAGAATTCGGGTATACTCGGTGATGAATTCTGTGGCTGGAATTGCAAATGTGTTCAGCAGGCATATAAAGCGGCAAAATGAGAGGGTTTCAGAACCTACTACGTTGTTACAATAATTTATAAAGACCCTATATTATTAATCCGAATAGATTCGAACATAAAATCAATATACCTGGGTTTAGAAGTCGCATCGTTTTTGGCGCGCTTGTTCACCGGAACGTGAACGTATCGTTTTGTCCAAATGTTTGTATTTTGGGAATTATTGGTCAGAAATGGTTTTAAATGTTTAGTTTCGTCTCACTGATGTATATTGCGGGGTCAAATCCTATTCTGTAAGCATGATAACTCTTGTACGGAACGAGAAATATGCGTCGGTGTTAACGGGTAAAATCGGCGCCAAAAATAATGAAACCATAATGGATTACCGCTCTTTTTATCGTTTTAGTAGTCCAGGGTACCATCAACCGTGGCCCACGCTGTATATTGATCATGAAATGAACGAGCGCGCTAAAACTCGTGACATCACGTTAGTGCTATTATAATTTTTCAAGGTTGCAACACCCCCATACGTCGATATTGTACTTGGATCCAATACAAGTCATGAATGATATTAGACTTGGCAAATCACAGCGATGCAACAACGGGTATAAATAACACGACCAGCAAATTCCGAAAGCCCCATGGCGATGTCGATATGTGATTCGAATGCGGACACACCTTTCGATCGGTTTCATAATTTCCAATTTTTGAAATTCATCTTTCATAATCGAAAAACGATCACGTAAATGGACAAGAAATGCCGACGATCCGGCGTTCTTCGACGTTTATGTTATTATTTATATCGGATTGCAGGTACCTGTTGCATTTAGAATGGTAATTAATAATGAATTAGTATTTCCCCCGTGGCGACGCAGTGATATTTGCAAAACATCCACAACGCGTTACGTAAGTTGCATCGGTCAGCGAATATATGAGTAGGTCGACTGTTCTATCTGAATTCAGATACAACTAGGGAATCCAATCCCGCAAATGCGGGATCCCGCTGAAATTCTGCGGGATCACGATTGCGGGATTTGCGGGACTCAATATTAAAATTCCATATTCGACAATGAAAGCGCAAACGTCCCAGAAAAAGAAAAAGTAGTTTTTCGTCTGTTGTGGTCACTATGAATACGGCAGGATACGGTTTAATACAAACATAAGTACCTGTAAGAATAACTGTCAGTCGCTGTGGTCATTATGGATATGGCATGATACTATTCAATACTAACATGAGTGTATATGAAAATAACTGTCATTTGCTCTTGTGAAATTATTCCGAAAGTAGTACTATGTAGCTTCTCAACAAATTCAACTAAACTGACCCGGGTTAAGCCTTTCAGAGCCGGCTTGGTCGATCATACCTAATCGCCCACGCCACCTATGAGACAAAACACGGAAATCAGCCTTTCGCCACCAGTGAATATCATATGCCACCATTCGCTCGATATTAATCGAGAAACTAGTCCCGCAGAGCTCAGGCACAGTATCTTCCTAATGGCCATGAACGCTGTTTAGCGTTTTCAAAAATAATAATGAACCCGGGTCAGTTTAGTTGAATTTGTTGAGAAGCTACAGAGTAATGATGAAGGCCAAGAAGCCAGAAACGCGTCTGCTCTTGCTTTCTCGGCAAATCAATGAACCCCCTGGGGTCTATTTGACTTGTGAAATATATGCATAAGTATATTAATTATACGAAGCCATTATGAAGGACCCTATTGGCAGGAACGCTCTGGACTTGTTGATTTATTAACAACGGTATCGCCATTTTTCATTATTATTTTTGAAAACGCTAAACAGCGTTCATGGCCATTAGGAAGATACTGTGTCTGAGCTCTGCGGGACTCGTTTCTCTATCAAGCGAATGGTGGCATATGATTTCACGCTTCAAATATTCACCGGTGGGGAAAGGCTGATTTCCGTGTTTTGTCTCATAGGTGGCGTGGGCGATTAGGTATGATCGACCAAGCCGGCTCTGAAAGGCTTAACCCGGGTCAGTTTAGTTGAATTTGTTGAGAAGCTACAGAGTACTGATGAAGGCCAAGAAGCCAGAAACGCGTCTGCTCTTGCTTTCTCGGCAAATCAATGAACCCCCTGGGGTCAATTTGACTTGTGAAATATATGCATAAGTATATTAATTATACGAAGCCATTATGAAGGACCCTATTGGCAGAAACGCTCTGGACTTGTTGAGCCCTATGAATATGCGAATTTGAGGAAGCAAAATATCCACACAAGCGTTTTTGGTCCATTATAGACAAGGAGCATGTAGTACCCAATGTGTGGGTCGTCAAAATTCGTTATGAAAAATGCCTACGGAAATAGCAGCATATTTAAAATCGGAAAATCCTCTGCATATTATATCCTCTGTATACTGGTCATATTTTCAGACGTTCGTCGGCTACTAAGTTGTCCAATTCTGAGGAAGGAATAACCAATGTTAAGCGCCTGGGAGGCCGGAAATCTACCACTGTCGCCGAGAGTTAAATCGATGAGTCAACTAATCAAAAAAAAAGGAAATGTCTAATAAGATATTATCTACAGATAACTCTACCTCAAATAATCAACCTTTATTAAGCCATTCATACTGTTGCCCTACAGACAATTATCAACCTTCGAACTTTCAACTTCAACGAACGAGAACATTACTTGCCCTTTTGCACCGAATCTGTGTTCATCGAGACATCCATGAATTTAGAATATATAATTATTCTTTCGTAATAAATGTTACTAATAAATAATTTGATATTTCGTCTTCTTTTCCAGTTATTGTTTATTTTTGAATAGTTGAATTGTTTCATTCCGGATTAATTAGAAGTTTCAGAATAAATTATTATATTACAATTAGGTTTCTTCTTGTTATTATAAGACACTCGAAGGAAAAATATTATTGTTCCTACCACGTGCACAAAGTCACTTTTCCACACGCAAAAACTTATCCGAACTTCGCTTGGCCTCGTTCGTCTAACTGTAAACGCATGTGGAAAAGTGTCACTTTTCGAACTTGTTAGGAAAATAACTATTTTCTTCGATCGTGGGAAAAGTAACACTATTTTGACCCGTTTTCTATGCGCAAAGCTCAACATTCCAGAATAGTGGGCAGTTTGCTAAGCAATTAGAAAATAACAGTGCGGTAATATTCTTACCGCACTGCTGTAGCGTGCGGTAATGTTACAAATGGATTATTACAATAAAAAGAAACAAAGTATGGTTTTAATTTTTGTATTGATTAAGTTGTTATAAAATAAATGAAAGAAACATCTAATTAATAAAGATATTCTTGAACACAAATTAATTGTTGTTAATATTTACATTTATTGTACAGTTTATACAATTTGTAAATTGTACTGGAGGGCAACGAGAATTTATATACGTTGAAGTTGCATGGCTAATTGTTTGGTTTATCTCGTTTCGATCGATCGTATTTTATGTAATTTAAGTAATACTATTTTATCTATATCTACTTACTTTCGTCGATAAAAATATGTCATCTGGGGCCTCTAAAATGAATTTCTGAACTTTTCGGATTTTTTCGGTTTGTATCCTTTAGCTTGACGTTTTAAAAATGCTCTCAGTTTTTGGTACTGGGCAATATTAATATTATTTTTAACAGACGAAGTTGATCGAAGCATAGAATAATGTGCCCACAACGTCGAAGATATCATTGTTTTAGCCAATTCAGCAACATACGCCATCAGTACATTCTCAGAAAAGGATACACTATTGTTTTTTCTGCAAAAATCGCAAGTTCATACTTATCTCTGGATTTCGCTGGAAGTAAATTAAGTGCGTTCGCGGCTTCTACTAGTTCAGGAGGCGTGCAAGGTAACAAATAATCACTATAAGTGTTCATGTTTATTAATTCTTTTTTAATTCCTTATAAAATACAACGAATTAAACAAAACCAGCTTGAAAATTATTTTACTTTTGTCATAACAAAGTTTTTTCTATGGTTACCACTTCTATATTTCAATATGAACATAGAGAAACCTATTTAAACTTAGTTGATTACATCTTGAATGAAATCGAGTGCTCAATCGGTAAATTAAAATTCTGTGAAACCCACCGCCAGAAGGCCAGTCTGATGCTCATCAACCAGTATATATTTTAATGTCTAAAATTACCGGGCTACATACAAACTCGTCGGACGAAAGAGTTAGTTGCATGCTTCTGGATGACCAACTCTTTAATTCTCGCAAAAAAACCTCTTTCTCACGCACGAAGAGTTACGTGTAGGGATCGCAAGGCGGCGCATCATTCAAAAATGCGAACCTCTCATCACTGAATGATGAATATGCATGAACACACTCTTATAAGTACGCAATCAGCTCCTTGCTCCACAATGCACACACATTCCGCTCTTCAAGAGCGCGAAATGCTCCAACTGGAAGCTGAAAAAACGGGGAGGAAATAATAATAATGTCTAGAAGATTATTTCTAAGGTGACCTTCACGCCACTTTAATACCAATTGCAACTGCCATCGGCTTCTTCGTGAAAAAAAACTTAATATCAATACGTGATTATGTACCCTGATGACTGCTTTAAATGACGTCTTATACGAAGACGTTCCAGGGTATAGTACTTTCGGAATGCATTAATAGTTTTCCTTTCACATTTCATCTGGTGCGAGTGTTGGAATATACAGGTTGTTGATTTGAATTCGACTAGATGATATGCGGTTTTAGTGTAAAAAATTGGTTCAAGCACTGACGTGAACTCAGAAGCTTTTGCACGTATGTTCTCTTGTCCATTCACCTTTATTTGACACTCTTAATCGAATTTACCATGGTAAATTCTATTGTCTGTTCTCCTGTATTGGATACTCCGAATTTAACATGGTAAATTCGATTAATAGTGTCGAATACAGGAGAATGGACAAGAGAACATACGCGCAAAAGCTTCTGACTTCATGTCAGTGCTCGAACCAATTTTTTTTTTCAATAATTTTTTAAAAATTTTCTAGTGCTACGATCCTCCCGAAATTTTGCAAGAATTTTCGCGTTGGCATTCTACAACTTATAGCCTTATTTGAATTGGATGGGATTTGTATTTTTGGAGTTATTGAGGAAATAACAACAAAATTTCAGATTGATATAACTCCAGAACCATTTGGTCGATTATGATAGTTAACGAATTTAAATGTCGTATTCAGATGCGCAATCTACCCTGAAAACTGCAAGTCGCTATTTCTTTCCGTTCTCAAGAAATCATGAGATAGATAATATCTTTTCGTAATTTTTTGAAAATTTTCTTGTGGTACGGTCCGCACAAAATTTTACAGACGTCTTCATGTTGAAATTCTACAAATAGTTACCAAGCTTCAATTCGATCGGGTCCATATTTTTTGAGTTATCGAGGAAATAATATTACAGATGGGTATAACTCCGAAACTGTTGGACCGATTATGGCCAACAGCGAACTTAAGTGTCCCATTCAGATGTGCAACCTATCCTGAAAATTGCAAGTCCCTATTTCCTTTCGTTCGAGAGTTGTCGAGGCATCGATATCCCATCCATCTACTGAACTCACACAAGGCTGCTCGGATCTCCAACAATATAGATCCGATCATGTTCAAATTTGTAACTTGGTAGAAGCGATATCGGACGAATAGTTTCTGATATATAGAATTTTTTTCAATAATTTTCTATGATTTTTTAAAAAAATTCTAGTTATACGATCCTCACAAAATTTTGCAAGAATTTTCGCGTTGCCTTTCTACAACTAATAACCATGTTTGAATTGGATCGGTTCAGTATTTTTCGAGTTATTGAGGAAATAACAACCAAACTTCAGATGGGTATAACTTCAAAACTGTTTTGCGTATTATGCCTGTAAACAAACTCAAATGGCGCATTCAGATTCTCAACCTAACCTGAAAATTCTAAGTCGCTATCTCTTCCCGTTCTTAGGTTATCGAGACGTAAATAATATTTTTTAATCATTTTTTTTTAAATTTTCTAGCGATACGATGTTCACAAAATTTCACAAACGTCCTTATGTTTATATTCTACAACGACTCACCAAGTTTCAATTCGATCGGATTAGTATTGGTTGTAGACTAAATTATTACACGGAAACCATTGGGCCGATTATGCCCATTAATGAACGGCCGGCCGGACAGAATCAAATTTGACCTTGAATTCTTGATCAGGGAGTCGAACCCAATCGTTTTTGACCATTTTCGGCGAAAAATTCGAAAATTACAGACATTTGGGCAAATTGATAACGCGATGTTCCCCAGAACACGCGCAAAAATTCAATCTGCCGCGCGGTAGTCGAACACGCTAATATCTCGACCATCGGGGAGTTGGTACAGTTCTGAGAATTACACGATTTGTGATTTCAGAAGAACCATACCAGGTCGAGATATTATTTTCACAATAATTCCTAAAATACGAAGGTGATTCAGCTTAAATCCCGTAATCGATTATAAAATGGCGGCTTGAAGTTTTGTGTTGAATTTTAAAAGAATCTAGCGGATAGTTTCGGTTTTTGATGGCATTTTTTTTTCTGATAAGATCCTCACGAAATTTTGCAAACATTTTTGTGTCTCCATTCTACAACTAATTACCAAGTTTCAATTCGATCGGAGCTGTACTTTTTGAGTTATTGAGGAAACAATACTTCTAATGGCTATAACTCCTAAACAGTTTGGCCGATTATTCTAATGAACGTCCAGTTTGATGCAAATCGGTGTAGATTAACAACTGTTCAATTGTTTGCTTGTAAAGCTGTAATCTTAATTTTAAAATTTGCCTCATGGATTAAAGTTAATTTAAATTCTGATATTGGTTTCGTAAATGGATATTTCTAAATTCTTAACTTGAGATAACTCAAGTTCAATCAGTTTTGACAATTTTAGAAAATACATTCGATAAAACTCTGGACATGTTAAAGTCGGGTATACATGAAATTAAATGTTTAGATTGTAACATGTGCTACGTCGGGCCCAGGTACATTCTCACACGGTATAAAGAACATACGGTACACATTCGGAACAACAACATCGATAAATCTGCTGTTGCAAATGACGTTTTAACAACTAGCTACTAAATTTCAGAAAATTCCGTCAAATTATTGATCGAAATGTATAAAAGAAAAGATATTTTACTCAATAATGATCTAACCTCTATTAACAACTCATTTTTCTCAATAATCGGTGTATGACTAAGGGTATCATGTCAACTCATACTGAGTGTAGAAATTAGTGTCCGACCGAAACTGGTATTTCAGCCGAAACCGAAACCGAACTTTCGGCCAGGGTCTCAGTTTCGGCCGAAACCGAAACCGAAACTTTATATTTCATACTGAAATCTACTGTATTTTTTACAATTTTTTTCGCATATACATAAAAATAGTTAAGGAGTGTTAAATAAAATAAAGAGACATTTTTTTTGAGATCTTTATTTATTATTTTGGTATTACCAAGTTATCAAAATAATCAGTCGAAGTATACAGGGTGATTCCAAATCAGACGTGAACCTTAGAGGAGGTGTTAGTATGGATCATTTGCTGTGGTTTGAGCCATTTTTATTGATGACCAAAAATCAACGGTTTCCGAGATATTTGAGTACTGGTTCTGTTGAAAAAGAATTAGTATGATTTGAAAGGGGATATAAGAAGCAAATAGAGGAAAATAACGAATTCAATATTTTTTTTTGCAACTAAGCTCGAAATTACATTAGAAAATGTATTCATAAATTATGTTCCACCATTCCATAGGCTAGCACGTGCCGTCTTTCTGATGTCTTCAGTTGTTATTTTCCGCCTGAAATTTACTCACGCTGTCTTTTGATACACATTCACTATTGCCGGACATTCAAAAGGTTGCTTATAAAAAATCTGCTGAAATGAAACTAGTTAAGCAATCTAACGAAATCTTTTAGAGAACGAAGAAGGAATTTGGCAAGTTTTTAAAATAATTTTAGCATACAAAATTGTGAAATTCGAAAGTTGCAGACAAATTGATATTAGAAATAGATTTTTCATTTATTCATATACCACATTTCAAATCATACTAATTCTTTTTCAACCTCTTATACAGCATAGTTTTGCTTTTTTCGTACATATCATATTCTTTTCTGATGAAAATAAACCAAAATTATCACCAAATTTGGTCAACGTAGAAAAAATTTACGAAATATGTACTATAAGTTCAGAAATCTTTTGAAAATCACCCGAACTCCAAAAACCGTTGATTTTCGGTTACAAATAAATATGGATTAAACAACAGCTAATGTGTCATACTCCAAGTTTCACGTCTTATTTGGAATCACCTTATGTAATCTAATTAATAATCATTAAAGTGAATTCTCAGTCTTAACAAAGATAGATCACAATAACTCGTACGACAATTACGTATACCTACTTATAACTCCTGGCCAAACGACCAGGATAATTCACGAACATTCTAGTTTCGGCCTGGCCGAAAGTAAGGCCGAAACTAGATTTCTTGGCCGAAACTGGCCGAAACCGAAACCGAACTTTCGGTCGGTCACTAGTAGAAATTGATAGCATGCTTTAGTAACGCTTCGTCTTCGAAGGTGGATTGTTTCCGTAACATATATCAGGTGACAATGTAGTGGACAAGGGTGTAGCTACTTTTGTAGGGCTCTTCTTATTACTGGCTATAAATTTCTCGAGAAAACTGTAACACTTATCTAAATTAAATATTCCTTAACCAGAAGCAATGTTGAAAACGATCCTTGCTATCCATTTTGCAAAGGTACTTTAAGAATTATCTTTCGATACCTAACTTTTGATTTTGTATTCTAAATGAATTTCTAACTAAATCTGATAACTTTAACGTGAGAAATGTAATAAACAATATGAATGAGATCAACTATACTAAAATATTATTTCAAAATATTCCAATGTTTCAATATTCAATGAAAATTCTTGATTTCTTCGAAATCTCAAATTTTTTAGTGTTTCACACAATTTTTCGTCCGAAATTTCATGTCTAAATAATATTTATGTTTAGATTAGTATTCATTAGTCTGAATTTGTTTGTTGCACCTATGTCCAAATATTGTTCAGGATTGAAAATGAATATATCCGTTCAATAATATTTCTTAATGGTTAATGTAGTCTTTTCCTCTACATCATGACAGTAAATACCAAGGAAAAGGCGTTTTTTGGGTAGTGACGGATAGAGACATAATTCCCAAATAGGTATAAGTATAACACTTATAGAAAAATACTCGGGCTCGAAAGGATAATCCAAATTAATTAAGTCATTTTCGGTAATCCAACTATTTTCCAAACTATCTTATTAAATGAAAATAGCTAAATTCCCAACTCATTTTCTGAACTTAACCAAATTATTTATTCTTCCATATAATATATCTTATCTTTGTAAATATACGCATCAACTATCATAAAATCAAATCTGATTCTGGAACAGTTTAGAACAATGAAGAAGGGGTACCCTGAAAATTTATATACCTACTTATTTATTAAATAAATATTTGCTGAACTAGCAGTAAACAGAACTTTTACGTTCATCAAACAACTCCAAAGGGATTACAAGGATCTACGTGAGATATGTTCATAGTGGAAGTTTCTTGAATGAGATGATATTCCATGAAGTAACGAAGATTGTGTCATGGAATGACGTTACACATCTCGATAGCGGTTAAGGAATCATAAAAATTCTGGTATACTGATTATCATGTTTTCATGTGACATGATTCATACGAAACTATTAAAAATTTTGTGAAGCACGGACGTGAGATCAGTCTGATTCGGCGCGCTTGTTCAAATTCATTACCAGAGTAGTCACCGATCCAGGTACCTACTGAAATCACCCAAGCCAAGGCAGCAATTTTTTTTTAAATCAACAGCAATACATACTCACTGTTCTGAAGAATATCCTTGTAGAGTGAGCTTCAAAAGTATGGAATAATTGATTTATTTTCTCCCATTTCAGGAATTGCAAATTTTTTGCGCTCTAGTTCCTCGGAACTGAGTGCTTATCAATTTGCCCAAATGTCTGTAATTTTCGAATTTTTGGCTGAAAATAGTCTCAAACGATTTGGTTCGACTCACTGATCCAGAATCCGAGGTCGAAATCGATTCTGTCCGGCCGGCCGTAGGCACGATTACTCTCGAACGAAAAGAGTTAGAGGATTGAAATTTGCAAGGTGGGTGTGGAGCGTAAATATCTCGGTTAAGTTCGTTAATGGGCAAAATGCATCGAGCGGTTTCGGAGTTATGGCTGATTTTAGTAAAAATATTTTTTATGAATATTTCCGAAACCGATCACTCGATCTATCTGAAACTTATCACGAAATTGTAGAATCATGACCCTTAGACACATGTGAAGTTTTGTATTGATGGGGTTACCATAAAGTGTCAAAAAAAATTTTTTTAAATTTTTAAATTTTGTTTCTACAATAACTCTCGAACGGAATGAGCTAGGCAGTTGAAATTTTGACAGGGCTTTCCCACTTTTTTAAATTGCTGTGCATCAATTTTCGTAATTAAATTCAAAACGTAGGTCTATGACTTATCTCATGTTGGATTTACATACATCAGTAAATTATAATTAGAGTATTATATGAAATCATGTAGTATTGAGAATAATTATTGAAATTTTGAAAAATCATATCTCCGAAAGTATTAGTTTGTTAGGGTTGAGAATGATATCAATGGATCCTTATTTTAATATTTAATGCAATTTTTTTTTGTTACTCCGAAACCACCAGGCCCCATAACGAACATAACCGAGATATTTATCTCCCAAACCTACTCTGGAGATTTCAACTGTCTAGCTCATTCCGTTCGAGAGTTATCGTGTTAACGGCCGGACAGAATCGATTTTGACCATGGATTCTTGATCAGTGAGCTGAACCAAATCGTTTGAGACCATTTTCAGCCAACAATTTGAAAATTACAGAGCCCCAAAAATTGTACCAACACGAAACAAACTCAACATAATTCGGCAGATTGGCAATGACAAATACTCCCTGAATCCATAGACGAAAATATTGAGTTCAACCATTTAAAGACGATTACCTTGGTTTTAAGATGAGAAGTAGGTATATACCGGTCTAGAAGAATACCCACACTATACGCAAGAATTGGTTAATTAGATGCGATGCAAGGCCTCGATACAAATGATCCAATTCTTCCAAGTTCGTCTTATCTCATCCATTCATCATGGGAATCCCCGGCTTCATGAGAAGCTAGAGATTAAAGATAATCCATTGAATTCTGACAGGATTACGTGAATAATTTTAAGGCAGACTGTCTTCTTCCCAAATTCATCTTGCGGTAATCGGTATTTTGGCTGCTTCTTGTGTCGAATTACATTGTTACGTGGTGGTGGTTAAAGTTAATGTTAGTAAATCGCCATGTTGTGTCTCATCTGCGAAATGCCTGATGGAAAGTTGGGTAATTGCGAGCGAGAATCACATTGCAAATTGTATGATACAGTGGCGGATGCAAAAGAGCTTCAGCTACATATACTGCATTCACTTTTATGAAGTCTCCCGGTTGGCCATGAAAATTTGACACATTTGTTAGGTTATAGTCATTTTCTTGTAGATAACTACTCTACATAGAAGTCGTAGTATAATTATGTATTTTCACAAGGTGAATTTACTTCGGAAAAATAATTCAATAATTCCACAGTCCTGGCGACTGTAGAAGAAAATTTTTCCTCTGTTGTTACTGGAAATATTTCACGAATATAAACTGATTAATTGGAAGATTCAATTATGCTGTTTTCTTGTATGGAAATCGAGAATCAAGTGGTGGAATTTTATTGAAAAATAATGGATACAGTAGTCCGTCACTTTGTGATAGTTCATTTGAAAAAAGAAAAACCAATACCTGAATAACTCGGCAGGCAAACTTCTAAACGAACAAACGTACCCCACTTTTCGAAATTCTCAAGAAATGAGCCTACAGAAGACATTTAAATACCTTGTTGCCCAACTTGAAATACCCAGTTTCAAAATGTAGTAGTACTACGTAACCCGAGTAATTTTTATACCTTAATAAAATTATAATGATAGGAAACTAAGTTATTTCATTCGACAGTTCAACATGTCAGAATGAAGTTTTCCTATTGCAGATTTCGATTCTGCATAGCACTTCGACCTGATACCAGAGCTGTGCCGAGCACTGAAGAAAAGTGCTTCGAGCCCTAAGCACTAAGCACTCAATAAAAATGATCCCGAGCCTCGAGCACAAAGCACTGCATTTTCACAAAAGGCTTGCGACTACTAAGCACTTCATAAAAGTAATTCGGTTTTTCGAGCACTAAGCACTAAGCACTTTTAGATGGAAATGAGGATATTCTCTGCGAATTGTTACATAATAGTATATTACGCACCGAGGGAGAAAAGTAGGACATTCACGCCCGCGAATGATTGTCTCCCGAGCCGGAGGCGAGGGTGACAATCGCGGGCGAGGATGTCCTACTTTTCTCCCTAGGTGCGTATACGATTTTTTTCTTCTCCGTCTAATTCACTTTCATCAGAGTTAATCAAATCCATTTTTTATTATATTTGTCGGTATTCACTGAAATAATTAACCTTCTTTTGACTCAGCTGTCATCAATGAAAATTCATTGATTGTATCGCTTTTCATATAATCGTTTGGATTTTACCGGAAGTAGTTCACTGGTAATAGCTGCCCCTTCTTCTTCTAAATTTCTTATTATCTCTTCTCCGTCTATTTCACTTTCATCAGAGTTAATCAAATCCATTTATTTAATATTTGTCAGTATTCACTGAAATACTTAATTATTTTGAATCAGCTGTCAACAACTTGAGATACAAACACGCGGTTGCTAGGTAACCGCCGGGAGATAAAGTAAATTTGCCATCTCACCAGAGTTGTGTTCGAAAATTAACTCCACGGAGTAGAGTAGAGTTTTTGAAGGTTTGACAGATTTACTCTAGAGTTACTCTGACACTGACACTGACAGTGACAGAAGGTGCCAATATCGGAATTTAGGTTATGTTGGTTTAAGAAAGATCCTATTATTATTGTTTTCTTCACATATATGTAACCCTAATCATAAATATATATTGTGAGCAGTATAAAAACTATTAAATTACCTCACAACACATTCATAAAACAGTTAGACAAAGATACTAGATTTTCCTTCCCATGAGTTATGTCAATTTTGACAGGAGTAAAATGAACTCCGAGTCGAATACTCCGACTTTTCGGACGACAGTCACAGAGTAAAATTTACTCAACCTTTCAGTTTTCGAACGCGATGGAGTAAATATTACTCTACGGAGTTAATTTTCGAACAGAACCCGGGAGAGAATCTGGTACTTTTCTCCCGCGTGACAGGGACGAAAAGTGAACTTTTCATCCCGGGGGAGAAAAAAATTGTATTCAATTGGAGAAACATGTAAACTAGCAAACTTGCATTGCTCATATGTATCATTGAAGGATAAGAGATACAGTGCAGCGAAACAAATTTCTATAAAACTAACAATCTCAAAATTCGTTCTATTCTCACACATATTGAAAAGGTCTTAATTATTTAAGGAAATGACAATGAATGGAAACATGAATTCCATAAGCGTCTTAGTTATTTTCTGTTAAATGTATTTCCCTATTTGAAAATGGGACAAAACCCGAAACATATATGACAACAACATAGTATTATGTTATGACACTTAGGCCAAGTATTTTCTTTCCCTTTAAAATAAAAAAAATCACTGACATGAATTCAGTGCTCTTTGGGGCATTTTTTCATTAATACATAATTGAATTCGAATTGATCAACATGAAGTCAGTTTTTTTAATTTCTCAAAATGTCAAAAATTTAATCCGCAGAAATCGGGTAGCATTATTTTCTATTGTGATTGTATTCATAAGCAATTTAGCATTGTAAATAAGATAGAAATTTAAATGCATATATGGAATAAATCTGGTACTCATTAACTCCACCGGCCGCAGCGCGTCAGCGTCTATTCGTGTTACGACAAGATTTCGGAAAGGCATAGTGCTTAGTAATCCTCGGAAGTGCTCGGGAGCACTTAAGGGATTACTAAGCACTAAGCCTTTTCATGAAGTGCTTGAATTACTAAGCACTAAGCACTGGTTTTAAAAAGTGCTCGGGAGCACAGCACTCGGGAGCACAAAAAGGCTTCAAGCACATTCACAAGCACTAAGCACAATGCTTCGGCTCAGCTCTGCCTGATACCTAGTCTCTGCTTCTTCAAAACTACTTTCGGCATTTTCAATTTTAAAGCGTAGAGTTCTTTATTATATTCGAAGATAATGGTCTGTGATAATATTTTGTCTAAGATTGAAGATTATGTTATGATTATGTGCGAATTGTTTTGACCTTGACGATATTTCAGCAGTGCCAACCTGCCTCTGTTTTAGTTACAAAAACGTGATGGACCTAAATCATGGCCAACCGGGAGACTTTATAAAAGTGAATGGGTATACATTTACTGTTGGGTCGAAAATAAACAGTGCTCTGTTTGTGACGGCGTAAGGACACAAATCAGTTCAATCGTACAATTGTGCCCTAAGATAAAATACACCCTGTAACACAGTGATTTATTTTCAATAGTTTATTCCGAAAATTATTCCTAGCGAGTAACTTAGATAACATCTCTTGTAACTCTTTATACATCTTTATACATTTTTGACAGTTTTTGTCCCCATTTGACATCCACCACTTTTTTATGCGCCATTCTTTTTGGCGCTCTAGTTCCTCGGAACTGAGTGCTTATCAATTTGCCCAAATGTCTGTAATTCTTCCAATAATTCGAAAATTTCGAAAATAGGTACGTCCTTTAATAAATATAGGTATACATATTCGTTTATATCTGTTAAAGGTACTTTAAAATACTTAATTTGAAGGAAATTTCTAAGACTTAGTTCTGATACTAACAATCCCTTCTATTTGTAAACAGAAAAGTTCACGAACTATTCAGCCTTGATAATAAGATTGATGCTTTTGATTTAATTCAAGAGCTGAGGGAATTTTCTTCATTTATTCATCCGTTAATCAGCAGACCAGGAGAGATACCGCTTCTTTGAAGTTAGAGATATGCATTGGAAGACTGACAGACTGCAAGAAAAAAATTAAATAAACTATTAATTCAGCCTTAATACAAAGATGACTTCTATTGATTTAATTGAAGAACTGAGGGAATTTGTTCAGGAGAAAACTAGGGGAGATACTGTTTCATTCCACTTAGAAGTGTGCATTCGAAGTCTAACCAACGGCAGGAAAAATTAAAATTTAATACCTTTTTGTTTAGATGTTTGCAAGTCTTCAATTGTGTGTCCTGAAAATTGATCAATAACTCCATCTTGTTTGTTTCATAAATATCACAGTTAGTTATTCGTATTCGTGACATTTTTGCGCGTCGCGTTATCATTTTGCCCAAATGTCTATAACTTTCAAATTTTTTGACCAAAATAGTCTCAAACGATTTAGTTCGACTCCCCAATGAAGAATTCGATGTCAAATTTGATTCTGTCCGGCCGGCCGTCCGGCCGTTGCCACGATAACTTGAGAAAGAAAAGAGCTAGCGACTTGAAATTTTCAGGCCAGGTGGCGCATCCCAATACGACGGACAAGTTCGTTAATGGGCATAATCGGCCCAGTGGTTCCCTAGTAATAATTTTGTTTTCAACCAATATAAATCCGATCGAATTGAAACTTGGTGCGTAGTTGTAGAATATGAACCTAGGCACGTTTGTGAAATTTTGTGCGAATCGTATGGCTAGAAAATTAGTAAAAAATTATTGAAAAATATTTTTGTTGTCACGATAACCTGAGAATGGAAAGAGATAGCGGCTTGAAGATTTCAGGTTAGGTTGTGCATCTGAATGCGACATTCGATTTTGTTTATAAGCATAATCGGCCAAACGGTTTTAGAGTTATAGCCATCTGAAATTTGGTTGTTTTTTGTTCCTCATTTACTCGAAAAATACTGAACCGATTCAATTCAAACATGGTTATTAGTTGTAGAATGCCAACGCGAAAATTCTTGCGAAATTTCGTGAGGAAAGTAATCGTAGAAAATTTTTTAAAAATCATTGAAAATTGAAAAAAAAATCGATATATCAGTAACTATTCGTTTGAAATTGCTGAAATTTTGCAAGAGCCTTCATAACCTAACTCTACTGCCAAGTTTCAAGTTTTAATACGATCGGTTAAATATTGTAGGAGATTCGAGCATTCTTGTGTGAGTTCAGTAGATGGGTGACCGTTGCCTCGATAACTTTCGAACGAAAGGAGATAGGGACTTGCAATTTTCAGGGTAGGTTGCGTAGCCGAATTGGAGAGTTGAGTTCGTTTTTGGGCATTATCGGACTAATGATTTCCGAGTTATACCCACTTGGAATATTATTTCCTTGATAACAATAAATATTCGTTCGAATTGAAGCTTGGTAACTAGTAGTAGAAAATCAACATAAAAACCTGTTTAAAATTTTGTAAGAACCGTACCCCTAGAAAATTTGAAAAAATTGACGAAAAAAAAAATTTTAAGAACCGTACCCCTAGAAAATTTCAAAAAAATCAGGAAAAAAAAAATTGGTTTAAGCACTGACGTGAAGTCAGAAGCTTTTGCGCCTATGTTCTATTGTCCATTCTTCTGTATTGGACACCTTTTATCGAATTTACCATGGTAAATTATGTTGTCCATTCTCCTGTATTGGACACGTAATTCGAATTTACCATGGTAAATTCGAATTAAGAGTGTCCAATACAGCAGCATGGACAACATAATTTACCATGGTAAATTCGATTAAGGGTGTCCAATACAGAAGAATGGACAATAGAACATTCGCGCAAAAACTTCTGACTTCACGTCAGTTCTTGAACCAATTTCGTTATGTTTGGTTTGGAATTACGAATACCCATCGAAAAATGGACGTAATGTTTATCAATTAATGTTAAATTCTTTTTCTATTTCACATAAAAGTCATGAAATACAGTGTTCTCAGCTCTAAAATCAATAAATTTTGACTTGATAGCAATATTGCTGGGAAAAAATCGATAATAAACATTGCTATAACAGTCTGAACAGAATAATTAATATACCATAGCCATATTGTTAAAAATTAGCAATATGACTTGAATAGCAATGTTTATAGCAATACGCAAACAGAATAGGTCTGAATATCTGCGTTTCAAGCCATCGATGTATTAATGAATAAACGAGAATGGATCTAGAATACTTATTGATTTTCTCTCAATCTCAAACAGTAAATCACAGTGAAATACTTTTACTGCATATAAAATATAAGAAAATGAATAACTTTTTATACCTTCCCATAAAATCAGGTCAGGAAAGTTGGGAGATTCGATAATTTCCCTATAAGTGGAGTAGAACGCAGACTGTTAAATGACCCATCGTATGCATCATTCAATGCTGGCAAAAACACTCATACGAGTTATTAGAAATGATTAGGTACAACACGCTTCACCTGCTGTACAAATGACTCACTAGATCTTTACTGAAATGCGATACGTAATTTATTCTATCTGCATCCATTATTCCATCTGCTATCTATCGACATGACGTCTAGATTTCATCACCTGATGAATTGATTCCGAAGAAGGTCAACTTGAAATGATTGAATCCCGCTTTGCAGGTCTGAGAGCTTGTAATTTCTATCTTAGCTGGTGATTTCTCAGCATCTTATTGATAAAATACAGCATTATCAATTGTGACTTGTAAACCGTGTATGCATGAAAGATTAATTAATTGAAATTCTATTGAAAAGTATAGATGCTAGGGTTGCTATTGATATACAGGGTGAGTCTTTGACCACTGCATTAATTTTAACCAAAGATTCCTCTCATCAAATGAAACACTTTTTTCATTTACCATTTTTCCAGATTCCGCTCAGGTAAAAAGTTACAAGCGTTTAAAGATTTCACAATGTGCTAATACACTCCCGCATATAAATTATCTATGACATTGTTGGCGGACGAGAATAAGGCATGGTAACGTGGTTTACAGCTTGATTCGGGATTCCAACGCTCAGGGACGGATCCATAAGAGTAGTGAAATTTCTGGAGTTTTCCATTTTAAAACATTCAATGAAGAATATCTCGAAAACGCGTTTAAGGAGAAATGACTCAAGGAAAACTTTATATGTTTTCTTTATGCTAATTTCGTTTAGTTTTATGAATCCATGAGTCCATAACTAGAAAACCAGTAGAAGTAGAAAATAACTAATATTTGGAAAATATGTATCATACTTATAGGGAACTTTACGCCAACATTCATTTTATGCGAAAAAAGGATGTCAAAGCTACAAAATAAAAACTGACTTTTTATCAAAATTTTAACAGCCTGTATCTTTTTACCTGAGCTGAATTTGGAAAAATTTTTAATGAAAAAAGTGTTTCATTTGATGAGAGGAATCTTTGGTTAAAATTAATGCAGTGGTCAAAGACTCACCCTGTATAAATACAAATAAAATTGGGAAAATGTAGGAAACCTCTGTGGATAGGGGCTTTAGCGCTATTGTGAAACTACTAGCTAGTAATTATTTAAACTTTGACAAATCATATATCCAAAAGTATTGGTTGCCCAGAGTTGAAAATTATATCAATGAATTCTTATGATATAACTGCATCATAAAATGTGGGAAAGCCCTGTGGACAGGAGCTTTGGCGTTTTTGTTCAAACTTTGACAAATCATTCACCGAAAGTATGGGTTTCTCAGAGTTGGAAATTATATCAATAGATTCGTATGACATAACTGCATAATAAAGGAAATTAAATTCAAATAATAGTTATTTCTCAAGATTAAATGAGCAATGTGCAATGATTTAATGCTTCAAAAAGTGCAATTAAAAAAAAAGCAACACTGCCAAAAATTATTTATCCGAAACCACCAGACTGATTCTACCCAATAACGAACTTATCGGAGATATTCTTTCCTCAAATCTACTCTTAAAATTATATTATATCAATTGAAACTTAGCAAATATTCCAGTTTTGTTTTTACTGGAGATATCCTGAACCCAATTTGATCAATTTACTTATAGACTGCGCGTCAAAATCATGGAACAAATTCATTTCAACAAAATCCTGAAACAGGTCAATTTTTGTTTCACTTTTACCAAATTTTTATGCATTTTTGAAGGATTTTTGTTGCACCCTGTGCCATCCCCATGAACCCTCTAAATTTTTTGAATAGAGAAAGTGGGTCATGTGGTACTTTTTTGGCAAGGTCTTTGTATCTTCTTTACAGGCGTGCAGAAATTATCAAGAAAAAAAATTTTCTCTTTTGAAAAATAGTTAGTTCAAAGAGGTTTTCAGTATGTGAACTTTGTCATGGCTCATTTACTTTGAGACGATGGTACCTGATGAAATTTGTCACCAAATAAAAGTCGACCATTACAGTTTTGTTCATGCACAACTTTCAACCCCCTCACGTAAAAAATTAGAATGTGTGAAACACTGCGCTTCAGTTATGATCTTAAGTAGGTATGTTATAAGTACGTTTCTACTGAAGTATAAATTTCCAATGTCACTCCTCTCTTTTTTCTCCATTAAAGGGTCGTAGGGGTTGAAAGTTGTGCATGAACAAAACTGTAATGGTCGACTTTCATTCGGTGACAAATTTCATCAGGTACCATCTTCTCAAAGTAAATGAGCCATGACAAAAGTGCACACACTGAAAACTTCTTTGAACTAACTATTTTTCAAAAGAGAAAAAATTTTTCTTGAAAATTTCTGCACGCCTGTGATGAAGATACAAGACCTTGCCAAAAAAGTACCACAGGACCCACTTTCCCTATTCAAAAAATTTATAGGGTTGATGGGTATGGCACAGGGCGGAACAAAAATTTTTTACATTACAAATTTTAAATTCAATTTTTTTTGAGATGCAGTTTCATCATAAGAATCCATTGATATTATTCTCAACATTAACAAGCTAATACTTTCGGAGGGATGATTTTTCAAATTCTCAATAATACATCTTACTTCCATGTTTTGACAGAATGCGAATTATATCTGTCTGTGTTCTATCTATTTGCGGTAGGTCCAGGTTGAAAGATAAACGTCATTGATGTCAAACGAAACTGAAAGTGTATTTCTGGAGAGTTTGGTTGATGTAAGCATGTAAACAATTTGAAATTTGGATTCGCTAAGTTCATAGGCAGAGTTTTTTGGTTTGTGGTTCGAAAATGAATGATGCAAGGATGTAGAGCATAATTTACGAGTCATTCTCTAATTTTGGAAGATTTGGAAGGTAGTTATTCCTTGGTAATACTATTTAAGATTTTCTACATAAGTATTCCGGTTTGAGTTCTTTCTGGACTCATTACATTTGTTTCAAAAATAAAACTTGCTATTTCATTTACTCAATTTTTAAGAATGACTCCTGATAGTTTTGAAACACTTGTAGTAAAAATTGGACCGTTATACAGGGTCTTTCACGAGGAACCTCACCCATATTTATACGGGAAACTACTGAACATATTTTCATGAAATTCAGCACTTATAAGTACTTCACGATGCTGATGAAATCTAAAATATTTTCAAGGCATGAGCACCTCCGGTTTTTCCGGAAATGACGTCAACTTCCGTTTTTCAAATTAGAACACCATTTTTTCATTGCAGAAATAGATTCCTTAGAAAATTTCAAGTTAATTTGATGTAACATTTTTCAGTTTTGGTTGGAAAATTCTCTCTGAGCGGAAAAATTCGAAAAAAAAAATCGAACATAGAGCTCCGCTGAAACAAGAATAACTTCGAGGTTTTAGGATGGAAAATTTTCATTTTTGGGATTTTTCAAGATGTAAGATTGATATATCCACTTTAAAAATCGAAATCGCGATACATGATACAGGAGGTGAAAAAATCGCTTTCAAAGTTAGGGATGACAAAATCGTGAAAAATCAATTTTTTCAAATTAGAACCCCATTTTTTTATGGCAGATATTGAATCTACGTTAAAAATTATGTGAGTGTATGCATCACACCCTTGCCCTAAAGTGGATATTTTCTGAGTTATTCACAAAAAACTGTTTTTCGTCTTGAATTTTCAGCTATTTCTTTTCCCTTCACGCCAAAAAGATGAAATTTTCAGGAACTGTTACTTAAACCATGTTTTAGATTTTACTACCCTAATATGCAAGAGAAAAAAGTTACAGGTTGTTCCTAAATAGATGGCGAATTTTGATTCGAATTTGTATCGGAAACCTCTTTATTTCAACTAATCGGCCATCGGTTTTCTCTCCAGTGATAAATAAAGAATTCCTTATGAACCATATGCAAAAACTTACCATGTTTTACATTCTTTTTTTTTTAATGATAGATATCATTAATTACATCTGCCAAATTCCTCTTTATTCAGTAGCATTTTGTGTTTACCATTAATTTGGTGATAATTCGTATTAAGTTATAAAATCGATCACTATGCCTAATTTTACCAATGAAGATTATTTAAATCTCATTCTACTTCATGGAGAATGTAATAAAAGTTGTAGATAGAACGATTCGACTGTTCATTGAGAGGTTTCCTGACCGACCCAGACTGCGAGAGTTTGCCATGGTTCTCCTAATAGTAACTTGAAGTCGGTTTCAAGAAGGGGTGAAAAATCTACAGCATGGTTCAAATAACAGTTCCTGAAAATTTCATCTTTTTGGCGTGAAGGGAAAAGAAATAGCTGAAAATTCAAGACGAAAAACAGTTTTTTGTGAATAACTCAGAAAATATCCATTTTAGGGCAAGGGTGTGATGCATACACTCACATTATTTTTTAACGTAGATTCAATATCTGCCATAAAAAAATGGGGTTCTAATTTGAAAAAATTGATTTTTCACGATTTTGTCATCCCTAGCTTTTAAAGCGACTTTTTCACCCCCTGTATCATGAATCACGATTTCGATTTTTAAAGTGGATACATCAATCTTACATCTTGAAAAATCCCAAAAATGAAAATTTTCCATCCAAAAACCTCGAAGTTATTCTTGTTTCAGCGGAGCTCTATTTTCGATTTTTTTTTCGAATTTTCCCGCTCAGAGAGAATTTTCCAACAAAAACAGAAAAATGTTACATCAAAATAACTTGAAATTTTCTAAGGAATCTATTTCTGCAATAAAAAAATGGTGTTCTAATTTGAAAAACGGAAGTTGACGTCATTTCCGGAAAAACCGGAGGTGCTCATGCCTTGAAAATATTTTAGATTTCATCAGCATCGTGAAATACTAATAAGTGCTGAATTTCATGAAAATACGTTCAGTAGTTTCCCGTATAAATATGGGTGAGGTTCCTCGTGAAAGACCCTGTATAAAGATAAGATGCAAAGGTATTTCAATTTATTTCATGATGTAGTCCTATCATAATAATCCATTGATATCATTCCCAACTCTCAATACTTTCGGAGATATGATTTGTCAAAGATTGGACAAGAGCATCAAAGCTCCTGCCACAGGGCTTTCCCCCTTTAATGTTCTGTTACCTGCATAGTGAATAATTAAAATAATGCAATAACATCCATTTATTCACATTCCACTCAGTATATTTCATCAAATTATTCATCATATTCGAAATCATATCTTCCTCGTGGTGTATATTTTTCACAATAACTTTAGACTTTCGAGGTCAAGTTCATATTTATCATAAAAACACAAATAAATTATCTCGATTCTGGCTGTATTCCTCGATGATTGACGACTCGAAGATGAAAATATAAAACTTGTTCTGTTCACTGTTTCAAATTCCTTTTCAACAACATTGTAATAAACCGAAAAAATAGTCCTTAATGAGCTCAATTATTCTCGGATATATTGTATATGGAATATAATTATTGAATGGTCAAAGTCTTCATCCATAAGAGTTTCATGGTACAAGGCCGTCCAAGGTAGTTTAGTTTCTCTCGTATTGTATGGATACCATTCACAAATTACAGCTGATGATTTGATGATGATGCATATTAAGATTATTTCATGATTGATCTCTGCATCCTTGATGATTCACAGGTTTACTATTAGAGTCCGTAAAAAGATATATCGACTATTAAAGGAATCCGAACACTACGTAAGACATCATAATTTCAATGAAATTCACAAAGGAGTGTAATTAACTCAAATGAAAAAAATGGCCTGACGCGAAGTCAGGAGCTTTTGCGAACATGTTCTATTGTCTATTCACCTCTATTGGACACTCATAATCGAATTTAGCATCGATATCGATTTCATAACATTTTACTTCAGTAATGAAAGAATCCTCTATGATCACAGAATGTTTAATTCTGACATATGTATTCTATTGGAACTGAAATATGAAAAAACATACGCCTCAAGTAACTCCAGGATACGAAATTCACGAAAGTTCACGAAAAGTAGTGGGTCGGCATTCTACAACTAATTACCGAGTTCTAATTGATTCAGATTTGTATACTTTGAGTGATAGAGGAAATAACAACGATATTTCAGATTAGTATAACTCCAAAACCATTTGACCGGTTATGCCAATTAGCGAACTTAAATGTGCATTTGAATGTGCAACCTATCCTAAAAATTGCAAGTCGCTATCTTTTTCCGTTCACAAGTTATCGTGAGATATACATAATATTTTTTCGTAATTTTTTAAAAATTTTGTATTGTCTTGTAAAATAAGATATAAATGTCAAATTTTTGGTATTGGCTTGTTGAATGATCCGTAAATAATAAGATTTCATTTTAACCTCTTGAAAATTGCTTTATTATAGGTTGTCTTCTCTCTGGGTGGTGATTGAAATATATCTCAGATGCAATATCACAGTTGTTAATACTTTGAATAAAGGTTTCTAACATATAATATAATTTTTCTCGTAATTTTCGTTGCGACATAATTGATATTATGACGGAAAGAAATGGACAAACTCTGTCATAGATAACACCCGCCTACATGGAAGTATAAAAAACGCAAAAAGTAATGTAGAAAATAGTATATTCTAAAACAAGTTGCAGAATGGGCTCCTATTAAAACGCGAATGCGAAATTCGAAAACGAGCGACGAAGGAGCGAGTTTTCGAACGCATGAGTGTTGGAATTGCCTTCTGCAACGAGTATTAGAATTATTAGGAATTTAATTTTTTTCAATTATTAGGAATTTAAATTTGAAACGTAGGTACGTAGGGCATGGAGATCAGAATTAAAACAGTTTCCTAATAGCATGAATGATTCAAAATTAGCAAGAAGGAAATCTCTAGTACCATATTTTTTAATGAAAATAAAGCTTTTCCTCAACAATGATTGCACTATATCCAGATTATATTGTATTGTCAGTTGACGTATGTTGAAATTTGATAGAATCGAATGTCAGTGCTGACTACCACAAAACGAAAAATATAACTAGAAACAATGCGGGAATGAGTTCATTCCAGCACTGTTTTCGGTGCTGGAATGGACTCATTACGATTCTGAAATAGAGAAATATTATTTTCGCTATTAAAGACTTACATCGGAAGTGACCCAACATATGATACATCGTTAGAATGGGGAAAAAAAAACCGTTCCAACTAAAACACAGTCAACCATGATTCCCATTCAAAAAAATACAACTTTAGGCCATAACTCGAAATTGCACTTTTTTTCCGAATTTTCTCGACGTTAATGGATTATAGAGAAAAAAGGGATTTAAGAATTTAAAGGTAATTATTTTATAACTTCACAAACAACCATGATATTCACACTTGTCTAAAAGTCGAAAAATCTAATTTTTGTTTATAACTCGAAAACAAAAGACGACAGCAAATTTTGGTTTTCACCATTGAATTAGACTCGTAATGAATTAGACTTGTAAAAAGAGATCGAGAATGCTGCCTCCATTTTTTTGTATTTCCTATAGTTACATATGAAGTGCGCGTCAAAATTATGGAACAAATTCATTTTCTCAGAAGAAAAATATTTGGCAACAAAATCCTGAAACAGATCAATTTTTTTTTCACTTTTACCAAATTTTTATGCATTTTTGAAGGATTTTTGTTGCACCCTGTGCCATCCCCATCAACCCTCTAATAATTTTTAATAGGGAAAGTGGGTCATGTGGTACTTTTTTGGCAAGGTCTTTGTATCTACTTTCCAGGCGAGCAGAAATTTTCAAGATAAAATTTTTCTTTTTTCAAAAATAGTTAGTTCAAAGAGGTTTTCAGTATGTGCACATTGTCATGGCTCATTCACTTTGAGACGATGGTACCTGATGAAATTTGTCACCGAATGAAAGTTGACCATTACAGTTTTGTTCATGCACAACTTTCAACCCCTAGGAACCCTTTAATGGAGAAAACAGTGAGGGGGGCGTGAGGGGGTTGAAAGTTGTGCATGAACAAAACTGTAATGGTCGACTTTCATTCGGTGACAAATTTCATCAGGTACCATCGTCTCAAAGTAAATGAGCCTAGACAAAGTGCACATACTGAAAACCTCTTTGAACAAACTATTTTGTTGCCAAATATTTTTCTTCTGAGAAAATTAATTTGTTCCATAATTTTGACGCGCACTGTATATGGTGATAACCCATGCAAATATCGAAATTTGCCCACCCTGTACACTATTCACTATTTCCCGCCTTTGAAAGAGACGATTGAACCAATTTTAGCTGATAAATATAATCCTATAATAATTAGCTTGCGAACACAACAAAGCGAAAATGTGACTAATATATAACTATTTTTTTCAGAAACGTGATGTGCCTAGGTAGTTTCTGGACGGCATTGCAATTGCTATGGAGCTCCGTGTACATATTTTGTGGTGCTACACAAATTGTATCTGGCATCTTCTTCCTTATATCAATCCCAGCACTGAACTTCACTTCTAATCTGGTAGCTGGACTGATAGTAAGTAAAAAAAAATTTCATTTCGCAACATCTGGCTAGTTTTGAAATATCCACTTCATATCTTCATCCGGATCAATATTGCAGTCTTTACTTTACATATACGAACCAACGTTCCAGTTGAAGCAATATGATGTTAGATATCGCAAGATGCTTTAATCTTTCCGAGTTCAGATATGACGCAAAATCAGTAGAATTTGTACCTTGATGATAGAATTTATTGGCAGAAATGTAGAAACAAATACCAGGTAAGGTACAAATTTGAACTCGTTAAGATAAGAACCACAATTCATACAAATAAGGTATGTATTCGAAAAAATGGAGTTGAGTGTGTCTTCTGAAGAACGAAACGTCGTATTGAAAATCAAAGCACAGCACATCAAAGCGAATTGTAAACAGGGAAGAATGAAATAATTTCCATATTCCTATAAAAATAGAGGCGCCAGCATAAGAAAAGAAAACAAGCCATTCGGTTTTCCTCGTATATTTTCATAACGGTACGTGATATTTGCGATTCGAAGACATCGTTTCATTGATCACAATTTATCTACCGATTATATTCATCTACCAAAAAAATGTAGATCTACTGGAAAAATGCAGATCTACCGGAAAAATGTAGATCAATCGGAAAAATGTAGATCTACCGAAAAAAATGTAGATCTACCGGAAAATGTAGATCTACCGGATAAATGTAGATCTACCGGAAAAATGTAGATCTACCGTAAAAATGTAGATTTACCAGAAAAATGTCGATCTATTGCTAGGTAGATCTGCCGGCTCATCTGAATCCCAAAATATGGACTGCTGGCTACTAGTTGATCACACTAAAATCGACAACTTTTTTCTAATTTGACCAAATTCATATCATTTACCGTTTTCCAGTGGTACAACATAAAAAATACGTATTGTATAAACATCAACCCCAAAACAATAATTGTACGGGAAAAATATGTTTTAAGATTAACACGTTATTTTAAGTTCATTTTAGATAAAGCGTAACTCTTTAAACATTTTTTCATCCATTCAACTATTGAAATGAATTTACACCAAGAAAAGTCCGTAAATATCCAATCTAAGACTATTGCACATAATATACCTACAGATATTTTTGCACATTCAATAAATTATCGATGAAGTATCACAGATATGCTGCTGAATATTTGAATAAAAGAATTATTTAAATTTGTTCGATTCATTCAAATTGTACAAGAACTCCTCTCACTGCATAGAATTTCAGCGTAGGCAACACATTATACATAAGTCAGTAATTGTGTGTGTAACCGCGTAAATAATTACGGAGTATGTGCACATGCAAGATCTCAATTAATATAAGATTAGGAAATACCTTCGCCAAAAAAATTCTTCACTGACGAGAAGTCAGCTTTTGCGCGCATGTTCAATTGTTTATTCACGCCTCATACAAAGTCGATCGAGCTGAAATATATATTTTTTTATTTTCTAGTGATACGATCCTCACGAAATTTCGCACAAGTATTTGTGTCGGCATTTAACAACTAATTACCACGTTTCAATTCGATTGTTTCTGTATTGTTTGAAAAGAAAATTTGTACTCGGAAACCGATTGGCCGATTATGCCCATTAACGAACTTGGCCGTCGCATTTGGAAGCGCTACCTACCCTGAAAACTTAAATTCGAGTGCTTATCAATTTGCCCAAATGTCTGTTATTTTGGAATTTTTGGCTGAAAATAGTCTTAAACGATTTGGTTCGACTCACTGATCAAGAATTAATTGTCAAAATCGATTCTGCCCGGCCGGCCGGCCGTCCGTCCGGCCGTTAACACGATAACTCTCGAACGGAATGAGCTAGATAGTTGAAATTTTCAGGGTAGGTTGAGGAGATGAATATCTTGGTTAAGTTCGTTATTGGGCAAAATCAGCCAGTTAGTTGCTTTTTTATCATAAGAATCCATTAATGACGTTCTCAACTCTGACAAGCTAATACTTTCGGAGATATGATTTTTCAAAATTTCATTAATTATTCTCAATTCTATAGAATACTCTAATTATAATTTCCTGATGTATATAAATCCAACATGAGATGAGTCATAAAGCTACGTTTTGAATTTAATTACGAAAATTCTTGAGAATTGACGCACAGAAGCCAAATTGAAAATGTGGGAAAACCCTGTGGAGAGGAGCTTTGGCGCTCTTGTTCAAACTTTGACAAATCATAACTCCGAAAGTATTGGTTTCTCCGAGTTGGAATGATATCATTGGATTCTTATTTAATTTATTCTATTTTGTGATTCTCACGAAATTCTTCAAAAATTTGTGCGGCATACAACAACTAATTACCAAGTTTCAATTTAATCGGATATGTATTTTTTGAGTAATTGAGGAAACAATATTTCAGGTCGCTATCTCTTTCCATTAGAAACTTATCGAGGCAAAAAATTCGAAAATTACATACATTTGGGCGAAACGATACCACGCTGTTTCCTAAAACATGCGAAAACACCTTTTTTTATAAGCCGATAAACGGCTAATAGGCCAATTAATTTAATGACCCAGCATTTTTGATGAAAAAAACAAACAATTACCCTGTCTACTGTATCTTGCAGCGTTCTTTATTTATTTATGGCTCAACGCCAACTTCCTTGAATAGATATTCCCTAAATCAATTTTTCATCCTATGATGTCTCTTCCTGGTTGTATAATTCGAGCGAAAACCTTTTTCAGACACGTTCCGTCGATTTTCCAAATTGGTCAATACATGAAAAACTGGTAATGACGTAATGGAGATTGGCGAGCGTGCTTGGAACCAGTTCACGCTCATATTATTACAATTTATCGACTTTAACAGTCAGATATTGATTGATGCTGGACAGGAGCTCAGTGAAAAATATAAAGCGTTTATAGGTACTTTCATGCCCAATACTCTAAACGAGTTGCTTATTCATATACAAGGTGGTCCAGTGTGAAGGGCAGAAAATCCGTTAGACGATAGAGAATCGAAAAATAATATTAATTTGTGCTTAATGAACTATATTCGGGAAATGCCTCGTTTACAAACCACAGGGACTTCAAGTTTGATTAGAAAAAATTAAATTTATTAATTTTTTCCAAACTGTTGGAGATATTTGAATGACATTTTCTAGGCGTCAATTTCCGGAGTCGTAGCAAGTTTTGTGATGGGGACTATTTTTTGGCGCTCTAGTTCCTCGGAACTGAGTGCTTATCAATTTGCCCAGTCTGTAATTTTCGAATTTTTGGCTGAAAATGGTCTTAAACGATTTGGTTCGACTCACTGATCAAGAATCCGAAGTCGAAATTGATTCTGTCCGGCCGGCCGTAGGCACGATAACTCTCGAACTAAAGGAGTTAGAGGATTGAAATTTGCAAGGTGGGTAGGGAGCGTAAATATCTCGGTTAAGTTCGTTAATGGGTAAAATCCATGGAGCGGTTTCGGAGTTATGGCCGTTTTTAGTAAAAACATTTTTTAATAATATTTCCGAAACCGATCACTCGATCTATCTGAAATTTAGCATCAAATTGTAGAATCATGACCTTTATACGCATGGGAAGTTTTGTTACTTCAGGCTACCGGAAAGTGCCAAAAAAAATTTTTTTTAATTTAAAAAAAAAATTTCTACAATAACTTTCGAATGGAATGAGCTAGGCAGTTGAAATTTTCAGAGTAGGTTAGGGAGATGAATATGTCGATTAAGTTCGTTATTGGGCAAAATAGGGCCAAATGGTTTCGGAGTAACGAAAATAAAAACAATTTTTTAAGTAACAAATTTAAAATTCAATTTTTATTTAAGATGCAGTTTCACCATAAAAATCCATCGATATCATTTTCAACTCCAACAAGCTAATACTATCGGAGATATGATTTTTCTAAATTTCAATAATGAATCGTACTTCTATGTTTTCACATAATGCTATAATTATTCTATCTAAGCTTTATTATATGATCTGTGTTCATACTCGTACATGTCATCCTGTTCTATAAGAGAGAATCAAATTCATTTCAGCTATTTTAATTTGATTTCTTCCATGGTGCAGTTCTCATTCTCAGATTGATCATTTAATCTTGATAAATAAACTATTATTTGAATCCTTTATGATGCAGTTCTATCATAAGAATATGTACATTGATATAATTCCCAACTCTGAGAAACCAATACTTTCGGAGATATAATTTGTCTGTTTGAACTAGAGTGCCAGGAAGCTCCTGTCCACAGGGTTGAACCCATTTTTTATCCTTCCAGTGGCGTCCGTACTAGCACGTGACTGGAAATTTTTGGGGAAAAAAATGGTTAGGTACACACTGCTTTTCTTGAAAATAAACATCAATTTTGAATTTCTCATTCAATTTGTGAGAAATAGGTTCTCTCTCATTTTCTTTCAGGTGAGAAAACCTGACTATACGATCGTTAGATCGTTAGGTTCGATAACTGATGCCACGTAAAACTCATGTTCTGCACTCAAGAAAATTCGTTGCGATGCAGGGAGTATTATGCAGGCGCTAGTATCGCGGCCGTTCTGTTGGAATTTTGAAAAATCATATCTCCGAAAGTATTAGTTTGTTAGAGTTGAGAATGCTATCAATGAATTCTTATGGTGAAACTGCATCTTGGAAATGTAGTGCGTGGAGTCCCTCCGAGTCGAAGAAGTGAAATTTCGTAATGTGGAAATGAAAATAGGAAGGGGTAGAAAACTACGCGCATGAGCTCGAGTGCCACGCATTCACTCTCGCTCTGTTTCTTTCTATTCCCCCTCCCCAGGAGCGTTGAAGGTTTACCGGAACAGTGCTTTCATACCGCCTCCATGGTAACGTTAAACGTTTAACGCAACCTTGTTGGAAGTAGCATTAAAAGTTTTAGTTCAAAAATTGAATTTGAAATTTAATTTAATTTAAATTTGTATTTCGTTACTCCGAATCCATCAGGTTTTTGCTCAGTGACGAACTTAACCGAGATATTCATCTCCCGAACCTGCTCTGAAAATATCTAGCTCATTCCGTTCGAGAGTTATCGTGTTAACGGACGGACAGCCGGACAGAATTGATTTTGACTTCATATTATTTTTCAATTTTTTTATTGTCTCCTGTATTTGAAAATGACAGGCATTTGGGAAAAATGATAAAGCGATGTTCCCCAGAACATACGCGCAAAAATAGTAATCTGATCCAATTCAGACATTGTAATGAGTTGTAGAATGAAGACGTGCAAATTTTTGTGAAATTTCGTGATCATCGTATCACTAGAAAATTTGAAAAAAAAAAACATTGAAAAAAAATTCTCTATCTCGCAAAATGCGTCCCATATCGCTGGAATCTTGCGAGAACCTTCAAAACCTAACTTTACAGACACGTACCAAATTTGAACACGATCGGATTTATAGGTATTGTTATAAATCCGAGTAGCATTGGGTGAGTTCAGTAGCTGGATGCTGGATTGGTAATCGTTGCCACAATTACTTTCGAGCGGAAAGAGATAGCGACTAACAATTTTCAGGGTGGGTTGCGCATCCGAATGCGACAGTGGAGTTCGATAATAGGCTTAAATGCCCAGGCGGTTTTGGAGTTATACCCATCTGAAATTTTTATTTCCTCAATAACTAAAAAAATATAGATCCTATGAAATTTAAACTTCCAAATTAGTTGTAGCAAATTTTCGCGGAATTTCGCAACTTCAGAAACTATAGTCCGATATCGATATCCGATCGAATTGTAACTTGTTAACTAGTTGTAAAATGTCGACGGAAAGACTTATGCGAAATTTCGTGAAGATCGTATCACTAGAAAAATCAAAAAAAAAATTATTGGATATTGGAAAACTTGATTTTAGTTTTTAATCTAATGAGATAGGAAACCAGGTTGGAAATTTGTCTTGCCATCCATACTTACGACATATCTAAATACACTTGATTAGATTTTAATGTGTCAATCATTATCAGAAGGTTGTTCCATATAAAATTTTTCTAGTTGTGATATCATTTTGGTTTCTTCCACTGAAAATCAGTATATTTCAACTGGTTATGGGTCCAGGGTCTACAAAAGAAATTAAAGTGAAAATCCCAAAAAAAAAGGTACAGTTATTTGAGGAAACAAATTAGTATATTTGAATAATTATAATTATAATTATAAGAATTGCAAATGAGTAATTTTGCAAACTGGAAGGATAATGATGAAACAGCTAAATGCAATATAATTCTATCCATATCTCCATTAGAGTTGAAACAAATCAAACATTGTGAAATTTCTTAAGATATCTGAAACAAACTCGCTGGAATCTATCAGTCCGGAGGACCAGCGCGAAAAGCATCGTTACTGAAACAATTAGTACTTCATCGAATGAGAGATACTGAATATTCTGTATGTTTTACCATTTTGGCCATTCAACACGAAATGTACCCTGCAAAGTTCAAGATTTTAGGTTATTACTGTCGAAAGTTACCGAGCCGACTTTTACATACCTGCGCATTCGCCATTTTGCACGATTGTGCTAGAGCGCCTATCATTTTTCCAAATATCCATATTTGCCGAGTTTTCAAACGAAAATAGTCTCGAAAGATTGGATTACACTCACGATGAAGAAGTCATTGTCAAATTCAATATCTGTCCTACTGTCCTCACGATAACTTTCTAAGGAAGAAACTTAGACTTGGAATTGATATGCTTTGATGTCCAAATTTGTCAGTTAAGTTTGCTGATGATCTGCCCATTAGCTTCGGAAATTAAACAACTGCAGAACCGATGGAGATTTGAAATTTCGTATTTAGATGTAATATAATGACTTCGTGGTACCTATCTCTAAAAGAATTACAAAAATTTGATATTTCCGGAATCGTGAGGCAGATTTTGCTGAAAATCTTAATGTATATTGATAAAATGAGTTATCCAAAAAATAATTTTTAAAGCTTTTTTATCATAACGGAAGATGCGGATTTTCTAGAAACTAAATAATGATGTTATCTAAGCAAATGGCTAATTCGTTGCTAAGAATTATTATTATTAACGAGATTTACTAATTTTATCGTTTCAACCGAAGCCCTTAGTTTTGACTCAAACAGAAAACTTGAAGCATTAAAGGTCCACAAATATGACGCTGCTATATTAATAATTATAATATTCATGTTTTCTATGAGTCAAGTTGTGCATTAATTTAAAGCATAAATATTCCTCTCATCAAATTAAACACTTTTATCATTTCCTATTTTTCCAGATTCGGCTCAGGTAATAAGTTCTAAATGTTTGAATATTCCAGAACGTGTGAATACACACCTGCATCTCCGTTATCCATTCAACATAGAATACTGTTTTTGATTTCTTTATTGTATAATAACAGAGAAGCTTAATCTGATCCTTGAAATTCAGTGAAATTGTTTGAGAAAAATTATGTATTCACCATTTTTTTAACAAAAATATTGTACTATTAATTATTCACATAAAGCACTGAACTTCAACTTAATTTTCATTCTATATCCATCAAGATTATAAAAATATAGAACACTGAGTGTAACTTTCGGTGATTCTCTCTTGAGACATAAGATCCTCTTTGAATTTCAAAGCCCATTTGGATGACTTGCGTCTGAAGTGGAAAACAAGAAATAATATTCTGCAGAAATTAGCTGGTACTGCATGGGGTGCTGATGCACATACTCTTCGAACGGCAGCCTTAGCCTTGGTTTTTTCTGCCGCTGAATATTGTTGATGCCCCGTCTGGTTTAATAGTGCTCATACTCAAAAAATTGATGCACAGCTGAATTCATCTATGAGGATCATCACTGGAAGTGTGGAGCAGTTCAACCAAAATAAGTCAAATTCTCAAATTATTAACTGATTTTATAACAGTCAATGTTGAGTATCTCAAAAACGATTCCTTTTTGAAGAAACTATATCCTAAGTGAGGAGCAGATCAACCAAAATAAGGCAAAGTCTCAAATCTTTATCAGATTTTATAACATTAAACGTTGAATATCTCAAAAAGGATACGTTTTAGAAGAAATTTTAAAGAATAATTTGATATTCTAAAATGATTGAAGATTCATATAATAAGCAAGATAATCTCTATCTGTTTTCCTTATGCTAATTTAATTTAGTTTTATGAATCCGTGAGACTATATAGATAGAAATCCAGTGGAATTACGTTTAATAATTGGAGAATATATGTAATAATTATAGGAAACTTCACACGAAAATTCATTTGATTTTGAATAGCCATGTCGAAGCTACAAAAGAGAAAAATAATTTTTCTCTGCAATTTCAACAGCCTGTTATCTGGAAAAATGGCAAATAAAAAAATGTGGGAAAGCTCTGTGGTCAGGCGCTTTGGTGGTCTTGTCAAACTACTAGCGAGTAATTATTCAAACTTTGACAAATCATATCTCCGAAAGTTTTTCTGAGTTGGGAATAATATCAATGGATTCTTATGATCTGAAAAAAAATAAATTCAAAACGTAGGTCTTTCACTAACCTCATATTTTTGATTTAGGCACATACATCAGCATAGTGAGCATCCTATGAAATCATAAAATTACGATAAGTTATTGAAATTTTTAAAAATCATATCTCCGAAAGTATTAGTTTATTAGAGCTGAGAATGATATCAATGGATTCTTATGATGAAGCTGCATATTGAAAAAATTTAATTTGAAATTTGTAATGTGAAACAAAATAGAAAGAGAACTTTAGGAAGCAAACCACTAACATTTTGTTACTCCGAAGCCGATTTTGCTCGATAACGAACTTAACCGATATTTTTCTGCCAAACCTACTCTGAAAATTCAAACTGTCTAGCTCATTCCGTTCGGGAGTTATCGTGTTAACGGCCGGACAGAATCGATTTTGTCCACGTATTCTTGATCAGTTAGTCGGACCAAAACGTGTGAAACCAGTTTCAGTCAAGAATTCGAAAATAACAGACATTTGGGCAAGTTTTTCCGAGAAACAAGAGCGCCAAAAAATGTTTTGTTTGGAGAGAGGAATCATTAATATACAACTTAAAGAATTACCCTGTATAATTCAAATTAGCTCTGGGTCCATTCTTTCTTTTATACGAACCTGTGCTCTTGGTATATCCTTTTACGTCACCAGTGAGTTGAATAATGGATAACAATTTTTTGTAGAATGTTGTGATGGGGGTTGCTGGTGGAGCTCTAGTCTGTTTCGGAAAGCTGTCACCCCGACGTCAGGAAGCGCTACTGTATATTGCATGCTCAGTACTTGCTGTCAACTTGGCCGCCGCCATTCTGAGGGAATGGGGACTCTACTTCCAGGACCTCACTGAATTATTGAAGGACCATCCTCATCACTTGTTAATTTTATACGGTGAGTAGAAACTAAGTTTCACTTGAGTTATTATGAATCTCTCAAAAGTTTTTCTAGAATTGAGGAGGGTTTTATACATGTTTCAGTAAAATAAATAACGTAAGTCCCAACGAATGATGTATGTCAAATTGCAGGCAATAGGAAATATTTGAGAGAAAACGTAACTCTTGTTGTAAGTCGGACATATTTTGATACATGTGATTTCTGCTAGAAAAACATCCATTACAAAGTGTGGGGGGCCATTGGTAAATTTCAAATAATAAATATAGCGCATGAGTTACAACATTTGAAAGAAAATATCAAATTTGCAACTATTGGTTATTTTTCTTCTGAAAAATGTTGCCTTCCTTAAATGAGGAAGTAAAAATCTCATGCAGAGAATTTCAAAACCTTTAAATGATGAACCACATGCTCTATTCAAAATTCACCAGTGTCGATCGTATCAGAATATGTGCCCCATCAAAATAAAGTTTACTTGTTTATGCGTATATTCTATAATCTTTCCGTTTGCCAGTGATTTGAAATACATCCTTTTCGTTGTGACACCTTGTAGCTATAAAATCATGATCGGGGTTTCTGAAATAAAATTAAATAAAGAACAATGTACACGAACACACAATCAATATGAACGAATATACTTTTGAAGCTTGTTGACAAATAATGTACGCTATAAAAAATTTTGAATTGTGGAAATCATAATTAATAGTTATTTATACAACAAGTGAGTTAAATGAATGTTTATTCATGAGAAGAAAGTGCCCTTTTTCATCACTCTCCACCAGTGTAAAATATTTTGATTCTTATTTGTTGTTTTTACAGCAAATATTCTTAAAACTCTGCTTTCCAATATTTCGAATGTTTTGTTGATGTTCTAAATAGGTTATCGATGTCGATACGATTTTGAATAGAATTGAACAATTTGGTATAGTTTTCAAAGAATACCTTTCCAGTGGGTAGATCATTGAGGGTGTTCTTGGCGTATTCCTCATAACACTTTTCGAAACATTGAATAGCTTCATTCTCTATTTCTTTACCAGTTTTATTATACGTAGTTCCACAGATGAATACAATAATTGTTCACATCTTCACTACAAGGAGAACAAGAGAATAAATTTCTCCAGATGTTCAGAGACGAAATTTTCGAAGCATTTGGATTTAGGGGCAATAAAAGTTGTCCGTTAAGTATTGAATTTATAATGGCATCCGTTTTTATGGTTGTGAATTCTATTCTTTCGTGAAAAATAATCTCAATTATCGCAACGTCATAACGAATTAATGATCTTCTAAAGAATCGTGTATTTCTAGAACGATCGGTGAATAATATAGGCCAAATATATTGATAATTATAGTGGAAACTCTTCATATTCAATTGTTTTTTGTGGGTGTTGAAAACAGTCGACTCGAACATAAAACTCCATACAAAAAATTTAACGAGACCAAAAACGAGATTCTCGTGTTGCGCTGTATGTGGTCTCGGTATCGCCTATAATATTTTTGTAAACGTCTCGTCTCGTCTCGTCACGACTCGCTTTTACGAGACGAGACGAGAAAAATCTCGCTCTTGCGTGAAGCCCTAATAATTTTCAATTTTCAATTCAAGAATTAAAAATATATACTAAATAATTACAATTGCGCTTTGTTTTTCCCTGATACTTTCTAGACGGGCTATAGAATAAATGCGCGATCAGGTGGAGCAATCCTTATGGAACAAAGGGTGAGAGATTTTTTTGGTTGGACGAAATCAGATATTTTCGTGGCCTCAAGCGCGTGCTTATGAAAAGATCCGCCACTGTTCACGATTGAGTTAAAAATGTTTCGTGTAAAATTAATCAATCACATAAACATCAAATTTGTACATATAAAGGCGAAAATTCATGTGACGATTTTGTCGCCTAAAACCAGCGATTTTGTCGTCCAAAATTTCGACGATTTTTTCGTTCAAAACCAGCGACTGTCGCTCGAAATTTCCCTTCCCCTATATTTCATGGAGCGACAAAATCGCACGACAGATTATTTTGAACTGACAGAAACATAACCTAATTGAATTTAAATATTACAACTAAATACATATTTAGGTACAAAATGAGTTCCGGAAGTACTACAGTTATCTCTAATAATTATATAAATGTATTAAATCGCAAAAGAAAAACAAATGGGAACTTCCAAGACGATGCAATTTCTGGAGTACATATAGGAGCTTCAACTCCTAATTCTAGAATCCTTGTAGAAGGAGAAGACTAAGAGGTTCTAAATGTAGATCATGTATGACAAAACAAATTGTGGTCCCATTTTTATAGACATTTGTTCCTTATGTTTACAAAGTAGTGCCCTTAATTCAGAACCACATAAAATTGATGGCCCATATTAATGTGGAGAATGGTAAACTTAAAAAAAAAGTATGGTATATTCTTGTAAAGTCGCAGCATGGAGCAGGTGTAAACATATTACTGATGTTTTAATTCAAGTTCAGGTGCATGCTGCTCTAATTCATTTATGAGGATACATATAGTGTCTAATTGATCCAGATAAAGCTGTGGTAAAACAGTTATCCATAATTAAAATGATTTTTTCAAGATATGATACATATTTATTATGTGAAAATAATTATTAACAATAAGTGTAATGTTTGAGGTATAATAAAGTTGCTTTTTTTTTGTTTTGTTTCCAAGAGTTTTGATGACCATCTCTTCTATTCAATTGAAAATATCAAAATTGTTTATGCCTGTGAAACTTTTCAAAGCACTGTCACTGTTCAAGATATCACTCTTTGTAGATAACCCGAATATATCAATGGCACAAGTGTTAGGTGGTCTGGTAACAATGTACACAACCAAGTATACTACTAAAATTATTATTGCTGTTCAACTAACTCAAGGGTGCTTGGGTGATACTTATTTCTTCTTCTGAATGTGGTTTTTCAACACAGCAAGTCATCGATACATCCTTCCTCAGTTCTCTTTCGAGGTACCTCCTTGTACTCTGTTTGAAGATGATGTAGTTCCAAGTTGAGTACTCTTCGGTCTATTAGTTATCTTCCGAACGCAGTTTTAATAATTATATTTATATTTGGTTTTCCGGAGGTAAGAATTGAATACACAAACCTATACTAGTAAATTTCACAGGAAGTTGGACAGAATTAAACCAGTACAGAATAAAACCTATAGATTTTGGCATTTTTTTCGCCCATGAATTGCATTTGGGCACACAACAATAGTAATTTCTGGTCGAAGACATATTAGATAGGATAATATTATCTACTTTCATTTGAATTTGTCCAATAGAGATGAATGGACAATAGAATATGAGCGCAAAAGCTCCTTACTTCACGTCAGTGCTTGAACCAATTTTAATTTTTGCGTCTGTCACTGCTGTCAGAGGTATGCCATCAGTTGTCGTTGGAATGCTGGATTAATCCAGCGACATGGACGACGTCGCCCAAATGACTGTATACTCATTTGGACGACAAAATCGCTGGTTTTCGGCGACAAAATCGTCACATGAATTTTCGCCTTAATGAGGTGAACTGTAGCCAATTGCCATTTCCTATCAAATTTGTACTCTGTCTAAAATGTCTAGGTTTTTCACATCATCGGACACAAATTTCACCGCTCGGCTTCGTTTTGGGTGGGATAAGCGACCGTGAATTCATCGAGAACGAAACATTTGTCCGTATTTCGAACCCATACGTAATTCCCATACCTGTCGTAATCAATTGCAAATTAGTGTTCTGCTCGCCGATGCCAGCTAGACATGGATTATCGTCTCTTTTTCGTAGTAGGTATACGACTCGCAGGTGTTTGTGCGGATCTCGATATTCACCTAAGGTTCGGAACTTTCCGTTCAGATAGATCGCAGTGTGTGGAGGTAAGTGCTCCTTGTTCGTTTCAACCGGTATTTACGTTTGAGAGAATTAATCTTTTTAAATATTAGAATCATATAATTCTAATTCGTTCGTTTAATCATGAAATCCTCATGAATACAAAACACGCAAACTGATTGAAATTATTTAAAATTTACGCTTACTTATAAAATTTAAGACCAAACAGAGACGATATAGTTGAAGTTGCCGATTTGAATTGTCATTCTGGTTCTGAAGATCAAGATGATCAAATAAAATAAAAGAATTGGTTCAAGCACTGACTTGAAGTCAGGAGCTCTTGCGCGTATGTTCTATTGCCCATTCCCCTGTATTGGGCACTCTTAATCGAATTTACCATGGTAAATTTTTTTTTCCTAATTTTTAAAAAATTTTCTAGTGGTACGGTCCTCACAATCTTCACACACGTCTTCATGTCGATATTCTACAATTAGTTACCTAGCATCAATTCGATCGAGTCTATTTTTTCGAGGAAATAATAATCCAGGTGGGTATAACTCCGAAACCGTTAGACCGATTATGCTCGAAAACGAACTTAACCCTCCCATTCGGATGCGCATCATACCCTGAAAATTGCAAGTCCCTATATCCTTTCGTTTGAAAGTTATCGAGGCAATAGTCACCCATCCAGCTACTGATGTACTCATACAAGGCTACTCGGATCTCCAGCAATATGGATCCGATCGTCTTCAAACTTAGAACTTGGTAGTAGAGTTAGGTTCTGAAGGCTCTCGCAAATTTTTAGCCATGTCGGATGAATAGTTTCTGATATATAGAATTTTTCTCAATGAATTTTTTCAAAATTTTTTTGGTATATGATCCTCACGATATTTCGCAAGAATTTTCGCGTTGGCATTGTACAACTAATAACCATGTTTGAATTGGATAGGTTTTGAATTTTGAGAGTTATTGAGGAAATAACAACCAAATTTCAGATAGGTATAACCCCAGAACCGTTTGGCCGATTATGCCTATAGACAAACTCAATGTTGCATTCAGATTTTCAACCTAACCTGAAAATTTCAAGTCGCTATCTCTTTCCGTTCCCAGGTTATCGTGACATAAATAATATTTTTAATTTTTTTTATTTTCTAGCGATACGATTCTTACAAAATTTCACAAATGTCCTTATACATATTTGTATTCTACAACTACTCACCTAGTTTCAATTCAGTCAGATTAGTAATGGTTGAAAACAAAATTATTACTCGGAAACCATTGGGTCGATTTTGCCCATTAAAGAACTTTTCCGTTGTATTGGGACGCGCCACCTACCCTGAAACCTTCAAGTCGCTATCTCTTTCAGTTCTCAAGTTATCGTGGCAACGGCCGTCCGGCCAGAATCAAATTTGACCTTGAATTCTCCGCGATAGCGATACGATTCTCACAAAATTTCACAAACGTCCTTAGGTTGATATTCTACAACTACTCACCCAGTTTCAATTCCCTCAGATTAATATTGGCTGTAGACAAAATTATTACTCGGAAACCATTGGGTCGATTATGCCCATTAACTTTGTCCGTCGTATTGGGATAGGCCACCTACCCTGAAAATTTCAAGTCGCTATCTTCCGTTCTCAAGTTATCTTGGCAACAACCGGCCGGCCGGCCGGAAATAATCAAATTTGACTTCGAATTCTTCATCAGGGAGTCGAACCCAATCGTTTGAGATCATTCTCGAGAGAATGATGCGATCTTTCAAACGATGTATCACAAGCCCATAATTAGGGGTTGTACCTGTCTTTCGAAGGGGGTTGAAGGTAGGGTTCGCATTTCTACGAAGAAGAATGACAATTTGAAATTTAAATTTGATGTGTTTCGGGATTTTCCATAAATATGTACAGTCACCAAGATCATAGATTTATTCTATTTGGTTTTTTCACACTGTATATACCTAAGGTACAGTGACAACATAGGTTTATAACGAACTAAGAACCTTAATTTATTATTTTATTATATTATTTATTATTATACTGATCCTCCTAGGTCTTCCCCAAGGAGACCCCTCATAAGCTCTGGAAAAGCTTGAGCGCGTAAGGTGAATCAGTTGGTGTTCTGTGTAGGCTTTTTTACTGTCTCCTCACTCCACCTTAGGCACATCACTGTTAATCTTTGACCCTGTGAATGGTGGCGATTACCGTGACTAGAAAATTTCTTTCCTAGCCTCGGAATTGAACTTGGGGCTTCCTCTCCCAAGTCAAATGCCTGCCACTGAGCCAGCCGCATAAACCGAATAAATGTTCAGAGGAATTAGAAGGAGGTTCTATTTGAAATAATCATGGTATTTCTGAGTAAAATATCTCAACGTAATAAATTTATTGTGAAAATTCCAACTGGGCTACATGATTTAGTGGCCATGCAGTATTAAAAGTTTATATTGAACAGCTGCTATCATTTTGCCCAAATGTCCTTAGTTTTCGAATTATTTGCCAAAAATGGTCTCAAACGATTAGGTTCGACTGACTGATGAAGAATTCGAGGTCAAATTTTGTCTGATCCAAGTTTCGTGAGGATCGTATCACTAAAATAAAAAAATATTTCTTAAAAAAAATAAAAATTTTTATTCAAAAAATTGTTAATTTCAGAAACTATTTGTCAGATTCCGCCGAAATTCCGCGCAAACCTTCAAACCGAATTTTATTTTCCCAATGTTTTCAAAAATACAGATCCGATCGAATTAAAATCTAGTACTGGGTTGTGTGAGGCTTAAATAGACAGAAGAACATGGGCGGAAAACCTCCATACTTTATGTCAGTGCTTTTAAATATTTCTTTCTATATTATGAATAGTTCTGAATATTATATTATTGGTGCTCTTGTTCCTCGGAACAGAGTGCAAATCAATTTGCCCAAATGTCTGTAATTTTCGAATTTTTTGAGGAAAATGGTCTTAAACGATTTGGTTCAACTCACTGATCAAGAATTCGTGGTCAAAATCGATTCTGTCCGGCCGTTAACACGATAACTCTCGAACGGAATGAGCTAGGCAGTTGAAATTTTCACAGTAAGTTTGGGGTATAAATTTCTCAGTTAAATTCGTTATTGGGCAAAATCGGCCTGATGAAATTTTTTTTTTTAATAAAAATTTCAAATTCAATTTTTTTTAAGATATAATTTCATCATAAGAATCCATTGATATCATTTTCAACTCTAACAAGCTAATACTTTCGCAGATATGATCATTCAGAATTTCAATAATAAATCGTAATTCTATGGTTTCACAGAATGCTAAAATTTCTGATTCTCTTCAAAATTCGTTACGATCATCATATTAAATACCCCTTGTTCTATAAAACAAAGTATATGATTGAATAATGACCAATGAAATAACCTCAGCTATCGTATAATTATGAGGATTGTAGGATATTATAATTTTTGGGTGATAATATAATACCCTGGGATAATCCATATGATGATGGAAATATATACTTTGGTAAGTTAATCAAATTGGGTTCAGAATATCTCCAGTAATAATATAACTGGAATATTGGCCAAGTTTCTGAGAAACCAATACTTTCGGAGATATTACGATTTTTCAAAGTTTGAACAATAGGTGCAAAGCTCCTGTCCACTGGGCTTTCCCACATTTTTTTTTTCTGATGCACTGCTGCAAGTACCCAGTACCAAGTACGGAGATATATCTCCGTAACCATGGCAACTTCGTTATCATGACGCACATAAGATATTTATTATTATTATTTATTTATACTATGCAAGTAATCTGATAAAAACAGGTAGCTTCATTTAAAGTGAAACAGCCGGATATCAAATTTTATAACTCTATTTTTTCCGGAAGCTGAGAAATTTATAGTGGACCAATTATTGGAATGACCCTGTATTAGTATGAATAAATAAGAGACTATCGATCTGCAAATTATCCAGAACACGTCTTTCGGACGGTAATCTATAGATTTAATATTCAGTTGAGTGAATCTTTCAGAGTATGGTCGTCTATGGATATTTTCAAGAGGTAAATATATGTGATCCAGTTGTGAAATGAAAGTAGCAACCTGCTTATCTATGAACATAACCTGAGTTCGCTCGCGGCTTCAGTGAATTCGTTGAGGAACACCGTGGATATTAAATATACGAAATTTCATAGATATAGGTTGTACAAAGTAATGTGATCCAAAAAAAGTACAAACGTCATCTCTGACACCGTCATACTTCAAGAAAATATTATTATCTGTGGTCGTTCATCGATGAAATGAGAATCTCAAAAGGGACGTACAAAGATCTATTTTGTTTTGGAAGTTTTGGAGATCCCTTCAGAGGAGATGAAACTTTTATCAACTCGAGAGAGCTCGTCATATTAAAAGACAGTGAAAGTTGTAAGATGATAGATCGGATACATCTGAAATCTCCGAATGATCGATTAAATATCTCAGATTTATAATATGATTATAGTTTGGGGACTGTTTCAAAAGTAAGATGAAATAGACAAGCGTTCCATTGTTATGTTAATTTTAAGAAAACAATTTCATATGAAAGTATATCCTAAATGTCTTAAATTTTGACATGCAAGATAGTGAAGTTCTAAATAATTAATCTTCTTTTTAAATATCTATGATACCTACCACCCTAGATATTTAAATGAAACACAGGTATTATCCATTAAGATGCACTTCTTGATGTCCATCTTTTTTCTTTCTTCCAGTGGCGTTCGTGTGGGATTTGAACTAATTTTGTTTAGGAAAAATATGGTACGCCACTGCTTTTTCTCATTACAAAATCATTTTTATAATTCTCATTCACTTATGAGCAAATTTAATCCTTGATTTTCTCTATTCCGAAGCATGGTTTTCAGGAAGAAAAATGCGGTTTCTCTGCATTAATATCTGACATGGAATGAGCGACTCCGTGCATGGTTTTTAGACAAAGTTGGCTCGCTAATTGTTACCTAGGATGGCATGAAGATGACGTTTTGACACAATAAAGGAGGAATTATTGCGCTGGGTACGACTCCTACAAAGTTGCAATTTTACGTGGGAATATAATACCTAATGGTAATATGGATGTCAATATTCCTTATTAAATTATTCCTCTATTAAATAATATAGGATTGGGATATCCTAATACATATATAGGACTATAATTAATTCTGGCTAATCACTGTTGTGAAACGTTTTTAAAAAATGGGTTCAAGCCCTGTGGACAGGAGCTTTCTGGCGCTCTAGTTCAAACAGACAAATTATATCTCCGAAAGTATTGGTTTCTCAGAGTTGGGAATTATATCAATGTATTCATATGATAGAACTGCATCCTAAAGGAAATTCAATTCAAATAATAGTTTATTTATAAAGATTAAATGAGCAATCATGAGAATGAGAACGTCACCATGGAAGAAATCAAATTAAATCTGGCCAATTTTTCCCAATAACGAACTTAACCGAGATATTCATCTCCCTAAACTACTCTGAAAATTTCAACTACCTACCTCATTCCGTTCGAGAGTTATATCTATGTCTATGGATGAAAAGCAGTCTCACTACTCTCAGATCTCTTACTTCATGTTCCGTTCCGAAATGTAAGAATTTTCTGAGAAATCCTAATTTCGGAGCAAACAACTGAGATTTTTCTCACTTCGCTCACAATTCTTCGATTGATTAGATAATGTCATGTCTCAGGAACATCATTTGACATTATGACAATTCATACATAGAATAATATCATTCTGTGACAACGTTGAAATACGATTTATTATTGAAATTTTGAGAAATCTATCTCCGAAAGTATTAGCTTGTTAGAGTTAAAAATGATATCATTGGATTCTTATGGTAAAACAGCTTATTGAAAAAAATTTTATTTGGAATTTGCCTTGTAAAAAAAATTTTTTTTTGTTACTCCGAAACCATCGGTCCGATTTTGCCCAATAACGAACTTAGCCGAGATATTTATCTCCCAAACCTACTCTGAAAATTTCAACTGTCTAGCTCATTCCGCTCGAGAGTTATCGTTTCTACGGCCGGCCGGACCGGCCGGACGGCCGGACAGAATGAATTTCGACCACGGATTCTTGATCAGTGAGTCGAACCAAATCGTTTAAGACCATTTTCATCGAAAAATTCGAAAATTACAGACATTTGGGCAAATTGATAAGCACTCAGTTCCGAGGAACTAGAGCGCCAATAAAAAATAATCATAATCGAAAAACGATATTCCATTTGGTTGGGACACACTGTATAATTAAGTTCATTAATCCCTCATCACAAAAATTCCAGGAAACGGTCGACAGTCGCATATCAATCACTTTGCTTTCAAAATGAAGAAGTAACTGTGTTTCCCGGATTATACTATCACTATCGTAATATATGGTGGATAATTACACTGTAATAGCTCGAAACTGAATTTTCATCTAATCCTTAAGGTGAGTGAAAGTGCATGCTCACATACCTATCTGAAATATTTGCTTTCTTTCCTAATGACGAAACCGATGACATTAATAATTGAAATACTTTCGATGCGGTTCTTTGATATTACAATTTGATTTATTCGGTTTCTTTTTGTCACTCCTAAAGAAAATATGCGATATTGGTCAACCATATAATTTAGTTCTGGTTATTAATTAATCAATATTCATTTAAAACTGATAGAAGTAGACACATGTGAATGCTATTATTCATTCATTCACTTAAACTGCATGAAAATTTATGTAGATTGTTTTTTATAAGAGTGCAAAAAGTCGGAAAGCCCTAAGGAAAGGGGCTTTGTTCAAACTTTGACAAATCATATCTCCGAAAGTATTGGTTTCTCAGAGTTGGAAATGATGTCAATGGATTCTTATGATGGAACTGCATCATAAAAGAAATTAAATTCAAGAAATTGTAATTTAAAAAAATTGGTTCAAGCACTGACGTGAAGTCAGAAGCTTTTGCGCGTATGTTCTATTGTCCATTCTTCTGTATTGGACACCCTTAATCGAATTTACCATGGTAAATTATGTGTCCAATACAGGAGAATGGACAACATAATATACCATGGTAAATTCGATTAAGGGTGTCCAATACAGAAGAATGGACAATAGAACATACGCGCAAAAGCTTCTGACTTCACGTCAGTGCTTGAACCAATTTTTTTTTTCGTGGTTTTTAAAAATTTTCAAGGGGTTCGGTTCTTAAAATTTTTTTTTTTTATCATTTTTTTCAAATTTTCTATGGGTACGGTTCTTACGAAATTTTAAACACGTCTTTATGTTGATTTTCTACTACTAGTTACCAAGCTTCAATTCTATCGAATATTTATTTTTTGAGTTATCAAGGAAATAATATTCCAGGTGGGTATAACTCGGAAACCGTTAGACCGATTGTGCTCAAAAACGAAATCAATTCTCCCTTTTGGATACTCAACCTACCCTGAAAATTGCAAGTCCCTATCTCCTTTCGTTCGAAAGTTATCGAGGCAACGGTCACCCATCTACTGAACTCGCACAAGAATGCTCGAATCTCCAACAATATTTAACCGATCATATTAAAACTTAAAATTTGGCAGTAGAGTTAGGTTATGAAGGCTCTTGCAAAATTTCAGCAATTTCAAACGAATAGTTACTGATATATAGAATTTTTTTTTTTTATTTTCAATGATTTATTAAAAATTTTCTACATATGCTATCCTCACCAAATTTTGCAAACATTTTCGCGTTGGCATTCTACAACTAATAACCATGTTTGAATTCAATCGGTTCAGTATTTTTCGAGTTAATGAGGAACAAAAAAACCACCAAATTTAAGAATATTTCAGATGGCTATAACTCTAAAATTGTTTGGCCGATTATACTCATAAACAAACTGAAATGTCGCGTTCTGGTGCACATCCTAGCCTGAAAATTTCAAGCCGCTATCTCATTCCGTTCTCAAGTTATCATGACAACAAAAATATTATTTAATAATTTTTTTAAAATTTTCTAGCCATACGATTCGCACAAAATTTCACAAACGTGCTTAGGTTCATATTCTACAACTACCCACCAAGTTTCAATTCGATCGGATTTATATTGGTTGAAAACAAAATTATTACTCGGAAACCACTGGGCCGATTATGCCCATTAACGAACTTGTCCGTCGTATTGGGATGCGCCACCTACCCTGAAAATTTCAAGTCGCTAGCTCTTTTCGTTCTCAAGTTATCGTGGCAACGGCCGGACGGACAGAATCAAATTTGACCTCGAATTCTTCATTGGGAAGTCGAACTTAATCGTTTGAGACCATTTTCGTCAAAAAATTCGAAAGTTACAGACATTTGGGCAAAACTGTAACGCGATGTTCCCCAGAACATACGCGCAAAAAACAAGAGTGCCAAAAATTATCAATCCGAAACCACCAGACCGATTCTACCCAATAACGAACTTATCCGAGATTGAAATTTTAAACTAAAGTTATATTACAGTTTTGTATTTACTGGAGATATTCTGAACCCAATTTTATTAACCAACCAAAGTATATATTTCTAAATACGACTTTAATGGGCATAATCGAGTAATAATTTTGTCATCAACCAAAACAGATTCGATCGAATTGAAACTTGGTAGCTAGTTGTAGAATAATGACACAAAGACGTTCGTGAAATTTTGTGAGAAACGTATCACTAGAAAATTAAAAAAAATATTATTTATGTCACGATAACCAGAAGATAGATAACGGAAGATAGATAGAGAGATAGCGATTTGCAATTTTTAGGGTAGGTTATTCATCCGAATGCGTAATTTGAGTTTGTTAATAGGCACAATCGGTCAAACGGTTGTGGATTTATACCCATCTGAAATTAGGTTTTTATTTCCCCAATAACTCCAAAAATACGAATCCGATCCAATTCAAACATGGCTATTAGTTGTATAATGCCGACGCGAAAATTCTTGCATAATACCGTTTGGATCGTATCACTAGAAAATAAAAATAAACAAAGAAACTATTCAATATATCGGAAACTATTCGTCCTACATCGCTGAAATGTTGCGGGGGCCTTCAAAACCTAACTCCACTACCAAGTTCCAAGTTTGAACACGATCGGATCTATATTGTTGGGGATCCGAGCAGCCTTGGGTGAGTTCAGTAGCTGTATAGGTGACCGTTGACTCGATAACTTCCAAACGAAAAAATATAGGGTCTTGCAATTTTCAGGGTAGGTTGCGCTTCCGAATGGGAGAGTTAAGTGTTGGGCATAATCGTCCCAATGGTTTCGGAGTTATACCCATCTGGAATATTACTTTCTCGATAACTTAAAAAATACAGACCCGATCGTATTGAACCTTGGTAAATAGTTGTATAATATCGACATAAAGACGTGTGTTAAATTTTGTCGGGACCGTATCACTAGAAAATTTAAGAAATATTACGAAAAAATATTATGTTTCTCAGGAGTACTTCGGAACGGAAAGAGATAGCGACTTGCAATTTTCAGGGTAGGTTGCGAATCCGAGTGCGACGTTTAAGTTCGTTAATTGGCATAATCGGCCAAAATCTTTTGTAGTTTATTCATCTGAAATTTTGTTGGTATTTCCTCTATAACTCAAAATATACAAATCTGATCCAATTAAAACTACATAATTACTTGTAGAATGGCGACCCACTAATTTTCGGGGAATTTCGTGAATATTGCATCCTGGAGTTACTTAAGGCGTAGGTTTTTTCGTATTTCCATTCCAATAGAATACATCTGTCAGAATTAGAAATTCTGTGATTAAAGACGATTCTCTCTTTAGTGAAGTCTGTAATTAAAATGTTATGAAATGTACTCATATATTATAAACGCTGAGAAAACGGTATATATCGATGCTAAATTCGATTAAGTGTGTCCAACATATAGAGGTGAGTAGACAATAGAACATACGCGCAAAAGCTCCTGACTTCACGTCTGTGCTTCTTCGTAATATTTGTTTGAACAGTCAACGGTAAGAATCTTCTAATTCGGTCACCTAAGCTTTTTGTGGCGGATTCAAGTATGCGTTGAAAAATTTTAAACCCATACTACAAATAAAATCCCTGCTGGACCTTCCCCGGACACCCTTCAAACTATCCAGAAACTCGAGATAACACTAGGAAAATCAGATTTTCCATGATTAATCCTACATATTTTACTTCATGGATGTTCTATGGTCCGTAAAACACTTGTTATATAAAAGATGGAGGAGATTGAGTTGACAAAGGCAAAGAAAAGAGGAGATGGCTACACTGTGATGATGAAATAATACGCCTTTGTGTGAAATTTCCAGTGTTCACATACTTTCAGGCCTTTTTGTATTCTATCCAAGAGAATGCTCTATTTACTCGGAGTATCCCATATTACTCGATAGAGGGTTGAATAATGTCATAAAGGAATCTTCTGGTGAATGTTTCAGAGCTCTTTATAATTCAATCCATTCCAAAAGAGTTGGAAATGTAGAATTTAGGAATTGAAAGCATTACGATAATGAATATTCATTCGACTAATGGGTTCACTTTATCGCTACTTCGGAATCATTCCATTTCAGAGTAAATTGAAGGAAATGCTCTTCATACTAGGAGGAATATAAAGCGGTCTATTCGGATATACTATTGGCTTACTTATGGTGGGTTTCACGAAGCTTCGAATATCTCAATTATGGATTTAATTCGGTGATCACATCATAAATTATTGCGCGTATGTTCTGGGGAACATCGGCAATCGGTTTCTGTCCGGCCGTTGCCACGATAACTTGAGAACGAAAAGAGCTAGCGACTTGAAATTTTCAGGGTTGGTGGCGCATCCCAATACGACGGACGGAGTTCGTCTGGGCATTATCGGCCCAGTAGTTTCCGAGTAATAATTTTGTTTTCAACCAATAGGAATCCGATCGAATTGAAACTTGGTGAGTAGTTGTAGAATATGAACCTAAGCACGTTCGTGATATTTTGTCCGAATCGTATGGCTAGAAAATTTTAAAAAAATTATTAAAAAATATTTTTGTTGTCACGATAACTTGAGAACGGAAAGAGGGAGTTTTCAGGTTAGGATGTGTACCAGAACGCGACATTTCAGTTTATTTATGAGCATAATCGGCCAAACGGTTTTAGAGTTATAGCCATCTGAAATTTTCTGAAATTTGGTGGTTTTTTGTTCCTCATTAACTCGAACAATACCTAACCGATTCAATTCAAACATGGTTATTAGTTGTAGAATGCCAACGCGAAAATGTTTGCAAAATTTGGTGAGGATAGCATTTGTAGAAAATTTTTAATAAATCACTGAAAAAAAAAATTCTATATATCAGTAACTATTCGTTTGAAATTGCTGAAATTTTGCAAGAGCCTTCATAACCTAACTCTACTGCCAAGTTTCAAGTTTTAATACGATCGGTTGAATATTGTTGGAGATTCGAGCATTCTTGTGTGAGTTCAGTAGATGGGTTACCGTTGCCTCGATAACTTTCGAACGAAAGGAGATAGGGACTTGCAATTTTCAGGGTAGGTTGCGTATCCGAAAGGGAGAGTTGAGTTCGTTTTTGGGCATAATCGGTCTAACGGTTTCCGAGTTATACCCACCTGGAATATTATTTCCTTGATAACTCAAAAAAATATAGTCCGTTTAAGATATATTGACATCGAAGTAGGCCTTGAACGTCTAGTTGGTGCTTTATTTCTAGTTACAAAAAATTACTGTTCTGTAACCAGAGAAAATAAATATCAACATAACCTTGAATATTTTAAATGCTATCTCCTATTTGTAATTAATCGAAGACCCTTATAAATGCATTCTTGATGTTCTTTGGAAATTCAAATCGCGAATGTATTTTATCCTGAGATTTTGGAAGGATAATTTTCCAAGTTCAACTGCAGTAGACTGATGAAACAAACATAAATATGAGGTTGATGCCCAGAAACCATTTCAAGGAATTGGAAACATAATTATTTATAATAGAGAAGAACAAGAATTGGATAGCTTTTTTAATGATGAAGAACCTTTTTTTTTCATGTGCATCAATATATCTTAGAACTTAGGTTCCTCATCCAAAGCCATTGGAGAATCAATCAAGGTGTAAAAGCCCATAAGTAACTCACTTTTAATCTATTGAATCCATATTGGTTATTGAATAATTTCATTAATATAATGTTAATAAATATTATGTTATTATTATTACTTCATCTGTATAAATTATTGAGAGGTAGTTTGAATAATGGAGCCTTATTTTGGAAGAAGATTTAATTTATCAGTGTTTAAGCAGACTTATTATTTCAGTCTTAATTTAACTTGGAAAGTAATAGCTTGTAAAATATTATAATCTTTATGCAATGATATCTAATAGTTCAAGTGTTTATTTTTCCACAAAAAAAATCAGAACCAAAACTTTACTATGTACATTTTTTTTACATAAGCTGTGAGATTTATGGATTGCAATTGCAACTAGGAACAGAAAAGATTATTTGCCATTTTCCTATGAATTGTCGTTTTAGTATTATAATTTATATTGAAAAACTAAATGATTCAAAATTCTATTTCAAACTTTGATTTGCTTAGTTCGTAGAGTTCATGAAGGAAAGAACTAATCAAAGAAAACCTTCAGTGAAGTGCTCTCTCAAATTTTCAAAACCTTTAATTCAATCTCGAATTTAATGTAATGTCTCTTTAAATTTAAAGTCGTATATCACAGGAGTTCTTCCACAACTGCTGCCAGGTTTTAATGATGTGCCTTCCTCTTTTTTCCTAAGAATTCTTCGAACAGTACTTGGAGAAATCTGAAATATTATGGCCAATGTAATAATCAGAATACACTCCTAGTGGTTGAATAACACTTTACCTGGAACACTAGAGCAATGCTGGCGGTAATATCTACAGATTCCCTGAAGAATTCACAGTAACATCTATATACTGCTTCGTGTTCCCTTTTTGTTAGGCGAGAGGTATCGTAATCAATTCCAGACATTTTTAATAGCACAAGGATGCGGAAATACTCAAACTCGGTACGAATAATTATAAACACACATGTAAAAACTATCCCAAATTGTTCGATTTTCGTTATATCGAAATTGTAAGAAATAAATAATAAATGACAGTTTCATCAGCTCATGGTTATTTTCAATGCGAACAACCTAAATTATGTGACTTGAAATATAACTAGACGGACCGTTGCCAACTGAATTTCGATTTTCCAAAGCCACCCTTGATGTCAATATATCTTAAACGGACTATAAATATTCGATCGAATTGGTGCTTGGTAACTAGTAGTAGAAAATCAACATAAAGACGTGTTTAAAATTTTGTATGAACCCTAGAAAATTTAAAAAAAATGACGAAAAAACAAATTGTTTCAAGCACTGACGTGAAGTCAGAAGCTTTTGCGCGTATGTTCTATTATCCATACTTCTGTATTGGACACCCTTAATCGAATTTACCATGGTAAATCACCAATCAACCAATTTTTATTAACATAGAATCACATTGGTTTGGCAATTTAGAGCTGTCAAAGCTTTGTGAAAACCACTTTTAATCCGTAATGGGATTGTCTCATGTTAAGGTCATATCAGGGCCGTCGCTACCGGGGGGGGAGGGAGGGGAGCCTCCCCCCCCGGATCATATCTCAAAGGGCGCCAAATTGACCGCGGATATTTGAAAAACTATAGCAAAATGATATAATGAAAATAGATTTTTTTGAACTACTACTTGCATAAGATGATTATTATTATACATAAGTGCAGTGACTGTATCGAATGATTGCCTACCCAACCATTTACTCAATTTATTTGTACAAGACCGACAGCATTGTAGAAAGCTTTGTTGCTGCTAGAGACTAGATGGCAGGAGTGGGGAATTCCCAGCCTTCCCCGGCTATACATAAAAATCGTTCAATAGAAAGAAACTAACCTTCTTCTTCTTATATACATTATTCGTGAATAGTGAATATGAATATTGATTGAAATTTAAAATCGAAAACCGAATATGGATATGGATCCTTGCCAAAATAAGTTCAAACCGTCTGGAGCGGAATTCAGAAGGACAGCCCAGATAAGAAAAATTGAAACGGGAAAAGGCGCAAATGTCATGAATACATGGCGAGTTGTTCAAGCACTGACGCGAAGTCAGGAGCTTTTGGCGCATGTTCTATTGTCCATTCTCCTTAATCGAATATACCGATTAAGAACCAATTTTTTTTTAATTTCTACGGTTCCAACTAAATTTTACACAAGTCTTTATGTCGATATTCCGCAACTAGTACAAGCTTCAATTCAATCAGGTCTATATTTTTTGAGTTATCGAGGAAATAATATTCCACGTGGTTATAACTCCGAAACCGTTGGGCCGATTATGCCCAAAAACGAACTCAACTCTCCCATTCGGATGCGTGACCTGCCCTGAAAATTGCAAGTGCTTATCTCCTTTCGTTCCAAAGTTATCGAGTCAGTTAACAGTCAGCCATCCATCTACTGAACTCAAACAAGGCTGCTCGAATATCCAACAATATCTATCTGATTGTGTTCAAACTTGGAACTTGGCAGTAGAGTTAAGTTCTGAAGGCTCTGGCAAAATTTCAGCGATATCGAACGAATAGTTTAGGACATATAGAACTTTTTTAAATGATTTTTTTTTAAATTACTAGTGATACGATCCTCACGAAATTTCGCAAGCTTTCGCGTTGGTATTCTACAACTAATAACCACGTTTGAATTGGATCGGTTTTGTATTTTTCGAGTTATTGAGGACAGACATTTGGGCAAAATGATAACGTGTGATGTTACCTAGAACATGCGTTCTAAAAAGAGGACTGTATTTTCGAATAGAACGAAAAGTTTTGGCCATTGCTGACACATAGTTTTTAAGGGAAGTAGCACCTTGTGAATCTTCATTTAACAACTGCACTTACAGGTTGATTCTCAGTGTCTATAAAATAACATTTTTTTTTCGTGATATTTCGGTAAAATATTCGATTGAGTGACATCGAATATTTAATTTTCTATATGCAAACTACAAAAATTTTCAGGGTGATGAGTACAAAAATATTGCTTAAATTCAGGAATTCAAAAAACTCATTCAATATTCCAAATAGCAGATATTTTCGAAGAATTGTTGGAACATTCCACTCTAGATAGCAGGGTAACGTGAAATTATTGTTATATCATTTTTCGAAAGTTTTCTTTTTAATATCTATAAAATCTTCAGATTATTCTTATCATCTCGAAAGCTTGGTATATATATTTATTTTTGTCAAATATAATTCTTTTTTGGCCCTGGATCTGTTGAGAGATGCAAACAATTTTTTTCACTCAAAAACACAAATTCAGAACGCGGTATTCTTTGTAAAATAATTTTCATTGATAGTTATATTAATTTATAATTCATTCTATATTAAGAAAGTATGTAGTATTTATCAATATATGTAGACTTCATCCATATGTGTGTTTTTCGATTTTTGTCTATTTTTCCAAATTAGGGGCGCCAAAAGACGTTTCTCCCCCCCTCGGAATAGCTCTTCGCTACGGCCCTGGGTCATATAGTTTGAATCAGGGCCGACTTAGGGGAGGAACCCATTAGTGATAGCTAATGCAACAAGTAGCCATCTGACAACATGCCAGTTAACGACATTCTTGGCAGGCTTGTTCCCTCAAACAGAGTGCCTATCAATTTTTCCAAATGTCTGTAATTTTCTAATTTTTAGACGAAAATGGTCTCAAAGATTAGTTTCGATCATTCTATCCGAATCGTCCATTCGTAGGGTGATTGACTTAATGCTCGCTAGTCAGTTGAAAAATACCCACACGAAGACTTATGCCAAATTTCGTCAGGATAGCATGAAAAGAAATTCAAAGAAATATACAGGTTGTTTCATAAGTGGATGCTGATCCTTGAGGGTGTGAATCCTTGACTGATTTTTATATGAAAAGTTCCTAATCAACATATATCTTAAATCTATTAACTACAGGGTGTTAAAGTTTTAAGAAAAAATTGGTTCAAGCCCTGTGGACAGGAGTTTTGGCGCTACTGATATCAATGGATTCTTATGATAAAACTGCATCATAAAGGAAATTCAAATAAAAGTTTACTTATCAAGATTAAATGAGCAATCTTCAATGCTTTAATGCTTCAAAAATCATCATTTAAATTAATAAGGAAAGTATCATCGAAATGTCTAGAGCAAGGCTGCAAACAATCATAGCAGATTGTCCATTTATTCCTGATATTTGAGTAGGTAGAGGCTGACGATCAAATTATTTTAATAGTTCGAAATATATAAATAAAATACAATCCTCTTTTCATAATTCAATAGTTCATACCACTAACACATTCATTCTGTATTATGAACCTTAACTCAAGAAAAAATCCATATTTCAGCATTTTTTCGCTAGCAAAATTATGAAAATACTGATGTATATAGGAACATGTTTTACTACTAAAGGAAGTAAAAGGTAATATTTACCTAAAAAAATACCTGAAGCCTCAATCAAATTAAGGAAAAATAAGTATTTACTAATAATGTGGCCTTGCATGTTTTTATTTTTGTTGCGAAAACCCCACGTCGGTCGAAAAAAAGTCGGGAAATTGAATTTGCCCCAAAATAATTGACGCATCTGGTTGAAAAACTACAAAATCGGATGCTCAGAGCGTGTGTGCCAAATATCAAAAACATAATTATCTAGAATGTTATCAAAGTTTTGATAAAAAAAATGATTTTTTTCTTAAAACTTTTACACCCTGAAGCTCAAAAGTTAAGAGGTTTAGGATATATGTTAATATGAACCTTAAATCTAAAAATCACCCAAGGATCCACACCCTTAAGGATCAGCAGCCAATTATGAAACACCCTGTATATTTAAAACAATTCTGTATCTCAGAAGACTTAGAGGGGTTTTGACAAGCTATTGAAGGATGGTTGCAGTGTTGCCCAAAGTTACTACAGTATAACAGGAGGTGATCATGACGTGTTTAACAACATTATTTGATGAAATAGTTGGGTTATTAAAGATAAATTTAAATGGGAATTTTTTGATTAACATGAGGATTCCACAGGGATTGATTATCACTGGTTCCAAGAGCATATATTTGAGGAACCTCACAACAGAGCAAAAGCTGACTACTGAACTTTTCTTTGAAATTTGAATCAATTGTGACATTTCGTTGGTTGGAAGATTTTACCTAGTTTAGTAAAAAAAATTAACTCCTTCTTGATGTAGTGATTTTAATGTCACTGCTCTTAATACTAATATTTTTCATGACGTTTTCTCCCATACAGTTGACAATTCAAGTAGCAATGAGGGGACTCAGAATACGAGTTTGTTCTATGGACAGAAAATACAGGGTGTTTAAGTTTGGGTTGAAAAAATCAAATGTGTTCATTGGCCGGATATGTTGAGAATTTTCAGTCTGCCACTGAGGAAATACATTTTGCAAGTAAAATAATTATTTTCATTTTACCGAATCCAATCGTTTGAGACCCTTTTCGGCCAAAAATTCGAAAAATACAGACATTTGGGCAAAATGATAGCACGCTGTTCTTGGTGGAACAAGTGCAAAAACCAGCGAAATCTGAGCGATCTGCAAATAGGTTATCGTGAAATGGGATCGCAAATGCATATTTATGCATAGAATTCACAACTCGAATTTCATTGATTTGCCGAGAGCAAAAACAGACGCGTGTCTGACTTCGGATCTTGATCAGAATGCTATATATCTCGACAAATTCAACTAAACTGATACCATGTCAACCTTCGCATAACCGACGCTTTACGTTAATCTGAACGCTCACGCCACCTCTGGGAGGCACTTATAGGTTCCTTATCACCTTCTCCCATAAGTGGCGTGAGCGTTCATATAAACGTCTGCTATGCAGAGGTTGACCTTCACCTCATGCTCAGTTTCGAATATTTAGGACATATGCCCCCATTCCCACGATATCAATAATCCAGAGGAGACCCCTATAGACCGAATTAGTTAGGTTAGAGGTTCAACTTTGAGATGAAACCACCCTATTCAATAGATAATGTTAGTACAGAGACATCAAATACTGGGTACCTTCATCATTAGTGCATGTTTTCATGTTCTTTCCACATCAAAATTTACTTCTTTTTATCCTTAAATCAAAATTGAAACCAGTTTAGTGTGAAAATTTTCCGTATGTCGTAGATGACTTCTGTTGTGCGTCAAAAACATTGCCGATTTTGGGTTATGTTATTATTTTTGACTGATTTCGAGTGAGCTAAGACATACGTCCATCGAATTTGCTCAACAATTTTATATTAATCAATTATTTTGGAAATATACAATTTTGTTATGGAAACTTGATTCTAGATTGTTGTGGAAGGCTTACTGAATAGGTTTCAAGAGAAATAAACCTTAAGAGATCAGCCAAAGTATCTCAAAACGAGCGGGAGATTCGCGTAAATTTTAGGTCCATAAGAAATGCATGGGGAATTCAGTGCTCGAATCCACGGATGGATCGTAATTCAAAATTCCCGCCTAACCTAACTAATGTGGTCTATTGAGCTCGTAGAGTATCTTTTATTTCCTCAACGAAGCATTTCCGGAATATAATTGATAGAACAAACTCCTATTAGAGTGCCTATTGCTCCCTGAATTTTCTGCATTGTAAACTGAACCATCTGGTATATCTCAACCAAATTTATCTATGCTTTTATATTAAGCTATGCAATTTATTTCAGTTTGGTAGTTTAGAAACTAACATTGCTATTTTTCAGGTTGTTTCGCTACGAGAATAGTGGCCATAGCCGTGATTGTAGCATCGTTTTTGGACAGTCAGTTTGCCTTTTGTTCGATGCAGATCCGCTCCAAGGATCACAGAGGTATAAGAAAAGTCAAAGGAGACAGAAGGTCCCGTGACAACCTACCAGATATTGAGTATATAATTCCTAAAGTAAGTTATTCAAGTTATATCATCATCTTCATCATCAACCCTACTTACGTTAGTAAGAACTTAGTAAACTGTATGGAAATTTAGCCTGCTGGATGCAATAAGAATTTCTCGCAGTGGAAAACTACTACCTGGTAACTGGGTAGGACATATGAGGTTACTGGACCAACTGGACTCAAACCTCTTGGCAAGGTCCTCAGATGTAAGGCCAACCATATTCGATTAACCGGTAGATCTACATAACTCGCACATCTACGTAACTGGTAGATCTACATAGCCAGCAGATCCACGTAAAACAGGGAATCCACATTGCTAGCAGATCTACGTAACCAGTAGATCTGCCGATTATGCCTTTCGCATTAGGATGCACAACCTATCCTGAAAATTGCTAATCGCTTTATCTTTCCGTTCCCAAATAATCGTGAGGTCAAAAATTAACAGTGTAGTTCCTAAGGTGGCGTATGGACACAGTAACAAAGCCTACACAAAACGCAGCTGGTTCTCCTTACTTGCTCAAGCTCTTCGAGAGCTTATGAGGGATCTCCTAGGGGAAGACCTAGGAGGATCAGTATAATAATATACAGTAATACAATAATATAAAATAATATATTTTTTTAAATTTTCTAGTAATACGATACTCACAAAATTTCACAAACTTCTTTGAGTCGGTATTCTACAACTACTTACGAAGTTTCAATTCGATCGATCGATTACAGACATTTGGGCAAACTGATAACGCGATGTTCCCCAGATCATAACCGTAAAAAATTGGTTCAAGCATTGACGTGAAGTCAGGAGCTTTTGCGCGTATGTTCTATTGCCCATTGTCCTGTATTGGACACTCTTAATCCGATTTACCATGCTGAAGTCTATTGTCCGTTGACCATGGTAAATTCGATTAAGAGTGTCCAATACGGGAGAACGGACAATATAATTCACCATGATAAATTTGATTCAGAATTCACAATACAGGATAATGGACAATAGAACATACGCGCAAAAACTCCTGACTTCACGTCAGTGCTTGAACCAACTTTTTTTTTCAATTATTTTAAGATTTTCTAGGCGCACGGTTCTCTCAAAACTTCACACACGGTTTTATGTCAATATTCTACAACTAGTTACCAAGCTTCAATTCGATCAAGTCTATACTTTTTGAGTTATCGAGGAAATAATATTCCAGGTGGGTATAACTCCGAAACCGTTGTACCGATTATTACCAAAAATGAACTGAACTCTTCTATTTGGATGCGCAACCACCCTGAAAATTGCAAGTCCCTATCTCTGTTCGTTCGAAAGTTATCGAGTCAACGGTCACCCTTCCAGCCTACTGAACTCACACAAGGCTGCTCGGATCTCCTACAATATGGATCCGATCGTGTTCAATGTTGGACCTTGACAGTAGAGTTAGGTTCTGAAGGCCTTCGCAAAATTTCAGCGATGTCAGACGAATAGTTTCTTATATATAGAATGATTTTCAATGATTTTTTAAAAATTTTCTATAGATACGATCCTCACGATCGCAGGTGTTTTCGCGTTGGTATTTTACTACTAATAACCTAGTTTGAATTATGTCGTTTTTGTATTTTTCGAGTTGCTGAGGAAATATCAACCAAATTCAGATGGGTAGGTATAACTCCAAAACCTTTAGGACGATTCTGCCTATAAATGAACTCAAACGTCGCATTCAGATGCACAACCTAACCTGAAAATTTCAAGTCGCTATGCCTTTCCGTTCTCGGGTTATCGTGACATAAATAGTATTTTTTAATACTTTTTTTGGGCGCATGTTCTAGGGGAACATCGTCCTATCATTTCGTCCAAATGTCTGTAATTTTCGAATTTCGAGCTGAAAATTGGCTAATAGACTAATTCGGACTCCCTGATCACGAATCCGGTGTCAGATTTTTGGGTGCCGTCCGGCCGGCCGGCAGGCCGGCCGGTTTTCCGGCCGTAGGCACGATAACAGGAGCACCGAAGGTCCTATCGACTTCAAACTTTCAGGGTAGGTTTCTGATCAAAATGCGACGGTTAAGTTCGTTAACGGGCAAAATCGGCCGGACGGTTTAGGAGTTATAGACATTTAAAATTTTGAGGTTATTTCCCTGATATTTCAGGAACTAAAGAAGATGTTGAATCGAAACTTGGTAGTCACTTCGAGGATATAAACGCGCAACTTTTGGCAAAATTCTGTTATGATCGAAATGTTGGTAATTTTTAAAAAAATATTTCTTTTAATTTTTTCGAAAAAAAAATTTTTTTTTCGTGAACTATTCATCAGATTGCAACAAAAACTTGTACTAACGTCAATTGTAGTATTTTGCAACATTGTGCAAAATTTTGGCTCTATACGATTTCAATTTCTGGAGATATAAGACAAAATGTGTCAAATTTCCTGGGTCTCTCTCAGTATTTTCATCGATTATTATATAATAATCAATAATATTAAGGTATTCAACATGATACTGCTTTTTTTCTTTACTGGTCAGTACGGGCCACAAGGAAGATGAACATGCGCCCAATAGCTCCTGTCCACAGGGCTTGAACCAATTTTTTTAATTTTCTAGCGATACGATTCCCACAAAATTTCACGAGCGTCTTTAGGTTTATATTCTACAGCTACTAACCAAGTTTCGATTTGATCGGATATTAATTGGTTCAAAACAAAATTATCACTCGGAAACCGTTGGACCGATTATGCCAATTAACGAACTTGTCCGTCGTATTGGGACGCGCCACCTAATTTGAAAATTTCAAGTCGCTATATCATTCCGTTCTCAAGTTATCGTGGTATCCGGACGGACAGAATCAAATTTGACCCTGAATTCTTCATCAGGGAGTCGAACCCAATCGTTTGAGATCATTTTTGGCAAAAATGTCGAAAATTACAGATATTTGGGCAAAATGATAACGTCATGTTCTCCAAAACATACGGCTAAAAAGACCATTTTGTCTCCAACTATCGGTATCTCAACAACCAATGATCGGATAGACTGAACACACCTTTCATTTTGTAGATTGAATGAGATTGATTCTCTCCAATTTGCCTTGATTAATTGAAGGAACCCTTGATTATCGAAGGTAAACCTTTCCGAAAACCTTCATCCTTATCACCTCCACCTCTTCCACGATCAATATGTTTGACCACCTGCAATCGATACCTATTTCCACACATTCACCAGGCGTTCACCTTGCCCTGGGCCGGTACTCAGTAGCCCATCTTCGTGATAGACTATCGTTAACCGGCCGTCACTTTCCCCGGCTTCAAAACCGCTAAGCTGCATTCCCACCTATAATTCTCAAAGATCGCAAGATAATGTTATCAGGGAGCAGAGCGATTCCCATGGGCTCGATACCTCCTTGCACAAGTCTCCTTATGCAATAGCACGTGAAGTGGTACGTCGACAATGCCCGATGGTTTCAATGGAACAAGAGGTAATTGCCACATTCCGCTAGAAGCAGTCGCGAGATTGCCATTCAACACCTTCGATTCTTCAATTCTTCTGTTCCGGATGATAGCCTCCGATCAGTCTTAGTCTTTGGTTTTATGCCTGGTCTTATGTCACCGGAAATTCTTCGCGATCAACATGTTTTTTTGTTTGATGATGTATCCGAACATTCAGGTGTGTAGAATTTGATCATTATATAAAGCTTAATCTTGGGCTGAATTGAAGGTTGTTTCATTGACGGCGCCTGAGTATTTTAGCGCGTTGTGTTCGAGAATTAACTCCACGGGGTAGAGTTTTTGAAGGTTTGACAGATTTACTCTGGAGTTAACTCTGACACTGACAGTGACAGCGACAGAAGGTGCCAATATCGGAAAATAGGTTATGTTGGTTTAAGAAAGATCCTATTATTATTGTTTTCTTCACATATATGTAACTCTAATCATAAATATATATTGTGAGCAGTATTAAAACTATTAAATTACCTCACAAAACATTCATAAAACAGTGAGACAAAGATACTAGATTTTCCGTCCCATGAGTTATGTCAATTTTGACAGGAGTAAAATGAACGCCGAGTCGAATATTCCGACTTTTCGGACGACAGTCACAGAGTAAAATTTACTCAACCAATCAGGCAAAAAGCTACAGCCGACCGGCCGTAGGCACAATAACTCTCGAACGGAATGAGCAACACAGTGGACATTTTCAGAGTAGGTTTGTGAGATATATATCTTGGTTAACTTCTTTATTGGGCTAAATAATGGTTTCGAAGTAACGACAAACAAACATTTTTTTACGTTACAAATTTCAAATTCTTTTTTTTAAGATGCAATTCCATCACAAGAATCCATTGATGTTACTTTTAACCCTAACAAGCTAATACTTTCGGAGATATGATTTTTCAGAATTTCAATAATACATCGCACTACTATGTTTTCGAAGAATCTGAGTTCTATTTGCCTGTGTTCTTTCTGCGTTCACTATTCATTCATGTTATCTTATTTGCTTATACAATTCGTACTTTGAAAATATTTTGTGTGGGAAAACAAGGTTCCGCATCTTGAATTTGTGAATATATACAAATACAAGACTGTTTTGATACCGAAAATAATATTGACTTGTTGCATATTGAATAATTTATGTGCAAATATTGGGGCTGATGTTTCGGAAGATTTAGTATTGTATCATTTTAATGATGTAGTTTATGAAGGCAATAGGAAATAACAACATAATGGAATCATCAAAAGAAATTACTGTTCGTTGACCACCGAGGTCAATATTACCTTTTACTTCCTTAATTAGCGAGACATGTTCCTATATACAGTATTTTCATGATGTTTCTAGCAAAAATGCTGAAATATTGATCTACGTTTGTGTATCAAATATTCTTTCTTGAGTTAAGGTTCATAATACAGAATGAATATGTTAGTGGTACGAACTATTAAATTATGAAAAGAGGATTCCATTTTATTAACATATTTTGAACTATTTAAATAATTTGTTCCTCAGCCTATACCTATTCAAATATCAGGAATAAATGGTCAATCTGATATGACAGCCATTCCACGAGGTTAAATCATTGCAGATTGCTCATTTAATCTTGATAAATGAACTATTATTTGAATTTTCTTTTATGGTGCAGTTCTGATGCAAGAATCCATTGATATCATTCCAAACTCTGAAAAACCAATACTTTCGGAGATATGGTTTGTCAAAAATTGAACAAGAGCGCCAAAGCTCCTGCCACAGGGCTTTTTCCCTTTTTACCTTTTCATTGAAGTACGTTTATAGGGCATCTCCTTTATGGTTCCACTTTCAGAGATATTCTTTTCAGCACACCACCTGAAATAATCTTAAAAGGTCTTTTCATACAATTTTTGGCGCTCTAGTTCCTCGGAACTGAGTGCTTATCAATTTGCCCAAATGTCTGTATTTTTGGAATATTTCGATGAAAATGGTCTTAAACGATTTGGTTCGACTCACTGATCAAGAATCCGTGGTCGGAATTCATTCTGTCCGGCCGGCCGGCCGTCCGTAAGCACGATAACTCTCGAACGGAATGAGCTAGAGAGTTGAAATTTTCAGAGTAGGTTTGGGGGATGAATATCTCGGCTAAGTTCGTTATTGGGCAAAATCGGACAGATGGTTTCGGAGTAACAAAAAAAAAATTTTTTTACGAAACAAATTCCAAATCAAATTTTTTTTAATAAGCAGTTTTATCATAAGAATCCATTCATATCATCTTCAACTCTAACAAGCTAATACTTCCGGAGATATGATTTTTTTAAATTTCAATGTAAATCGTATACCACAGATTGATATAATTATTATTCTATGTATGAATTCTCATAATGTCAACTTGACAGAAGGGAATATTGTAACTTCAAAAATATTGGGGTTGAAATACTCGTATTTTAGCGATGCAACGGGGACCTCACCCGAAAATGTTTGAAAATATTACGTAAATATTGAAAGCATAATTCTGTAGTTTGGTGAACGGAGATCAGGAAATTTTTGATCGATTACAAGGTAATTTATTATTACTTATCTAATAAACTATAATTTGAATTAAATTTCCTTTATGATGCAGTGATATCATATGAATACATTGATATAATTCCCAACTCTGAGAAACCAATACCAGATATAATTTGTCTGTTTGAACTAGAGCGCCAGAAAGCTCCTGTCCACAGGGCTTGAACCCATTTTTTAATATACAATAACAATACCAATACAATTTTTCGATGACAAGCACATAATTAACAAATTTATTAAAAAAAAATTATAAATCCTTTGGATTTTTTCTTCAAATTTCAATCATTCACTCGCTATACTATCTATGTTTTACCAAAAAAAAAATTACAATTTTATCTAGAGAGGACCTCAAGTACAAGACTTGTTGGCACCAGTACTTCTGAAATTGATCTTTTTGCTCTGAATTAATACTTTCTCTTTTTACAGCAAAAACCCTCTAAATCACCCTCAAAACCACACGCAATCTACAACGCCTATGCGCAGAGTTGGGTCTTCGACGTAGATCAAACGGCAGGCTCAAATAATCTTGCATCTTGCACCAAATCCTTGCAGAATGGTAGTCCAAAGAAACAAGAATCTCAGCTCAATGGTATCCAGAAGAATCACGTCGCAGCAATAACCAGAGATAAGAAACAACTCGTCGAGAACCCAGTTGTATATATCGAGGAAGCCTCGGACGATAGCACCACCAGCAATAGCGGCAGAAAAATGGAAAATATGAAGAGTTTTTCCAGAACAGCTTCCCCCGTGATGCTATCAGCCAGTTCGTCGCAGTCTAGTTTGAATCTCAGCAGAACCAACAAGCCTCCGATTTACGAGTATTTGGAGAAATTGACGGAGCCCGAAGTTTACAGATCCCGGCTGAATTCGGCCTTGAGTGATAAAGAAGAGAGTCAATCACTCGGGCAACAAAGCTCTTCAACCGTGGCGATGCACTTGAGAGACAGCGTGAGTCCACGATCTGAAAAAGTACAGTATGCCTCCTTCATGCAGGAATTACAGAAAGCAATAGTCAGTAAAAAAGAAACCAAATCACCCCAAAGTACAAGTGGAAGCATCTCGGTTTCGGAGAAGACCCAGACGAATTCAAAGAGTAGCAGTAGACAAGAATCCGAGGGTAAAAGTAGCGATGGTGAATTCTCAAGGAAGCTGGAGGCCGCTCTTCAACTGATACAGGATTTAGAGAGTCCTAATACCATAGAAACGCCTTCGGATGCGAAATCTCTGGGGGACTTCAAGGATCGAGAGAGGCCTGCAGCTCTCTGGAGGAGCAGCAATGCTAGTAGTGAGGACAGTGATAAAACTCAAACTGGTATAGGTTCGATAGGAGAATTGACGTCTCCACTTACTGAACGTCCGCCTGAAATGCGAACATTCAAGCCTTCGCCGACGGGTAAGGGTGCTAGTATCATTGTTCATCATCCAAACTCCCAAAGTACTTCCGGGTATAGTTCACCTACCCATCCCGCGAGCTCCGCCAGTACTCCCACGCATAACTGGTCCACCACCTCGTCAATCAATGGTAGCAATTCCGAAGTCATTAAACCTGTATCATATTCGATTCACAATTCCAAATGTACCACTGTTATTTCATTATATACACCCAATGGTACAAACCAAAAGGGAAAATCTGTTACCTTAGTTTCTATCACTGGAGATAACGACCCTGTCACTCCTATGGTGCCGTCAGAAACGATACAAAGACACACCAACCATGAAACAGATGGTCCGTTGGTTAGAACCGATGAATTGGTTAGAAGGGAATCGTCAGTAACGAGCAGAAATTACGGCTCCAATGGTTGGAAGAGCCTTCTGAGAAAAAAGAAACAAACTCCAAAGTTATGTCCTGAATTGGAAGGTGCCATTATTAAGTCCGAAAGTCTAGCTCACTTGTCAGAGATGGAACTGCTAGCTAGGCACCAAAGAAATAATGAGATGCATAGGGTAAGAAAAAGAAACAATGGTGATGGGATATCAGGGATAGGGTTGTACATATGGGGAAGGAATGCAAATATCTTCAATTAGTAGTAACTAACAAACTCATTCAGACTTACTATCTTACCTTCGATGCCGAATATCCATGCACTGTAAAACGATAAAATATTGAACAATTTAAAATGCCATGTAACGGAATGATCAAACTATTTCTCCTTTCATTATCTTCGATCATTCTCTCGCACCTGTTCATTCATCAATTCTCACAAACTTATTTTCATTCACATGAACTCATCTTATTGTTATGATTTTTAACTGAACAACTTAGGCATGTTGGTTGGATTGATTCAAAAGTGGTATTATTATTATTATTATTATTATTAATATTATTATACTGATCCTCCTGGGTCTTCCACAAGGGGACCCCTCATAAGCTCTAAGAGCTTGTCCTGAGTTAGGAGAACCAGTTGTGTTCTGTGTAGGCTTTGTTACTGTGTCCTTACGCCACCTTAGGCACAGCACTGTTAATTTTTGACCCAACAGCGAATGGTGGCGATTACCGTGACTAGAAAATTTCTTTCCTAGCCTCGGAATTGAACTTGGGGCTTCCGCTCCCAAGTCAATTACTCTACCACTGAGCCAATCGCACTGCATATCAAGATATTAATTCACAGAAATTCTCTTGATAATGAAGTAGATTATTTCCTGTGAATTTAAAGAAACAAGGCTTTCGAAAAGCACATATTTCCGCTCCTTAAACTCGGGGGGTGTTTTATATAATGTTTTGTTCTTCCCCTCCAAGTTGCAGTAAGTTTGAAATTGGGGGAAAAATTCTGTGTTTATTGAATATTTCCTCTATGGATCAATTTAGAAGAATGAAATTTGAAAATCGCAGACGTGAATTTAATGTCACTTTTTGACAGTTCTTTTGTAATTCCGAAATGGGAGAGAAAGCAACCCTTACATTATTGTCCATTAGAACTTTTTGATGCTTCAACTTGCACGTTGACATTCTAGAACTGATTACCAAGTATCAATTCGATCAGATTTTTTGGGTTATTGAGGAAAGTTCGAAATTTTATTTTCACAAAAATTGCTAAAATACAAAGCCGATCGAAGTGCAATCTGGTACTCGATAATAGGTTTATGCGGTATTTCATCGGAATCGGACAGATAATTTCTGACATATACAATTTTTGGAGATAAATTTCATATTTTATTTAAGAAATATTTTTATTCTTTTTTCTAGTGATACGATCCTTACGAAATTCTGCAAAGATTAGCGCGTTTGCATGCTAAAACTACTTTCAAAGTTTCAATTCGATGGGATCTGTATATGTTTTGAGTTATTGAGAAAAAAACATTTATATAACCCCGAAACCGTTCCGCCGATTATTCCCATTAACCGTCTAATTCGGATGCTCAACCTACCCTGAGATTTTCAAGTCGCTAGCTCTTTCGACCTCGAATTCTATATCAGTGAGTTGAACCTAATCGTTTAAGAACATTATTGTCAAAATTTTAGCATGCTGTTCCGTAAAACATGCGCGCAAAAATTGATTTGAAAAGGAAAATGTAATATGCAATTTTTTGTATTTCGACTTTTTCTCCTAAAATTGTTTGTTTAATTACAAAAAAACATAAAATATTACCTATGTAGTAACTTCAATTAATATCAAGAAGGTTCATGTCAAATAAAGTCTTAATGACTTGTATTTTTGGGCGCATGTTCTAGGGGAACATCGTCCTACCATTTCGTCCAAATGTCTGTAATTTTCGAATTTCGAGCTGAAAATTGGCTAATAGATTAATTCGGACTCCCTGATCACGAATCCGGTGTCAGATTTTTGGGTGCCGTCCGGCCGGCCGGTTTTCCGGCCGTAGGCACGATAACAGGAGCACCGAAGATCCTATCGACTTCAAACTTTCAGGGTAGGTTTCTGATCAAAATGCGACGGTTAAGTTCGTTAACGGGCAAAATCGGCCGGACGGTTTAGGAGTTATAGACATTTAAAATTTTGAGGTTATTTCCTTGATATTTCAGGAACTAAAGAAGATGTTGAATCGAAACTTGGTAGTCAGTTCGAGGATATAAACGCGCAACTTTTGGCAAAATTCTGTTATGATCGAAATGTTGGTAATTTTTAAAAAAATATTTCTTTTAATTTTTTTTTCGTGAACTATTCATCAGATTGCAACAAAAACTTGTACTAACGTCAATTGTAGTATTTTGCAACATTGTGCAAAATTTTGGCTCTATACGATTTCAATTTCTGGAGATATAAGACAAAATGTGTCAAATTTCCTGGGTCTCTCTCAGTATTTTCATCGATTATTATATAATAATCAATAATATTAAGGTATTCAACATGATACTGCTTTTTTTCTTTACTGGTCAGTACGGGCCACAAGGAAGATGAACATGCGCCCAATAGCTCCTGTCCACAGGGCTTGAACCAATTTTTTATTCCAATATTTCTAATGTCTAGAGGGTTTGCTGAAATAATACAAATAAAGCTTGGTAACAGATAGGGGCTTAGGACAAAAATTGATGAGAAAGAACCCCTTTAGTTTTCGCTAAGGAAACACGTCTTAAAATTGTTCACATCAATTTAGAAACACTTTTACAATTTCAAAGATGAGCTATTTTCAATATGATATAGAACTTATAGGAATATACAATTTTGCAAAAATAAGTCCAAAACACTTCGATAAAATTCATTGTCGTACTGTTAGGGTATATTTGGAGTGGTGAAAAATTCGGGCAAACGATGCCTAATATAAAGTAAGAAATCTACCCTTAACATTTGAGGTGCAAGATTATCCCAATAATTAGAAACTAAGCACTCAAAAAAAAAATTCCAAATATGTTTGTCGCCTGGGGTATTTTATTTGCCAAGCATGGAAGTTAATAAACCTATTCACTTTACAAACGGAATAGTATTCGCGACATTATTTAAGGAATTCACAGAAATCAGAATGAAAAATCGATAAACACGTAAACAATTTTTTCATTCTTTCAACTCGGCGATAAGAAAATATATTAACTTGTGTGCCAAAATGAAATGTCTTATGAAAAATTGGATTATGAGCATTAAACTTAAGAATAACTTTTTTCGAAATCTTGTTTGAAATATAGAACTACAAATGTCATCATCATATTCAGAATATTTTTGATTTTGCACACTTTTATGTTTCCCTTGTGAAGCATTGCCAAGCATCAGCGTTTGATTAAGATATTTATTTATTTTATTGTTATAATGTTGTCCGAAATTTTGATAACAATTAGTTATCTTTCAAGTTTGTCTTCTTTATTTTATTGAATATATTCTAAACGAGGTCTGATTTAAAAAAAATGTTTTATGCTTATATTATATAATTCAATTTCACATATTATATAATTTTAGTTTCGCACTTCAATTAGCGAACCACCTGTATATGAACAGTTTCAAGAATTTAGTATTGTCGTAGTCAATATATAGTTGTAAATGAACATTTAATGATTCAAATTACTGAATTATTTTTAAATGTTGCTTGGTATGTCATTCGACTGAATCATCTGAAATTTGATGGCTAAATCACAACCACAGACAAATTTGTTTTCGATTTCAAATATTTTTGAAGTTTCAAAATCTCCGATATGTCCTATACGACACTATCATTAACCAAATTCTAGAAAATTTGTGGTATTCACTAATACTAATAGATGATCATGACATTAAAATGAGAAACCTATAAAAAAGAAACAATGAATGTGTTGCGACAATTACTTATGATTCGGAGAAGCAATGAGATCCATACGCACCTGGACTCGCTTTCTGTCCAGGTCCGTATTCAGTTTATTATTGGATTGATGTCAACCTCGAACTGACAATAATTTGTTATTATGCAACCTTTGTGAAAACGATGCTTTGTAAAATGGTAATTTTCCTTTGATGAGTTCTACTCCATTTTGGAATCACTCTGTATTTAGTCCTCCTATTTCTTGTGTAATACGGCTTTTGAATCAATCATTTTAAATTTTTTTGGTTCAATGATTTATACCAACAAAATCGTATGTGTTTCAACAGAAAATAGAAGAGCGAGTGATACAACAGTTGGGAGTACCAAGGACTGAATCCAAGTGTTGAAGATGCCAATTCGAAAATGTTCCAGCCTCATATCTCAATTAAGAAACCCTATTCCCGAGCTGCTGGTCAGCCCTGTCCATTTTCTAGTACTGAGAAACAATTTGTAATGATATTCATATTTTCGAAAATGTAACATTATACTCTGTATATATTGTTGTTTTAGTTATATAGTTTATACGATTCATTCTATTTAAATAAATCCCTTTTCATAATTTATATTTGATTTAACATCACCAATATGCAATAATCCTTACTTATTATGTAGTATATTTTGCTACTAAGGGTAAATGCTTGAAATTATATAAATGATTATTTCACTTAATTGGAATAGAAAAGTTTAACGGGTAATTATGCAAAAGGCGCAGAGAAAAATCATTCTACTGGTACTTGCCGACACGTGTTTCTGATATTGGCTTATTCGGGGCAGTATATGTTGTGTCGGGCGACCAACCCCACCCCACCACCACGGGTCTATAGTAACACCTAAAATCTATACTTCACCCACAAGCTCAAGCCTTTTGATAAGGGAGATGAGTCTGGTGGGTGAGAACTTATCAAGTTCCCTCAGTCTTAGTTTGTGGACTCCTAGTTCCTCAAATCTGCTTCTGTCCCCACCGGGGAAAGGACTCGTCGTCCTTCCAGGCATAGTCTGCACCCAGTGTCCTCAACCAACCCCAACTTACTTAGGCGTTTTCTGAGGCGACAGTGACCGGTGTACACAGCTGTTAAAATACTCAGGTCTAACTTGGAGAATTTGATCCATTCTCTGGCTCTTTCAGCTGATAATTGTTGAGCGAGCATTTATGAGACCAGATATGCTGCTCCAGAGTTGCTGGACCTTTTGGTTCAACCATCTTTTGTTGTCCCGACCCGCTGCCTTGAGAGGCCGGTTCAGGGCCAATGAGCCCCGTGGGAGCCCCTCGCGCCGCCAATGAGTCCGCCACCTTATTATCTTCTATACCCGAGAGGCCCGGAACCCAGATGAGCTGCCTCCTGCAGTGCTCTCCTAGTTTAGCAAGTGTGGTCTGAGAGTCCTGTAGAAGCAGGGATTTACAGTTGAAATCAAGGCCTTAAGGTGGCTTCGCTATTCGATAGGATCTTGATTGATCTGCTTGCCAACCCTTTCTCAAGTATGAGCATCGCGCAATGGTCAATGGCGAAAATTTCTCCTTGAAATACAGTCGCAAGGCAAGGAAAATATGGAAGAAAACTGAAAATAAAAGCGAGCAACCAATTTGTGCCTTCAGTGCTAGAAGCTGAACGCTGAAGGTGTTGTGATATATTACCTACCTGTTTTCTATTTTCTCTCCATCTTTATCCTGATTTACTTATTTCACTTCATAGAAAGACAATTTTTTTTACTCACTTTCCGTTATCTCAATGTAAATTCGTGATTAATTTCATCACTTAGGGCTGGTTTCTCAATTAGGGGTTAGTCCAAGGTTGTGAGAAATTCGAGTATTACGCCTTCATGAAGATAGCTAACCACTTGCGTAGCTTGCAAGCTTGAGTTAACTCGCAATTGAGGAAATAATATGAATTATGCATAGTCTCTACTTTACAATTATATTTTATTGGATACCGAAATGAAGACCAAATATTGTGGTTCATATTTACACAAAAAATCTGAGGTTGAAACTCTCCAAACTGTCAAAATTTGAAAGCTTATAACGTTAAATCTCCTTTTAAAAGTCTGCCCGACTAGCTGGGAGGTCAACGATACACATATTATGCTTTTTGTGTCTTTTAGTTATTAGCAATTATTAGCTACAGTTCACCTTATTGTAACTTATGTTATGATGATTATAGATGGGAGAAATTAGCTCTTCAGATAATAAAAATACACTGAAGTATTCCTGAATAAAAATTTATAATTATAAAATTATGAAGAAATTGTAGAACTTAAACTATAAATCATGTTCAAAACTGTATGAAAGTCATTTGTACTTGAACAAGTACCTTTGTAGAATAGAAACGGTTTATCCAACTTCATGAGCAGAAACTACGATGTTCAAGTTATTCTGCATTTCGGAGACCAAAATTTGTAATTCACTATCCTGGATATTGAGGAAATTAGTTATTTCCAGAACCTTCTCTCTATTCCTCTCGATTTCTTTTCTGTAAATGGTTTGAAATCAGTTCATTGTCAATTTTAACACAACACATTCAAAAATGTTGAAATTGGTCATGAATATATGAGCCGCTCAGAGAAAAAGTGGTATAACCCATAGACAAGATATACGATGGTATAACCCCATTTAAGTGATTTGTTGGGAAATCAGGGTTTTACCTTTCAACGGATTACAAAATCGAGGTATTTCGCTGAAAGGTAAAGCATCAACAGGCTCTAAATTGGCCACAAAATTGCTTCGCTTATACCATTCATTCAGAGAATGAAATACAATCTTAGGTACCAAAATATCGGTATAACTCAAAAATTCGAAATTTGTGAGTTATACCACTTTTCCTGTGATCGGCTTATATGAGAATGGATTAACATTTTGAAAGTTCAGAAAAACTCGTGTAATAGTTCTCTCGGTATCATTTTGGAAGGAATTGTTTCAATCAACATTTTATCGGAAAAAGAAATATACAGGATGTTCCTTAAAAGACATGCTAATATTTAAGGGGGTGATTCTCATTTTAAGAAAAAAACTTCGTATGAATGTATGTCCTAAAATCTTAACTTTAGATATACAGGGTGACGCAATTTTGGTACTGCGATATGAAGCAAATTTTATTAAATTATTTTAATCAAGAACAGAGCATCTTACAAGAAAACATAATTTTTGGATTCTCATTCACTTTGGAACAAATTTGATCTCTTAATTAGCTTTCAGTCGATGTACAAACATTTCCACATTATACGAATCTCTTCAGTAAAGAAAATTTACTTTTATGGGTAGTTGCTTTTTGGCGATTCAGCAGTTTTTCTGAAATCAAGGTAGTGACTAATTATAGAGCTTACGATCAAGCCAAGGTCATGGTAGGACCGAATAAATGATATTTTTGGGACGATAGCCTTCTTGATAAAGATATTCCTTTGAATACATACTGGTACAAAGTACTGATGGTTTCCTGTTGCCATTCTCTTGCACATGAAACGAGTAAGTCCTCTCTTTCATCGATCATCAGAAGGTGGACATCTCTGGACCCCGCCACAACATTAATTAGTGTTTCTCTGTCTTTGACATACTGTAAAAAATAATAATGACAATAAGAGTAGGATGATGAATTACAATCTACGAAGCCTCGGAAAATAGCTGCTGCCTCGGGAAACAGCTGCACGTCTGGGGTTGGTGCTGAACGTGACAGCATGTGGACCACCAACGGCAGGATGTTGAGGAGGCGGGCGCCAGTCATACAAGCAATTACAGCTTCCGACGAAGACATCGAGGAGGAGAGCGAACAAGTTGTCAGTCACGTAGGGAATCAGCGCTCCCAAGAGCAACCCGTAGCCGGATCCGGCAACAAAACAAGGCCGCACAAAGGGGACGCCACAAGTGGACACCCTAGTAACATGAACAACTGACTGTGTTATACCGAAGATCGAGACCAGAAAGAAGGGGATATATGGGTAGACTGCATGGTCTGTGGTGTGAGAATCTGCCAGATCTAAACTTCATGACGCAGCAAAATCTACGAGACCAAGTGAGCCATCTCAAGAAAAGGGGAATCTTGCAGCAGCATCAAGAGTCAGAGGGGATAGAAGCACAAGCCGAAAATCAGGTGAGAGATGCTCCAAACCAACAGCAACACTTGACGAATCAAAGAACAGGAAGAGAAGCGAGTGAGAGATACCGCAAACACCCAACCTCTAAAGCCTGGATTGCGATCTGAAGAAGTCGCAGCACCGGACATGGAGCAGGTGAGAGATGCTCCAGAGCTATTCGTCAATAGAAGGGAAGCATTTAAGGCTGTAGTAGGGAATCCTAACTCAAGGACCACAAGGCTGAAATCGAAACTCCCGGCTGAAATTCTAACCGCGATCAATATTATAATCTACGATCACCTAAAGTAGGAGTGTTTGCCAGAGGATGTAGTAGCTGCAGTGAGAGCTGCTGCTTCACTTCTGTGCCCACTAGGAAGAACAACAACAAAGGAGGACAAACATAGGTCAAGATCGAATAAGCTAGACAGGAAGATGAGAACCGAAATGAAGATTATTTCGGCCTGCAAATCCCTGTCCGAGGATTTAGAGCACAGAATGCAGAAAGCGGTGTTGCTTGGATCACCTCGAGTCATCAGGCGGCTTGCACCTCATATCTTTTGTTAAGGGACGCTGTAAGGGCAGGACGAAGAACTACTCCAAGGAACGTACAAGGTTTTTAGTGAGTAACCAGTCAACGACTGGAGTCTCACACTCCTGAGAGAAGCGGACTCTATCAGGGCCAGCCTATAAAAGGTTTTCCCTCTCAAGCGGAAAAAAAAATTAGTAACTGTTTTTGATTGACTGACTTCAAAGGCAGTCATCACTCGTTGGCTTCCCTTAGTGAATCACTTGGGTATCGAAGGAATTGTGAAATTTTATCATTCACAGTAAAAAATTGTAGTTTATCGCGGCTTGTGATAGTAGTGAATTGGTAGAGATCATCACGTTACGAAAGTCGATCAGCATAAAATAAAGAAAACAGATATACGCGCTGGATAATCAAGTATTCAACTAGACCACTCTACATTTGATTTGTCCACACTTATAGCTAAGTAGAGCCTCGGCGCTTGTCTTGCCGGCACCAGGGAGGTACAGTCAGTTCGAAGATCAGAGCGAAGGTCCATCTGCCTAATTAATAAAAAGGCTCTGTTTACAACATTCCAATTTCTATTCCGAATAAAATTAATCTACCTATACTCCATTCACATTTATAAATTCTCCCGGTTGGCCATGAAAGTTTTACACATTTCACCGTGTATATTTTGAAAATGTTAGGTTATAGTAATTTTCTTTTCAGATAACTACGCAACGCTGTCCTCTCTACATAGATATCGTAGTAATTACGTATTTTTCACAATGTAAATTTACTTCGGAAAAATAATGAATTTGAGAAGATATCACAGTGGACCCTCGGTAATCCGACCCCCTTCTTATCCGGCGCCCCTTGTAATCCGACATGCCTATCACTGTTGCATGTATGTACATTTGTAGTTCAGATAGAATCTTATTACATATTTTGATCTGTAACTCTTCGGAACACAAGGTAATTCTCAAAGAATTCCGTACTATAGGGGGTCTTGGGCTCTATAGTACTAGTACTCTATAATCCGACATATTCGATACTCCAACACTGCCTTGCAAAACGTTTGTCGGACTATCGGGGGTCCACGGTATGTGAATTCAACAATTCCAAAGACCTGGCGACTGTTGAAAAAAATGTGTCCTCTGTTGTTACTGGAAATATTTCACGTATATAAACTGGTTGGAAGATTCAGTTATGCTATTTTCTTGTACGGAAATCAAGAATCAAGTGTAGAAATTTTATTGAAAAATAATAGGATGAGTATAGTCCGTTACTTTGTGATAGTTCATTTGAGAAAAGAATAAAAGTACCTGAATAACCCGGCAGAAAACTTCTAAACGAACAGACGTACCTATGGAATTCCCCACTTTTCTCAAGAAGACATTTGAAAACCTTCTTGCACAACTTGAAATACACAAGTTTCAAAATGTAGTAGTACTACTAAACCCGAGTCACTGATAAACCTTAATAAAATATAGTGATAGGAAACTAAGCAATGTCATTCGAGAGTTTCACATGTCCTGAGACATAATTAAATTTTCCTATTTCAGTTCTGTATAGCACTTCATGATACTTTGTCTCTGCTTCTTCAAAACTACTTTCGGCATTTTCAATTTCAAAGCAAACAGTTCTTTATTATTCGAAGATAATGATCTGTGATAATATCTTGTCTAAGATGGAAGATTATGTTGATAGTCGAAATTCGTAATTGGCAACGTATCGGAGAATTATTTTGGCAATATTTCAGGAGTGTCAACCTGCCTCAGTTTCAGTTACAAAAACGTGATAGACCTAAATCATGGCCAACCGGGAGACTTTATAAAAGCGAATGAAGTATACTTACAGGCCTCAATTCAGATGGTATTCTCATCCTCCGGGTTCCTTCTTCCTTCATTTCTGTAACTTCACCTCCCACATCTTTTATTTCTTTGTCAGGCACAAAAGAAATGGCCATCTTGGTTTTGGCAGATTTTATAGCTTTCACTTCAGCCTGCTTCAGCTTCTCTTTCTTTTTCTTTTCGGCTTCAAGTCTATCTTTCTCGGCTTCCTCTTCTTCGAAAACCACCGTGGCGTAGTACGTCTGTGCAATTTCCTGAATGGGAGTAATTATGTATAAATTGCATGTATATTTTGATGAAGCATGGTAATGTTGTTTAATATTTGTCTGTGAAGTTAAGGGTAGGATTAAATCAATTATTTGTTTGACACTCACTATTCCATCAAATATGTCAATATTTAATATCATTCAAGGTGGAACGAAACTGGTCTATCGCTATTTGACTTTGATGAACACACGTTCTCTGGATTACTCTAACCATTGGTATCTGCTTGTCTGTTCATCTTCAATGATTACTGGTAGCTTTCCTCCAAAGCGTTGTTGTGATATTTACAACTTTAACAGTATTTACTTTTGCAACTACTGAAGTTCGCCAACTACCGCAGTATACTCTAAATTCGTCTAAGTCAGAATGCAATGTTGAATAAGTCTCCGGTATTCGCTGACCGTCTAAATTCTACCGTCTTCGTCTTATCCCTGCTCAGAACTCACTGCCTTTTTGCCGATTCTTCATACGCTAGGTACATACTCTGTTCACCCCTCCGCACTTCGGCTTGCCATCGAACTTGAACTGGGTAGTACGCCCAAGGTGGTGTGCAACGATTGGTAATTCCCTGGCTGAAACTACCCCACCTTTGACCAATTGGGATTCCATAGAAACGATCCCACGGTCTTAAGGCAATTCCAGGAATATAGTCGTTATTAATGTTGCATATCCAGATATAGATATCCCGTTAACCCTGACGTCCTTGGAGATGCCAGAGGGTCGGAGTTCCGTATTAAATATACTGACTGACAAAGAAACTGCAACACCCAGAAGGAGCTTTTAATATGCAGGTAAAATAAAAAGATGGAACAATTTTTTTGTCAATCGGAGGGGTGTATCTTTTCTGGGGGGAGGTTTCTAAAAAAATTTTATACCAAATACCTACCTTAATTTTCATCATAGAGTCACCCCTTAAAGTTAGTCGCACTTATTCAGAAACACCTTACGAGTATATACAAGTAGAATTGCAATTCCTATTGAAATCCTACATACATTTTTTTGAATAATAATTTGGAAGAATATCCCTGGGATTTTCCGATGTTTGTATTTGCCTTAATAGATCTAGTACTCGATAACCCACCTGCACACCGTCGTTGAAGTCTGCTGCCATATCTCTCATCGTGACAAACATTCCTTGAGCCTGTTCAATGAAGTTATTGATCAAATCCATTAGAGCGTGCTCGTATGTTTCGTTCAGTTCCATCATTTGTTCATATAATACAGTTTCCAACTTCATCAGATCTTTCCAAGTTGAATTCAAAATTTCCTTGAATTTTTCCTTTAACTCTTCCAAATATCGCCTTAACATTTTCGGTTCCTGATGATTGCTGCTAGTCACGTAGCGGGCAATATTTTTCAACTGTTCCATTATTGCTGATTTTTCTTCTAGGAAATGTTCCATATATCCCTGAAGATTTGATATCGTGTTTAAGTCCGATTAGTTAATACAATTATTAATAGAAAAGGAATGACGCTTTAGGAAAGCTAACCTACTAGTATAAATCAACGATGAAAAGACTAGAAGAGATCAAAGTTAAGAGCAATCCACATAGTGTGATTTCATCACAGTTGAATAGCTACATACCGCGGTTTCATCCTTATTTGGAATCATCAGTGGAGCATAATTCAATGCCGATGAAAAAAGCACTATGATGAACCCGGTTTACAAATTCCAGCAATCACTTGTGAGTACAAAGTAGACATAAGTGACACCTGGCGTTCAACAAACCAAGCTCCCTGCTGTAGCTACTCAAAACCTTAGATCTCTGCGTACATTCTCTTCCCCTTTGTGGTGATTTGCAAGTACTCCGTTCTGGAGTGTCATGCAGTCCATCACAGGGGAGCGAAATCGCCCAGGTTAATACGCAGTGCGTAATATGGTAATATAGAAAAGGAATGACGCTTTAGGAAAGCTAACCTACTAGTATAATTCAACGATGAAAAGACTTGCAGAGGTCAAAGTTCAGAGCAATCCACATACTGTGATTTCATCAAAGTTGAATAGCTACATATCGTGGTTTCATCCTTATTTGGAATCATCAGTGGAGCATAATTCAATGCCGATGAAAAACCGGTAAACCGATTTCTTCATAGTGCTTTTTTCATCGTCGTTGAATTATGCTCCACTGATGATTCCAAATAATGATGAAACCGCGGTATGTAGCTATTCAACTTTGAAGAAATCACAATAAAATATGTGGATTGCTCTGAACTTTGATCTCTGCTAGTCTTTTCATCGTTGAACAATTATTAATGTTACTGATGAAAGAGAAGCGGAATACAAGTTTGTTATGGGCCTTCCAGTGATTTTCATGAAAAAAATTGAAAAAGTACTGAGATGAGCTCAGTCTGCTTTGTCGCGCTCGCGGATGTTGACCAATCTGAATTGAATGATGTCATAAAGAACACCGCTAAAGCAGACCGAGCTCAACTCAATGCCCTTTAAATTTTTTTACAATTCTGTTTATTACGACATTGTGGTCTACACCTCTTAGTTTTTTCGACCTGCTTAGCACTACCGAACTGATTTAGGAATGTTGGGATCAGGCTGTACTTGAACGAATTATCGTACCTCCAAGATGGTCTTAATGTGGTTTAATTTTAAAAAAAGTGGAAGTCTATAATGCCTCGTCTTGTTCCATTTGCCACAAATTTTTCAAATATATTCTTCAATAAAACGAATTTTTCAACCCTAAAAATATTGAAAACGTCGCTTGAGGCAACAATTGGTCAAGAAAGGTATTCTCCTGTATTGGACACAATACAGGAGAATGGACAATAGAACATACTCGCAAAAGCTCCTGACTTCACGTCAGTGCTTGAACCAATTTATTTTTCGTAATTTTTTAAAAACTTTCTAGTAGTACGGTTCTTACAAAGTTTTACACACGTCTTTGAGTCGATATTTTCGACTAGTTACCAAGCTTCAATTCAATCGAGTTCATATTGTTTGAGTTATCAAGGTTATCAAGATGGGTATAACTCCGAAACCGATGGACCGATTATGCCCAAAATCGAACTTGACCCTCCCATTCGGATGCGCAACCTACCCTGAAAATTATAATTCCCTATCTCCTTTCGTTCGAAAGTTATTGAGGCAATGGTCACCCATCCAACTACTGAACTTATTCAAGGCTGCCCGGATCTTCGAAAATATATGTCCGATCATGTTCAAACTTGGAATTTGGAAGTAGGTATAGGTTTTGAAGGTTCTCGTAAAATTTCAGTGATGTTGGGCGAATAGTTTCTGATGTATAGAATTTTTTTCAATGATTTTCAATTATTTTTCTTAAATATTCTACTGATACGATTCTCGCAGAATTTTGCAAGAATTTTCGAGCCGACCTTTTACTACTAGTAACCAAGTGTGAATTGGATCGGTTTCGTATTTTCGAGTTATTGAGGAAATAAAAACCAAATTTCAGATGGGTATAACTCCAAAACCGTTCAGCCGATTATGCCTATCAATAAATACAAATGTCGCATTCAGATTCACAACCTACCCTAAACATAGCAAGTTTCAATTCGATCGAATCTGTATAAGTTGATGACAAAATTATTACTCGGAAACCGTTGGGCCGATTATGCCCATTAACGAACTTGTCGGTCGTATCTCAAGTAGCTATCTCAAATAGCTCTCTCTTTTCGTTCTCAAGTTATCGTGGCAACGGCCGGCCGGACAGAATCAAATTTGACCTCAAATTCGTTATCAATGAGTTGAACCTAGTCGTTTGAGACCATTCTCGTGAAAAAATTCGAAAATTAGGTACAATTTGGGCAAAATGATATCGCGATGTTCCCCAGAAGATTCGCGCAAAAATGATTCAAATGGAAGGCAATAATTATACAAATGAAGTTTTGGTGAAAATGTTTACTCTTCAGGGTCAGTTTTTAAGAATTTTTATATTTTATTAGGTGAATTGCGTAGTTTTTCAGCAGTTGTGAAATTTTGGGTGTCGTCAGCTAACAGTGCTCTATACCAAAATCATCAAAAAGTCCGAAAGTAAGTTGCATGACGAAAGATTCCGGAAATCACACCTTTTTTCGTGTCATATCCGGGACACCCTTGGAGAGGGTTCAAACCTTTTACTTACTATCGCCTCTGCTTGATTCTGCTGATGTATAAGTTTGACGCTGTCGTTGAACTCATTCAGATTCTCCTGTCTTATACCATGTTGTATCTGACCCATCTCGAATATGGCCCTGCAGATACCGACGATATTCTCTTCGTAGTTGACAAACAAATTTTTCACTTCTCCCCCTATAAGCAGCAAGACGGATCCTTCGGGGTCATTGTCGAAAAAGGACTCGAACAGTCTGTGAGTGTTCAGATATTCGACGAAGCTTTCAGCGTTTATCTTGGCGTCGTATTCCTCTTTCTTTTGTTCGTCCTTATTTGCAAGTTCGATTTCTTCCTTTTCCAACATCAAAAGATAATCGTCACTGAAATCAATCGTGTTTAAATCATGAGAGGGGTTCTGATGTTGCACAGTATGAACTCAATCTTCGTGGTTCGGTAACTAACCGAAAATATACATATTAATTTCAATTATATTTTTGGCGCTCTTGTTCTTTGGAACAGAGTGCTTATCAATTTGCCCAAATGTCTGTGATTTTCGATTTTTGAAGCCCTCGAAGAGCTTGAGCGAGTAAGGAGAACCAGCTGTGTTCTGTGTAGGCTTTGTTACCGTGTTCTTACGCCACCTCAGGCACAGCACGGATAAATTTTGACCCAACAGTGAATGGATCTATATTTGTGTATCAAATATTTTTTCTTGAGTTAAGGTTCATAATACAGAATGAATGTGTTAGTGGCATGAACTATTAAATTATGAGTAGATAATAATTTGTTCGCCAACCTCTACCTACTCAAATATCAGGAATAAATTGACAATCTGCTATCATTGTCTCCAGCCTTGCTCTAGAAATTCCGATGATACTTTCCTTATTATTTTAAAAGACAATTTTTGAAGTATTAAAGCATTGAAGATTGCTCTTTCAATATTGATGAATGAACTATTATTTGAATTGAATTTCCTTTATGATGCAGTTCTATCATAAGAATCCGTTGATATAATTCCCAATTCTGAGAAACTTGTCAAAGTTTGAACAAGAGCGACAAATCTCCTGTCCGCAGGGCTTGAACCAATTTTTTTTTCCATATTTCATACTTAACTGAAAAAGTTCATCTCCAATATTCCTTTCTATCTTAGTTATAGCTCGGTATTCATAATATGTCAAATTTGGTAAATATGTCGCTATGTAATACTTGAAATCTTGGTTGGTGCAGCAGGGATTGTCTGCCATATTGAAAGATCTCAGTTTGGGTAATCTTCTCAGATAAATGATCTGGTGGAAAAAATTAGATTACGAAGAGAGTTAAGTAATCATTAAAGGATACTGTGGGAGGTATACTCATTATAAAATGTTTCTTTCTGGGATTTCTTTGCCAAACTCTGAAAAATATCTATAAAATAAAAAGTTATTTATTTTGTGATTTAACGATAATCTTCAGAATTATTTTGTTGATAATTAATCTGAAATTCGAGAATTGTCAGAGTAACTGTCAACAAAATAGTTCTGAAGATTTTCGTTAAGTGTCTGATGTTGATGTTGTTTCGTTGTTGTTTGTTAGGCAACATTGTTCGATCGATTGCTTTTGACAAATATCTTGTGTTTCTTACGCAGAAGCAAATCACAAAATAATTAATTTTTAATTTATAGATATTTTTCAGAGTTTGGGAGAGAAAACCCAGAAAGAAACCTTTTAATTACGAAGAGAGTTACTTGATGAGGGATATCTCCACTAAATTTCTAAATAAAATAAATTATGTATAAATTGTCAGTACTCATGATTACTAAAAATCCTCAAACCCCCATTTATATTTCAGCAATTATAGTGAAAATAAGATTTTTAAGTGGTATCTACTTCTGAAATTTCAACTCATGTAAATCTCAGAACTGCAATAAGTCCTGTATTGTCGAAATCGTAACGTCGATGCCTGCCACGCAGGAGAACCAGCTTCAGATCCCGCTGAGTAAGTCCACTATTTTATTTATTCTAAAAGTTCATGCAGTATTTCGAGAGGGTGTGTGAGTTGTGAATAGGCAATAGAACATGTGCGCAAAAGCTCCTGATTTACGTCGGATAACGCTGTCATTTTGCCTTCAAAACCTTATTTCACAGGCCAGTTCAAGATTTAATTCGATCGGATATATAATGTTAGAATTATCGGAATTATCTGAAAGGACGAGCACCCTGGCTATGAATTTGAAACAGCGCGCCAAACGAACTGACCTTATGTCAGCACTTTTCCAACTTTCCCTCTCATATCTCTAATAAGATAATTATGAAGGGGATTGATTCCCTCCAACCTCACCCCCACCCCTTCCTATCTAAGCAAGTGCTTTATTTCAGCGTACAGCACGTGTTCACCTGAGTGCTTTCAAATTAATTATTTCCTCTTCTGAATACGGATTTATTTTCAAATTGAATGTCCCTTTTATTTCAGGAAAAGACTGATGATTTTGCCGCAAAATATATACTTAGCAAGTGCTTTATTTTAGTGCCAGAATACGCTACCGATGTTGTGCACAGATCGTTTAGCTAAGTGCATTCAAAATAATTGTTTCCTCTTCTGGTTCCGGATTTATTTCCAAATTGAATGTACCTCTTATTTCAGGAAAATAATGATGATTTTGCCGCAAAATATATACTATAAGCAAGTGCTTTATTTTAGTGTCAGAATACGCTACCGATGCTGTGCACAGCTCGTTTAGCTTAGTGCTTTCAAAATAATTCTTTTCTCTTCTGATTCCAAATTTATTTTCAAATTGAATGTACCTTTTATTTCAGGAAAAGACTGATGATTTTGCCGCAAAATATATACTAAGCAAGTGTTTTATTTTAGTGCCAGAATACGCTACCGATGTTGTGCACAGATCGTTTAGCTAAGTGCATTCAAAATAATTATTTCCTCTTCTGGTTCCGGATTTATTTCCAAATTGAATGTACCTCTTATTTCAGGAAAATAATGATGATTTTGCCGCAAAATATATACTATAAGCAAGTGCTTTATTTTAGTGTCAGAATACGCTACCGATGCTGTGCACAGCTCGTTTAGCTTAGTGCTTTCAAAATAATTCTTTTCTCTTCTGATTCCAAATTTATTTTCAAATTGAATGTACCAAGTGCTTTATTTTAGTGCCAGAATACGCTACCGAAGTAGTGCACAGCACGTTTAGCTGAGTGCATTCAAAATAATTATTTTCTCTTCTGGTTCCGGATTTATTTCCAAATTGAATGTACCTCTTATTTCAGGAAAAGACTGATGATTTTGCCGCAAAATATATACTATAAGCAAGTGTTTTGTTTTAGTGCCAGAAAACGCTAGGTACCGATGTTGTGCACAGCTCGATTAGCTTAGTCCTTTCAGAATAATTCTTTTCTCTTCTGATTCCAGATTTATTTTCAAATTGCATGTACCTTTTATTTCAGGAAAAGACTAATGATTTTGCTGCAAAATATATACTAAGCAAGTGCTTTATTTTAGTGCCAGAATACGCTACCGATGTAGTGCACAACACGTTTAGCTTAGTGCAATTAAAATAATTATTTTCTCTTCTGATTGCGGATTTATTTTCAAATTAAATGTACCTTTTATCTCAGGGAAAGTCTAATGATTTTGCCTCAAAATATTCGCACTTACATTTTTCCAGTCAGATATATGGTTCCTACCGATGCTGAATATAGTAAGATTCCTTAAATTTTCCATATTTTCAATTTCACTTATCGCATTGTCAAACAAAGAGAGCTCCTTCAAATTGACTAGACTATCGAGATTTTCTATTCTCGTAATCCGATTGAATGATAAATCCAACTCGACCAGTTCAGTGAGGTTCTCCAGATTTTCGATTTTTTCAATGAAATTGTTATCCATTTTGAGTAGTTTCAAGTTCTTCAACATCCACAAATGATCAATTCGTAGTATTTCTTGAAAAAACAATTATTTATTTTGAGCTTCAATTATGGGATTGTCAATTCGTTCAACCGTAGGGTAGGCAATAGTGGAAATAACAGGGACGTACGGTTAATGGAATCAAGGGAACCATTCCTTCCCTCAAATTGTCAAGCGAACAAAAATTCTGGTATTAGGTATCTGATTTTAAAGAGTGGTTATATTATTTTATTTTCATACTGCTTGTGTTCTGCACAATCATTCTAAGGATTTCTCTCATAAACGGAAATAATTTCATCTTGTACAAACATTCAATTAATAATTTTCTACAGATAATTCATAAATCATAAGTTTGCAGTATGCGCGGAAGTTCAATCCTAATATAATTTTTTATCCGCAATTAAAATTCAGTCTTTTCATCAAATGATAAATGAATTTAACACTTCATAATGAAATTTCAAATGTAAGTATCATTCCACCTATTTAATAATACGGTGAGACCCAATGATTCTTGACGAGAAGTGGTGATACATTTCTGTGCCTGCCTCGGTTGAATTAGAGTAAATGCAGGTTGGTTTACTCGATTGACTAATCGGCGGTTTTGATCAAGGTGTTCCTTGGGTTTTTATATCATCGAAAAGCTTTGTGAAATCCGAATTCCGTTAATCGGCATGTTAAATTTGACAGAAGAATTGGATAATTGTAGATTAAACGTATCTTCGTGATACGCAGCACAAATTAAATATGTTTATGACTCTATGACTTATATAGTTTATCATTGTTGTTGTTTATAACGTTTATGATATAATATGATATCAAGATATTCATTTATATGATGGGAATTAGAATATTCAGACAAAGTTAGAATAGGCGATGCTGAAATTGTGTATAATCTTATAGTGGATATTGAATGAAAATCAAGTTAGTGTTCAGTGTTTTAATATGCAGGTTTAGCGGAAAATTTTTGGCACATGCTGCATTAAGATTATTAAAAATTCTTGAAAAATACTGACGTAAAGTCACCATTTTACAATCGAGTACTAAATTAGAGCTCGATCGGCTTCGTATGAGGCATGAATAGACAATGAAACATACGCGCAAAAGTTCCTGACTTCACATCAGAGCTTTTTTGGATCGAATTTATAAATAACTATATTTGGAAGATCTATATTAAATTTTTAAGTACATTCGGATAGGCGTAAGCAACTTCGTTCCTGACGGCGGTCTCCTGGCCGCCACTTTTTTTAGTTCAATACTCTTTGGCGCGCTTGTTCACGTTGGGTAGTTTCTTCAAATTATTGAATGATGAGTGCCTCAAGCTCAGTGTATAGAACGAACCTGAGATTTGGTAGGAAAGCTATAGTGGTCACCATTCTCAAATACTAACAGTATTGTGCCTAAGCTGGCGTAAGGATACAGTAACAAAGTCTACACAGAACACGACTCTTAACACACACAATCTTGTTGGAGCTTATGAGGTGCCCCTTGGGGGTGTCCTAGGTTGATTATGATTATACCACAGAACGAGCCAGTACCCCCAGAATGAGCATGGATTGTAGGTATTTAACAAACCTGTGCTCTCGCCAATAAAAATTGTGTTTTGAATGATAGTAGTTTTGGCGACTTAAATAATTTACATAAGGTAGGAGAATACTTTAATGATTAAAATTATGGCATGGGTACCTTGATTAAAGGATTGATTGTTCTAGCTCAACGGTAAGCTGCGTTGACATTTTTGCGCGCATGTTCTGGGGACAGCGTGCTATTATTTTGCCCAAATAACTGCAATGTTAAAATTTTTTTAATGGTCTCAAACGATTAAGTACGACTCACTGATGAAGAATTCAAGGCCAAATTTGATTCTGTCCGGGTGTCATTAAAATGGTACGAAATGTATTGATACAAAAGCTGAGAAAATGGTCTCTACGATGGAAAATTCGAGTAACAGTGTCCAATAGAGGTGAATAGTCAAAGCGAAAAATGTATTGCGGTTGGCTCAGGGGTAGAGCGTTTGACTTTGAACCGGAAGCTCCAAGTTCAACCCCGAGGCTAGGAAAGGAATTTTCTACTCACGGTAATCGCCACTATTCACTGTTGGGTCAAAAATTAACAATGATGTGCCTAAGGGCCATAAGGACACAGTCAAAGCCTAAACAGAACAAAACTGGTTCTCCTTACTCGCTCAAGCTCTTCGAGAGCTTATGAGGGGTCACCCTGGGGAACACCTACGAGGATCAGTATATATATACAATATACCATACAATACAATAAAAGCTGAGAAAATGGTCTATATCGATGGAAAATTCGATTAAAAGTGTCCAATAGAGGTGAATAGACAGTAGAACATGAAAGCAAAACCTCCCGACTTCACGTCAGTGCTTGATCCAATTCGTGGAAACCGTGATTAACTACCCATGTTAAAGAAGCTACAGACACATTGTCATGAACAACTAACACAAACAATAAAACTTTTCCTTGTTGCTTACAAAATCTGAAAATAATTCTCAATGAATTCAACTCACTGCAAAACTCTATCTTTATCTCTGTAATTTTCTCGAAATGTATACCATTCTCGAGTAGTAATTTTCCAGCTTCATTTCCTCCCATTTGTTTCCGTAATAGTTCTTCTAATAATTTATCATTTATAACCCCAGGTATCTCTTTATAACAAACACGATTCTTCAAGAACGTGCCCCAATCTTTGACTCCTGCATCTTCGTTGTCGCTGGAAGAATTACTATACATTCTAGTCGTTGCAACTTAACTATTCGAACTATTCAGATTACTTTGACAACTTTGACAATACAGATAAATTGGCAGTTATCTTTAATAGTTATTTATGTCCCAAGGACGAAAAATTGTCTATTATAGTCGAGCGTGCAGGCGAGACAATGGACAGTTCTAGGGCGTAGCCAGGGGGGGGGTTTTGGGGGTTCAAACCCCCCCCGAAATGTTATTCTTCTCTTAAAAAAAATTTTTTTGCTGCTGAAAGTGACCCTTACACCCCCTTCGGAAACAAAGTTTTCATCTTCAAATACGAACGCTTCGTCTTTGAAGATGGAAACTTTGTTTCCGAAACATATGTCAGATGACAAAAAACTGTAGTGGACAAGAGTGTAGTTACTTTTATAGTGTTCATCATAAGTCCACAGTGAACTCAAAATAGAAAATAGACAGTTATCTATGAAGCTATAATTTTGCCAAAATGTCTGTTATTTTCGACGCTTAGGTTCGACTCACTGATGAAGAATTCGTGGTCAAATTTTATTCCGTCTGGCCGGCCGTTGCCACGATAACTTTCGAATGACAAGCACTGACGTGAAGTCAGGAGCTTTTGCGCGCATGTTCTATTGTCTATTCACCTCTAATCGAATTTACCATCGAAATAGACTATTTTCTAAGCTTTTATAAGATATGATTACATTTCGTTTCATTTTAAGGACTTGAGTAATGAGGGAATCGTCTGAGATCAGAGAATTTTTAATTTTGACATATGTATTCTATCGGAATTCACCCAAGTCAGTTCGGATCTCCAATAATAGAGATCCGATCGTGTTCAAACTTGCAGCTAGGTTTTAGAGTTAGGTTTTGAAGGTTCGCGCAAAATTCCAGTGATGTCAGACGAATACTTTCTGAAATATCGATTTTTTTTCAATGATTTTTTAAAATTTTGTAGGTATACGATCTTCACGGAATTTTGATAAATTTTTTTGCCTCGGAAATCTAGAACTATTTACCATGTTTGAATTGAATCGGTATATCGTATTTTTTGAGTTATTGAGGAAATAACGATCAAACTTCAGATGGATATATTAGTGAGTTGAACCTGATCGTTTGAGTACATTTTCGGCAAAAAATTCGAAAATTGCAGACATTTGGGCAAAATGATAAGGTGATGTTCCCCATAATATGCATGCACGCAAATTGAAATTTTCAGTGTAGGTTGCGGGTCCAAATGCATCATTTAAGTTCGTTAATTGGCATAATCGTCCAAACGGTTTTTGGAGTTATACCCATCTGAAATTTGGTTGTTCTTTCCTCAATAACTCAAAAAATACGAATCTGATCCGATTCAAATATGGTAATTACTTGTAAAATGCAGAGGCGCAAATTTTAGCGAAATTTCGTGAGAATTGTATCGCTAGAAAATTTTTAAAATATCATTGAAAAAAATTCTATATCTCAGAAACTATTCTTTCGATATCGCTGAAATTTGGCAAGGGCCTTCAAAACCTAACTTTACAGCCAAGTTCTAAATTTGAACGCGATCGTCAGGCTTGGATCTATTTTGTTGGAGATCTGAGCAGTCTTGGGCGAGTTCAGTAGCTGAATTGGTGACCACTGCCACGATAACTTTCGAATGGAGAGATATAGCTACTTGCAATTTTTTTCAGGATGGGTTGCGCATCCGAATAAAATTTCTAAAGTTGCTATGAGCTATGATTCGGAATGAGAATTGAACAATGTAGGTTGCTACTGGAGCTTAAATAAATTCTAGCAATTTCTCATAAGAATTGACATCTTCTAGAAATGTTTCGCTGCACAAAGGTTCATAATGTGCAAACCTGGAAATTCATATCAACTATCACCATTGCGTCGGAAGAAAACTTTTTTATATTGCTCTGTGTCGATCAGCTGATTGTCTTATCTTGCACGTCAAACTTTGACATAAGGATAGTTAACAACATCTTTGTTAGTTTGTTGTATTTTGTATTTATAAATCCGATCACATGTGATTTTTGTTTGAATTATTGAATATTAAGAATGCAGAATTAACAGCTGAAGATTGTATACTCGTGTCACCGTCAATTACAAAGAAACTATGGATCCAGATACCATCGAATATGATCAAAGCAATGAAGATATCAGTACTGAGAGGTGTACCCATTCTATATCAGCCTCTTGTTTGGTATCAGAGGAACGTTTGAGAAAAAAACTACAATTCCACTTCATGAATCCAATAGAAAAATGGAAGGCCAAAAGAAGATTCCCGTACAAATTTATCGTACAGCTAATTAAGATTGTTTTGGTGACTATGCAACTATCTTTATATTCTTACTCTAGATATCATTATGTTAATTACACGTTCGATAATCGAGTCACATTTTCGCATCTGTTTCTCAAAGGCTGGGATGCAACAAGGGAAATAAATACATATCCTCCCACTGCTGGACCTTTGGCTGTATATGTTATGGATGATTTTTATGCTACAATAGATTTTGCGGTGGAAGGCTATGCCAATGTGAGTAAAGCAATTGGCTCTTATTCATATACCAATGAAGACAATTCAATGCCAGATTTGGTGTTTTGTTCATATAGTTATAAACAAGGTGATATATATGGTTTCAATGAGTCATATGTTTTCAATTCGGAGATAGTGAAAACTTGCAGCAATATCACATATGATGTAAATGAACAGTTCAATGCGAAAACATATTTCAGGAACCAAGTCATTGAATTTTCAGCTTTAGTCAAAGCAACATTGAAATACTCACTGAAAACTGTCAATTTCAAATCTGCAGGAAGGATTTCACCTCCTAATTGTTACCAGTTTGACATTACGATTTTATTTGATAATGAAGATCACGATGGTCAAGTGGTTTTGAGCCTTGATGCAGAACCAATACGGTTGAATTGTAAAGGTGATGTGGAGTATGTAATAGGGAATGAAATTGATTCTGTATTGAGGAGCCTGTTGAATTATTTGGTCATTTTGATATGCGTGATTTCCTTCCTTCTTTGTGTGAGAGCTATCTGGAGAGCCCAGCAAATAAAAAAAATTACTGAAGAATTTTTCATTGCTAATTTCAACAAACCCTTGAGTAGTAGTGATAGATGGAAATTTTTGAATTTTTGGTACGTTACAATCATTATGAACGATATTTTAATCGTTTGTGGTTCATCTATTCAACAACAAATCGAGAAAGATGAATTTAGCTCCGACCAATGGAATGTTTGTAGTGTTTGTTTGGGCTCAGGGAATTTATTAGTTTGGTTTGGGGTATTGAGATATTTGGGATTTTTCAAAACATACAATGTTGTAATTTTAACATTACAAAAAGCTGCCCCCCAAGTATTAAGGTTCTTGATATGTGCAGTTCTTATATATGCCGGGTTTACTTTTTGTGGTTGGTTAGTTTTAGGACCATATCATTTGAAGTTCAAATCGTTATCTACAACTTCGGAATGTTTATTTTCTCTGATAAATGGAGATGATATGTTCGCAACCTTTTCTGTGTTGGGCACTAAATCGAATTTGCTATGGTGGTTCTCTAGAATTTATCTGTATACATTTATTAGTTTGTATATTTATATTATACTCAGTTTGTTTATTTCTGTTATCATGGATGCCTATGAGACAATCAAGCAATATTACGAGGAGGGATTTCCAAAAAGTGATTTGCAAATTTTCATAGGGGAAACAAATTTAGATGATGTCTCAAGTGGTCTTTATAGGACAGGATCCACCGAAAGCTTGGGAGGTTTAGTGAAAGATTTCTGCTGTTGTTATAATTTCAAGAAATCTTACTCTGCAATTCCCTTATCGAAAAATAATCGATCCGCATAATACGCTATGTATATTGTATGTGATATTTTAATGAAGTCAATTCTTATGCCATTGAAATTGAAAGCCAAAGAAACGTTTCAACAAATATGTCTGAATACTTTTCTAATCAATATTAACACTTTGTAGAATGAGATAATTTTACATCAATACTCAAGTCTCAAGTAGTCATGGCAGAAATGATAAACTAATAAGTGAATACACTGAATTCTTATTTAATACATATTTGTGTCAGCCATTTTTTCTTTTTAGTAATTTATACGACTCATTTCTTCAGAAATATTTTCTTGTAAAAATGCTATTAAAATATTATATAATATGAGCACAATCTCATCAATCAAGCTGAGCTACATGTAAAAATATTTGAAACTGAAGAGGCAACTCTGTAAAAATTTTAATTTATAAATTTGATATAGCTCAACCAATATTTTTCGTTTTGGTCGATTTACTTCTCCAACTAAATACTTATTTCTGTTACCCTTTATTGTATGAAATGAAGTTGAACTGTCTCAAAGTATTCAAATCGTTTTCATCATCAAGTCAGAAAAAGTACAAAATATAGTGTAATTTTTTAAAGTTGGTGCAAAGTATGATCCGAAGGAAAAAATAATTTTCGTTAAAATTTTATAATCTCAATATGGCAGTTCTTCGATGCTAGTTTTTGGTTTACCTAGATTTATAATCAAGGAATTTATGAGTGAATCATAGGTTCCTGATTCCCTGGGTATATATCTTATCATACTTTTGATAATACTCAATTCAGTACAGCTTAATTTTTTTATTTTCATTGTGATATCTGTTAATATATACACTCAAAATATTGATACATTTCTCACATATGCATTCACTATGTAGTAGAATCTTCATGGTGTTGTTTTGTTTTAATATTGGATTACACTGTTTTCATAGTCTGTTCATGATTTCGGTTATCATTTGTTAGATTGTATGCATTGGTTCTTCATTCAATCGATAAACTACATAATGGAATTCATGTTAAACTTGTATAAACATAAATTAAATTTTGTTGTACAGTTACTTGTAAATAAATGTATACTACTTATAATTTTACATTATGATTGATTCTCAAGAAGAAGATAGTATGTCTGTATACTGGATAGTGTCTGGAATAGGAATTAATTGTTCATTGTACAGTTATTTGTAAATTAATTTATATTACAAATTAATAATTAAAAAAAATTTTAAAAAGGTTGTTTGTTTATAAAGAAAATCTTTAATTTAAGGGGGGTACTAATCCCCCCAAGATTTTTCTGTTGAACGTTTGACAGATTTCAGAAGAATTCGGTCAATGATATCTTTGTTATATGTTATATGTTATATATTATATATTATATGTTATATGTTTCTTTTTCGGATTAGTGTTATTTCGGAGAAGCATTCGAGTTTTCAATTTGACCAACTAAATAATTTATAGAATAGAATTCATTTGAAAACATGATGTTCTGTTCTGTTATAAACAATTGAAGAAAGTATGTTTACAGCACAATTGAGACAAAAAAAAAGAGTTCAGGTGCATGTCACAGTTTTAAAACTAATTTTAATAGATTCAACATATATTACAAAAAACAGGAATTTAGTTGAACAACTAACTGTTACTACTATGGCACAAAATCCATTCTGGGGTGAGGAGAATCTATGTGTCCTCACACACCAAATAGAATGCATTTCCAGTAAATATTCGAAGAGCTTCCAGAGGACTTTTCGAGCATATATCCAGGAGTTCTAATTAAATCAGCCGATCTAGTCTTTATAATTATGATAGGATGAATTAAGCTTCATCACTTCAACGAGTGGCTTTGTTGCATGTATACAAAGTTGAGTTTAAATAGAATTTTCTCCACTGACAGCATTGGATATCGGCAAAGAGGCGCATTTGAGAACGAAACATGATTTAGCCACCAGTATGCGCTAGTTTCGATATTAAATGCTGTGTTCAAGTCATAACATGGCGCATCCGCCATATTCATAACCTAGCAATGCAGTACCTAGAAATTCGTACCTTTTCTTGGACTGATATAAAATGTGATGTAATATTATGTTTTAATAAAACAAAATGGCTTCAAATTAATGCACCAATAACTCTTATGCATTAAGAAATCCAGACTGGCATTTTTGCAATTTGCCCAAATGTCTGAAATTTTCGAATTTTTAGCTGAAAATGGTCTCAAACATTTGTTTCGACTAACTCAGGGTTTCTCAAAGTGCTTTACGCGAACCCCTAGGGGTTCGCCCTTCGACGGTAGGGGGTTCGCGACAAGATTTACGTAATGATGCGGCACATATTGTGGCGCACGCATTATACTTAATTAGTTAGTTAAGGGGTTCGCTGTCATCTGGAAACTTTAACAGGGGTTCGTGGAGCCTCAAGTTTGAAAAACCCTGGACTAACTGATCAAGAACCTGCTGTGGTCAAACTCGATTCTGTCCGGCCGTCCGTTAACACGATAACTTCCGAACGTAATGAGCTAGACAGTTGAAAATTTTCAGGGTAGGTTTGTAAGATGAATATCCCGGTTAAGTTCGTTATTGGGCAAAATCGGTGGTTTCGGAGAAACGAAAAAAAAATTTTTTTTTTTACTAATTCCAAATTCATTTTTTTTGAGATGCAGTTTCACTTATATCATTCTCAACTCTTACAAGCTGATACTTTCGGAGATATGATTTTTCAAAATTTCAATAATTAATCGTAATCAAAATTTTATGATTTAATAGAATGTTCTAATTATAATTTGCTGTTGTATGTGGATCCAACATATGAGGTAAGTCATAGACCTACGTTTTGAATTGAATTTTCTATGATGCAGTTCTATCATAAGAATCTATTGATATCATTCCCACTACTGAGAAACCAATACTTTCGGAGACATGATTTGTGAAAGTTTGAACAAGAGAGCCAAACCTCCTGTCCATAGGGCTTTCCCAATTTTTATAATAATATTTCCATATTCCTGGTGAACATTTTTTACAAACGAATGAATGGTATAAAAAATCTTGCAGTTAATAGTTAATTTATCTTTATTCTTTGGGTATCTCTAACAGTTATAAAATATAATAAGTGAGGGTAAGGTCATTATCGGATCTACAAAAAGAGGCCCGCAATGGTCCAGGGAGCCAGCTCTCTCATCTTTCGGTCTCGTGTTTCACCGGCGGTGGAAAAATAATGAGAAAAGACGTTAAATTCTAATTAGATAATATATATGTTATCATATTTACACAGGAAATATCTTTTTGAATTTTTTCGTAAACAAACTAGATACCAAGTTTGTTTACGGCTTATTGCAAAATATTCAATAAAAACTTTGATCATCAACAAATAAGTGTCGAAGAACCAACCAAAAGAAATCCAGGGCAAGAATTTAAAAAAATGGAATGGCATTCAACTAAATAAAGAATATAGTTCTTTCAGTTTGTACAAATAAATACGTACATTTGGAAAAAATCCGCAAAATATTAAAATCCGAAAAGAATCCGTTTGGGATAAAAAAATGGGTTCAAGCCCTGTGGACAGGAGCTTTCTGGCGCTCTAGTTCAAACAGACAAATTATATCTCCGAAAGTATTCGTTTCTCAGAGTTGGGAATTATATCAATGTATTCATATGATAGAAATGCATCCTAAAGGAAATTCAATTCAAATAATAGTTTATTTATCAAGATTAAATGAGCAATAATGAGAATGAGAAAAGCACCATGGAAGAAATCAAATTAAATCTGGCTTATTTTGCCCAATAACGAACTTAACCGAGATATTCATCTCCCTAAACTACTCTGAAAATTTCAACTACCTACCTCATTCCGTTCGAGAGTTATATCTATGTCTATGGATGAAAAGCAGTCTCACTACTCTCAGATCTCTTACTTCATGTTCAGTTCCGAAATGTAAGAATTTTCTGAGAAAAACTAATTTCGGAGCAAACAACTGAGATTTTTCTCACTTCGCTCACAATTCTTCGATAATGTAGGAACATCATTTGACATTATGACAATTCATATTCATACATAGAATAATATCATTCTGTGACAACGTTGAAATACGATTTATTACTGAAATTTTGAAGAATCATATCTCCGAAAGTATTAGCTTGTTAGAGTTAAAAATAATATGAGTGGATTCTTATGATAAAACTTCTTATCAAAAAAAATTTAATTTGGAATTTGTTTCGTAAAAAAAAAAATTTTTTTTTGTTACTCCGAAACCATCTGTCCGATTTTGCCCAATAACGAACTTAGCCGAGATATTTATCCCCCAAACCTACTCTGAAAATTTCAACTCTCTAGCTCATTCCGTTCGAGAGTTATCGTGCCTACGGCCGGACCGGCCGGCCGGACGGCCGGACAGAATGAATTTCCACCACGGATTCTTGATCAGTGAGCCGAACCAAATCGTTTAAGACCATTTTCATCGAAATATTCGAAAATTACAGACATTTGGGCAAATTGATAAGCACTCAGTTCCGAGGAACTAGAGCGCCAAAAAGTACACTATGAAAAGCTAATGAATAAATCACTTTTTGCATGCTCAAATCAATTACCTTAATACTGAATGTTACTAAAATTAGCGCGCAAAAGTCAATTATCAGGTTTTAAAGCTTCGTTTCACAAAGAAATTTTTTTATTTCTTATGATGGTGAATGTTCTAATATAGAACAATGAGTAGTTGTAAGTAGGTACCAGACTATAGAAATATACTTCTATAGTCTAAGGTAGGTACTGATATGAATTTATTGCGTTCTAGTTAAATAGATGCATATTGCATAATATTAATTATGCAACAAATGAAAACCAATCTCTGAATTTGGGGTTGCCTAGCATTCATAAGTTCCTTCTTTATTTTTTGCGCGTATGTTCTGGGGAACATCGCGTTATAGTTTTGCCCAAATGTCTGTAACTTTCGAATTTTTTAAAGAAAATGGTCTCAAACGATTAAGTTCGACTCCCCAATGAAGAATTCGAGGTCAAATTTGATTCTGTCCGTCCGGCCGTACGGCAGTCCGGCCGTTGCCACGATAACTTGAGAACGAGAAGAGCTAGCAACTTGAAATTTTCAGGGTAGGTGGCGCATCTCAATACGACGGACAAGTTCGTTAATGGGCATAATCGGCCCAGTGGTTTCCGAGTAATAATTTTGTTTTCAACCAATATAAATCCGATCGAATTGAAACTTGGTGGGTAGTTGTAGAATATGATCTTAAGCACGTTTGTGGAATTTTGTGCGAATCGTATGGCTAGAAAATTTTTAAAAAATTATTAAAAAATATTTTTGTTGTCACGATAACTTGAGAACGGAATGAGATAGCGGCTTGAAATTTTCAGGTTAGGATGAACACCAGAACCCAGTTTGTTTATGAGCATAATCGGCCAAACGGTTTCAGAGTTATAGCCATCTGAAATTTTCTGAAATTTCGTGGTTTTTGTTCCTTATTAACTCAAAAAGTACTGAACCGATTGAATTCAAACATGGTTATTAGTTGTAGAATGCCAACGCGGAAATGTTTGCAAAATTTGGTGAGGATAGCATTCGTAGAAAATTTTTAATAAATCATTGAAAATAAAAAAAAAAAATTCTATATATCAGTAACTATTCGTTTGAAATTGCTGAAATTTTGCAAGAGCCTTCATAACCTAACTCTACTGCCAAGTTTTAAGTTTTAATACGATCGGTTAAATATTGTTGGAGATTCGAGCATTCTTGTGCGAGTTCAGTAGATGGGTGACCGTTGCCTCGATAACTTTCGAACGAAAGGAGATAGGGACTTGCAATTTTCAGGGTAGGTTGCGTATCCGAAAGAGAGTGTTGAGTTCGTTTTTGGGCATAATCGGTCTAACGGTTTCCGAGTTATACCCACCTGGAATATTATTTCCTTGATAACTCAAAAAATAAATATTCGATCGAATTGGTGCTTGGTAACTAGTAGTAGAAAATCAACATAAAGACGTGTTTAAAATTTTGTAAGAATCGTATCCCTAGAAAATTTGAAAAAAATGACGAAAAAAAAAATTTCAAGAACCGTACCCCTAGAAAATTTTTAAAAAGTCACGAAAAAAAAATTGGTTCAAGCACTGACGTGAAGTCAGAAGCTTTTGCGCGTATGTTCTATTGTCCATACTTCTGTATTGGACACCCTTAATCGAATTTACCATGGTAAATTATGTTGTCCATTCTCCTGTATTGGACACTTAATTAGAATTTACCATGGTAAATTCGAATTGAGAGTGTCCAATACAGGAGAATGGACAACATAATTTACCATGGTAAATTCGATTAAGGGTCTCCAATACAGAAGTATGGACAATAGAACATACGCGCAAAAGCTTCTGACTTCACGTCAGTGCTTGTCTAAATTTCAAACTATTCAGGGTCGATTTTGAATTGAAATTTTGTTTTGAATAAAATAATGAAAAATAACTCTGGTGACCTATAGTCCAAACGTTAGTTGTAGTTATAGGACTTATAGGACGTTTGGAGACCTCTGTCTACACTGATTCAAATCAGACCATCAAACGTTCTGTTGACATTTCGTATCATATAATAATGGGTATATGAACGAATCCCACAATGTACGAGGTGTTAATTTGAAAACTTGGCAGGCCAACAGGGTCGGGCCGAAACCAAATTTTTGGAGGGGAAGAATCATGGAAAATTTCCAACTGTGCATGAAGGATTATATTGAAAAAAACGATGGTTACGGTGGGGGGGAGGTATGCTCCAACTGCTTTGGAATTTTTCCAACTCCTTCGAAATTTCTCCAACTGCTTCGAAATTTTTTCCAACATCATGGTTAGATTACGCCAAAGCATTTGACACATCGGCGCACAGCTTGATAATACGGCTGCTAGAGATGCTCAAAATCCATCCTAACATCGTCCATATCATGGAAAATATTTTGGCGCTATGGAAAACTAAGTTCGTCGGTCGATCCGAAGTTTGGACCAATTATACCGAATGGGTGAGATACAGGCGAGGCGTATTTCAAGGAGACTCGCTAAGACTGTTATTGTTCTGCATAACACTTCTACCAAACAACTGAGTTGAAGGCAAGCAGAATGTCATTCGGTTTGGACAAATGTGATGTTTTTTATCGAAGCAAAGTAAGAACTGAAGAAACAGGAGAAGACATCGAAGGGGAAATAATCATTCGACACCTCGAAGAGGAAGAAACATATACATTTCTTGGAATGAAACAAAGAGGCGCGCTAGAGAGTACCCAAATCAAGAATGCGTCAACAGCTAGCTACAAAAAAAAGGTCCGAGATATATGGAAATCACAGCCGTCTGGTAAAATCAAAGTTTCTGCTACGCACAGGTCATTAAAATATCAAAACAAAAACTAAAATATCATATTATAATCCTCATAAGTCTACGATAGTTGAAATGAATTTGACTCTCTTTTATAGGAAAATAAGTTGACATGTACGAGTATGAACACAGACCATATAATAATTCATAGATAGAATAATTATAGCATTCTGTGAAAACATAGAAGTACGATTTATTATTGAAATTCTGAAAAATAATATCACCAAAAGTATTAGCGGCCTGCCGTAGGCACGATAACTCTCGAACGAAAGGAGTTAGAGGATTGAAATTTGCAAGGTTGGTTTCGGAGTTATGGCCGTTTTTAGTAAAAATATTTTTTATGAATATTTCCGAAACCGATCACTCGATCTATCTCTAATTTAGCATCAAATTGTAGAATCATGACCTTCATACGCATGTGAAGTTTTGTATTGATCAGGTTACCGCAAAGTGTCCAAAAAAAAATTTAGAAAATTAAAAAAAAAAAATTTCTACAATAACTCTCGAACGGAATGAGCTAGGCAGCTGAAATTTTCAGAGTAGGTTAGGGAGATGAATATCTCAGTTGAGTTCGTTATTTGGCAAAATGGTTTCGGATGGTTTCGGAGTAACGAAAAAAAAATTTTTTCAAGCAACAAATTTCAAATTCAAATTTAAGATGCAGATTCACCATAAAAATCCATTGATATCATTTTCAACTCCAACAAGCTAATACTTTCGGAGAATTGATTTTTCGAAATTTAAATAATGAATCGTACTATGTTTTCACAGAATGCTATGATTATTCTATCTATACTTCATTATATGATCTGTGCTCATACTCGTACATGTCATCCTGTTCTATAAGAAAGAGTCAAATTCAAAACAGCTATTTTAATTTGATTTCTTCCATGGTGCAGTTCTCATTCTCAGATTGCCCATTTAATCTTGATAAATACACTATTATTTGAATTGAATTTCCTTTATGATGCAGTTCTATCATAAGAATACATTGATATAGTTCCCAACTCTGAGAAACCAATACTTTCGGAAATATAATTTGTCTGTTTGAACAAGAGCACCAGAAAGCTCCTGTCCACAGGGCCAATTTTTTTATGATTGCGTTGGTTTCTGCGGTAAAAAATAATCATAGATTTCTAACATGATTTTGCTCCTAAATTCAATAAAAAAAAAACTCAGAAATTATTGAGTTTAGGAGCAAAACGATGTTGGAAAACTATCATTATTTTTCACCGCAGAATCCAACGCAATCATAAAAAAATAGGGTTCTAATTTGAAAAACAGAAGTTATGGCTAATTTTTTATCACAATTTTCGACACATAATTTGAAACACCCTGTAATGATATTTCTGAATTTCAAAAGATGCATGACCTTTCCACATTCTTTCTCTTCGATGATGTAAAAACGGTTCACGTTCAGGATGTTTAAAATAAGAATAATGAACATAATACTGACTAAACATATTTGACTTTTTTCCGGTTTTTTTCGATATTTAGAAAATTATTCGAATGAATACAATGGTTTTAACAGAAATGTATTTAGCATTGAATACTTGATCATACCAGGAATGCAAAACTTGAAAAAAAAATTATTCATCAAATTTGTTTTCACAAGTGCTTAGGCTTCGAAAATATTTTAGCTCTGTAGAGAATTTCAAGCAATACCATAAGCCCAATTTTCAGATTTCAAATACGTCCAGTTCTCCAGTAACGTCTAATAGGCACTCGAACTTGGGACACCCTGTAGATGCGATCGTGTACAAATTCGGAACTGGGCTGTAAAGTTATAGTTTCTGAGAAGACTTTTCATCAAAGATTTTCAATTATTTTTTTAAAATTTTCTAGCGATACGATTCTCACAAAATTGCACATACGTCTTTAAGGTTGTATTCTACAGCTAGGTACTCAAGAAGCTTCAATTCGATCGGTTCTGTATTGGTTGAAAACAAAATTATTACTAGGAAACCGTTGGGCCGATTATGCCCATTAACGAACTTGTCCGTCGTATTGGGACGCGCCACCTACCCTGAAAATGTCAAGTCTCTATCTCTTTCCATTCTAAAGTTATCGTGGCAACGGTCGGACGGACATAATCAAATTTGACCTAGAATTTTTCATCAGGGAGTCGAACCCAATCATTTGAGACCATGTTCGGAAAAAAAATCGAAAATTACAGACATTTGGGCAAAATGATAGCGTGATGTTCCCCAGAATAAGCGCGCAATAAAGTATTAATTGGAGAATATGAATCATAGTAATAGGAAATTTAACAATAAAATTCATTTCATTCTGAATAACAATGTCGAAGATATAAATTAAAAATTGATTTTTTTTCCAATTTCGGCAGCCAGTATCATTTCACCTTAGCCAAATATATGGAAAAATGGTAAATGATGAAATGTGTTTCATTTGATGACAGGAGTCTTCGTTAGTATTAATGTACAACTTAAAGATTCACCCTGTATAGGGAATTGCAATCCTGAAAACAATTTGACAGAGAAGTTGTCTCATTAAATGTTGTGGGTCATCATCTGGTTATCATTTAAAGATTTCATAAGTAATTCAATAATGCAACAATGATAATTTCCGCTGCATGAGACAGTGACACCCTTCAAATCGATGTCGACACAGTTAAAAACACGACAATATAAGACTTCAAAGCAATTCGCCCGGCTTCCTTACATCCTATCTCCGAAGTCTTGATTTGCCAATTTTTAATTAGTGTCTCCTAGAAAAAGTAAACAAAAACAATGAAATGCTTGTATTACTTTATTTAATTTTCACTTGAAGTGAATCCCTACTTTATTACGAAATTTGTAACGTCCTGGAAAGTGTTAAATATCATCACAACTGCAATACTGGGATTATAGAAATTTCCTTCATCGCTTTTCCCGTGACAAAAGATCATCATCGTCATCATCATCATCGAACAAAAATGTTCGAAGTCATTCCATTTTGATGAGCTATCTCAGGATACAGTGATAAACACACACATTTTCTGCCCATTCGGAAGTGTAGCTTCTATCTATGGGAGATGATTGCCCTTCATTAGAGTCCTGTAGCGGTCTTCGAACATCTGAAGTTACGAAAAATCATCACTTGGATTGCCGATCTAGGTTCCAGGAACCCTTCCGGTAAAAGATCAGCAAGCTGTCCATTTCAAATTTAAATATTGAAGGGATTTCAAAGCACAAATGCGATTATCTTGAAAAATTAGCGGACCAGCATGGTGCAGAGGTGATTCTTCTTCAAGAGGCCCATACAGCAACAGAAGAAAACCTTCGTGAGAGGGGACTTTTGAAAGGTTGTGATTTAGTTGATTTTCTTCTTTGTCGAATTTACGGTTTAGATTTTTATGTCAAAAATTCATCTGTTCATAATGTTGAGTTTATTGGGAAAGGTGAGATTGAAGGAGTTTTATTGATTATATTCAAATTTTGTGACATTTCTGTCATTAAAATTTATAAACCTACAAAAAATTTTTGGCCCAGAAATTTCAATATTAATGATAATCAACCAGCAATTTACTGCGGAGACTTTAATTCGCATCATGTTATGTGGGGTTATGACGTTAATGATATAAATGGTGTAGGTTTGTCCGAAAAAATAGAAGACAATGATTATTTTTTGATGCAAAAGATACACCTTTTATCCATTCCTCAAGATGGAATAGAGACTATATCCCAGATCTATCCATGGTTTCCTGTGATGCTTCTTCAAAACCTCTTTCGGTAAAGCGTAAAATTCTAGGTGTTTTACCGCGTAGCCAGCATTAGCCCAAATAAAAATAAGGTTTCGACCAAATTATGAAAATTACTCTGGATTTTTTGTAGAGTAGTAAATGCTTCAGCTAAAAAATTCATTCCGAGAGGTTTCCGTCAAGAGTATATTCCCGGTTGGTCAGTTGAAGCAGAAAATTAATACAAGAATTATCAAAATTCCCCAACTAATGAAAAATGTGAAGAGCTAATGAATTCGATTAATACAAGTCGTAAGCAAAAGTGGAATAGTGTAGTTACCTCATTCGAGTAGGAGTACATGGGATGTTTTGAGGAAATTAGGAGAATCTTCTCCTCTAACATTGTCATCTTCTAAATCCTGATCCAGAATTGATTGCTCGTCGACTAGTTGATGTTTCGAATTCGATTGAAATTTCAAGAACAAAAATAAAAAAATGGGTTCAAGCCCTGTGGACAGGAGCTTTCTGGCGCTCTAGTTCAAACAGACAAATTATATCTCCGAAAGTATTGGTTTCTCAGAGTTGGGAATTATATCAATGTATTCATATGATAGAACTGCATCACAAAGGAAATTCAATTCAAATAATAGTTTATTTATCAAGATTAACCTAACCTAACCTAACCTAACCTAACCTAACCTAACCTACTCTGAAAATTTCAACTACCTAGCTCATTCCGTTCGAGAGTTATTGTAGAAAAACTTTTTATTAATTTTCAAAATTTTTTTTTGACACTTTGCGGTAATCTGGTCAATACAAAACTTCACATGCGTATGAAGGTCATGATTCTACAATTTGATGCTAAATTTCAGATAGATCGAGTGATCGGTTTCGGAAATATTCATAAAAAATATTTTTACTGAAATCGGCCATAACTCCGAAACCGCTTGATGGATTTTGCCCATTAACGAGCTCGCGCGCGCAAAAGCAGAGTGACTTAACAATGAAAGAAAAAGTGTAAAGAGTCAATCTGCTTTGGCGCGCGTGCTATAAACATGATTAGGATTATACTGACCCTCCCAAATCTTCTAGGAGCTTGTGCGACTAAGGAGAGTCACTTGTGTTCTTTTCCAACTTTGTTACTCTATCCTGATGGCAGCTTAGATACAGCCACAGACCATTAATTACTGGTCTGTGGATACAGCACTGTTAATTTTTGAACCGACAGTGAATGGTGTCCACTATCCTTTGGGTAGATCTTCGGCTCGCTGTATCCACTGAGCTTGAAGTACTCATCATTCAATTCAAATTAGCCACCGTGAACACGCGCGCCAAAGAGTACTGACTTTACGTCAGTGCTTTTTTTTTTATAAGATAATTTTTGAAGCATTTTTTTTAAACGACACTTTTTTTAAATTTAATTTCTTTCATGATGCATTTCAATCATAGGAATCCATTCATATAATTCCCAACTCTGAGAAACCAATACTTTCGGAGATATAATTTGTCTGTTTGAACAAGAGCGCCAAAAAGCTGCTGTCCACAGGGCTTGTTCTGAAATTGAACTTGAAAAGGTATAGAGATAAGGATAGAGAAAAGTGACATTTTAGCGGGAAGTCGAAGAATCACCGAGCTTCTTCGACATTCCACAACATTGGGTGGTTAGATTCGGGTAATCGGAAAGGGATTCCATTTAATACTTTCGAATTGCAAGAAAAATCAGGAAAAATTTTGAAATTTTTCGTTTCGTCATGAAAGTACACCGTATGGATAAGTTTACAATAAAAGTAGGAACTAACGTGAATAGAAAAGGTTTATTGGAATGGTATTAAGACAGGCAACAAATCCATAATTTTTTTATGTATTATGCTTAATTTTAGAGAATTTTCCTGGTTGATAATATTTCCCCTTTAGATATGGTAGAAATGAAACGTGATAACGCGATGTTCCCCAGAACTTACGCCCAAAAAGTGACGTTCTTTTAATGTTTAATGGCCAATTAAAAATTCGTTTTCTTAATATAACGAATTTCTCATAACCATAAATATATGGTGGTGTAAATATATATGTGTGGTGTTGAAAATCAGTGAAATAAATTGATCTTTACATGCACAAGCGGACTATAAAACTTCTGATCCCACGTTGGGACTTCTATAATTTATTCTTTAGGTATCTACTTTCTGACTCAGGTGAGATTTGCATTTATATCTCAGTTTATATTCTTTTTTTGCGAATATGTTCTGGGGAACATCGCGTCATCGTTTTGCCCAAATGTCCGTAATTTCCGAATTTTTCGCCGAAAATGGTCTCAAACGAATGGGTTCGAGTCCCTGATCAAGAATTCGCGGTCGAATTTGATTCTGCCCGGCCGGCCGTTGCCACGATAACTTGAGAACGGAAAGAGATAGCGACTTGAAATTTTCAAGGTGGATGGCGTATCCCAATAGGACGGACAAGTTCGTTAATGGGCATAATCAGCCCAACGGTTTCCGAGTACCTAATAATTTTGTCTACCACCAATACTAATCCGATCGAATTGAAACTTGGTGAGTAGTTGTAGAATATAAACCTAAGGACGCTTGTGGAATTTTGTGAAGATCGTATTGCTAGAAAATAAAAAAAAAAATATTAAAAAATATTATTTACGTCACGATAACCTAAGAGCGGCAAGAGATAGCGACTTGAAATTTTCAGGTAAGGTTGAGAATCTCAATGCGTCATTTGAGTTCGTTTATAGGCATAATCGGCAGAACGGTTTTGGAGTTATACTTATCTGAAATTTGGTTGTTATTTCCTCAATAACTCAAAAAATAAAAAACCGATCCAATTCAAACATGGTTACTGGTTGTAGAATGGCAACACGAAAATCCTTGCAAAATTTTGTGAGGATCGTATTACTAGAACGTTTTTAAAAAATCATGTAAAATTATTGAAAAAGTTCTATATATCAGAAACTATTCGTCCGATATCGCTGAAATTTTGCGAGAGCCTTCAGAACCGAACTCTACTACTAAGTTCCAATTTCGAACATGATCGGATGCATATTGTTGGAGATCTGAGCACCCTTATATGAGTTCAGTAGCTGGATGAGTGAGCGTCGCCTCGACAACTCTCGAACGAAAGGAGATAGGGACTTGAAATTTTCAGGATAGGTTGCACATCTGAATGGAAGAGTTAAGTTCGCTGTTGGCCATAATCGGTCCATCGGTTTCGGAGTTAAACCCATCTGGAATATTATTTCCTCGATAACTCAAAAAATATAGACTCGATCGAATTGAAGCTTGGTAACTAGTTGTAGAATATCGACACGAAGACGTGTGTAAAATTTTGTGGGAACCGTAAAACTAGAAAATTTTTTAAAAATTACGAATAAATATTATGTATCTCATGATTCCTTGAGAACGGAAAGAAAAGCGACTTGCAGTTTGCAGGGTAGATAACGCATCTGAATACGACATTTAAGTTCATTAACTAGCATAATCGGCCAAATGGTTTTATGTATCAATTATTATATCAATCTGAAATTTGGTTGTTATTTCCTCAATCACTCAAAAAATACAAATCCGATCCAATTCAAATATGGTTATTAGTTGTAGAATGCCAACGCGAAAATTCTTGCAATAATTTCGTGAGGATCGTTGCACTAGAAAATTTTTAAAAAATTATTGGAAAAAAATTGGTTTAAGCAATGACGTGAAGTCAGAAGCTTTTGCGGGTATGTTCTCTTGCCCATTCTCCTTTATTGGACACTCTTAATCGAATTTACCATGGTGAATTCTATCGTCCGTCCTCCTGTATTGGACACTCTTAATCGAATTTACCATGGTAAATTCGGAGTGTCCAATACAGGAGAACAGACAATAGAATTCACCAAGGTAAATTCGATTAAAAGTGTCCAATAAAGGAGAATGGACAAGAGAACATACGCGCAAAAGCTTCTGACTTCACGTCAGTGCTTGAACCAATTTTTTTAAAGAAGATAGGACTCTTCAAACTAGATTATTTTCCCAACAATCGCTTATCTAAAATATGCAGGATAGAGCTGCTATCCACTTCCGAAGTCGCATGCGATTCTAACAATTTTCGAGTACGCCTCTGTCTTCCCACGCTTTCAACCATTGTAAACGCGTAATCTCATGGTCCCATACAAATTTGCAATGCTTATCTGTTCAGAAACATAACGTTGTACGTCCATATAGTTTTTTGTAAAGAACCTAGAAAGATCATGGCAACAGGAACACTTGTTCCTGGGCGTACAACTTTAGGTTTCTGCACAGATAAGCATATTTGCTAATTTGTATGCGATTACGGGTTTACAATGGTTAAAAGCGTGGGAAGACAGAGCCGTACTCGAAAATTTGTGGAATCGCTTGCGACTTCGGGGGTGGATAGCATCCCTATCATGCATATTTTATATATGGGATTTTTGGTAAAATGATTTATTTTGATGAGTTCTACCTTCTGTTGAAAAAAAGACTCTTCTTTGAAAACAACCTATATATATATATTTTTAAACTTGAAGCATTACATTTTGTGTGTCATGCGTATGAAAAATAAACTAGTTTGAAAAGCACTGTGGACAGGAGCTTTGGCGCACTAGTTCAAATTTATAACCAGAGCGATCATCCATCCAGGTACTGAACTTGCTCAAGGCTTCTTAGTTCCAGGAAAAAAATAATATTCCCTATATACAGTGTGGAAAAGCCAAATGAAATAAATTAATTATATTGGTTACTGTACATATTTATGGAAAATCCCGAAAAACGTCAAATTCTTCTGTCATTCTTCTTCGTAAAAATGCGAACTCTACCTTCAACCCCCAATTTTTCAAATAGGAAGTATGAGCTTGTGATACAACGTTTGAAAGGTCACGTCATTCTCTATTAAATGTTATTATTTTCAGTTTTATTGCAAATCTCAAAATAGAAAAAAATAAAATCATGTGATTACCGAAATTCATTATAAATATTCCCTCGAATATTCCCAAATCTCCTTACAATAATACTAACCTTATTTACCTATAAGATGTGATAGAAAAAAAATGAAAAATTGTTTCAAGCAGTGACGTGAAGTCAGGAGCTTTTGCGTGCATGATCTATTGTCTACTAATCTCTATTGGACACTCCTTATCGAATGTAGCATCGATATATACCGTTTTCTCAGCTTTTATAATATATGAATCCATTTAATACCATTTTAAATACTTCAGTAACGAGAGGATCTACGAGTATGCTCGCAGAATTTTTAATTCTGTCATATGTATTCTATAAAATTTGAATACGAAGAAACTTACTCCTCTAGTAACTCCAGGAAACGATAATCACAAAATTCCGCGAAAATTAGTGGGTCAGCATTCTACAAGTGATCACCGAGTTCTAATTGGAGCAGATTTGTATATTTTGAGTTATAGAGGAAATATCAACACATCTTCACATGGGTATATAACTCCAAAACCATTTGGCCGATTATGCCAAATAAAAAAATTTAATGTCGATTCGGATGCGCTTCCTACCCAGAAAATTACCTACCCCTTTTCGTTCGAAAGTTTTCGAGGCAACGGTCACCCATCCAGCTACTGAACTCACCCAAGGGTGCTCAGATCTCCAACACTATAGATCTGATAGTGTTCAAACTTGAAACTTGGCACTAGAGTTAGGTTGAGAAGGCTGTAACAAAATTTCACCGATGTCGGACGAATAGTTTCTGATATAAGGATTTTTTTTCAATGATTTACAATGATTTTTTAAAAATTTTCTAGTGTTACGATCCTCAAAAATTTTCGCAAGAATTTTTGCGTTAGCATTCTACAACTAATAACCATGTTTGAATTGGATCAATTTCGTATTTTTCGAGTTATTGAGGAAAAAAAAAAATAGTAATCCGTGGTCAAATTTTTATCGTGATTTTTCAATTATGTAGTTATCCATCAGTTAATTAACAATTTTTTGTAGCACGAACATTAACAATGCGAGTACGCTAATTGTTAAACTATTAATCTGAGTATTTCTTCCTTTCGTGGAGCTATTTTTCAAAGGTCTTGGAGTAGATTCCCGTTGGATAATTTGAAAAATTGTTAATTTTCGTTTTGTTATTAACAATTTACTTAAGTGAAAAATTATAAAGCTTCAATTATGTTTCAAAATAAAATTTTAAATTATTTCATAAACAACCCATTGATTCATAAAAATTTTTGAACAAAAAAAATTATATATATAATTATTAAAAATCAGTAGTTTCTGATCATAACAAAACGGATCAATAGTAATATTATAAATTGAAGCTTTATAATTTTTCACTTCAGTAATTTGTTCATAACAAAACGAAAATTAAATTTTTAAAATTTTCCAATAGAAATCTATTTTAAGATCTTTGAAAATTAGCCTCACGAAAGGAAAAAAAATCAGATTAATAGTTCAACAATTAGCATACTTGCAATTTTAATGCGCAGGGTACAAAAAATTGTTAATTAACTAATGGATAACTAATAGAAAAGTCGTGATAAACATTTTCGGAACACGGATTATTGTTCATTGATCTATTCTGCAGACGCCTAAATTTTTTAAATTTTTTATTTTCATATTTAATAATTTTCAATAATATTTATTCATGAAAGTTCCGAAGGGGGCGAGACTTACGCAAGCCGGAGTACCCATTTTCGGGAGTATTTTCAACCCTCTTGGAAAATTATAAATATTGGTCCAAGTTCCGGGAGCTGGGACTTTTTTTTAGGAAATTTCCTCCTCTTCTTGAATCTTTTTGGCGCTCTAGTTACTCGGAACTGAGTGCTTATCAATTTGCCCAAATGTCTGAAATTTTCGAATTTTTCGATGAAAATGGTCTCAAACGATTTGGTTCGACTCACTGATCAAGAATCCGTGGTCGAAATTGATTCTGTCCGGCCGGCCGGCCGTAGGCACGATAACTCTCGAACAGAATGAGCAAGAGAGTTGAAATTTTCAGAGTAGGTTTGGGGGATAAATATCTCGGCTAAGCTCGTTACTGGGAAACATCGGACAGATGGTTTCAGAGTAACAAAAAAAAAATTTTTTTTTACAGAACAAATTCCAAATTAAATTTTTTTCAATAAGCAGTTTTATCATAAGAATCCATTCATATCATTTTTAACTCTAACAAGCTAATACTTTCGGAGATATGATTTTTCAAAATTTCAATGTAAATCGTATTTCTACGTTTTCACAGAATGATAGAATTATTCTGTGGGTATTCTATGAATTGTTATAATGTCAACTTATTTTCCTGAGACATGACGTTGTCTCATTGTCATACATTCCAGCAATCGTATAAATATGAGAATGATAATATAATATCATACTTTTTGTTGGTTGATATTTTCATGCCGATGGTCAATCCATATGATGATGGGAATGGTAATGGTAAGTTAATAATATTGAGTTCAGAATATCTCCACTAAAAACAAAACTGGAATATTGGTGTATTGGAGTAGATTTGAGGAAAGATATATATTATCGTTCATCATAGAATTGAGGAATGAATATCTCGGATGAGTTCGTTGTTGGGTAGAATTCGTCTATTGGTTTTGGATTGATAAGTTTAGGCACTCTTGTTGAATTTAAATTCTTCTATGATGTTTGAATTCAATTTCTGCTAAGATGAAGTTCTAAATTTCAATAATGAATCGTAGGTACTTCTATGTTTTCACAGAATGCTATAATTATTCTATCTAAGCTTTATTATATGATCTGTGCTCATACTCGTACATTTCATCCTGTTCTATAAGAGAGAGTCAAATTCATTTCAGCTATTTTAATTTGGTTTCTTCCATGGTGCAGTTCTCATTCTCAGATTGCTCATTTAATCTTGATAAATAAACTATTATTTGAATTGAATTTCTTTTATGATGCAGTTCTATCATAAGAATACATTGATATAATTCTCAACTCTGAGAAACCAATACTTTCGGAGATATAATTTGTCTGTTTGAACTAGAGCGCCAGAAAGCTCCTGTCCACAGGGCTTGAACCCATTTTTTTAAATTTGAATTACATCAGATAGTTTTTGAGATATTGGAGGAAAACCAAACCCCCTTTTTTTTGTAACTTAATAGTTTATAACTATTGCACTTTTAGCGAGCGGCCTTAGCATTTTTTCAAAAACTTTCCTCATGCCATTCCGAATCGAATGACACGTCAATCATAATTTTCGGAGAATACGCAAAATTTTTAACCTAAAATGCACTTGTTGACTAGACTAGTAGGAATCTTACGGTATATCAGTGTGTCACACATATGGACATAAGCAGAAGAGTAATCAACTTTTAAGAAACCTCGGAAAGAGCCCTGTGACGTCAAGGTAAAATGTACAGTGTTCGTGAAAATCCCACATAAGCGGAGGAGCATGGATTCCGAGTATAACTTGTACTTCTCCCTCTGAAAACCTCAGTTCTCTTACGGTATCAAGCGCGTGCGAACTGACATACTGTGGTGCTTTAAATGCCAGTCAGCAAGGATCTGACGCTCGATCTGCAAGACGGAAACGAAGTTATGACATCTAATGGTGAAAATTGCAACAACAATAGAAAGCCTGCCGCGGTCTCGAGGACTCTATCTGAAAATTATGAACTAAAAGACGTAGAAGTGCCTGGAACTCCTAAGACGCCCAGAACTTCAGCCACTCCAGGTAAAAAAAAAATCAGAATTTCTCATTTTTGAAAAGTTTTTCCGAATTTTTTTTTTTCGATTCTCACCAAATTCAAATCTAGCGCCACTTACTTAGTTTTATGAACATTTATGTCTGTGGATCCCTAATAAGCAGATAATATACTTCACAGAAAATTATCGCATTCTTAAAATGTACAAAATAATCATAGAATTTCATCGAGTAGTCTACAGGGTTCTTTAGTTTGATAATATTCTTTGAATAATCTTGATTTATTCCTCTACAATTCCGCGTCAAACCATGGTGGAATAAAAATGAAATATCTCTGGTTTTGGAAAATTATTTTTCTCGATTTGAATTTTTTGCCTGTATGATACCTTCCAAATCAAGCAGCGAAAAATTATTCCGTTCCGAAATATATAAAATTCAACAGTCAAATAAAGACATATGAAACCACTAACGTGGTGACAGGAGCTTTAGCGCGCTTGTTCATTCAACGATCAATGTATTTCACTGTTTGTAGCACCGTACAACTGAAATATACCGGATGTCCCAAGTGCCTCTTAGACTTTTCTGTAAAAATGGGTATTTGAAATCTGGGAATTGTGATTATGATATTTTTCGAGGAAAAATTATGATTTTGATAATTTTTTGTGAGCTTATTGTTTCTGAGAGACTTAAAAGAATTCGAAACTGAAAAAAAAATTGGACGTGAAATCACGAGCCTTTGAGCGTATGTTCTATTGTACATTCTCCTGTATTGCATACTCCAATACAGGAGAACGGACAATATAATTCACCATGGTAAATTCGATTAAGAGTGTCCAATGCAGAAGAATGGACACTAGAACATACGCGCAAAAGCTCCTGACATCACGTCAGTGCTTGGACCAATTTTTTTTTTCGTGATTTTTTGAAAAGTTTCTATTGGTACGGTCCTCACAAAATTTCATATGTCGATATTCTACAACTAATTACCAAGCTTCAATTCGATCGAGTCTATTTGTTTTGAGTTATCGAGGAAATAATATTCCTGGTGGGTATGACTCCGAAACCGTTAAAACGATTATGCTCAAAAACGAACTTAACCCTCCCATTCGGATGCGCAACTTACCCTGAAAATTGCAAGTCCCCATCTCCTTTAGTTCGAAAGTTATCGAGGCAACGTTCACTCATCCAGCTACTGAACTCACACAAGGCTGCTCGGATCTCCAAAAAAAATAGATCTGATCGTGTTCAAACTTGGAACTTGGTAGTAGAGTTAGGTTTTGAATGCTCTCGCAAAATTTCAATGATGTCGGACGAATAGTTCCTGATATATAGAATTTGTTTCAATGATTTTCAATGATATTTTAAAAATTTTCAAGTTATACGATACTCACAAAATTCTGCAAGAATTTTCGCGTTGGCATTCTACAACTAATAACCATGTCTGAATTGGATCGATTTCGAATTTCTTGAGTTATTGAGGAAATAACAACCAAATTTCAGATGGGTATAACTCCAAAATCGTTTGGCCGATTATGCCCATAACAAACTCAAATGTCGCATTCAGATGCACAACCTAACCTGAAAATTTGAAGTCATTATCTCCTTCCGTTCTCAGGTTATCGTTACATAAATAATATTTTTTAATAATTTTTTTTAGTTTTTCTAGTGTTACGATTCTCACAAAATTTCACGAACGTCCTAAGGTTTGTATTCTACAACTACTCACCAAGTTTCAATTCGATCAGATTAATAATGGTTGAAAACAAAATTATTACTCGGAAACCGTTAACGAACTTCGAATTGGGATGAGTCACCTATCCTGAAAATTTCAAGTCGCGTTTTTCCGTTCTCCAGTTATCGTGGCAACGGCCGGCCGGCCAGCCGGCTGGACGGAATCAAATTTGACCTCAAATTCTTCATCAGTGAATTGAACCTAGTCGTTTGAGACAATTCTCAAAAAATTCAAAAATTACAGATATTTGGGCAAAATGATGACGCAATGTTTCGCAGAACATACGTGCTTAAAATTATACCTGCCTTATTCTCATTGTTAATAAGTAACTTTTCCACAAATAATACATTACGGAGAAACTACTGATACAGAGTGAATCTTCAAGTTGTACATTAATTTTAACCATATTATATTCCTGTCCTCAAATGAAACATCTTTATGATTTACTATTTTTCCCGATTCGGCTCAGGTGAAAAGTTATAACCATTTGAAGATTTTACAATGTGCTGATACACCCCTTCACTTACTTTACCTGTTGAACGCAGAAAACCTTACTGGATTCATCAGTGGATAATTATATCTGAAGAAAGCTTAATCATTTGATGCTCGAAACTCAATGCAATTGTTTGAGAAAACTTATCTATTCACTTATATCTTAATTCAGCATTTGTAAGAACAATGTTCTGCTATTCTTGAATCATGAATATTGAAATACTGAACTTCAACTTGATTTTCATTGAATATCCACTATAAGATTATACACAATTTCATCATCACATATTTTCACATTCCTTAGAATTATCATCATATTTGAATGATATACAATACATCAAATAATACCGAACCACATTACAAACAATAACAATAATTATAAACTCACTCAGTCTTTGAACTCTATAGATAGCATCGAGCTATAGACATAATATATTTTAGGTAGGTTTCATGAAGATACGTTTAATCCATAATTAACCAATTTCTCTGTCAAATTTAACAAGCCGATTAACGATTAACTCGGGTTTCACAAAGCTTTTCAATGATATCAAAACCTAAGGTTCTTAGATGAGAAAAACATTGGTCAAAACCGTCGATTAGTCAATCGGGGAAAACAATTTGACAACCTCGCATTTACTCTAAGTGATACATTTATTTGTCGTTTGATGAAAATACCGAATTCAGATTTGCAGATACAAACTCATGATTCAACTAGTAGAAATTAAATAATTAGAAGTGACTTAGGTTATATCAGTATAAAATTACCAATTGAATGTGTGCTACTAGATTCATTTATGTTCCAGAAATGAGAGAAATCCTTATAATGATCCTGTAGAAACAAAGCAGTATGAAAATAAATGTATTTATGATGGATAACAGATCATTCAAAAGTTTTATTTACTAGTGGGGGGAATAGAGAAAAATTCATACAATATCATAGATAATGGTGAGCCTATACATAATTTCCCAGAAGATAAATAACCTTCAATTCAAGTGGTTTGAATAGTACATGCCTTTATTCGACGATTCTAGCCCGATTATCTGTAATTTTAGTTCAGGGCCGGATTCATAAAAGTATTTAAATTTTCGGAATTTTTATCAGATTTTATAACATTCAATGAAGAATAAACCGAAAACGGTGCTTTTCACGAGAAATTATGAAGAATGACTTAATTCAAATGATTGAAGATTCTTCAAATGACTTAAAATAAACTTCATCTGCTTTCTTTGCACAAATTTCTCATAGATTCATGAGTTCGCGAGTCTATAACTAGGAAACGAATGCAAGTAGGAAAAAACTGTTGATTGAAAATTATGTGCAATAGTTATAGAAAACTTCAGACTAGAATTCATTTCATTCTGAATAATCATTACAAAGCTACCAAAAGAAAACAAATTGTTTTTCAACAATAAATGAAAAAAGTATTTTATTTGATAAGATAGAATCTGTGGTTAGAATTAATGTACAACTTAAACACTCACCCTGTATATGTTGAGGAAGTTGACGAGAAGTAACTCTTTGAACATCCAGATGCAGCTTCTTTCATTATACGAAATTATTCTGCGCGGAATTTTTGCTATCAATATTCAGTTGACGTATACTGAAAAATCACATTCTATTATTTAAATAAATACCATATCATCATGTAATACATATTTTGAAATAAAAACAGAACAAAGAGCAATATAATGAATATTAAGCGTGTCTTCAAGCGTTAAATCAATTGCACATGAAAGAATTGATATTAATTAATAGTTAAGAATTGTTTAATTACTTACACAAGATGTCCGCACCATTTCTACAACCTCGTTCTGAATGATTCAATTAAATTAATTCATTTCAATCGTCGAATTCCTTGAGGCAGGGGTACCTTGAGGTTAGTGAATGAATATTATGTTTATTGAAATAATACCGATATCGAATTCTGAATTTTACTGACTGAACATATAATATCAAGGAGATCTATACAATTTTTCTCTAACTAAAGGTTTGTTCCTTAAAATTCTATTTCATTCAATAGAGTAACCTTTACCATTTATAATGAAAGAAAATATTAGCCAACTGTTCCTCAGTAAATTATAACTTGAAATAAAAAAACAACACAAATATTTTCTAAAATTTTAGATACGTCGATGATAACTTTGCAATTGTGGATGAAAATTTTGATATTAAAGAATTTACCAGTATCTTAAACAGTAAATAACCATCTAGAGATACCTCAAATTCAATTCAATTGACATTTTTAGAAAACCTACCAATTCTGATATTACATTTCGTCCATGCTCTCTTGTCACATAAAACGGCCAGCTTACATTTCTTCGTCAATCGTTTATGTAATATTCCGCTAAGCAATGTAAACTTCGAGAAAAAATTGGTTCAAGCCCTGTGGACAGGAGCTTTCTGGCGCTCTTGTTCAAACAGACAAATTATATCTCCGAAAGTATTGGTTTCTCAGAGTTGAGAATTATATCAATGTATTCATATGATAGAACTGCATCATAAAGGAAATTCAATTCAAATAATAGTTTATTTATCAAGATTAAATGAGCAATCTGAGAATGAGAACCGCACCATGGAAAAAATCAAATTAAAATAGCTGAAATGAATTTGGCTCTCTCTTATATAACAGGATGACATGTACGAGTATGAACACGGAGCATATAATAAAGCTTAGATAGAATAATTATAGCCTTATGTGAAAACATAGAAGTACGATTCATTATTGAAATTTCGAAAAATCATATCTCAGAAAGTATTAGCTTGTTGGAGTTGAAAATGATATCAATGGATTTTTATGGTGAAACTGCATCTTAAATGAAAATTGAATTTGAAATTTGTTATTAAAAAAAAAATTTTTTTTTTGTTACTCTGAAACCATCTGGCCTATTTTGCCCAATAACAAATTTAACTGAGATATTCATCTCCCTAACCTACTCTGAAAATTTCAACTGCCTAGCTCATTCCGTTCGAGAGTTATTGTAGAAATTTTTTTTTTAATGTTCAAAAATTTTTTTTGACATTTTGCGGTAACCTGGTCAATACAAAACTACACATGCGTATAAAGGTCATGACTCTACAATTTGATGCTAAATTTCAGATAGATCGAGTGATCGGTTTCGGAAATATTCATAAAAAATATTTTTACTAAAATCGGCCTTAACTCCGAAACCGCTTGATGGATTTTGCCCATGAACAAACGCGTCTGAGATATTTAGGCTCTAAACCCACCTTGCAAATTTCAATCCTCTAACTGCTTTCGTTCGAGAGTTATCGTGCCTATGGCCGGCCGGACAGAATTGATTTCGACCTCGGATTCTTGATCAGTGAGTCGAACCAAATCGTTTGAGACCATTTTCAGCCAAAAATTCGAAAATTACAGACATTTGGGCAAATTGATAAGCACTCTGTTCCGAGGAACTAGAGCGCCAAAAATTAAAAATGATTTTTCAAATTGCCGAAGGAAACTGGTATAGTCATCAACTAGCTCAGAAAATTACCAACAAACGTGAAGATAGAAATCTCTTCAGTAACAAAACCCTAACGAAATAAATTAAAAAGGGGGAAAGCTCTGTGGTAGGTGCTTTGGCGCTCTTGTTCAATTTTTGACAAAGCATATCTCCGAAAGTATTGGTTTCCCTGATTTGGGAATTATATCAATGGATTCTTATAATAGAACTGCGCCACAAAAGAAATTAAATTCAAATAATAGTTTATTTATCAAGTTTAAATGAGCAATCTGCAATAATGTAACCTCGTGGAATGAGTTGTTGCAACTTACACTCGGTGCATAGTTTTCACAACTCGAAATACCTAAGGAAATTATCATTGAAATGTCTAGAGCCATTAACGAACTCGTCCGAGATATTTAAGCTCCAAACCTACCCTGCAAAAATCTTCCGCAAGGATATCCTCCAGATACTGCTGAAAGTTTGTACGAATTAGGAGAACCAGTTGTGTTCTGTGTAGGCTTCGTTACTGTGTCCTTATGCCACCTTAGGCACAGGACTGATAAGTGACCCAACAGTAAATGTTGTCCACTGAGCTAGAAGCACTCATCGTCATTCGAACAAGCGCAAAAAAGTACTGACTTCAGGTCAGTGCTATTCTATATTTTCAAGGAAACTCTTTTTATCTAAGAATTGTTCTTCTTGAAGATATAAAAGTATAATCCTAAACTTTCAGATTATATTATTTCCTACTGTGAATGTAATCATACGTAGGTTATGTTTATCTCGATTTTCAGCAAAACGACAAGTTCTATGGAAATGAGTTAAATGAAACAGTTGTAGGTAATACAATTGGTTCAAGCACTGACGTGAAGTCAGAAGCTTTTGCGCGTATGTTATATTGTCCATTCTCCTGTATTGGACAGGAGAATGGACAATATACGCGCAACATACGCGCAAAACCTTCTAAATTCACGTCAGTGCTTGAACCAATCTTTATTTGGAAATTTTTTTAAAATTTTCTAGGGGTATGGTTCTTACAAAATTCTAAACAGGTCTTTATGTCGATATTCTACAACTAGATACCAAGTTTCAATTCGATCGAGTCTATATTTTTTGAGTTATCGAGGAAATAATATTCGAGGTGTGTATAACTCCGAAACCGTTGGACCGATTATGCCCAAAAACTCAACTTTCCCATTTGGATGCGCAACCTACCCTGAAAATTGCAAGTCTCTATCTACTTTTGTTCGAAAGTTATCGAGGCAACGGTAACCCATCCAGCTGCTGAACTCACACAAGGCTGTTCAGATCTCCAACAATATAGATCCGATCGTGTTCAAACTTGGAGCTTGGCAGCAGAGTCAGGTTCTTAAGGCTCCCACAAAATATCACCGATGTCGGACGAATAGTTTCTGATACATACAATTTTTTACAACGATTTTCAATGATTTTTTAAAAATTTTCTAGAGATATAATCCTCACAGCAAGAATTTTCACATTGACATTCTACAAATAATAACCATGTTTGAATTGGATCGGTTTTGTATTTTTCGAGTTATTGAGGAAATAACAACCAAACTTCAGATTGGTATAACTCCAAAACCGTTTGGCCGATTATGTCTATAAAGAAACTCAAATGTCCCATTCAGATGCACAACCTAACCTGAAAATTTCAAGTCGCTATCTTTTTCCTTTCTCAGGTTATCGCTACATAAATTCAATTTTTTAATAATTTTTTTTTAATTTTCTAGTTATACGTTTCTCACAAAATTTCACAAACGTCTTTAGGTTTGTATTCTACAACTACTCACCAAGTTACAATTCGATCGGACCTGTATTGATTAAAACCAAAATTATTACTTGGAAACCGTTTGGACAATTATGCCCAGTAACGTCGTTTTGGGACGCGCCACCTACCCTGAAAATTTCAAGTCTATATCATTACGTTCTCAAGTTATCGTGGCAACGGCGGCCGGCCAGCCGGACAGAATCAAATTGACCTGGAATTCTTCATCAGTGAGTCGAACTCAATCGTTTGAGACTATTTTCGGCAAAAAATCGAAAATTACAGACATTTGGGCAAGATGATAACGCGATGTTCCCCAGAACATACTCGCAAAAATGAATATTTTGAATCAAAAAATTCAAAGTATACATAACAACAAGGTTTTCACCAAATTTCGTGGAAAAAAAAATATTTTGTAAAATAAAAACTAAAAACATCTACAACAAAAGTTGTAGATCTTTCTATTACCTACAACTTCTTTATTCAACTTTTTTCCATAGAACTTGTCGTTCTGCCGTAAATCGAGATAAATATTTTTTTACCCTTAAAAACTTACCCCTTCCACTTCCCGACCTCAAATCGCCCGTAAATTATTTTTCCTTTCATTTTTGTTATATTCTCTTCCTTTTCCAATGTGTTTCATCCTAATATTATTTTTTTTTGTTCAATCATAACTCGATAGGTCTGAGTGTTTTTGGCGCTCTAGTTCCTCGGAACTGAGTGCTTATCAATTTGCCCAAATGTCTGTAATTTTCGAATATTTCGATGAAAATGGTCTTAAACGATTTGGTTCGACTCACTGATCAAGAATCCGTGGTCGAAATTCATTCTGTCCGGCCGGTCCGGCCGGCCGGCCGGCCGGCCGGCCGGCCGTAGGCACGATAACTCTCGAACGGAATGAGCTAGAGAGTTGAAATTTTCAGAGTAGGTTTGGGGGATGAATATCTCGGCTAAGTTCGTTATTGGGCAAAATCGGACAAACGGTTTCGGAGTAACAAAAAAAAAATTTTTTTTTTACGAAACAAATTCCAAATTAAATTTTTTTTAATAAAAAGTTTTTTCATGAGAATCCAATCATATCATTTTTAACTCTAACAAGCTAATACTTTCGGAGATATGATTTTTCAAAATTTCAATAATAAATCGTATTTCAACGTTGTCACAGAATAATATTATTCTATGTATGAATATGAATTGTCATAATGTCAAATGATGTTCCTGAGACTAATAAATCATAGTATATCTTGTCTATGCTAATCAATCGAAGAATTGTGAGCGAAGTGAGAAAAATCTCAGATATGATTTTTCAAAATTTCAATAATAAATCGTATTTCAACGTTGTCACAGAATGATATTATTCTATGTATGAATATGAATTGTCATAATGTCAAATGATGTTCCATGTTCCTGAGACTAATCAATCGAAGAATTGTGAGCGAAGTGAGTTAAATCTCAGTTGTTTGCTCCGATATTAGTTTTTCTCAGAAAATTCTTACATTTCGGAACTGAACATGAAGTAAGAGATCTGAGAGTAGTGAGACTGCTTTTCATCCATAGACATAGATATAACTCTCGAACGGATAATGAGGTAGGTAGTTGAAATTTTCAGAGTAGTTTAGGGAGATGAATATCTCGGTTAAGTTCGTTATTGGGCAAAATTGGCCAGATTTAATTTGATTTCTTCCATGGTGCTTTTCTCATTCTCATGATTGCTCATTTAATCTTGATAAATAAACTATTATTTGAATTGAATTTCCTTTAGGATGCAGTTCTATTATATGAATACATTGATATAATTCCCAACTCTGAGAAACCAATACTTTCGGAGATATAATTTGTCTGTTTGTTCTAAACTGTTACTGAAAATTGTTCAGTTTCGTTTTCAATTGGCCTTACCTTATATACCAATATTCATCTAGTTTCTCGAGCCAGCAGTCACATACATATCATTGTCGCCTGCCAGTAATGTTGAACTTATGAAATGATAGATATTTTTTTAATTCCTTAGCATACTCGTATACGTACATATCTCCGTTTATTACGTACGTTTATGATAAACCAAACGGTCATTTCATCATGTTCAACCTACGGAATAGTAGACTGATCTGTTTGCATCATCTTTTAGATAAATTACGAAATATTTTTCACTACCAGTGGAATCAAACCAGCATTACCGGTAAGCAGTACTGGACATGATCGGTATTGAGATTCTCATTGCCAATGAACGCTCTGTCGCTTTACCGTGCTCTAAGATAAGAAAAGTCGTTGTTTATGGTGTTGTTCATCAGCGATTGGGTAGGTATCTAATTGACTTGATTTCGTTATTTCCCAATAACTTAACCAACCAGTGAATCTATGTTCAACTCGATTGTATTTAGTTTGAAGGTTTTTAAAATTAAATCGATAATTCGATCATGATACAGAATTAACTTGTTAATTCGATATTATTATACAGGGGGATTCCGAATTGGACGTGAACCTTGGAGGATGTGTTAGTATGACTCATTTGCTGTCATATTTATTGATATCCGAAATCAACAGTTTCCAAGATATTCGAGTTCTGGACTTTTGGATATACACTTTTTTCACATTAAGTCAAACTTTATTTGAAAAATTCAAATAACCAAGTTTTTGGTTTTTTAAGTAATCATTAAAGGATACTGTGGGAGGTATACTCATTATTGAAAGGTCTTTTTCTGGGTTTTCTCTCCCAAACTCTGATAAATATCTATAAAATAAAAATTAATTATTTTGTGATTTGCTTCTGCGTAAGAAACACAAGATATTTGTCAGAAGTAATCAATTCAACAATGTTGCCTAACAAACAACAACGAAATAACATCAACGAAGAAACAACTATATCGTAACGTTTCGGAGTCTATATCAGACTCCTTCGTCAGATGCTTAATGAAAATCTTTAGAACTATTTTGTTGATAGTTATTTTGTGAAATTCAAGAATTGTCACAAAATAATTGTCACAAAATAATTCTAAAGATTTTCATTAAGCGTCTGACGAAGGAGTCTGATATAGACTCCGGAACGTTACGTTATAGATGTTTCTTCGTTGATGTTGTTTCGTTGTTGTTTGTTAGGCAAAATTGTTCAATTGATTGCTTCTGACAAATATCTTGTGTTTCTTACGCAGAAGCAAATCACAAAATAATTAATTTTTATTTTATAGATATTTTTCAGAGTTTGGGAGAGAAAACCCAGAAAAAAAAGACCTTTCAATAATTTTGGTTTTTTATTTTTATCTTATGAAAAAAAAAATTTTTTTGGCGAAATTTTGAGAAAACTTACCTTTTCATGTCCTAAATATACTGTAATTTTTTTTATTTGAAATATCCAGTTTTTCACCTTATTTTGAATCAATATCGAAAAAGCACCCTATTTTTCAAGCGATAATTCTTTCCATAGGTCACTCAGGTATATAAGTTATCTTAAAATAGCAAAAAATAGGCGTCTACGCATATAATTTAGAGAAAATTCTACAACTTTCTCAAAATATTATAGATGTTTTATTAAATATTAACTTTATTAACTCTGCATTTTCTGAGAAAATTTGCCATAGTAATGTATATAACGGTCATTTCATCATGTTCAACCTACGGAATAGTAGACTGATCTGTTTGCATCATATTTTAGATAAATTACGAAATATTTATCATTACCAGTGGAATCAAAACAGCATTACCAGTAAGCAGTTCTGGACATGATCGGTTTTGAGATTTTCATCGCCAATGAACGCTCTGTCGCTTTACCGTGCTATAAGATTAGAAAAGTCGTTATTTATGGTGTTGCTCATCAGCGATTGGGTATCTAATTGACTTGATTTCGTTATTTCCCAATAACTTAACCAACCAGTGAGTCTATGTTTAACTCGATTGTATTTAGTTTGAAGGATTTTCGAAGTAGATTGATAATTCGATCATGATACAGAATTACCTTGTTAATTCGATATTATTATACAGGGGGATTGCGAATTGGACGTGAATCTTGGAGGAGGTGTTATTATGACTCATTTTCTGTCATACTTATCGATATCCGAAATCCAAACTTTCCGAGATATTAGAGTTCTGGCGAATTTTAAAAGATTTCTCGGCTTTATTTTTCATCAATTTTTTCTACGTTGACCAAATTTGATTTTAATTTTTGGGTTATTTTTATCAGAAAAAGATATGATATGTATTAAAAAATGGGTTCAAGCCCTGTGGACAGGAGCTTTCTGGCGCTATAGTTCAAACAGACAAATTATATCTCCAAAAGTATTGGATTCTCAGAGTTGGGAATTATATCAATGTATTCATATGATAGAACTGCATCCTAAAGGAAATTCAATTCAAATAATAGTTAATTTATCAAGATTAAATGAGCAATCATGAGAATGAGAACTGCACCATGGAAGAAATCAAATTAAATCTGGCCAATTTTGCCCAATAACGAACTTAACCGAGATATTCATCTCCCTAAACTACTCTGAAAATTTCAACTACCTACCTCATTCCGTTCGAGAGTTATATCTATGTCTATGGATGAAAAGCAGTCTCACTACTCTCAGATCTCTTACTTCATGTTCAGTTCCGAAATGTAAGAATTTTCTGAGAAAAACTAATTTCGGAGCAAACAACTGAGATTTTTCTCACTTCGCTCACAATTCTTCGATTGATTGTCTCAGGAACATCATTTGACATTATGACAATTCATATTCATACATAGAGTAATATCATTCTGTGACAACGTTGAAATACGACTTATTATTGAAATTTTGAAAAATCATATCTCCGAAAGTATTAGCTTGTTAGAGTTAAAAATGATATGAGTGGATTCTTATGATAAAACTTTTTATTAAAAAAAATTTAATTTGGAATTTGTTTCGTAAAAAAAAAATTTTGTTTTTGTTACTCCGAAACCATCTGTCCGATTTTGCCCAATAACGAACTTAGCCGAGATATTTATCCCCCAAACCTACTCTGAAAATTTCAACTCTCTAGCTCATTCCGTTCGAGAGTTATCGTGCCTACGGCCGGCCGGCCGGACCGGCCGGACAGAATGAATTTCGACCACGGATTCTTGATCAGTGAGTCGAACCAAATCGTTTAAGACCATTTTCATCGAAATATTCGAAAATTACAGACATTTGGGCAAATTGATAAGCACTCAGTTCCGAGGAACTAGAGCGCCAAAAAGCAAAACTATACTGTATATGAAGTTGAAAATGAAATGTTATGATTTGAAATGTGCTATATGAATAATGGAATAGAAAAAAAGTGGGAAAACCCTGTGGACAGGAGCCTTGGCGCTTTTGTTCAAACTTTGACAATTCATCTCCGAAATTATTGGTTTCTCAGAGTTGGGAATGATGTCAATGGATTCTTATAATAGAACTGCATCATAAAAGAAACTAAATTAAAATTAAATAACGAACTTATCCGAGATATTCGTTCCTCAAATCTCCTCTGAAAATTATATTATATCAATTGAAACTTAGCCAATATTCCAGTTTTGTTTTTACTGGAGATATTCTGAACCCAATTTGATTAACTTACCAAATTATACATATGTTTCCATCATCATATGAATTATCCAAGGGCATATAGAGTAGGGGTAGTTGTAATATATCCTATAGTTGGACATTTTGCATTCAATCATACTTTGTTTGTTAAAACAGCAATACATTTTACATGTCTGTCATAGGTAGATAAGATTACATGTATGAGCAGTGAACACAGATAGATTACGAGTATAATGCGCATTTTGTGAAAACATATATGTTAATGAATAAAGAAGGAATTGGGCAAGTTTTTAAAATAATTTTGGTATACATACATAGATTGTGGAATTCGAAAGTTGCAGGCAAATTGATATCAGAAATTAATTTTTGGCGCTCTTGTTCCGCCGAACAGAATTCGAATTCAATTTTTTTAAGATGCATTGTCATCATATAAATCCATTGATATAATTTTCAACTCTAAGAAGTTAATACTTTAGGAGATATTAGTTTTCAAAATTTAAATAATATATCGTACTTCTATAGAAGTAAATTTTGAAAACTCATATCTCCTAAAGTATTAACTTCTTAGAGTTGAAAATTATATCAATGGATTCTTATGATGACGATGCATCTTAAAAAAATTGAATTCGAATTCTGTTCGGCGGAACAAGAGCGCCAAAAATTTATTTCTGATATCAATTTGCCTGCAACTTTCGAATTCCACAATCTATGTATGTATACCAAAATTATTTTAAAAACTTGCCCAATTCCTTCTTTATTCTCTAAAAATATTCGTTAGAATGCATTCATTAGAGGAAACTCACACCAACATTATTATCATTCGGAAAAGCCATTTCATAGCAACAATATAGTATAATTTTTGGCGCCCTTGTTCCTCTGAACAGAATGCTTATCAATTTGCCCAAATGTCTGTAATTTTTGAATTTTTGGCTGCAAATGGTCTTGAACGATTTTGGTGTGACTCACTGATCAAGAATCCATGGTCAAAATCGATTCTGTCCGGCCAGCCGTCCGTCCGGCCGTTAACACGATAACTCTCGAACGGAATGAGCTGGACAGTTGAGGTTTTCAGAGACGGTTTGGGAGATACATATCTCGTTTAAGGTCGTTATTGGGCAAAATCGGCCAACTGGTTTCGGAATAACAAAACAATTTTTTTTTACATCACAAATTTTAAATTAAATTTTTCTTCAAATGCTGTTTTATAATCCAAATCCACTGATGTTAATTTCAACTCTAACAAACTAATACTTTCGGAGATATGATTTCTCAAAATTACAATAATTATTCTCAATAAGTCTATATGATTTCATAGACCAACATTTTGAATTTAATTACAAAAATTCTTGAATGCTGGTGCACAGAAGCCAAATTGAAAAAGTGGGAAAGCCCTGTGGACAGGAGCTTTGGCGCTCTTGTTCAAACTTTCACAAATCATAACTCCGAAAATATTGGTTTTTCACTTACTTACTAAGCAGTTGGCCGATAGTTGGCCGATAGTTCAATTTGAAGGCAGTCGTGGAGCCCATCCAACTTATTAGTCGGCATACACCAAATTGGTCTAATGTGCGCACTTTTATACATGTTCATGCTTATCAACAGCCCGATCAAACTATCGGCCGATAAAAAGTTTGCAGTTAACGGGGGCTCTTAAGGCCTGGTTTCGCTAGTGCGTCGGCTGCATGCAGTGACTGCAGAATGTTGCTGCACCGTCTTTCGAATAGACTGCTACTTCGGAACTAAGAAGAAGTGGTTTCGCTTCGGCGTCCGACGCAACAGCGCTGCAACAGCCAAACGGCTGACTGCTTGGGGTACCAGTCTGTGCGACGTCGCTGCAGCGAAAACAAGAGAAAATAAGTGTCGATAAATTCAAAAGGGACGAAGAGATGAATCTCATTGAATTAGTTTCGTCAAATAGATACATATATGATGCGATATATGTCCTTTATCCCCGTGCATTGAAGGATATTTCTAAGCCATGATAACTTTCTTCTGCCCATTCCTGTTCTTCCTCCCTCAATTTTACTCTGGAGAATGAGACGTTGAAAGTGGTAGCGTTCTCCACGCAGTATGTGTCCGAGGTATGTTAAAGATAACATATGGAAAATGATCGTGACAGAAATGGAGAGAAAACAGTTGAAATGAGGTTATATTTTAAAAAAATTTTATTTCCTATGCTAATATGAACAGTTTGGTACAATTTTATATTCATAATTTCGAGCTCTACGTTCTTGTTGGAATTTTTCTTAATTATCTAGAAGATGTATCGTTATGAAGTTGTTGAAGATACCTTCCTCATCCCTATTTTTATACATTAAATGCACAGGTCACCATTTTTAATTTTTTTGCTTCAGATATTTCAAAATCAATTCATTCTCTGCTCTTCTTCCAAAATATGAAGCGCAAGTACATACTCCAATTTTCACTGACGACTCACAGAACACAAAAAATAATAATGTCGGCTGCAGTAGTTCCGCTGCACCTAATGAAACCACTCCGACGACGCAGCGGACGCAAGCATTCGCTGCACGCAGTCACTGCATGAATCCGACGCACTAGCGAAACCAGGCCTTTACTAATGAAATTTTGAGTTTGAAAAATTATTTAATTCGTAATTTTTCTCTCTTTGCTTCTTATATCCCTTTTCAAATCATACTTTTTTGCCGAAAATGGTCTCAAACGATTGGGTTCGACTCCCTGATGAAGAATTAGAGCTTGAATTCGATTCTGTCCGGCCGATAACTTGATAATGGAAAGATATAGCGACTTGAAATTTTCAGGATAGGTGGCGCGTCCAAATACGACGGACAAGTTCGTTAATGGGTATAATCGGCCTAACGGTTTCCGAGTAATAATTTTGTTTTCAACCAATACAGATCCGAAGGGATTGAAACTTGAGTTGTACAATACAGACTCAAAGAAGTATTTGCAATTTTGTAAGAATCGAATCACTAGAAAAATTTTAAACATATTATTCATATATCTCACGATAACTTGAGAACGGAAAGAGATATCGACTTGCAATTTTCAGAATAGGTTGAGCATCCGACTGCAACATTTGATTTTGTCAGTAGGCAGTAGGCCAAACAGTTCTGGAGTTATAACTATCTGTAATTTAGTCTTTATTTCCTTCTTTTCAAGAAGTTTGCGATTATTTCACTGAAAAATATCCTAATGCGAAACCTGTAACTCAGAGTGCTGTTAGTAAAATGATCAGGAAGTAATATGAGTTCGTGAAGGATCCGCCAAAAAGTGGTCGAAGGCAATTCCAGAAGAGGTATAGAATTGAACATTTTTTTAGAGTTGGATGAAAATACTCATTTATCTTCGAGAACTATAGCGGTAAAATCGGTTTTGAGAAAATTAAAATGCCATAAATGGCACATACTTAAGATTGATTTAGTGTACGAACTGAATGGTGATGATTTTGACCGCAGAACGCAGTTTTGCGAACAAATGATTGACCTTTGAGGAGTTTCCAGCTCGAATTTCACTTAGTGATGAAGCAAAATTTTCTTTTGATGGAACTTTCAACAGACAAAACTTTGGTTATTGGTCAGATCACAATTTCAATCTTCAGGGGCGGATCCATCAATGTAAAGGAATTTCTGGAATTTTAGATTCTATAACATTCAATGAAGAATATCCCCAAAGAGTTTCAGGAGAAATAATGAGGAATAATTTAATTTCCTGAAATGACTCATTACAAATTTCAACTGATATTTTATGATAATTCCATTTAGCTTTTTGAATCAGTGAGTTCATGACCAGGAAACCAGTTTAGGAAAAACATGAGAATTGGAGAATATGAGACAGAGGAAACTCACACCAACATTAATATCATTCGGAAAAACCATTTCATAGCAACATTATAGTATCTTTTTGGCGCTCTAGTTCCTCGGAACTGAGTGCTTATCAATTTGCCCAAATGTCTGTAATTTTGGAATATTTCGATGAAAATGGTCTTAAACGATTTGGTTCGACTCACTGATCAAGAATCCGTGGTCGGAATTCATTCTGTCCGGCCGGTCCGGCCGGCCGGCCGGCCGGCCGTAAGCACGATAACTCTCGAACGGAATGAGCTAGAGAGTTGAAATTTTCAGAGTAGGTTTGGGGGATGAATATCTCGGCTAAGTTCGTTATTGGGCAAAATCGGACAGATGGTTTCGGAGTAACAAAAAAAAAATTTTTTTTTACGAAACAAATTCCAAATCAAATTTTTTTTAATAAGCAATTTTATCATAAGAATCCATTCATATCATTTTCAACTCTAACAAGCTAATACTTTCGGAGATATGATTTTTCAAAATTTCAATAATAAATCGTATTTCAACGTTGTCACAGAATGATATTATTCTATGTATGAATATGAATTGTCATAATGTCAAATGATGTTCCTGAGACATTATCTAATCAGTCGAAGAATTGTGAGCGAAGTAGTAAGAGATCTGAGAGTAGTGAGACTGCTTTTCATCCATAGACATAGATATAACTCTCGAACGGAATGAGGTAGGTAGTTGAAATTTTCAGAGTAGTTTAGGGAGATGAATATCTCGGTTAAGTTCGTTATTGGGCAAAATTGGCCAGATTTAATTTGATTTCTTCCATGGTGCTTTTCTCATTCTCATGATTGCTCATTTAATCTTGATAAATAAACTATTATTTGAATTGAATTTCCTTTAGGATGCAGTTCTATTATATGAATACATTGATATAATTCCCAACTCTGAGAAACCAATACTTTCGGAGATATAATTTGTCTGTTTGAACTAGAGCGCCAGAAAGCTCCTGTCCACAGGGCTTGAACCCATTTTTTTTATTCCAATAGCCTGTATCTTTTTACCTCAGTCGAATTTGGAAAAATGGTGGATTCTAAGGTGATCAATTTGACGGGAAGAATTTATGGTTAAAATTATTGTTCAACTTAGACGATTATCGGCAAAATAGGTCGCTATAATCAAAATATATTTTCATGAAATTCATTTTCAGTGTTTTATCCGGAATTCCGAGTATTTCTAACATATTTTCATGTTTTTGTCACTTCCGGTTATGCCGGAAGTAGTTATCAACTTCGTTTTTTTCGAATGATTGAATTATCACATTTTTGGTTTCTTTCTGGGTTTTCTCTGAAAAATACCCATAAAATAAAAAAATATTATTTTGTGAATTGCTTCTGCGTAAGAAACACAAGATATTTGTCCGAAGCAATCGATTGAACAATGATTTCGTAACGTTTCGGAGTCTATCCGTCATCCAATTTGTTTGAATAGAAACACCTGAATTTCTTGGCTTTTCCGTTCTTGAAATTATCCAAATTGAAGCTTTCATGTGGTCTTCATGTCGCCTTTTTTTTCCATATTGAATTATCTCATGAGGTATGCTCTCGGTTATGCTTAATCTCTAAGAGTTCAATCTACTCACACACATTCCTTGTTTTCAAGAATTCTATCTGCAGTATATGCTGATTTTAAGCGTGAAATTTTGAAGGACATATAGCAGATATTTTCTTTTAGAAAAATTGCTGACAAATAAATCATAACTTAATACCTACATGTCTTTCACATACTGTCGTAATCAATATTTCTATTATCCAGATTTCTCCAATTCCAACTCTCAAGTTAGACTTGATTATATTCATCGTATGGTATGGCTTCAAATGGTGAATCAAATCTTTTCTAAATTGAAGTGCATCTTTATTGTTTTCAGCATAGTGGACACTCAATATGTTTTACTAACGTGTTGGTAATAATATTATGATTTTTTTTAAACGCTGATTTATAACACAACTCCTTCACTGATTGACAATATTCTGATTATCTTGATGATCAGCATTCAAATTTGCGAACAAAATTTCGGGGCACATGCGAAGAATCAGCTTCTTCGAGATTGGCTGGTGTCCTGTCAAGAATTAATGTATGCTGCGAATTATTTGAAATTGCTCACATCCAACCTGCAAACCCATGTTAATTCAAGGTTCTCGATTCTTCGAAGGAAAGACGGTAGGCCGACATCCATATACTCCGGTCATATTCAACTTAAATTGAAGCAATTCTAAATAAAGAGCGTATCAATTGTAAATCCGGCCCGACAAGGCTGAATGTGAATAATAATTGTATTTCTTTCTCTGATCTTTCACTTCGAATCTTAGTAGAAATATCCGAACAGAATAAAATACGGACAATATTGATCAGCGTTTCAGTCTACAGAGTCTACTTCCTTATCTCAAGGTTTCTTTCTCTAGATGTCGATTGTTAAAGGAGAACATTCTACGGTAGATATGTCATGCATTCAGTCAAACTTAGGTTAGCAATAAGAATAAGGAAGTCAAACATGATGAGCCAATCTCAGCCGACATTATGTCAGATCATAAAAAACATGCCCTGTGGACAGGAGCTTTGGCGCTCTTGTTCAAACTTTGATAAATCATATCTCCGAAACCATTGGTCTCTGGGAATGATATAAATGGATTCTTACGATAGAACTGCATCATCAAAGAAATTAAATTCAGACAGACCGATTCTCCCCAATAACGAACTTATACGAGATATTCATTCCTCAAATCTACTCTGAAAATTATATTATATCAATTAAAACTTTGGCAATATTGAAGTTTTATTTTCACTGGAGATATTCTGAACCCAATTTGATTATGTATCTATGTATCTTACCAAAGAATATATTTCCATCATCATATGGATTATCCTCGGGCATTATATTATCACCTAAAAAGTATAATACCTATCATATAATCCTCATAATTCTATGATAGCTGAGTTTATTTCATTGGTCATTTTGCATTCGATCATACTTCGTTTTCTAGAACAGGCGGTGTATTTTATATCAAGAATAACGAACCAGAAATAATTTTATATTTATACATTAAGATGACAAGTAAGAACACAGATCATATAATAATTCATAGATAGAATAATTAAGTAGGTACAGCATTCTGTGAAAACATAGAAGTACTATTCATTATTGAAATTTCGAAAATCATATCTCCGAAAGTATCAGCTTGTTAGAATTGAGAATGATATCAATGGATTTTTATGGTGAATATGCATCTTAAAAAAAATTTATTTGAAATTTGTAGTGTAAACAATTTTTTTTTCGTTACTCCGAAACCATCAGGCTGATTTTGTCCAATAACGAACTCCACCGAGATATTTATCTTCCCAAACCTACCCTACAATTTTCAACTGCCTAGCTCATTATGTTCGAGAGTTATTGTAGGAACAAAATTAAAAAAATTTAAAATTTTTTTTTAACACTTTACGACAACCCGATGAATACAAAATTTCGCATGCATTATAAAGGTCATCATTCTACAATTTGATGCTAAATTTCAGACATATCGAGTGATCGGTTTCGGAAAAATATTCCTAAAAATTGTTTTTACTAAAAACGGCCATAACTCCGAAACTGCTTCGTGGATTTCGCCCGTTAACGAAATCGTCCGGGATATTTACTTTCCAAACCTACCCTGCAAATTTCAATCCACTAACTTCTTTCGTTCGAGAGTTATCGTGTTAACGGACGGCCGGACAGAACTGGTTTCGACCACGGATTATTGATCAGTGAGTCAAACCAAATCGTTTGAGACAATTTTCAGCCAAAAATTAGAAAATTACAGACATTTGGGCAAATTGATAAGCACTCTGTTCCGAGGAACAAGAGCGCAAAAAATAATTTCCACAGAATAACTGGTAGAATCTTTCCAGCTTGACCAACTTTAGCCACCCTTCTGCTCATCGTTTTGTCTCAGGATTGAAGAAATTATTCTATATTCATAGTACTCAATTGTGAGAAATATATTCTCTTATTAAAAATTAATATTGTATCAGAATTAAGAACAAGAAATTATATTTAAATAATTGCTATAAAGCACCAATGCTCAATTACTCATAGTCATAATGCCACGAGAATATTCACAAGTATTCTAATTTTTTTCAGGACACGAAAATTGTACATTCCATCACGACTTAGAACTTGACCATCGACCACCAACGAGAGAAGCCATGCTGCCCGAAATGTCCAGATCGTACAAACTATTATTAGCTTCCCTTGGGGAAAATCCTGACAGACAAGGCCTTCTGAAAACACCAGAAAGGGCAGCCAAGGCCATGCTCTTCTTCACTAAAGGATATGACCAAAGCGTAGAAGGTACACGATGCTTTTTTATTACCGTATACACGCAACCAAACTTATATGGAATCAACTAGTAATTTCCAGAAATATGATTTAATTTGAAAAAAAGTTATTGAGCAGTAAAGAGCAGTTTTCCAAACCAAGTTTATTGCAGAAATAAAATACAAATTACTACAATTTTCTTAATAATAGAACAAATAACAAAAAGTCCAGAAAGTAATTTTTCTGAAAATGACAATTGCAGCAAGAAGTAGTGCTATTTAAATAATTTTAATAATCAGTATTGCTACCTCTAACATCCATCAAGTTGTTAATTTCTTCTATTGTAAGATATGCCCATTCTTGTTTTGATGAGCTCTAATCTTTCTTTTGATCTTATGCCATAAGTGCTCTATATGATTCAGATCCGGTATGCAAGAAGGCCAATTTAAAGCTGCAACACCTTCCGTTTCTCAGAAAAATTCTGAAACTCTGCTGGTATGTGGAGGTGTATTATCTTGCATATATAAAAAAAAAATCGTCAAAACCACCTCGCCAGAGCCTATCTACAGGTTGCAAAACTAAATCAACATTCCTTTGACCTGTTAGGGTTTGTCAATGGGAATTAAAAAGTTCATTCAACAACAATAATTCCATCCCAAAAATTGGTTCAATCCCTGTGGACAGGAGCTTTTTGGCGCTCTTGTTCAAACAGACAAATTATATCTCCGAAAGTATTGGTTTCTCAGAGTTGGGAATTATATCAATGGATTCATATCCATTTCTTAGCCATCATGAAAGGAATTAAATTTTAAAAAAGTGTCGTTTACAAAAAAATGCTTCAAAAATTATCATTTAAAAAAAAGAGCAATCTGCAATGCTTTAATGCTTCAAAAATTGTCATTAAATTAATTTATCAAGATTAAATGACCAATCTGCAATGATTGAACCTGGAGGAATGGGTTGTTGCAACTTACACTCGGTGCATAGTTTTCACAACGAAATACCTAAGGAAAATATCATCGAAATGTCTAGAGCAAGGCTGGAGACAATCATAGCAGATTGTCCATTTATTCCTGATATTTGACTAGGTAGAGGCTGACGAACAAATTATTTTAATAGTTCAAAATATATTAATAAAATACTATCCTCTTTTCATATTTTAAAATTTAATAGTTCATACCACTTACACATTCTTTTGTTTATTATAGACCTTACCTCAAGAAAAAATGTTTGATACACAAATGTATATCCATCCAATAATATTTCAGTTGTTTTTGCTAGCAACATTATGAAAATACTGTATAGGTACAGGAACATGTTTCACAACTTAAGGAATTAAAGGGTAATATTAACCTCAGTGGTCAACGAACAGTAATTTCTTTTGATGATTCCATTATGTTTTTCTTTCCTATTGCCTTCATAAACTTCATCATTAAAATGATCCAAGTCTAAATCTTCTGAAGCATCATCTCCAATATTTATACATACATTATTCAATATGTAATCAGTCAAAATGATTTAGGTTTCAAAACAGTCTTGTATTTAGTCACGAATTCAAGAATCGTATGTTTTCCAACAGAAAATATTTTCAAACTACGAATTGACAAGTCTCTAATAGCTAGATAAGATGACATTCATGAACAGTGAACACAGGCAGATTCTGTGAATACATAGAACTACGATGTATTATTGAAATTTTGAAAAATCATATCTCCGAAAAAAATGTATTTTGAAATTTGTAATGTAAAAAAATTTTTGTTTTCATTGCTCCGAAACCATCAGACCGATTCTGCCCAATACTTAACCGAGATATTTATCTCCTAAACCTACTCTGAAAATTTCAACTGCCTAGCTCATTCCGTTCGAGAGTTATCGTGTTAACGGAGGGTCGGCCGGACAGAATCGATTTTGACCACGGATTCTTGATCAGTGAGTCGAACCAAATAGTTCAAGACATTTTCATCCAAAAAATAGAAAATTACAGACATTTGGGCAAATTGATAAGCACTCTGTTCCGAGGAACAAGAGCGCCAAAAATTACAGTACCTCCTTTGTAATTCGGGATAGTTTTGGCAGCATTATCGAAATTTAGAGTATTTTAAAGTTACCACTACTTACCGTAACAGCCGTCGAAAGCAATATAATAAATATTTTAAATATTATATTTCAATACCACGTGCATTGCAATATCTTGTTGCTTTTAGTGTTTATACACTGTTATTTGATGGCGCCATAGCTTAGAGGGCAATTACATTGGCAAATTCGACATACAATTTCAGCTACCAATTTTATTACATCTGGAACGACCTTATTTATACGGGGTGGGCAACGGTCGATGGAACCCTTGACTTGTACGGAGAACGGGACGTACGATTTTATTGAAAATTTGGTTCCTTGGCTAGGAACCACTGCTCCATCAATCTGGATTATTTTCAGAGCTGCGGTGTTGCCACTTATACAGTGCGCGTCAAAATTATGGAACAAATTCATTTTCTCAGAAGAAAAATATTTGGCAAAAAAATCCTGAAACAGGTCAATTTTTGTTTCACTTTTACCTAATTTGTATGCATTTTTGAAGGATTATTGTTGCACCCTGTGCCATCCCCATCAACCCTCTAAATTTTTTGAATAGGGAAAGTGGGTCATGTGGTACTTTTTGGCGCTCTAGTTCCTCGGAACTGAGTGCTTATCAATTTGCCCAAATGTCTGTAATTTTCGAATTTTTCGATGAAAATGGTCTTAAACGATTTGGTTCGGCTCACTGATCAAGAATACGTGGTCGACTTTCATTCTGTCAGGCCGGTCCAGCCGGCCGTCCGGTCCGGCCGTCCAGCCGGCCGTAGGCACGATAACTCTCGAACGGAATGAGCTAGAGAGTTGAAATTTTCAGAATAGGTTTGGCAGATAAATATCTCGGCTAAGTTCGTTATCGGGCAAAATCAGACTGATGGTTTCGGAGTAACAAAAAAAAAAATTTTTTTTTTTAGGAAACAAATTCCAAATTAAATTTTTTTCAATAAGCAGTTTTATCATAAGAATCCAATGATATCATTTTTAACTCTAACAAGCTAATACTTTCGGAGATATGATTTTTCAAAATTTCAATAAAAAATCGTATTTTTACGTTTTCACAGAATTATATAATTATTCTATGTATGAATTGTCATAATGTCAACTTATTTTCCTGAGATATGACATTGTCTAATTCCTTGCTAATAGTTGGTTCGAGAAACGTCAAAATCGACTTGGAGAGACAAGGGTAAAAATCCGTCAAATAAACCCCCATGTGGCGATTTTATGTCGAAAAGTGAAAATTAAGAATATATATCCCAGGTAAGTACCAACGTTTTATTCTAATGCCGGAGATTGACAAGATCGTACGAGGAGCCCGATAGCCGGTGTGTCTACGCTGTCGGGTTTTCGGTTTCGGAACGAGAGAAGGCGGGCCTTTTTGGCGCTCTAGTTCCTCGGAACTGAGTGCTTATCAATTTGCCCAAATGTCTGTAATTTTTATTTAAGATGCAGTTTCATCATTAAAATCCATCGATATCATTTTCAACTCCAACAAGCTAATACTTTCGGAAATATGATTTTTCTAAATTTCAATAATGAATCGTACGTACTTCTATGTTTTCACAGAATGCTATAATTATTCTATCTAAGGTTTATTATATGATATGTGTTGATTATTATTATTATTATTATTGATAAGGGGTTACGTTGCACCGCGACCTTGACATCTATTGTGCCCCCCATCAGAGCTGTTCTCACCATTACGCCATCTACAGCTCGCCCTCCAGTTCCAGAGTATAAATGAACCTCAATATCTGGGAAGGCTTCAAGGATATTACGTCTTCACTCCTACAAGTTTCCTGTCCAAAGCATTCCTTTCGCTGACTTGCAATGGCGAGGCATTCTGTAACAAGGTGAAGAGCAGTTTCTTCCTCCTCCCCACAGAATCTGCACTCGTCAGTATCTGATAAACCTATTCTCATCAAATGCTTCCTGAGGCGACAGTGTCCTGTGAGGAAGCCAGTGACCAGGTGTAACTTATTCTTACAGAGATCCAGATACCTTTTGGATCTCACTTCTTTAAAGTTCCTAAGGAACTTTTTGGAATGAACCAAACCTGGAAGATTCCGGCAGAGTGTCTCTCTTTTGGTTTCCTCCTTCTCCAGAAACTCTTTCTTGTAGGTGCATTTTCCTATACCGCAGAAAGGCATCCTGTTCTATAAGAAGGAGTGAAATTCATTTCAGCTATTTTAATTTGATTTCTTCCATGGTGCAGTTCTCATTCTCAGATTGCTCATTTATTCTTGATAAATAAACTGTTATTTTAATTTAATTTCCTTCATGATGCAGTTCTTTCATAAGAATACATTGATTTAATTCCCAACTCTGAGAAACCAATACTTTCGGAGATATAATTTGTCTGTTTGAACTAGAGCGCCAGAAAGCTCCTGTCCACAGTGCTTGTTTGGCAAGGTCTTTGTATCTTCTTTACAGGCATGCAGAAATTTTCAAGAAAAATATTTTCTTTTTTGAAAAATAGTTAGTTCAAAGAGGTTTTCAGTATGTGCACTTTGTCATGGCTCATTTACTTCGAGTCGATGGTACCTGATGAAATTTGTCACCGAATGAAAGTCGACCATTACAGTTTTGTTAATGCACAACTTTCAACCCCTCTCAACGTGAAAAATTAGAATGTCGGCTTTCTAGGATTTCAAGTAACGAAGTAATTGATGTTGAATTGGAAGTATATTTGCACAAAAAAGAAGTAAATCAATAAATTACTCGAAAACTGCTGGAGATGGGGATGATTAAGTATACAGAATAGAATAGAAAAATGCAATAATATACAGGGTCTTCCACTTGAAATATCAAAGTTGTTAGTAATTTTTTATATAAGCGGCAACACCGCACCGTTGAAAATATTCTATATCGATGGAGCAGTGGTTCCTAGCCAAGGAACCAAGTTTTCGATAAAATCGTAAATCCCGTTCTCAGTAAAAGTCCAGGGTACCATCGTCCGTGGCCCATAACCTGTATATATTTTGCAGCCGATAGAGTACGAATATCAACTTTCAAATCTTACATTGTATATTCTAGTTTGAGTGCAATGTGGACTGAAATCCATAAATCACTGTAGCAAATTATGTTTTAACAAACTTACCCCTCAATCTCAGAAAATTCCGTCAAATTGTTGAAAAATTCCAATAAATTATATTTAGGAACACTTTAAGATATCGAAATGTATAAGAGAATAGTTAATTTATTCAATAATGATCTAACCCCTATTAAAAACTCATTGCTCTCACTAATCAGTTTATGACTAAGGGTATAACGACCCATACTTGAGTGTAGAAATTGATAGCATGCTTTAGTAACACTGCGTCTCAGAAGATGGAAATATCGTTTCCGACGACAAAAATTTGTCGTTGTCAGACGACAAAATTTGTAGTGGACAAAAGTGTAAATACTAGTGTAGTGTTTGTGAATTTAATCATGATATATTCTGGTTTGACTACTCTGTGGACTGATTATTATAAACAACACTAGATCAGTTGCAGTAACTAAACTCTTGTCCACTACAAATTTTGTCCTCTGACATACAGAGAAAAGTTATATTTTTATGAGAAAATAGTCGATCTCTTGTGTAAACAATTATTTTTATTGCCATCAACAAAAAATAATTCTGATGATTTTCGTTAAATGACTGACGAAGGAGTCTCATATAGACTCCGAAATGTTACGAACTAGTTGTTTCATTATTGATTTTGTTTCGATATTGTTTGTTGGGCAACATTGTTCAATCGATTGCTTTTGACTAATATCTTGTGTTTCTTACGCAGAAGCAACTAGCAAAAATATACATTTTTTATTTTATAGGTATTACTCAGAGAAACCATTTAATAATGAATATACCTCCCACAGTATCCTTTAATGTTTGCTCTTGTGTAGTATCTATAATTTTAAGTTTGTTATTTCAACAAATAATGAACATCCTGTATCGCGCACTCAAAAATTTCCCTTTTTTTCTTGACACGTCTTATCTTGACTTATGAAATATTGAAGATTCATAGTTCTAATGCGTAATTTTCTACCCGTCAAAAAGTAATAAAATAAGTATGCGCAATTATAAAGATAATATGTAGTCATTTGGACAAAAAGTACCATTTTTTTGGGTAATTTTGAAGACATTACACCTCGTGGTATAAATTATTACATAGAATAGCCTAATTAAAATTCTGAAAAATGTCTAATAACAATATTTTACAGCTTATATTCTCGGTAGTTATCTACGAATTTATATGAGGTCAGAATGTATATTAATGGTTTTGATCAATACGTAAAGTATACCTGATTGATTTGAAGATTCGACATTCGGATATATGGAATATGTTTATTTATGTATTTATTCATTTATTTATTTATTTATTTATTTATTTAGAACATAGAACGCAAACAGGTGCGAAACCCAAAAGTAGCGTCCACTTACAAAAGTCAAAATAAACAGTTATACAAATAAACCTAACATTCTATTCGATTATAAATTGAGAAAAGCACTGACCTGAAGTCAGGAGCTTTTGCGCTCATGTTCCATTGTCTATTCACTCCTCATTCGAAGTCGAAATTCGTTACTCGATTCTAAAATGGTTGCTCGAAGTTAAGTGCGGAATTTCAGCCGATAGCTGAAAAATATGAAAATTTAACATTAAACCGATAAAATTACTATTAATAATGTTTAATTCACCTCTATTGGACACCCTCAACCGAATTTACCATCGACATAGACTGTTTTCTCAGCCATGTATAAGATATTAATACATCATTTTAATGACAGACTTGAGTAATGAGATAATCGTCTAAGATCACAGATACCGTAGGCACGATAACACTCGAACGAAAGGAGCTAGAGGATTGAAATTTGCAGGTTAGGTCTGGAAAGTAAATATCTCGGACGAGTTCGTTAACGGGAGAAATCCACCAAGCGGTTTCGTAGTTATGGTGGTTTCTAGTGAAAACATTTTTCATGAGTATTTCCGAAACCGATCACTCGATCTATCTGAAATTTAGCATCTACTTGTAGAATCGTGACCTTTATGTGCATGCGAAGTTTTGTATTGATCGGGTTGCCGTAAAAAAACTTTAAAACATTTTTTTTACATAACAAATTTTAAATTCAATTGTTTTAAGATGAAGTTTCACCATGAAAATCCATTGATATCATTTTCAATTCTAACACGCTAATACTTTCGGAGATATGATTTTTCGAAATTTCAATAATGATTCGTACATATGTTTTCACAGAATGGTTTACTTAATTATTCTATCTATGAATTATCATTTGATCTATGTTCTTACATTTCATCTTATTTTTC